>OY744528.1:108628729-108781229 GCA_963556195.1 Sepiola atlantica | reverse complement strand
ATTAACATGGAATGTAATCAACTCTCACAGATCTTTAAAGTAATGCGACTGACGCAAATAGGTGAGTTGTAAAAAAATAAATGTTCCAAAAGTAAAGTATGCTGTTCTATCGGCTACAACAGTGGACTTTCGAATAAATATATTTCAAAATGTTAATTTTATGTGATATCATAGAAACCAGCTGACAATTATTTTAAGGTAAGAAGATTAAGAATATATATTACTTCAGAAAGTATTTAATTGTTACATTTTTAACAACATAGTTTCATACATTTCAACAAATTTGTGTCTGTCAATGACAATGATTTTGACTGAAGAAATGAGAGAGTCATTTTCAAAATAGTATTTACACTCAAAGACATTTATTATTTCAAAATGAATATCAGTATTAGCTGTAAGTCGTACACATTGATGTGAAAAGCGCGTTGGAATATCTACAGTGTTTCGCTAATCTTTTTAATATGTGAAATTATAAGCAATTCGGTGTGCTAAAGAGTTGCGTTTAAAATGGTTATGTATTCTCTTACACAATATCTGGTATGAATGCTGTTGATCATTAACGCCTGTAACGGTAAATCCATTTAGACAAGTGATGCCCACCTAAAAGCTACACTGTTCTTTTTTCATACATATCCCGAAAATGATATGAGTATTTGGTAGGTCATATTTTTTCCGTATTACTAAATAAAAAAGCAGCGGTGATCGAATCGGAGTTTAAATCGAGTTCTTGATTAAATAGTAAGATTTGTTGACTACTACGCCTATTAAAACCCTCGATTTCTCAACTAATCGCTAATTACTACCTTATTATGTATTCGTCATTTCCTTTTCTACTTTAACTATTCGATGTCCGCTTTTAGTCGGGAATTCATGAAAGAAAAACCAATCGGAAATGTTCTTCGAATTGCTGGACTGATATGGACAGATGAATCATCATTTCTCCGGAACTTGCGCTGATTAAAGTATATATTCTATTAGACAGGGTAATTGCTGTTTGTATTTATCTTTAACAATACTATGGACCAGTATACAGCGTCTACAACTAGCATCTACACAGCTACGGTGATTCATAAGCCTTATTAGATTGGCTTAATACGATTTCCATGATTTGAAACGTTTCAAAATAAGTGTACTTACAGTGCATTTAATTATTTTTCCAGAGAAAAGTTTACCGTACATTTGAAAGATCACATAGTGTGTCTTTGTTGATCCTTAATTATGGACTACATTGAGTTGTCTGATTAGTTCCACAATATGTTGTCTGATTCATCTTTCTATTAACTTTGTCGATATGTTTCATCCTTTATTAGTCTACCTTGTAAGATAGCGTACAGAGGAAATTAGTAAGGGAAAATAAAAAATGCGTATCTTACTGTCAATTTCGGAATATAGTTTAAACAATTATTTTATATAGAAATATTTACATTTATTTGTAAATATATATTGACCAATTTTTTATTAGATGGGTTTCTTATCATGAAAGTATAACATGTATTGCTTTCTTGTATGATGAACTCATGTAAAGTGTTGTACAATAAATGCTAATATAGTGTAAATGCGCCTACGTATACTTTTAGCCAATGAGTTAACTTAATATTATTTTCTATGATGTAGTTTATAATAGCGTCTTCATCATGCGTATTAAAACACATTAATTATCATTAAATAAATATGTTACCCTTTAAATACATCATACACATAATTATCATGGAATTCATATTTAAGTTCTAAGATATAAAACAACGGTACAATTTTTAAAAAGTGTTCTGAAGAAGACGGTTGACTAATAGTATATAAATGGATTGAAGTAAACTATCCCTATATATGTATTAATGCGACTTTATTAATACGGCATAAGGATAAATCAACAACTTTCTTAATTTATCAATTAAGAAAGTTGTTGATTTATCCTTATTCTTCCGTGATTTATTTATTCTCTAAAGTATGTCACTTTTATATTTATTAAAACTCGCCATTTTTTTACAAGACTAACATATTGATTAAAAATTACCGTTAACATTTAGCGTATTTTATTACCATCAGCCATCTGCATACACATTTCTCAGGGCGACAGTTTCAATGAGAGAAATATTTAGTTTTGTAAACTGATGATAAACACATTTTGATCTTACAAATATGCGATAAACTATATTATACAATGACTCTGCATTGTTTTCTATGTAATACGTTTAAAGGTTAGTATCCTCCTAATGTTACGCCGTTATCAATTTTGTCATCATTCCCATCTTACCCAAGTCATACTTTATATCATACTATTACTCCATTATTTATAGTGTTGTAGCCATAATTTTAACCCGTAATTTATTGTGTCATCATCCTAATGTACCCCACTTTTTATGATGTCACACTTATAATGTTATATCAATATTTATGGCGTAATCATCATAATGTTTCTGAATCATCTATAGTGTCATCATCCTAATGCTTTCCCATAATTAATGTCGGCATTATATATATTTTAACTTCCTTAGTTATTGTGTAATAAATAGTTTCTCAAGATGTGTTAAATGTATTTTAGTGAATGACGTAAACCCAGTGTGGCGTCGTATCTTTGTGTAGTATGAAATTATTTGAAAAATAGTCGACGTTATACACTCAAATATAATTGGAAAGTCTGTTTGAGTGTATGACATCGACTCTATTTCGTAATTTTTTTCTGGCATTACTTAGTGAACAGGGTGACCAACAAATAAGCATATATACACCCGATAGATTTAGTGGTATAACAGCTTGGTTATATAGAATTCATATATCGAAACATGACACACAGACAACATCAATGTACTCTGTTGTCATGGATACACAATTTTGTTACTTCATCATTTATAATGGGTAACTGCTTTGGTAAATAACGTCAGCTTAAAGTTACGTCTTCCTTTTAAGACATTATAAACTACCTAAAGGAAGCCTAAGCCCCGATGGAGAGACGCTTTCGATAGCAAACTAGGTCTTACTTCGCCCCGCCTAGCCAGGGTAAAAACAAAGTAGAAATAGACCAAGGAAGGGTTCCTCCTCCAAGGAGTCAAATAAAAATACACTGATGATGATAATGATAAATAAAAGATGCTCACTTTGAAAACGTTGAAGTATTTGAATATGATATGTTTTTACAGTAAAAAACAACTTTAAAAAATTATAAGACCAAAAATAAGTAAATGTTTATTTTAATCATAATAAAAAAAGATTCTACGACTTTCTTTGGCCTAAACAATCTTATATATATATATATATATATATATATACATATATATTTGAGAATAAAAAAATGTAAATATACGATAGTTACGCAACATTTATTAGAACATCAGAAGTTCAAAACAAGAAGCTTCATATCCTTAATCGATGGGTCTTAAGAACTAAACTCTTTTCATCAGAAGATAGAAAAAAACGACAATGTAATTGTAAATATCATCGTCAAATTTACCTTTGAAAAAATGTATACACAGAATGAAAACCAAAACATGAAGCGTCTTTTGTTGAGATGAAAACGTAGAGTTAGGGTAGACGCCGTCAAAACACGTCAAAAATAAAACAGATTTTATATTAGAGATGAATGATTTAAAATGGATATTCAAAATGTTTAAGAGACCAAATGTTGTTGTTATGAAGCTGAATTCTTACACGGTGGTTTTGTAAAGTCCAATTCATTCTGTCTGTGCAATAGGCTTATAGTGGAATTATCCGTTTCACAGTGTTCAGAATGATGCTTGTAAGTCAGAGTTCGATGTATATCAAAGTGTGCATTACGAACACCTCTAGCTCCTTAATTGATCAATATTTCGATAGGTTACAAAAATGGATGCATAATACGTGATTACTTAATCTCATCTGCGTCTTAACTTTCAAACTCTTTAGTTAAGAAACAGAAAAACCTGAGATAATACGACGTATATTGCCAACATCACCAAACAGAAAACTGTATCATTGTATATATATATATATATATATATAGAGAGAGAGAGAGAGAGAGAGAGAGAGAGAAAGAGAGAGAGTGAGAGAGAGAGAGATAGATACTATGTGTCCACATTTTCACAACTACTAAGATATTTCATTTAATATTTTCATGTTTAGTTAAGATTGGTGTTTATAAACCATTTCTCATACAAATCGGTTAATGTAGCTATTACATAATACTCCAATTATTACAAGCGGATGTGTTAGAAATGAATCACACCAAACTAATCCATTAGTTTCTACAGCGATATGCAACACATGCGTAATAGGTCACACACACTGAAACTATCACCGCCGCTTTTACAGTTGGCTCAACCTGTTTTATAACATGTTTTCTATTTACGTATTTGTTGTTTTTTTTAAATGGCCACGTTTGAGAATTTCGAAAATATTTTGACATTCCGTAAAGCTTTCGTAAAGAGGAAATGAGTTGAATTTAAAAATAATAAAATAAACAAGACCATTCGAAAAAACAGCGACGAATAGATTTCCGGTTTGTGGCCGCCATGTTGAAAGGAAATAAAACTTGATGATTGCTGAAAGGATAATTTGAATAAAATTAGAACATGCGAGCTCATATTTGTAAAGGATGGAAGTAAAAAATGTGAGTGGAAATGCGAGGAAATGTACGTGGTTACAAAAAAGAGTAATATATATATATCTATATATATGTATATATATATATATATATACATATATATATATATATATACATATATATATATTTATATATATATATATATTTATATATATATATACATATATACATATATATATATATATACATATATATATATTTATATATATATATACATATATATATATATTTATATATATATGTATATATATGTATATATTTATATATATATATGTATATATATATATATTTATATATATATATATACATATATATATATTTATATATATATATATATATATATATACATATATATATTTATATATATATATATATATACATATATATATATTTATATATATATATATATATATATATATATATATATATATATATGTATATATATATATATGTATATATATATTAAATTGGGACTCTCAAAAGTACGCGAACATCTGAAGTGTATAAAGGGGATGATAATATGCAAAGAAGATGTCTAAGAAAGCGAAACAAATCATGAGACTGCGAATAAAATGGAGAAAGACAATAAATCAGACGATGTATACGACCACGTAAGAGACGAGCAATAAGAAAAATAGGCATGATGAGAAGAAGAAGAAGAAAAAAGAAAAAAGGGATGATGAAAAGACGTAAAAGTATAAAAATAATCATATGGAAAGGATGGAGCGGATGAACGAGGGAAGAGAAAGACAACGAATACGAGGATGAGAAGGTGAAGATGGAGTAGAAGATAAAGAAGAAAAATCTCACAAAAGATGAGTAGAAGAACAAAATAGCGAAAGAAAAAAAAACAGAGGAAGTAGACGCAAACAGATATAAGCGAAGAATTTGAATTAGAAGTCGAAGAAAAAAATATTTGGCAGAATAAAAATAAATGAGGGGAGAAAAACAATGAAAAACACGAAACAAGTTAGTTAATCTATAGACATAAAAGAAATATAGAAATAAATATATGAACATACAACTGGAACTGGAAATATAGAAATAAATATATGAAAATACAACCGGAACTGGAAATATAGAAATAAATATATGAACATACAACCGGAACTGGAAATATAGAAATAAATATATGAACATACAACCGGAACTGGAAGTATAGAAATAAATATATGAACATACAACCGGAACTGGAAGTATAGAAATAAATATATGAACATACAACTGGAACTGGAAATATAGAAATAAATATATGAACATACAACCGGAACTGGAAATATAGAAATAAATATATGAACATACAACCGGAACTGGAAATATTGAAATAAATATATGAACATACAACCGGAACTGGAAATATAGAAATAAATATATGAACATACAACCGGAACTGGAAATATATTAACGAGAAGTAACAAATTAAAACTAAACAAAAACGAAGGTTATTTAGATTATATTCGTCTAAACAAAGAAGCGTCTTCATGTTTAGCGTTATCATATCGTCTCGATTGTTTTGCTAAAAATAATGCCCCAAATAGAAATACGAATTTGAGTCAGTGGAAAATGTTTCTTAAACTGTTCAGTACTCTTCAGAATTCTCCAGTTCAGGGTATAATGCTTCTGTCAATCGTCCACTTTTCATCCTTCTATACATTTTAGGCACATTTTATGTGGTACTAACCGATGTATGGTTCACCTCTTTTTATTCTGATTATTATTATTATTAATATTATCCAGATATTAATACGATAGAGGGTGTGTTCGTGTGTCACGCTTACATCAAAAGCTCTGCGCATGCGTGCCGCATCTAGATTTTGAAAATCATTCAAGTAACCTAATTTTCATAATATTCCAAGTATTTTTCTTTGGCGCAACAGTTAGCGACGGTGTTTGACGTCAGCCCGACTGATTTATAGTTCGATCCGCACAAACCTGTAAGATGTTGTTTCTACATCGAAGGGGGGGGGGGAGAGGTAGAGAGGGGGCGACCGGGATAACACATAATAAATCGATAGCGTGTGTGTTATTTTGTGTGTCACGCTTACAGCAAAAGCAACGACTTTCCGAATCTGTGTATACTAGTCATGAATTGGAGCCAAAATGTATTTAATCTAAAGAATTTACAAAGTAAGGTTTAGTCGTCGAAATATTACCTTCACTAGAAATATTTTATATAAAGAGCTTTTGTAAATTGTTTCATGCATTGTTCATTTTTTAAAATAAATATACAAGTCAAATCTTATCATATTTTATTTAAACATGTATAGGTTAGGAAGAAGATAATTAGTATTAAAAACATTATTTCGTGTAATTTACACGGGCCCCTATAGTTATTATTATTATTATTATTATTATTATTATTATTATTATTATTATTATAGGAATATTATTTTTAACTACATAATAATATGCTTAGGAATGTTATCTTCTTACGTGCATGATCCCCTTTCGCACACATTAACATTTTCTAGATCGTATGATCATGAAATATGGTCGATGAATTAAAATAAAATTGGTTTGAACATTTTAAAATGAATTATTTTATAATTAAATACTGTCGTCCCTCGACTAGCAATACAAGTATATATAAATACATTTCCGAAAGCTTCATTCTATTCATGGATTTCAAGAATATGTAACTGACTATTATTTTTACGATAATAAAACAAAGCCTACTGTTTTAAAAAGTCTTCAATTGCTGCAATTTTCAATAAGTAAATACAGGGTGGGCAAAAATAAGGGTCCTATTTTAAAAAATTCATAACTTTTTTATTTATTGATTTTTTAAAAAAATTGTTTTAGAATAAGTAAAGGACCCCTTCCGAAGCAAGCATGAGCCGTATTAGCCCTAAGGAACGTACCCTCATTTAGAAAACATTATTTTTGCTTAAAAATCTCAAAACAGTGTAAAAAACAATACTTTAGTTTTTGTAAGTTTTAAGAAGTGTTTTTCGGCTAAAATTTGTTTTGTTTATTTCAAAAAATCTCGGAAGGGTCAGTCTACACACACATAAAGTTTGGTGAGTTTAACTTTTATTTTATGGAAGTTATTAAAATTCAAGTTATTCAAATTTAAAGATAGGACCCTTATTTTGGCCCACCCTAATGCCAATGATCATTACATTTACGGAAAAATAAATAATCGTGTTCTCTTAATAGTAATTTCTCTGGGTAACATTTATTATTAGAAAAATAATGTTGTATAATTTGGATTATTCGGACTACTGTTCTCATTATGAATGTTATCATCCCAACTTTAAGGCCGCTGTAATCTCCGGCCTCCTTCAGCTGATAATAGCACTCAAGATGAGAACAGTAGTTCGAATAATCCGAATTATACAAATTATTAATCTTTGTCTAAATAATTCAGAAACGTAAAAAAGAAATTATTATTTTAAAAGTAAATTATACAGGTGTATTTGGAAACGTCTTCGTAAGAGGTTCGGCTATTTATTTATTTATTATTGCTATTATTATTATTATTATTATTATTATTATTATTATTATTATTATTATTATTATTATTATTATTATTAATAGTATTATTATTTTTAGTAGTAGTAGTAATAATAACATTACAACTACTACTACTACTACTAATAATAATAATAAATAAATACAAAGAAGTTTTCAAATCAACATATATAATTCACTTTTAATAATGGTATTATTTGTATATAGTAATACTACGTGTAGTAGTAGTAGTAATATTTTTATCATTAGTCTTATTGGTATCACAAATAGTATGTATAATAGTAGTAGTAGAACCCATAGTAGTTGTGATGAACGTAGTATGATATGTATTGTAGATTACAATGGCACTGCCACTTTTTCTATAATATGTAGACTATTGAAAATGTTATTTCTGCCAAATATGAAGATATTCTGGGCAATATATTTTTCTTTATGATATTACATCCCAAACAAGGCAAGACGCCACTGTAAACGTAACTACTACTGAGAATTAAGGAATAGATTTAGGGTGCCATTCTAAGTTGGGAGCTCTGCAGCGATATGTCTGTTTACATTAGTTTTACACCTCTGCAGGTCGATATTGTCGGGGAATCAGGGTACAGGTAGGGAGTTCCAGAGGCCAGCAGTACAAGGAAAGAAGCAATTTGAGTAGAAGGTTCTCCGGCATCTGGGGACTTCCACAGTGAATGGATGGGATTTAGCTGATTGTATAGTTGGCCTAGTGAATTCACGTCGAGGGGGCACCAGACTAGCCAGTTCATCGTAGCATAATCCATTGAAGTATTTGTAAAACAAGCACAATAGTGCTACATTAAGGCAATGGGACACAGGATGGAGCTTGGTTAACAGTGAAGGACTTATTAGGTTGGCGACTCTTTTTTGGACCTTGTCGATGAAGGAGAAACTAGTAGAGGATGCACCAGCCCAGATGTGGTAACAATACTCAATGCATGGCCGGATGGTGGCTTTGTAGAGATACAGGATAATGCCAGGTGTTAGGAGTTTACTAGCACTGTAAATGGATCCAACCTTCTTTGCTGCAGGCTTGGCAATGTCTTCAATGTATTTGTTCAAATTCATGTTACCTGTGAAGGTTAGACCGAAGAGTTTGAATGTTGAACGGTCAGATGAAGTATTATTTGTCATTAGTATTACCATCAAGATTAGTAATGGTAGTCGTTGAACCATCAAAATTCATCGTTATCGTAGGAATAACAATGTTATTAACGCACACTAGGGCAATCGGCATCAAGCGAGTTTCGTCTCACATTTGGAATGAATTAAGAACTTACATGAACCAACGTACTTATATCTGTCTATACAAACACATGTATAATGATTAAGTTACTATTTAATTATTACATTGTATAATAAATAATAAGTTATAGTTTATACACATGGTTACTCTTGTGCATTGTAGTAGTTTTTCAGATATACATTTATACTTATCGAACAAAATGAAGAAAAACACATCTGATCATTGTAAAAGAAATATTCACACGAAAGCATGACGACCAGAAAACACACCGGCGATTTAAACAAACCCGACTGAAAATATTGAATCGTATGACGGAAAAACAAACAAAGGCATTAGGCAATAAAAGTATATATACATATGAAGGTAATTGAAAGGAGAATAATTCAGGAATTAAACAAAAGACATAATAAGCCATAGAAAGGAAGACGGTGTAACAGTAATACTACAATATTAAATAAAAACATGATGAACGAATAAATAGAATAAAGAAATAAAGAACTGAATGGAGAAAGAAACAAAATGAAGAAGTGTGTATATAAAACAACAAGCAAGCCATGAGAAAATAGAAAGAGTTAGGGTTACGGTTAGGGTTACGGTTAAGGTAAGGGAAAAGTGAAACAAAGAACAAAGAAAGAATCTGGAAAAAATCAAGAAAAATACAAGAAATAGAAGAAACAACGAAGCACGAGATACAAAAAAAAATGAATCAAACAAATAACAAAAAAGCGAGAAAAACGGAACAAGTCAATACCAATAAAAAGAAAACAAATTCAACCATAAAAAAGAAATAATTGATAATGAAATGAAGGAAAACGATAGCACACAGAAAATGTGAATGGGAAATAGGATCTCTTTGTAATAGAAAAAAATGAAACCCCCAAGAAGTGAATTCCAGTGACAGAAACCGAAAATGTCCAGAGTGTATTCAGAAATAAATAGCAGAATAAATGAATTGCAGAATAAATGAATTGTAGAATGAATGAATCGTAGAATAAATGAATAATAAACTAGTAAAAATAATAGAATTGCAAAACTAAAACAGTATGTGAACAAGTGTCACAGAATTAAAAGTAAATAAAGAAAAACAACTAAAGTCAATAAAGGGGACTAAATAAGCGAAATGAAGCTATTTATTTTCTATTATTTATATTTATTTTTTGATATCTCGACTTACTCTTATTTTTATGTATTTTCTGCGATTAAACTCTTCATTACCATGGAAACGAGCAGTGGAATCCACATTTCAATTTTCTGGTCAGTTTCCTGTTTCTCAATTGGATAAGATGGGAGACGGGAAAGAAAGAGAGACAAAAAAAGGGAAGAATAACGAAACCGTCAACGGCACCGACACTACCAACACCACCGACGCCGTAGACGACGATCTCCGTGAAAGTCATAAAAATCTCAGAGTAAAACGAAAAATTCAAAAGCAAAATATAAATGGCACCAGCGATCATCATCGTCTTCGACATCGTCAGTAAAAAAAAACCGTATCACTGCTGGAAATCGAGAAGTGAGGATTGTAAAACGTAATTTTTAAAAAAATGTTAAGAAATGAGTAATACATGTTTTAACAAATAACTACTAGCAGAAAACAATGTATACGTTGGTTGAGAAACTACACGGTACTCTACTCATGACATGTCTTTATTATCTATATTACACCAGTAAGACACGTGTCGGTTGCAATTAAGCTAATGCGCCTTTGACCATTGTAGTGTTGCTTTATTCAACCAGTAAACACCAACTAGAGGACAAGGGAAAACAATTTCAAACTGACAAAGACTCACAGCAGACTTAACATAAGAAAGAATTCGTTTTGACTTCGAGTAGTAGACAGATAGAATAAGCTTCCACATTTAGTTATAAGTCTAAAATACACAAATGGCTTTAAACACCTACTAAGCAAGTGTAGGTTCAGTAAACCATATACGTTTCGACTAACGCATGAGTCTACTGAGACTATAAGACCAGGCATGAAGCAGGAATTACAGGTTGTGTAGCGATTTTTACTGAAAAAACTATCCAAGAATTCGAGTATCCAAGTATCCAAAGTCATAAACTAGAGAGCTGCTTCCTCGTAGAAATACCGTGATTGAAGATTTAAAAGAAGCGGTTATTTTTTCAGAATAGGGAATTTTATAATTCACTTTCTTCTTTTTCTAGTTTACCCTTCTCTTAAGAAGAGATAACTACACATATAACACAAGTAAACTTCTTCGATTTTACATTCAATCTGAAATAAGGGATTTAAACATCATCAATCGTAGATGATGCGAATTCTATTTAAGTTTACTACAATCAAACGATCAGACAGCCATTATCTAATATATATTCAAGTCTATTGAACGTAGAATTAGTAATTGAACTCTAAATGAAAAAATGTTCAACGAACACACAGTTTTATTTACAATAGAGTATTTAACGATAGCGGGTACAGTTAAGATATTATAATCTACAATACAACTAAAATATCTAGAAGGCGATCACAGTAGAAACAATAATTTTGTTTACACTTCAATTACATAAAAAAGGTGAATAGTACAATAATGTCTTACATATCCTACATCTTATACACGAAATAGAAGCCATTAAAAAAATTAGATGCAGATCGATATAATTAATAGCATGATACATCATAATTGTAAGTGTTACCCCTAAATCAGGAGTACTTATAATCATAAGCGGTATATGTTGAGACTATTCAAATCATTGAAAAATTAAATATTTCATGTTATGCACGCAGTAAATGAGCCACCTGAAAGAACGATTCTACAACATAAATTTCATTTTCTATATGAAGTAATATAAAAGCAGTCTACAAATTACTGAAAATACTGGACAAAAATCAAACGCTAGCACTTGAAAATACTTAAAAATAATAACACGCTAATAACTCAATGCAAACGAATTCAGACGGCCGAAACACGTGGATCTTTAAATACACCATACTATGTAAGTTTTAACAGGAGATTACAATTATTCTATTCAGTTATAGAAAAAAACTTACACAAAATAAATCAGAAGATCTAATTGATTGTATATATATATATATATATATATATATATATATATATATATATATATATATATATAGTACATTATACGTGATACACGCTTGGAATTTCTTAATAACCTTGTAATTCTGGAAAACAAGTTTATTGCAAAATGAGAGAAAAGGGTAATGTGTTTCTCAAATTCTCAACATCTACAATCCCAATGCTTATTTTTTGTTGATCTGTTTTGATATCAGAAAATACAGCGAATAATAGTCGACTTTCGTGTCAATTGTTACTTAAAACTGTGACGATTTAAAACATAGCGTTTGTAACTAAAATGCCTAATATTCGTACACGGACTTGCATACACTAACGACGTGGGAAATCAGAGGAAAAGTCCTATACAATTAGAAAGTGAGCCAAACTTAATCTTAAGTAAGCCCTCCGCGACAGCGGATTCCACGATGGAATCTCATACATCCCAAACCAGAATATTCCACAGAACAGCAGCCGCAAAAGGAGGAGATCGATTATCTGGTTTTCGCCGCCCTTCTCCAGCAGAACAAAATCAAGAGTAGGTCATATTTTTCTCTCATTATTAAACAAACATTTCCCTCCAACAAACAGTTTACATAAGTTTTTCAATAAAAACACCATCAAGGTCAGCTACTCAACCATGCGGCCTATAAGGAGGTACATCACCAGAGAACAAAGCACGGCAGTCGACACCGGATGCTCATGCCAAAATAAAAATTCTTGCCCCCTCGAGGGAAATTGTAAAGTTGACTCAGTTGTATACAAAGCTGTGGTTACGAGTCAAACTGATAACAGTACAGATGTATACTACGGCATGACACAAGGTTCCTTTAAACAAAGGTATTATTCATACCTATATTCCTTTAGATACAAAGATCGCGCAAACACATATTTGGCTAAACGAATTTAGGAACTAAAAGAAGAAGGAACTCCCTTTTCTATAAATTGCAAAATCATAGAGAAAAACCCATTTATTCACCTATATCTAATGTTTGCCATTTGTGTAATGCTGAGAAGTTCCATATTTTTTAGGCCATCATGAACCCTAACACCAGATGTTTAAATGTACGCGATGAGGTTTTTAAGGGCTGTATACATCGTAAACAAGCACTCCTTATTTATTGGATGGATCGAGTGACTTAAGCCTTCTTAGAAACCTACATACATTTTTCAGACACTTACATACTTCCACTGCAGACTTCTCGTTTTACGAACCTGATCACAACCCTTTTTCCTTTCTCCATTTTTCCCTCTTTCTTATTTAAATTTTAATTTTTTATATTTTTATATTTTTATATTTTTATATATTTTTAAATTTTTAAATGTTTAAATTTTATGTTTCGAATTTTTATTTATTTATTTATTTATATATTGATTTTTATTAATATATTGATTTTTTATTTATATATTGATTTTTTATTTTTTATTTATATTTATATATTGATGATTTTTTATTTACACATGCATGTGTGTGTATGTGTGTGTATATATGTATATATATATATATATATGTGTGTGTGTATGTATATGTGTATGTGTACGTGTGTATGTGTATATTTATTTTTTATTTTTTATTTATATATTGATTTTTTATTTATATATTGATTTTTGATTTATATATATATATATATATTTATTTATATATGAATTTTGGTTTTTTTATTTACATATTTATATATGAATTTTGATTTTGATTTATATATTGATTTTTTATTTATATTTTGATTTTTTATTTATATATTGATATATTTATATTTTGATTTTTGATTTTTATATTTATATTTATTTTTATTTTTATTTTTTATTTATTTATTTATTTATTTATTTATATATTTATATTTGTACTTATATATTAATGTTTTTATTTACTTTTTGATTTTTGATTCTTTATTTACATATTATAATTTTCTATTTATATGTTGATTTTATTTATATATTGAATTTTTTATTTATACATTAATTTTTTTATTTTTTTATTTTATTTTATTTTATTTATATATAGATTTTTTTTTTTTTATATATTGATTTTTTTATTTATATATTGACCTTTTATTTATATATTGATTTTTATTTATATATTGATTTTTCATTTATATATTGATATTTTAATTATATATTGATTGATTTTTTTATGTATATATTGATTTTTTATTCATGTATTTATATATTTATCTATATTTATATTTTTATTTATATATTTATTTATATTAATATTTTTACTTTGAATTGATATTTATTAATTGAAATGATCGAAATTTATATATACATATATATATTTTATATAATAATAAATAGTTACCTCCCCTTTTTTAGATAATTTAATTAATTAGAGTTGCGTACCCTTAATTGTTTTCTACATATATATATATATAGAAATAATATATATAAATATAAAAATAATATTTTATTATTATAAATGTTATTTTATTTGATTTGATTTGATTTTTACCCTCCTTTCTTTCTTTCTTTCTTTCTCTCTTTTCTTTCTTTCTTTGTTCCTTTCTTCTCGTGCTTCACTTCTATATATAGAATCTCTTAATGGCTTTTACTGACCTAAGCGTTCTCGTCGGCCCTCCATGTCAACATTTTGTGTACATAGCGTTTCATAACGGTTATAAGTGTTTTTGAAGAAATTCCATCATTTACTATTTCAGACTATGCTGAAGAAGACGGAATCGGGAATTGAACCCGTTTCTTGTCAGAAACCACTGGTCCATGTCTGATTAAAATCTGTATTTAAATATATATATATATATATATATATATATATATATATATATATATATATATAAATGGTAATTTATTTCATTTTGACATACAAAATGTATTTAGTTTCACGAGAGCAGTTTGATCCTCAGGTCTTGAAATAACATAAATGTTATTTCAACACCTAAGGATCGAGATCGCCTCAAACTGCTCTCGTGAAACAAAATAAATTTTGTAGTCAAAATGAAATAAATTATCATTTATATTTATATTTCTGCTCTATATTTTTATTGAGTACTCTCATTAACCCGGTTCAACTCACCTGGATGTATACCCTGTGGATCTATACAATACTCGAATTATATATATATATATATATATATATATATATATATATATATATATATATATATATATATGTGTGTGCGTTATTCTATTCGAACGAGAGAAGTAAGACTGATAGTAATTATCGCAGATTTTAAAATGTGCATTTTGCTTAAATTCTCATAACATTATTATAAACGTGACGTATCTTTACTGCAATATCTAGTCATCAGTTCATTAATAAAATTCTTAATGCATTTAATAAAAACGAGATTTTTATTGAAGATTTTTAGAATGTTATGAAAACACTTCTGTGAAACTGCAGTAATGATGCACCTCATTTATTGTCACGTTTTTTTTCCTTTTCCTTAAATGTAGTTTTTAATTTTGTTCATTTACTGTTAATCTATCTTTTTGCACAATTACCGTTTACGCAGCAACTTCTCTTTTAGTTGTTTGTGTCAGCAATTTTGTGAAACAGAAAATAAGTATATTGCCTCTCATAAGTGTATCGATAGCTATGAGATCGAATTCAGATTATGACATGTATTTATGAATTGTACTTTTTTGTGTTAATTATAACTTTTTTGTACGTTTCTTTATAAACAAATTATTCTCCTTCCTCGGGGTTAATTTATACTACCGTTTTGAATGTTTCGTATATGATTTTCTAGGGCTGTAAATTCTTAACGTGTGTTGTTAATGTCAACTTAATATGATATTTGGTTAATTCAATACCATCTAAATACAGATCATAACTTTGTATCTCAAAAATTAAATATTTTATAAATCAGATTCCCTTACAATAGAATGACAAATATCCGATCACCTCTGTCATCATATTAATCAGCCCAGACCTTTTAGATGTTCCTTTTGTGCGTTTATTTATTTCATCATGCACAAAGAAAATATGAAATATGGCATTAATCATTTTACATTGCGTTTTTCTTACTTAAGTAAATATATTCCCATTGTTTAATGAGCGATAACATAGTTGGAGTATTTGTGAGATTTGTATTCACTTGATAATCTATTATGTTCTCATTGATTTGTAGCTGCTAAGATTGTTATTCGGTGAACCATTCTGAGAATTATAAGAACCCTTTTTTAATTTCATTAAATCGTCTTCTTTTGTTGGATTTACCGAATAATGTTTTGTCGAGAATTACGGAAAGAGAATCCATGGACTTCATCACGGCTTTAATAATTCTAACCATTGATATGCATTCAAGTCTGTACGGTTATTCAAAGAAAGTGCTTTTATTTTTATATCCTAAAACGGTATGTACTCTTTAGGTGTTCACAAACTAGCTTTTATCAGCTAACGCTTGTTTGTACAGCAGAATATCTCAATAATAAAAATGTGTTTAACTCTTAAAATCAAAAGAAATAATAATTATTTGGCAATGTTTTAAATATTATTTCAATTAAGCTGCATAATCATTCTATTAAAGCAAGTATCAATATTATCTATGTATCAAAAGCTACCTATTTAAGGTATCGTTCCATAACAGGACATGGATTTCTCCAAGATGGAATAGCCAATAAATTGCAGATAGAAACATAATTAATACGAATACAATATCTTGTTGAAGATTATAGTTAATTTAGGGGCACTAAATTTTTATTGGCAAAATATATCGTGTGATACGTAACGGAACATTGATTTTTTTATTTTGTAGTCAATCTGGCAAAAGTGGGCAAACCTAGAAACGAGGTTAAACGTGACGATATTAGATACTATTTCGTTACAGCAACTTCGAAGTATCCAAAATACGTGTGACGACACCAGAGACTTGATCGGTTATTTTGTGTTGAATTGAACTTATATATTTATATTTCAAAAGTTCATCATGATGTTCAATTGATAATATTACAGCTATTAGACATGAAGAGTGCATTTTAAAACGAGGACATGCTCCATGTGTGTAAATCAAAATAATGGCACGGTCACTCTCACAACATGATAGAAGTTTTTAATATAGTATATATAATGAAAATGTTCTTAGTTGCGTTTAAACCATGTTTTTCGTAAGATATCGTAACATATAGCGGAGAAAGAGTGTGTATCACTTATTCTGTATCTGCAGGATAACACGTATAAAACGTGTGTGATATTATATTCTTCGAACATTTTTTTTCGGCCTGGATCATTGTGATTTATATTGCCATGTTGTGTGTCAAGTAGCATAGTCCCGGAAGTTGTAACTCTTACAGACATCATGATAAAGACGCCCGATGTAGCGCCGCAGTAAATAAAACCGCCCATCGCATTGGAAGCAGTTCAAATTTCGACCGGCTTTATTTTTATGCCAACATCGAGATCAGCATTTTTCATGGGGATTGTTTTCTTTTTTGTTATTTATTCGTTCGGTTCAGAGATGTAGTTTTTAAAACATCCGGTGAAGCTTTTTAATCAAATTCTTCTTCTTTTTCTACTTCTTTATCATCATTATAATTTTCTCACTCTATCTCTTTTATTCCTTCGTACTGACCATTCTCTGTAGTTCACCCTCTTTACTCCTTCTTCCTTCAGCAGCCGTTTTTCTGTATCGTTTTATCTTCTTTCTCTCGTTCTGCATTTGTTCTACTTCTCTATCTCCTCATTGCCCGTCGTTTTCTTTGCTTTACTTTGGTTTCTACTTGGCCTTTTGGCTAAGATCAAATGTAGTATCTGTTCCGATGGCTACTGCACCCAATAGACTGGTATTTTCTTGGCCTTTGGGGCTTGATTTATGCCTGTCTATGGGTCTGTCCTGTGCAGTGCAAGGTGGTCCACCCTCCCAGGCTTCGCCTCCCCTCTTTTGGGAGGAGTAAGTTTATTGCTTACTGCCTTAGGCGCCCCTACCGGGGAATGCCGACGGGGCTGCCCAGGCAATTTTTAAACCTTGGGTCACATCTTACTTGTGGGAGTAAGATAAACACTGGCCTTGTGCCTAACTCCTGGAGAGGAGTAAATCAATACTCCATCTACATCTTCGTCTATTTTTCCTTGTACATATCTTTAAACGTTTCATCATACCAGTTTTACCTCACATCATCCTGATTCGTTTTCTTCTGCTTTTAATGGGGTATATTTTTATAAGTGTATGTTCTATCTCAATTTATATCACATGAATAAATTAAAATAAAACAAAATTATCCTCACAGGTTAGGCCCCTGTCATCAATCGTAGGGATATGAAATTGTAAAGAATAACATAAAATGTATGTCGATCAAAAGTTGTTATATATATATATATATATATATATACATACACACAATTATATATATATATATTGTATGAATCATTATTTATACAAACATATGTTGGCTACATATGTGCATACATAGTTAAGCTACGGCTCGATTATGTGTTTTTATTATTAAGGCAAATAATATACAATGACATCGCAAAACATGATTTGGGGCATCTTCAACTTTAACATGTGATTACAATATCAGTGGATACACATCTAAAAAAAAGCACGTCCTATTTTATTTATCTTACTACTATTTATAACCTAACACTGATCAAAAATCTATGCCCAAGTTTGGTAATTAAATATATGTTCATTTGTTTGAAATTGCTGTGACTGCTCCTGACTATATCAAATAGTATTAGCTCTTTGATTATTTATTATATAACTACTATGCAGACGACATAACCATTTTTGGCAACACATCAAAGAGCAACAATTACCAAACACGTTCTGACTCTCTCTATATCTCGCTCTCTATTTTGACGTTGAGTACGTAGTTCAATTGGTAAAAAAAGTTGGCTGTTATTTTTTAATGCCTCCAAAATCAAAGCTTCTCACTTTTCTCCACCAACGCTTTGAGTCCGTCCTGGCCCAGATTTAAATGGATGGCTCTCGTATTGAGAACGTTTCCTGCTTTGACAAGCTTCTGGAAGACTTGCATCAAACCTGTTGCCAAAGTTACTGGAATAATGGTTGGATCATTCTACCGCTCCACAAGTTATCTCAACCCTTACACCACCCTATCTTGTATAAGGGCCAGACACGCCTTGAGATGAAGTACTGTTGCCACATCTGGGGGTGCTGCTGAGAGCCACCTGTCCTCTCTTGACCGAGTGCAAAACTGACTTTGAAATCTAGTGGGTGAAGTCCTCTCTACTCTTGTATATCTCTTTCTCAAACAAGATAGGTAGCTAGTCTTTCTCTACTCTATAGTTATTTTTATGACATGTGCTCAGCTGAATTTCAATATTAAATCGCTTCTGTAAAACATTTACACAAAAACTCGTCTAGCTAAAACCACTGACAAAATGCCCCTTTGTTTGACTAAAACTAAACGAAACTCCTATGAGAAAAGTGCATTTCTAAGAACCACCCATCCGTAGAACTTAATACCGTGGAGATACTTCCGAGCTGACTACAACATTGTCGTTTTCAAATTATATATAAACAAATATTTTTTAAGCCGTCCTCTTAAATCATAAAATTATGTCAAAGTTCCACCATTATTAGCAATCATCACGGGGTTGTCTCACCACCAACCTGCCAATCATTAACCCTTGCCCTCAAGTGGATTTTAGGCCTTTTTAGTGGTCACTTTTCTATATCAAAAATGATATCAAAGTGTATTTATTTATGTTACTCTTAGATGTTAATATATATATATTACATGCCCTAATTAGTAGAGTGTCATAACATAGAATATGCCAATTTATTAAATGTATAATTATGATAAACAAACAATAAGTATAAAGTAATCATTTAAATAAAATACTATATCACACTAGCAATACATTGAACATATGTTTTCTGTAAATTTTGAAGACAGAAATGTCATTCAATAAATTGCAAATGCAACATATATGTGTTTTAGTTATCATCTTTAAACCAGATGTTTCTCGAGAATGTTCACGTCTGACTTTCCTAGATAAAATGTTGAATTATTGTTATTATATATGCTGTTTTTAATCACTATTTTCCAGCCACTCTATCGACCGGTTATCTTATTATTCCGGATGATGAGCAAATAAATTAAACTGCTTACCGCTCGTTCGTTGATTTGAAATTCCAACTAAACACCTGAATGCAACAGAAAGATAAATGTATATTTATTGAATATAAAAAGCAATAAACTGTACAACGTTGTAAAGCAAATTGATAGATTTAGAGTAACGGAAAATGGAGAGCAAATAGTCGGACTATAAAATATGAAAATGTATTTGAGGACGAGTGCATACAATATAGAATACGAACAAGAGTATTTAAAATGCGTAGATTCTAACAAACTCCACCACTATCTTATAAAGTAAATTATATAATCTCATATAACAAATAGGTGAAAAGAGTGGGCACTTATAACTACAATTTGACATGTGTGTCAGTAATATAATATGATATTTAAAGGATACAGAGGTCATTGGGGTATTAGGAAATTAGCGTGTTATTAATAGTAACTGAGCTCTTCGCTAGATGTCGAGTCGTATATAAAAAATATCCAGACACAAAACAGTTCAAGCCTAGATTAAAACTAGACTGTGTTTACCGCCTTCAATACTTATACACACACTATTAACACCGAATAGTGCTTAATTCGTTTACATATGCACACATACACCACTTAGAAGGAAAATGATATATAAACATACACGCATACGAAGGTAGCGGGACATTCAAGAAAGATCACTTACTCCCACATAAAAAAGGTAAAGGTCGCATAGCCTGGACGCGCACGAGTGTCGTTGCCGACACCGCACACTGCCCATCACCGTGTCTAGGGCACAGCATATGGAAGGCGGAGCCCATCCCTCTCCTTCTGCTGCCTTGAACCTTCCCTGAATTTTAGTCAGGTACCCATTTACTGCTGGGTGGACAGAGAGAGTTTTCAGACCCGAAAATTCGCATGCCGTGAGTGGGATCGAACCCGGGTCGTCCAACCCAAAGACAAGTGCTATAACCACTCGTGCACAGGCCCTCCCTACTCCCACATAGCATAAATCAATAACAAAAGTATTTAAAATGCGTAGATTCAAACAAACTCTACCATTATCTTATAAAATAAATGATATAAGCTCATATAATAGAATAGGTGATAAGAATGGGCTCTAGAAACTACAGTGATATAGCATGATATTTAAAACATACAGAGATGTTTTAGGTATTCAGTACTTAACGTGGTATTAATGGTAACTGAGCTCTTCCCTTTCCTCGATGTCGAGCCATATGATGAGTATCGAAGGACAAAACAGTTTATTTCACATCTGTAAACTGGTGTGTTTGTTCCTTTAAATATAAAAAATGAAATATATTTGGCACATCATCAGCTGAGTGGTCGATACCAAGAAAAAAAAATCGTTGTATGAACCATATCATGAAAACAATCAGAACGGTGGTATCATGTGTCTATGTGTATGTTCGAAAAATTAATAGCACTGACAGATGTTATGCCTTACATTTAAAAAGTAAAAACAGCTAATATCGAACAGTTTTTTTTAAACAATGTTTCTGCTAAAAGATAATGCAATCCGAAGTTGTTTATAAAATGCACATGTAAATTTAGAAAGTATAAACATGTCTGGGAGTGTGATATACTGAGGAAGCGATGCCTTAACACTTATATATTCACCATCTGATTGATTAGACACGTAAGTTATCATATTTAAAACTGTTTAGATACAGAGTGCTTCTTTAATGTAATAGTATTATTAAGTTACTTTCCACCCACCAGGTACAGACATGCGAAATAAATAATTTATTTTCAAATTTCGATTAAATTTCGAAACAGAACATATCATATTTAAAACACCAATGGCGAGCAGCTTTTAACTAACACAGTTGTTTCTTAGTTCGATTATTATTACATCGGACTGACAGATATTGTAGAATATATTTATTAAAAAAACACATACATAGACATGATTATGAACTATAATCGTCATAGAAACACTATATCTATTTTACCCAGAACTACTTTTATCAAAGACGTTTTCACAAAAATGTATATGTTGGTATTCAGCATAAAATATGCATTCTAATATCTAAGTGAAGCCTGAATCATGTCATGCTTTAAAAGTTGATTATTTGCTCTAATAAATATACTAACTCATAAAACGGAATTAATAAAGGGATTACAAATGTGCAATAGCACGTGGCATTGCACATTTTATTTACTCATTGAAACGCATAGCTCATTGAATTCTGGAGTACAACCAGATATTGTAACATGAATATTTATTTTTTTAATATCAAAAACAAACTTACTATACTCATTAATAGTTCTAACGAAAAGATTAGGCTTAGCAAAAAAAATAATAAGTAAATACACGAACATATTTGTATACGAGGAACAAAGTAGCCAATCTCTATTCTATAGGTAAAATATAATGCAAACAGAACACATTAGCAATACAATAAACACCAGAAGATATTCGACACACACACATATATATATATATATATATATATATATATATGGGTGTGCGTGTGCGTGCGTGTGTGTGTGTGTGTGTGTAAAACACAATTTGTACATGAATGAGGAGTATGATTTATGTTTCAGAAATCAAACGAAAGCAGCTGAATTATTTATTTTGCAAACTTATTTATTTGAAATGTAGAACTACCCTGTAATAGGTTATATATAAAAATATATTATTTTGATAAACTCAGTACAATAATACTGCATGGTATAAGTTTACGAACAACACTTTGATGTTTATTGATTTACAATGTTAAATGTAACTCTATCCCAATAACCACAATCTCAAAATGCATTATCATAGGAGGTTGAGAAAGTTCATTTCATTTTGTTACGCATATATTCTATAATATAGTGGTGTGTATTCAGTCGCGACTGACAAGTTTAGTGAATATTATTTAATACCTAATAATTATTTAAAATATAGAAATTAGAATTAACATTGTAATATATAGTTTGTCGATCCTTTTTCAGTCAGGGGATGTGCTGACTGAGTTTCGAGGTTTGTAAAATACTACTGGAACTACGTCTACATTTCAATACAACACAGATTCTTGGAGATTATCCCAAATATTGAATGTAAACATATATAAGTTAAACTAAATAACATTTAATCCTGAGATAATATCGGTCTTCCAGCTCATATATATATATATATATATATATATATATATATATATATATATATATATATATATATATATATATATATATAGCAGCTTTAATAACAAGCAGTACAAATGGCTATATGCGAGATCCGAGGCACTGCTTCGTAAGATCACTCTTATCTGCCTGGTAAACAGTCGCCGATTAAGCTGTTTACATTTAAAGTTTCTATATATTTACTAACTAATTGACGATGGCCTGATGGATAAGATCACCGACTGCGAATCAAAGGCGATTTGTGATCGAGGTTCGCGTCTTCCGACCGTTGAGAATTAGTTCCTAGACTGAAGATTGCGTTAGCATGAAACATCGATGTCTCTAGGTATTTTAAAAATAATTAATATTTATAAAAATATTATTGTTTATATATATATATATATATATATATAAACTAAAATTGCGTTCTATCAACTTAAGAACGACTACTGATGCAATAGTATGTATTAATATGTATCACTTAGAAAGTGAGCAAAAGCAGAAGCAACAAACGCCACCACCACAAAACAATGAAATATAATACATGATATAAATATATATAGAACACCAAAACTAATTCCTACACATCGGACCTAACTACTACCTTATCAATCGATCCAACCATCAAAACAAAAAAGCACAAATATAATTACTATATGAAAACGTAACTTAACTAGAAACACAACATAAAATTATATCAGCATGTGATCTCCTAAAAGTGTTCATATATATATATATATATATATATATATATATATATATATATACATATATATATATATACATATATATATATATTCAATATTTTACCTACGCACGACGCTTACGACTCGCATCAGCGCATGGAAATAACAATAAAAGACAGACATAGGGCGCCAATCCGGTTAACCGATTCAAGGTGTATTCATGCGTTTACATAGTAACATTAGGCAACGATAGATCGTCACGTAATAACGGAGAAATAAATTGATGTTTACACTATAAGTGTCGAGCATAGACATCTAAACATTTGATAGCACCCAACGACAGAGTCGGATCGTTGCAGTGAAGCTTATAAGTGAATGTTTATTTTTAATATTTCCTGCAGTTCTCAACTTAAAATGTTACTTAGAAGGGGCTTGTTATAATATTAAATTATCTTTAATAGTTTAGCGACGCACGACGTCGTTTCGAGCTCCTCACCGCAGGGCAATAAAAGTATCATACGGTCATAAGGCGCGAACCTGGTTCATAGACAAACCTTGAATCTGTAGTCGTTCACTTAGGCCACGGGAGGGTCACGAGTGATGTGTACACTGAAAGCGGCGACCATATACATTCAATAGCAGTGAACGACAGAGACGGGGTGTTACGCAAAAAGGTTTTAGCTGGACGTTTATTTTTAATCTGTCCGACAGTGCTCAACTTTTAATTTAATTTCGAAAGGGGCTAATAATAAGATTAAGTTTGTTTTAATAATTAATCTACGTACGACGTTGTTTTGAGCTTACGGCTCTCATCGTCGCATGGAAATAACAATATTATTAGAAGACTCTTTTAAGTAAAATTGAAATTAGATCGGAGAGATTAAACATAGATATTCACCTGAAGCCCTTGTGTAATATTCCGACCCTGTCGTTAACTTCTATCGGATGTGTTGGTATTATTACTCGCATCTTTCAGTGTAAATATCACTTAATTGCACTGACATCACGTGACACTCTATGATGCCCTTATGAACTAAGTGCATGCTTGCAGGTTCTGTGACGGGGGTTTGCACCATTTGACCATCTGGGAGTGTAATTCTTCTGCGCTTATTAGAGCCGTAGGCTCGAAATGACGTCGTACGTAAGTAGAATATTGAAAAAAATAATGTAACATTAAATATATATATATACACATATATATATATATATATATATATATATATATATATATATACATATATATAAATAAAGAGAGAGAGAGATAGAAAATACATAAATACATATATGTATTAGTCAAGAGAATCTGTTGAGCTCTGATCGTGAAAGTAATGTGCTATTTTGTATCCGTCGTGTATTTTTATTGCATAGTTTGTCATTTTGAAAAACATTTATGATTATAGTCACGGAGAAGATATGTTATAAAATATTATTAAGTTTATTTGATACCCGGCTTTATGAATGTGCCAATAGAGATTGGCACTTATATGAAAAGCTCACCAATTGAGACTGTCAATGAAATATCGAGTGATATGGAGCACACTAATAACAGTTGATACTTGACAGATATGGAATATTATGTTTACTTAACTGCGCGGAGGCCTTACTCTATATATGTATTTCTCTCTCTCTCTCTCTCTCTCTTCATATATATATATATATATATACATATATATATATAAAAATATATATACATATATACACACATATATTTATATATATATATACATGTATATACATATACATACATATATATATAAATATATATACACACATATATTTATATATATATATATGTATATACATATACATACATATATATATACATATATATATATATATATATATATATATATATATATATATATATATATATATATATATCGGTGACCTGAAGAAATGTAAGTTTTATAGAAAAGTGTTGCTTTACGCTAAGTAAGACATTTTAATTTATTCTACCAGCACTAAGCCTATATGTAGGAGGAACACAATATAGGAAGTAACATGCAACCGCTATGCCTTATTCAATGATGGTGTGTGTTGACGATAATTATGTAACAGTAAATGGTCGCTCTAATCCTTGGTTCTTCTTTTTAGACATGAACATCTAGGAGCGCAAAAATACTTCCTGACATTTTTGGCTGGCATATTTTTATCTTTGCCACTGAGATATAGATTTACATATCTTAAATCCATAACGAGTTATAAAGTCAGCTCATTTAATGTTCTAAATAATAACGATAAATATAACAATACCATTTAATTCAAATAAGTCTACTTAGCTAACTTACTGCAGTCTCACGGAAGACACACTGTTCAAAAGCGTATAAGTATTGCATACGTTATTATGACTTTGAATTCTGCTGCTGTCTTGTTCCGGCCCTATTGACATTCCAAGTATTAGATTCACATGTTTATATATATATATATATATATATATATATATATATATATATATATATATATATATATATATATATATATATATGAAGAGTTCGAATGCAAAAGGCGATAAACGCCATTTTCAAAATCACGAAACTGTCGCCACAAAAAGTGTTGCATTTACACACTCGACGACACACCAAAACTATGTGTCACATAATAAGATACCGAAATAATTACTTTTTGATTTAAATAAAAATAAGTTTTCATTCGAAGTCTAAATTTAATATATTCGTGTTTTTATTGCGTAAGGTCTCAATTATCACGAATTTGATTTATCGCGTTTTGCGTTCGAACTTTTCATATAGAAAAGGTTTCATCACATCCTCCACCACCATCAAGCAGCGAAATGGTTTCTTTAACCTATCACCCTTAATAAGCAAGATCATCCTCACAGAACAAAGTCTTTTGCCTGATCATGGCTAACTTTTATTTTCATCTCTAACCTTATGACACTCTTCCATTCACCCACACCCTTCCTTCTTCTCCCTGAATCTTCTTTTTTTCCCTCACTTTTTTCCCTCACATTTTTAATACTACAGTCCAAATAAACTTTCTCATGTTCCAAATATTTCAAATATTCCTCACCCACCCTTTCAATCACCCCCCTCCCCCAACCACTCCAATCCCTCACTCATTGCTATCATTTTCCAAATATTTCAAATATTTCACACACTATCACGACAAATCCTCCCTCTTCCCCCTCTCATCTATTTCCTCCCATACCTCTTCTTAAATTCCCTCATTTTCTCCAAACGCTCTCTAAGACCATAACTTTCGCCCATCCACCAAAATCACAGCCCCCCCCTCCCTCTCTACCCATCCCCATTTTCCCTGCATACATCCCCCACACACAAACATTCCAACTCACTCTTCCCCTTCAATCTCGACCACAGCCATCTGGTCAAACACCCCCTCCCCCTCTTCCTCCAATCTCTCTCTGCCATCCATTTTACCCCTGCTCATCCCCCACCTCTTTCTCTCATCGCCAGCCACAGTAGTCCTTGCTCCCTCCACCCTTCCCCTTTTTTCTCCCACTCATTTTCATTCTCTAACAAGTACGGACGTCCAGCAAGACGCTGCCATTATTTTTCATTTTATTTTATTTTTCTTCCCAACATGTCTACCCTACATGTATCTGTGCTTGCATGATATCTTTTCCCTATATCATCATCCTGATGAAGTCTTATAAATAAAGACGAAACGTTGATGTACACATAAAAAACATCCAGTTTTTGGTTTTCCTTTTTCATTTTACCATCACGTCGGATTACCTTCATCCTTCTCTTCCCATATATATATATATAGATATATATATATATATATATATATATATAGATAGATATATATATAGATATATATATATAGATATATATATATATATATATAGAGAGAGAGAGAGAGAGAAAGAGAAAGGGAGAGAGATTCGTCTGTTTACTTCTTCCTTTTTTAATTTTTTATTTATTTTTCAGATGGTGTTTTTTTGTATTAACATTTTCATAAATAGGAAATGTTACATAGGTTTCACGAACGTGATCAGGTGTCAAAAGCTAATACACTTTTTTCGCATTGTTCCTGGAAAGTCGTTTACGAATTAAATTCAGCGACGCTGAAATGGCATCCCAGAACAACATCGATTTACGTTAATCATTTTAAAGTTTTACCACTGGATTCATATGTGATTTTAATAATTTTAGGTTGTTGTGTTTTTATCTAGATTGCTTCCAGTATTGGGATTTTTTATGAATTGGTTTCGGAATATATAGATATATCGCATTACTATTTATTCATTATAAGTTAATATATATATATATATATATATATATATATATATATATATATATATACATATATATATATATATACATATATATATATATATATATATATATATATATATATATATATATATATATATATATATATATACAAGTGCATATATACATAGTACAAATCGTTTTTAATATGAATACATTTACTTAATTAAAATTTACGCTCAATCTAATATTACACATTTAAAGTTTTCCTTATAATAAAAAAATATACATTCAAGACCATATAATTCAATGAGTTAGTTTGAATTTCGGGTTATTTTAACGAAAGAAGTTGTTTTCAAATCAATAACTGGTAGTATTATTAATTTAGTAATACATATATATATATATATTTATATATATATATATATATATGTATATATATAAATAGTAATTATGTGTGTGTATGTGTCCGCCCGTATCTTTGTCTGATGTTCATCCAAACCGCTGCACAGAATTGCTTAAAAATTGCGATGTGAACTACTGATTTCTCAGTGAATGACAACAGCTATATAAGAAATATAACACTTCACCGCTGATGGCCCCCACTGAAAACTATTTTCCCTTGGATTAAATAAAATTTAAACCATAGAAAAATGACTAAAAATTTCAGTAATTTTATTATAATATTAAGAGGGTCCTGTGGGCACAACCCTCCTTCTGAAAACTGTATTCCTTTTGATTCAAATGAATTTTAAACAAAATGACCAAAAATATATGTCTATTCCCAAAATTTCAGAAAATGTTGATAATATTAAGAGAGTACTCGAAGGCACAATACATGTAAACACACACACACACACACCATTTAAAAAATGATTAATCTTGCATTGATAAAGGCTTCTATTTTCACTGTTATACATATATATACGTATATGTATATATATATATATATATATATATATATATATATATATATATATATATATATAATCCGAGTATGGTATAGATCAACAGGGTATAAATCCAGGCGAGTTGAACCGGGTTCCTGAGAGTGCTCAATTAAAATATAGAGAAAAAAATATAAATATAAATGATAATTTATTTCATTTTGACTACAAAATTTATTTTGTTTCACGAGAGCGGTGTGTGGCTCTCGTTCTTTTGGTCTTAAAATAAAATTACTTTTATTTTAAGCCCTGCAAAAACCGCTCTCGTGAAAAAAGATCAATTTTGTAGTCAAAATGAAATAAATTATCATTTATATATATATATATATATATATATATATATATATACACACATACATAACGGCAATGACCGGTGGAAGAGTCGATATGGCAGCTGTTTGCAGATTCTGGATTGACTGTGAACCGGGTTCTCGCCCTCCGAGCAGCTTAAGCTGTTACCTGCCTCCATTGATTAGAGCAATGCGCATAGGTAGGTATAAATTATTCAATATTTATTTATAAATGGTATATATATATATATATATATATATATATATATATATATATAAAGACAGAGTGTGTTTGCACAACATTTTGCAAAAAAATAGAAAAGTTAAACTCGTCAGTGTTCGTACTCGCTTTTTGATTTCAGATAGGTTACTAAAATATGTATTTAAACATATTATTTCAATATTTTATCATTTTTAATATAAATAAGTAACACACATTATGATGCCATAACATTAAAACAGTTTGTTATCTTTTTTATAATTGAGTCATACAGCTTTGCGAATGCGTTTTAGCCTACCGGATAGGACTGAGTTTCTTCCTCGCTTAACCTCACTACTTGAACATTGTTTCGTCAGGGAGCTAAAGAACAGCAGGTGTTTTACTAGCTTACGTATATGTGTCAGAATAGATTCATAGATTGTTATATCAGTATACAAATATATATATATATATTTATATATATATATAAACATACCCGATGGATACTGCACCCCATACTGGTATTATCTGGGCCTTCGGGCCTGGATTTACGCCGGTCAATGGGTCTGTCCTGTGCAGTTCTGGGAAGTAACGCTCCCAGGCTTTGCCTCCCCTCTTTGGGGAGGATTAAGTGTAATGCTTAATATCTGAGGCACTCTGCCCAGGCAATTTTTTAAAAAGCCCTAGCACTCCTCCTCTGGAGTGCATTCCCACTTTCCGACCTTGTGTCACATTCTACTGTGTGGGACGTAGATAAATAGTGTATATATAAACATACATATACATATATATATATATATATATTTATATATATATATACATATATATATATATATATATATATATATATATATATATATATATATATATATATATATATATATACCGATTCACATAAGTCTAGCTATTCCCCCTCTACTTCTCATCATTGCTAATGTAAAGAAATTAAAAAATACGAACAAACACCTCATCAACCCATATCCACATCAATTCCAAGAGCAAAAACTCCGACTTACACAAAAATATTTAATTTATTTCTCAGTCACTAGACTAATCTAACAAATCCATTTAAACGACCTCAAACCTTCATATTTCCAACAAAGTTTCCTCCCTCAGATCAAGCAATTTCCTATTTAAAATTACTTCGGGTTGTCTAAAAGAATTTTAACACGATATTAATTAACGGTTTTTTTCTTTTCGAACGCACATCTTCAAACCCAAAAACAGTAACGGCCAATTATACAAATTCATAAAATTGGCTCACGGGAATTACATAGTAGCTTTTATTTATTTATTTTTTTTTTTTATTTGTTATTTTTTAATTTTGATTTTAATTTTTTACATTTTCATTTTTTTTTTTTTGTTTTTTTTTTTGCTATTTTATTTTTATTCTCTTTAATTTTTTATTCTTAAATCTCTCCAAATCTCCTCCGGTTTTAAATCCCAAAAGTTTAATTACACTAAATTTAAATTCAAACAAACATACACAACACGCTGAGCAAATAACGCGTCCCAACGAGAGTGTCATGTGACTTCAAATTTCCAAAACAGATGACAACAGAAGCTGAAGAGAGCCGGATGGCTAAGACTTTCCGTACTTGAAACCGACGGTACGAATGTTGTACTTATTTTTCTGTACCAAAATAAATAAATATTATGCTCTAACTTTGTAACTTTAATTCTTAATTAATCGAGCACTCTGCTGGAATGTTTCCTACTATATTAAAAAGAAGGTATATATATATATATATATATATATATATATATATATATATATATCAAAGAAGATGGAACAACAAAACTACGGAAACTTCATACACCAGTTTGATCGAGGTACGAACTTGACCATTCGGAAGATGGAAAACATTTTCAAAAAGATCAAAAAGCAGAAACACTCCGTCCTATTCAACAACGTTTGCTTAAATGAAAACTTGCTGCCTAAATACACACAATATATATATATATATATATATATATATATATATATATAATTACATATATGTGTGTATCTGTGTGTATAAGATATATATACATACTAGATAGATAGCTGTAACTTTTAAATGGATAACACTAAAAATATTATTTAAAAAAAAGTTATGAAATAAAACTCCAGGAAACCATAACATTATCGACAAAAATATAATTTTAGATGAACAAAATTTGTAGAAATCAAAGAAGCGATGAGGAATTTATATTTAGTAATGCCCGATCTGCTGATTACAAGTCTTCCAAATTGAGCTTTTTGGTTAATATAGCAATATCTGCTGTAACGAATTGGTTTGAAAAACGAGCTTGCTTATCAATCATCGCACTAACACAGACGACTGCGAAGGTGACCTTCAAGGAATGAAGGAAAGCAAGGAAAACTCCCTGGCCAATTCCGAACGAATACTATCAATATCGTGAACTGTAACATTTGTCACTTCATGTTTTTACTCGCACACTTATATATACGATCACACAGACACCTAAATCTAATATATATATATATATATATATATATATATATATATATATATATATATGTGTGTGTGTGTGTGTGTGTGTGTGTGCGGGTGTGTGTGTATAAAGAGAACTAAAAAGATTACTATATTCTAAAAGAACATATTATACCAAATTTAATTATTAATACATATGATCTCATGGTATCTAATGAATTCCAAAGTGAATTAAAATGCTGTTGGGGAATACAAAACTAAGCTAAATATGATAAATGTTATATTAAGTAGAGATTGTCTATCATAGTTTCGTAGATTATAGAATGTACAGAATTATAATTTGATTAAAACCCAAGTTTTCGGTAAATGTGAAAGCAAACATCCTCATATTTGTCGATATCATAATTGCCACCCACTTATAAACGCCACATAAATACAGTTAGCTACTAAATAAAACTACAATTAGAATATTCTTTCTCAACAACACCATTTTTTCGGCAGGCTTATTGGATAAATAAAACCACCTCAAATAAATAGCATATTTTTCTCTGACACGATTGATCCTGGTTTTTACTTCCTCCATTAAGAAACATTTCTATCGGCGTCAAATTACTATGCAAGCTTTATTTAAAACATCTACAGTTCCCCCCCCCCAGTGGACAGATGTTAGAAGCTCTGCAGTTACAGTTGTGTGCTGGGCCGTTGCTGGATGTTCTACTACTACGGATATTTTTAATGGAGGTTCTCATTGAACTGGTGTTACTGGGATCAACACCAAGACTGCAGAGATTCTAACATCTGTCCACTGGGGGGGGGGGGCTGTAGAGTTTCAAGCCTTGTCTACAAATGCGATGTTATAACAGAGAGTAGTAGAAAATCATATATCGGTTCCACCGGTGGTAAGTTCAAAGATAGATTCAGAAACCACATGAGTTCCTTCAGGGGAGGCCAAAGGGAAGACATAGATAGGCCTAACACTTCTGTTGGCCGTTTTGTGAGAAACCTCATTGCTAGGCAAGACCCTTTCGAACTGAAATGGTCAATTTTAGGGAGGGTTAACAAATATAAACCGAACAAAAGGAAGAGATGCAACCTATGTGCATTGGAGTTGTACCACATCATGACATCTAGAGATAATTTACTGAACGCTAGGCAGGAACTACTACAATGCTGTCTGCATAGAAACCGTTACCTGTTATCAAGCCTAAAACCTGGATAGGAGGGGAATTGGGGGAAGTATAAACTTACAGCAGAGATAGGCAGTATGGACCCTTCCTGAGGCAATCTGGGGCAATAATTAGTGTATAATATAAAGGATGAGAATTAGTAACACGTACTTATGCTAAGATATGTCTTGATTCAATTATTAACGGAGGCTCGGGACTTAGGTTGGGGGTGATAAGGTAGGAATATTCTATCGGAATAAGGCCCATTGATAGTCAACTACAGTAAATACTTATTCAGCAGAATAGAGGGGGGACATTTTGTTACATATGAAAAGATAGTGGAATAATAAATAATAACTCACAATTTATTCTCAGAAATAGATATATTATACAAAATGCATTGCGAATTTCAAGTAATTTTAAGTGAAAAATAAGAAATAGCAACCTGGATGCTATCACTATTTAATTAAATTAGGTTAAATTAAATTAAATTAGTATTTAATTAGATTAAATTAAACAAAACAATGGGTGGCAGGAATGGGGAAAAATAATTAAGGAAAAAATAATTTAAAAAACATGCATGCCGACACGGACTTAATTTCTAAAAATAGAAACGATTGGATGTTTATAAAAAGTATTTTGTACGGCATTTTAAATTAGTAATAACAAAGTCTCCTGTCATTTAACGAGTTAGAGTGATATTTTCCCGTAAAGTTGGCAAAAAATAACCCCGTCCATTAAAAAAGTTTTTTTCAAAATAGAAAATAGATTTCTGATAACGATATTCCGTAGTAATATTTATTTATGGAATATAGAATAATATTCTCCACAGAGAGTTGCAAACAGACACAGCCGTTAAGGAAATATTTTAAATTATTTAAAATAATAACTAGATTTTTGTAGAAAACTTTTTTATAATAACATTTTATTTTTGATATATGAATACTCTTTTAAAAACAAATTCTGCGGGATAGGCTTTTTTCGCTTCGTTAAACAACAAAACGATAATAATTCGGCAGTTAATTAAATGAAGGATATTTTCCCAAAATGTAAAATGACGTCCCAGACACTAGATAATTAATTTCTATAAATAATAGGTTTAATAATAAATATTTTTAGAAACAGTATTTTGAATAAATAGGTTCTATCTACTAATTAAGATTTTTTCTTAATATAGAGGAGTTTTATGCGAGATTGACGTTCAACTCGTCGTGTGTTCGTTTCGAAGGATAAGAAATAAGCCATTGAAATACGGCTCTTCGAACCCGGACGAACATTCATGTTGATTTTTCTTTGTGGTAAGTTGGATTTAGAATTCCCATACCATCAGTAGATTGGAATGATACCTTGTGAGCGGTCTTGAATGATTTAGTTTTTTTGTTTTTTTGTGGGGGGTGGATGTATTCATCATTGTGCTGGCCGACGTGAAAGTGTATTATCGCACATTGTTCCGGTTTTTTGGTTTTTTAAAATGTATTTGGGACCGATTATTTGCTTGTTGGCTTCCTGGAAGAAATAATGCACGAGCTACTTTTCTAAGACTTTTTCTAGGACTTTCTTTTTTTATCGTCGTTCTTCCTTGTTTTTTTAATTTTAACTTTTATTTTTATTTTTTTTTACCTCTTCTCTTCTAAAGTGACCTCAACTATTGCAACGCCGCATTGTGTATTATCGGAAGTTGAAACCAGTATTCCAGACATTTAATTTCCCTGATGATCTGCCAAGCAAGTAATTGCTTGGTAGTGAAACACGTGTAGGAAAAAACATTTAATTTGAATAAATAATATTTGTAAGAAAAAATATATTTAATGGTGATCATTGATGTCCTGAAAGGAATGCTTTGGTAAGCCTTCATAAAATCACATATAAATGCTCTGTACTCTGTAATCGAGTATCATCGAGCTTGTTTTTATTGGAACAACCCCGGTCTTCACTGAATGATCTATTTTATAAGTGAACAATCTAAATATATATATATATACATATATATATATATATATATATATATATATATATATATATATATATATATATATATATATATATATATATGTGTGTGTGTATGTGTGTGTATTATTTCAGGAAACCCCGACGTTGCCCGAGATTGAATGAGGTTCATTCCCATCTGCATTTTACTATACTTATCACACAATATTAGTATGTTTTATTTTTACTGGCGTACTCCTCCCATTTTTCACCGAATATAGACGGACGAAACAGTCATTTTAAAGAACTCTTTCCATTAATATCTGATCCATGTTCTTTGAATTTCGTTAAAATTGAATATATGTATGTACATTTTTAAGAAGGTACTTTTCCCGATGAGTACCCTTTATGTAAAGGCACGTAGATATACGCTATATAGAGGATAATGTAGTGATAAGGGACCCCTTTTCATTTTTTCCACGGATAATTGCATATATATGATATTAGTTTCATCAAAATAGGATGTGTTCAAGTTTTAAAGGGGTTGTCTTACTCATAAACTTCTTATGAGTACACTAAAAGGTTCGATAACACTACCATTGTCTTCGCTGATAATTTATCTTATGCAGATTCTCTTAGTCTTGTAATCATAGGGAACAACACAGACATTAATTTGTATATATTTCATCACTGTTTCCTAGAGATTTAACAAATAGTTATATCATTGGATTCATTAAGACATTAGTTTATATCCAGACACATTGGTTAATAGAGGTGTGTACACATTAATACATGATAAGAACGATGCAAAAAAACGTGTATAAGTAAAACACATTACATGTTTTCACACAAATAGAAGGCCAATCAATGATGCTTATCTAGTTAAATCTGTGTGCCACCTTAAAAAATCGCGCATCAGTTTTATATATTTCTTCATCTAACAGGCTTATAACTAAATAAGAATTATGAACGTTCAACGTTGATAGGAAATGACAACATTGTAAATTGAACTCCATATTCGAGAACATATAAGAACGCAAAACAAGCAAGTAAAATACATGTAAATTATTTATTCTCAGGAAATACCGAAATAATTTTCGAATGAAAATATTTGAAAACAATAATATTATTTTTTTAACTTTCAGAGACAACACACATTATTGGCAATGGAAAAATTACAATAATAAAAAAAAAAATTATTTGGTTTTCAGATTTCTGAAAAGCAAAAAAAGAAAAATTGGCTTTAATTGAGTCTGCCTCTGTCGAATTTTGAAATTATTTTTCTATGTTGTGTAAAATTATCTTGTGGCAGAATTATTTTTATATTTTATAACGTGGTAAAAAATATTTCCGATTCCAGAAATATGCAAATTCGACAATTATAAATATCGTCATTTTTGAATGAGGAAATAGTATTGGTGATCGTCAATCCTAGAGACTGAGAACAAGATAATAACGCAAGGCAAAACACATGTTTTATAAGCATATGTGATAGAACACATAGAGCCATCGTGGCTGTCTTGCTCTAAAATGAATTCAAGGAAGACAATTCAATTTCATATTTAGATGATTGATTATCATTACTAATACTATATTTAAAAAGTGTTTCTGCTATTAACAGTAGCAGCGAATTAACTCAGACGGTCGATCACTGTACTGTTAACATCGGTATTACTTGTGTTCCGGTTTCGAACCTTAGTGTTTATCAGCTCGCTAGGTTTGCTGATGAGATTTACATATATATATATATATATATATATATATATATATATATATATTTACAAAACATACTCTTAGAATCCGTATTATAATTTGTATCCAAATTCATTCCGTGAGTTTTATCACAGAAAATGTATGAAATAAAAGGCTTACCTCTACAATGTCCTAAAGGGAAATGGAGAGTACGATGCTAAGTAAACTTAACTTTTTTAGTGGTTGTGGTACTGGAATGCTGTCATCATGTGAGGAAAGTGCTCTATATGATGGTATGTCTGGATACTGAAGAGCGTGTCTTCCTTAAACTTTTATGTACTTTGTCACATCTATCATCCAAAAGTAAGTCATCGTGATAGTTTTTCGGTTCTATCAATATTCTGGGAATGGCAAAAGGCATTGTCTTTCCTGTATCTCTTATACATCCTCCTAGCGTAGATCGACAGCTTCTACATATCACATGAGGGCCCCAAGATGATGACAACAGTTACGAAGATGCAATCTGAATTGTCATTCATATTCATGCGATATGACACACAGTGGAGTGACACACAGTGGAGTGACACACGGTTGAGTGACACACAGTATAGTGACACTCAGTTGTGTTTACGGTTATCATAGAAAATGTAGTATGGTATCTTAGCAAGTTATTAATTGTTAGTTGATGACTCGGGCAGAAGTTATTAAGTTATTAAGTGTTCAGATAACATTTATATTTTAATAAATCCAGCACAACCCAATATTTTTGAAGAGATGACAGCAGTTAATATGGATTATTATTCGGTTTTATGCAATGATATGATATTTCCAAATAATTCAGGGTTATACTCAGTCGAGTGCCACTCAGTCGAGTGCCACTCAGTCGAGTGCCACTAAGTCGAGTGCCACTCAGTCGAGTGACACTCAGTCGAGTGCCACTAAGTCGAGTGACACTCAGTAGAGTGACAGTCAGTAGAGTGACACTCAGTCGAGTGCCACTCAGTCGAGTGCCACTAAGTCGAGTGACACTCAGTTGAGTGACAGTTATCATAGAAATTGGAGCATGGCATCTCAGTCACCTGTTAGAAAGTATTATTATTATTATTATTATTATTATTATTATTATTATTATTATTATTATTATAGGTATTATCTGTGTTAAAATTTATAACAAAAACTCTGTTTATATGTTAACAGAATACTGTATTAAATAAATTCACGCTTATTTAGGATCTGGTTTTGCAATATCTTATGACGGTTTTTATTTTACAATATGTTGACTAAACAATCTAGTAACTGAACGCTTACATTGGCAGGTCACAATAAAAGTAGACAGTCTTCCATATATATATATTGTGAGCCATCATATCATATTAATTGCTTGTTATGTGTTCAGCACATTGCCTAAAGTATGTTTGATTTTAATCGTATTCATATTGGTGTTTGCCAATGTAACATTGATTGCATTTTCCGGTTTTAGTAGTAGCACTTATTGGCCGTGTAAACTCTGACGACATGAGTGGCATAGATCTTGCTAACATTTGGATGCATTTATTTGAAAAAAAAGATATGAACAGATAGCTTCACACGTGTAACCGACGAATAATGAAATGTTACGGTGAACGAGTAACTTCCGATCGACATAATGCGCCCACTAGGTAAACAAAAACAGACATGGCGTAATCATGTGCGTAGTTCTAGTACATACTTACCGAGGACTATGTTTTTTATCCATGTCACTGTCTCTGGAATCTGCATCTACCAGACCCCGGTTAAAGATGACCAACGAAATAAATTAATATATAAGAACATAAAGATACTCGCTGAAAGCTTATTTTAAACGAATTCAGCCCAGAGTTTTCTGTTATTTTTTTCAAATTACAACACATGTTAATTATACTATTAAAGAGTTGTTTGTTATCGATTCTTTAAGAAAACAAGATACAATTTTTGAGATAACATCTCTGAGGAGTATATTGCGGGTGTGCGGAACGTGGATCATGGCATCAAAATGTGGGGGAAGTTTAATTCTCACAAGATTACATATCAGGTGTTGGGGATTTCAAGCCACGTAACGCTTGGTGAACAGTTACAAGAGACCACCCATCGTGGTATGTAACGGGAACGTATTTAGATCCATCCCGTCTCGTTTTACTAGAGAATGGAATTCATAATATCTTATTCTAAAGGTGAAGTCTGTAAATATTGATACATGATACTCAGTAGGCACACATATACACACACATACATAGAAATAATATGTACGTAGATGAGAATATATATTATCTCGACTCTTCCTGCTTTGAGTAGCTATTCATAAAAAAACATATAGAGCACTGTTCGGTTACTTGTATTGTTTATATAACTAGTAAAATAAACATTACCCCTACCTTCTAATGATATGGTGTACAGAAGCTCGGGATTACGAACATACACTATCAGTTATAAATATCAGCTTGTATCCCTGGCCTTACTAACTATACAGAAGAACTGTGATGCAGCAGAATTTTCGGCCTCTAAATGGTTATATCTAAAATCATCTAAAATAAAATAAAACAAAAATATTACAAATCGTTTCAGAAAAAAGAGTACGAAAAATATGTCTTGTGTATTAATGTTTGAAACATATATATATATATATATATATATATATATATATATATAGTAAGCTATGAAATATATTCATGGCAATTAAGCTACACAGAGACTCCCGCGTTTGATCCATGAAGGAATTCACCCCGGGGAATAAAACGCGGTATCCTCTGTGTAGCTTAATTGCCATAACTATATTTTCATAGCTTACTACAAAGCTCTACTTACGTATCGAGCACTGTTTAAGTTAATACTGAAAATTGATACATAAAAATGTGTATCTCCTTATAAAATTGTATGTGGATACATGAAATAGTAATATATATATACATATATATATATATGTATATATGTATATACATAATGTGCCAATTTAATTTATCTCAAACTACATTATATATATATATATATATATATATATACATATAAATAGAATAAGTAGAATAAAATATGAAACTAAAAGTATACTTTTAGTAGATAGAACCTATAGTGAAAGGGTTTAAGCTCAATATACGAGATAGAGCAATTATAAAGATAGATGAAAGAAGAGGGATAAACACGTACGAATGACAAATTAATTCCACCTTCGAGTGTTCAATGCTAGGTATACTCGGTAATAAAAGTATGTTTATTATACTTTCCTTAAGCGAAATCTTTTCCAAGGTCAAAATCTTATTATCAGAGGAATTACATAGATAGATAAGTTGGCAGTGGAAAAGCCCAAATTCAAAATTTGAAAAAAATCCGATTGAGTACGCTCCACCTACGATTTGAACTCAACATCTCACTATTGGATTTACTTCATTTTTTACGCTGTTCGATGCTGCCTTCACGAAAACACTTCTTTTTCATCTAAATCTCTTTTCATTGGGCACCTTATAAACGGACAATTACCAACTGGAGAAACACCATATCTTTTTCACACAAACTTCTTTCACTCTCCATTACTTAATATTTTTTTCAAATTAAGTGTTAACATTATCACTGTTTATTCGCTATTCAGCGTTAGCCGAGTGGCTCTAGATGTCGGGATTTGAGTTGAAAAATACTCGGAATCAGGGGTTACGAATCGCATGACCAGTAGTGGATCGTCATATCGCTATGCTGGTACGTCCCGATTATAAAGGACGAAACATATACATACATAGATAATAAAAAAACAACTATTTCTTATATATATATATATATATTTATATATATATATATATATGTGTGTGTGTGTGTGTGTGTGTGTGTGTGTGTGTGTGTGTGTGTGTGAATGTTTGTTATTTTACAACAATTGCTGAAATGACGTTATTGATTAACATGAGAGCTGTCTTAACAAGTATTATAAATACATCCATCACCGTGTCGTTTTTACAAGAGAGTTATTTTAAACTTGAAAAATGTGATTTAAATTAATCAAGAGATGAGTCTGCACAATCATCTTTTTTTATTTTAAAAAATAGCATCTTAGTTTTGTGGATATATTTAAGAAAATTGATGAAAATGTCTCCGATAATAATAGATAGAAATGTTAGAATATTTGACATTGGAATATATTTTAGTAAAAACGAAATGATAATAAGAGCCACTGTTTTAGTGTTTAGCAGCAAAAATACATCCCATATACAATGTAAACTTTATTTGGTTAAAACCACATAGTCAGGGAAACATCTTCAATAAGACCAGATTAAGCAAACTGTATACCCCGTATATCCCACGGTATCAATCACTTCAGACGTGTGTACTCCTGTGTATTGACAGGTGCATGTAATAAAGGAAAAAAAGGCCAAGTTTGGAATAGTCTATTATAAACAGAAGTGATACGACTCTAAATAATACAATAGTATTCGACCGACAACCATAATATAAATAAAGGCAGGCAAAGAGAGAGAGAGAGAGAGAGAGAGAGATAGAGAATAAAGAGGATGGGATACAGCAAGCGAATAGCTACTCATACTGGATTCATCTATTTGATAGCATCAATGCTTCACTTAGATAATACTCTTTATAAAGTGAACATCGTTATATAGATAACCCTTTCCTGGTATAGAAAGTATTCTAAAAACTAAATATTTTAAGTAAAATTTAAATTCTACTAAGTCAGGTATCTCTATCTCTCTCTCTCTCTCTCTCTCTCTCTATATATATATATATATGAAGAAATTGACAACCTCTTTGAGACACGCATGAAAATAAAATGCGTTCATTTAATTTATAAAAAATCAAATGAATGACTTTTTTCATTTTAATTGCATGTTGTGTTGATTTCCAAAATATTTCACTTTAATATATATATACATATACATATATACATATGCATATATACATATACATATATATATACATATATATATATATATATATATACATACATATATATATATATATACATATATATATATATAAAGTGAAGGGTGTATCTTTATATGTGGGTGGGTGTCATAACATCACAGTTAATCTAAAAGCCAAACTAACAGCAGATTTAAAATCAGAACACACAAGACGATTTGCGTGTATAAAAAGTAAGTGAAATCTTTTCAGAAATAATATTCAAAATATTAAACCCCATAAAAACAAAATCATGAAGAAATCGTATGTCATTTTAATCATCATTTTTAACCGACCGACCAACGTACTAGTTTTACTTTGATGCGATAACTTTCATTCTGTTGTTATCAAAATGGAGAAACACAATTGATAATTATTCAGTATTATATTTTTACTTTCATAAGAATGTGGTATTGTATTTCTTTTTTATATCTATTTATTTATTTATTTTATACACTCGACTTTTTTTCTGCCCATCTTGAGATATGTCTACGCGTAATGATAAACACTATACCAATATTAAAAATACACCATATTTTGTTTAGATCAATGGCTTCGTGGATAATATTTTTTCTCTTTCCGTTCTATTATGTTATGCTACCGTTTGTACGAATCACATATAGACAATTTACTCATTTGCTCTCGCCTTCCAGTTACTTTAAGCCGGTATTGATTATAATTAAAAAGCGTACCTTTGTTTAATACGTAATCGATGAATAATATTTAACAAATGTCGTCATCGTATGAGCTGGTCTTTAAAATGAATGAGAGTATTAAAACCCTAACATTAACAAGTACTACCTCTAATTTGCTCATATAGTTACGTGTAAAAGCTAATCGGGTATCAAAGTGTAGTATCTGTTCCGATGGATACTACACCCCAGAGACTGGTATTGTCTTGGCCTTCGGGCTTGATTTACGCGGGTCTATGGGTCTGTCCTGTGCAGTTCTAGGAGGTTCACCCTCCCAGGCTTCGCCTCCCCTCTTTGGGGAGGAGTAAGTTTATTGCTTACTGCCTGAGGCGCCCCTACCGGGGAATGCCGACGGGGCTGCCCAGGCAATTTTTAATGCTCAGAGTGCTCACCTCTCGGGCGCTGGCTTTTCAACCCCCACTTTCCGACCCGACCTTGGGTCACATCTTACTTGTGGAAGTAGGATAAAACTGGCCTTGTGCCTAACTCCTGGAGAGGAGTAAATAATATTATAAACAATCAGTGAAATGGTTTTATGTACTTTTTTCTCATTGATATATTAGTAAAATAGCTATGCTAGAATAAAATATATTAAATGCACAATCAAAATTGGGAATTAATGAACCAACTAACTTAAAGTAAATTAACAATACATTAATTATTCAGAGGGTTTATTTGTAAGATTTTATCTCTAAGGTAAGTTTAGATTCCTCTTGAAATACCATCTTAATCGCACTACTATCCATGTAATTTATTATTTTATTCTATTAATATAAAATGTTCAATACCATTTAAAACAAAACCTATTTAAACTGACTAAATTATTTCAATCTTATAGCGTACAAAGGTAACATAATTTATTTGAGTTGGGTTTGTCGTAAAAAGCTTAACACAACCAAAATTTCCCCGACATATCTAGCGTCTAAAATCGATTTTGTATAAGGAAAAACTTCTATCAATAACATGCTTTTAAATTATTGAGCGGAATTACGTATATACTATAGCCTGATGATTGATATATAATTCGAAATCTACGAACTAAAATTAACAGAAAATAAGTTGTTTTAAAACATCAGAAAATTGAACTCGCTTATGTATATTTGAATTACAACTAAATGTTAAATTAATTCATTGTTATATTTAATATATAGTACTATATCATTATTGGTAACGCCTATGCCATGTTAAAATATGTAGCGCAAAGCATTAGTTGGGTTGAGGAAATACTTATGTTTTCTGTTGCAGTTTTTAAGTGTTTTCTCTTATATATATATATATATATATATATATATATATATATATATATATATATATATAAAGTTCAATATACTGATGAAATCAACTTAAAATCGATATTTTTCTAAAAGTGCTGAACACGAGAAAAGAGTATTTTTAATAATGCAATTACGTTTCAGTAATAGCAATGTGTATGTCCACACGAGGTATACTTAATTCTGAAACATGAGTTGATGTATGTAGGCTATTTTAAATGTATATATATATATATATATATATATATATATATATATATATATATATATATATATATATATATATATATGAAGCAATCCAACAAAAGATATAAGCGTCAACTAATATCTTATAATTAGTGAAACATCCGGATAAAAAAAAAAACATCCGGATAAAAAAACTGAAGCTCAATTACTTCATTTTATATTATAATATATATATATATATATATATATATATAACTTGAGGATATTGTATTCGAACTGTTTATTCTTATCAAAGACTATCAAATCCATACATTGAATTTCAAAAGATCAGTAGTTTATCTTCCGTCTACATTTTTAATTTGATCAACATTTTTAGGTGCCTGTTAAAAATATAATGTGTACGTCGTATCAGATGCGGAATTCATTGGATACTATTAGCAACTCTCATCAGTAAACACTGCCGAAATTATCACCCAAATTGTGACTTTTATCTTTTCAGTGATATTGATATTCACCTTTGGCCTAACTATGCAAATATTGAACCAATTCTCATTTAGATCATGCTTGATATTTTGAGTAAAGTTGGTAAAGCTTGCTCAAACGATGTAAATGATAGACAGACCCAAATAGGGAAACATTCGACGGATAATGTAATCTCCTTGGTACACCTAATAATCGAGCACGATTGTACGTGCTAAATGTTGATCAATATTTGATTTAACATCCTATAACCTAAAGAGAATCGTTTCAAGACATATATAAACAAATAGAACAGTATCTCTATTTAACGCCGTATATTTCACAAACCATTACTATACACCTGTATGTGTGCGTGTGTACAAATGTAACATCATGGTTTTAAACAATACACATTAAGTAAAGATTTTATTACGACATTCCCACATTTTGACACATCTATATCGTCACTCCTAAATTCAGTGTTTTTATTATTTACAATTTGTGCTAAGATGAAAGTGTAGTATCTGTTCCGATGGATAGGGCACCTCATAGACTGGTATTGTCTTGGCCTTCGGAGCTTGATTTACGCGGGTCTATGGGTCTGTCCTGTGTAGTTCTAGGAGGTCCACCCTCCCAGGCTTCGCCTCCGCTCTTTGGGGAGTAGTACGTTTATTGCTTACTGCCTAAGGCGCCTCTACCAGGGAATGCTGACGGGGCTGCCCAGACAATTTTTAATGGCCAGAGTGCTAACCTCTCGGGCGCTGGCTTTTCAAACCCCACTTTCCCGACCCGACCTTGGGTCACATCTTACTTGTGGGAGTAAGATAACACTGGCCTTGTGCCTAACTCCTGGAGAGGAGTAAATAAATACTCATATGTACACATTACATATTACATGAACATTTCGTAAATGTATACTATTTTTATAATTAATATATATAGTGCATCCTTATGTACAAAAAATGATTGATGTTATATATGATGCGTATTAATTCATACAAATCTCACAATACAGTTTTATTTATTTTACGTAGTTTGCAGTCATCAATCATTTGAATTTAAAATATATCGATTCATTTTTTTTATTTTACACTTGAGTATGTGTTTACATATATAAGTTTTATGCGCTATGTAATCAATCTTAGGCGTCACAGTTCGTGAACGAAACGGCACACAAATATTGATATTGGTGAGTTAACAAAATGGATTCGGCGTCCGAATCACCGTTGATACAATAGATTATTCTGGACGCTGGATCGTAATCTATTTATTTTATACTGAGTGCTTCTAGAACCCATTTAACTTTTTGACTGCACTCATATTTGAATACTAGTCTGCTTCCTTAGGATTTATTTAATCAAAAGCATCGCTGAAAATTCACTATGTTTAAACGAATTAAATACATACTTATTTGGCTTAAACTTTTTGGTAGTCTCGACAGTGAAGGTTAAAGAAAAAAGTGCGGGCTACAGCGTTAACCCTGGCTTCTAGTTATAGAGTCACGGTATGGGGTATTTAGTAAGAAAGCCTCGTTTTGGTGTTGTAAGCTACCGCTTTGATACGAGACGCGTTCTTGGTCTTGTCCTAGAGGTATTGTTGGTTGTTGCTTCGTTAGTTAGCAAAGCGCAAGACACAACAAAACGCATAAAATTGTTTCCTTGTTTTTTTAAAAATATTTATTAGGTTTTTATTAATATTAATTAAATACATAAATAACACCATTGCATTTATCTGTAATAAACTTTACCGGGAAATCTAATGTTAACAACTAACAAGTTTTGCTGGAGAGTTAGCGGGGTTTTATTCTCACTTTAACTCCAGTCGTCAGTGGAAAATAATGCCTTAAGTTGTTATTTTAATCGAGGAAACGTTAACGTGTGTTACAATATATATATATATATATATATATATATATATATATATATATATATATATATATATATATATATATATATATATATATATATATACACATATATATATATATATATGTATGTATATATATGCTTTAATTTGTGTTTAATGTGGTTCCGTAACACCTGTATTTATGAGCATAAATGTAACGATTAATGTGCCAAGATTGTTAACAGGGAAATTACAGTCATATGATGGGTAATAAGTAAGTTTACAGTTATTAAATACTTTTGGCTGGTAGTGAAGAGATAAACCACAAATTAGATGAGATAACTACGAACACTTATTACACGCCTATTCAAATAGTAATTCAGGTACTGTTCAAGTGAGTATTGATTTACTCCTCTCTCCAGGAGTTAGGTACAAGACCAGTGTTTATCTTACTCCCACAAGTAAGATGTGACCCAAGGTCGGGTCGGGAAAGTGGGGTTTAACAATTGCCTGGGCAGCCTCGTCGGCATTCCCCTGAAAGGGCGCCTCAGGCAGTAAGCAATAAACTTACTCCTCCCCAAAGAGGGGAGGCGAAGCCTGGGAGGGTGGACCTCCTAGAACTACAGAGGGCATACCGATAGACCGGCGTAAATCAAGCCCCAAAGGCCAAGACAATACCAAAGTGAGTAGACGACAATCACATTGAGAAAATAAATATATATATAAATGACGTAAAAAGCCCTTTTAACAATGCGTGAAAGATTTATTTCTTTTTTTTTTCTTTTTTTCCAATTAATTTCGAAGGATACAACCTCCATCATCAGAGATGTATTTAAAAAAAAAAATTCTTATAAAATAAACAAACTTTACTTTTAGGGCTTTTTACGTCATTTATTACATTTTCATTCAATGCTTAAAAAAAAAGAAGGAACAATATCTAATATATATATATATATATATATATATATATATATATATATATATATACACCACTTATCAAATATAGAGTTATAGTTATTACACATACTGATACATATGGTAACATACAGTATGATTGTTGGTCTATTTTCTAATATAATTAAAGAAATATATTGTACCACTTAGTAATAATTAATAATAAAAATAATAGTACGTATTTGGATAAATACATTATTGACATTTGTTAATACATATACTTACCATCTGCACTTGCCTGCCGTGTACAAGGATTGTTCGTTTCATGCTTTTTTTAATTTATCTTCACTGTCAGGTAGATCGGGCGTTACTGGATGGAACTTTACTGTCTCATCGTAAGCCTAGCTAGAAATAATGTATACATCAGTATATATGTACTAGTTACAACATATGTATATAACGTAATTAGACAGACACACGAGAGTTAGTCATATACTATAAGTAGATAGATTAAAGAAATATAATTGTCAACAATGCTGTCATAATTCGATAGATATGTGCCCTTCGTTTAATGTCGATTAGATTTAGATTAAACATATGGTTAGAATATAAAACAGAAAAGGCACAATCATTTTTGAGTTGTTCTTATAAACAAAGGGGGCAAACATTTTGAACAGGCACTTGTCTTTACAAATACAAAATGAAGGAAAACAAACTTCATTATTTGATGAGATTACGCCATTTTTAAACACGAAGCATATTAATGTCGGAGATTTCGATGTTCGAAAGTGATAGTTATGTCTTCATACTCTCGGATATAATGTTGTCTCGAACGAGAAGTAAATTTGTATTACGAACGTAGATTTCCATCTTCCATGATGTGCTCCTAAACGAAAAGGGAACATTATTTCACGAGAATACAATATTTAAAAAAAATAACAAATAGCAAAAACAACTCGATTATAAGTTAGGTTTAATTTTCAGTTGTTGAAAAAAAAGCTTTAAATAGAACAAGCAAAATATTCTGATGATAAAAGGAAATATATTAATTAATGGTGAAATAATGAAATCAGACAAAAAAGTGTATATTTTGATTTTACAGAATAAAAAAATGGATTCGTTATTTTTGTAGGCTTAATCACAACAATCTAACAACGGTGCATTAGTCTTAATGCCTGTATCATTTTAAGAGGTTTACGAATTTAACCAAACACCGGCTTTTTTCGATCGTTATGTAAGGAAATTGATTAATTTCTTAATAATTAACAATCGGAAACGGAACCCGGCGTGTCCAGGGTAATTTAGTTTACAAAAGTACTGCTTCAAACGAAATACACGTTTCTATAAAAACACGGTCCCAAAGTAAAAACAGACAGGGGGCTAGTCATGACAAAATATGTATTCATCATCTTAATTGAAATCGACATCAGACTCCAACAATCGGACAGGCCAATTTCATACATTATAGTATGGTATTTTTTCTTATGTAAAACTGCAGCAAAATTGCTTTACTTTTAACCTGCTCGACGTGATTATTTATAATATTTATATATCCATCTTTCTCTAAATATATATATATTAAAGCATGTAAATAAATTAAAAACATTATCACGGGTAATATATCTATAGAAAATAAGTGTTCAATAAAGAATAAGTTAGCTATAACATAAATGTCCTCTCCCAGGATGTTGCTGCATATACATGTATACATACATATATAATAACAAATATTTATATTTGTTGCTCCTCGTAAAAAAGTAGAGCACTGTAATGGTAGTACTAACACAGCATGACGTCACTTGCTTTATAATGCATCATTCCTTCCCTGTTAGAATTAGAATGCCTGGACGTAAAGCCGTTTTAATAAGTGTTAAATTATCATTGTTTATCAGATGTTCAGAATTGGCCGAGCGGTTAGCGACGTTGGATTTGAGTTGAAAAATACTAAGATCCAGGGTTTCGAATAGCATGACCGGTAGTGAATAGTCATATCTCTATACTGATGAGTCCAGATAAAAAAAAGGACGAAACGTGTACGTACATAGATAATAAACAATAATATATATATATATATATATATATATATCTATCTATATATATATATATATATATATATATATATATAAAATGAACATTGCCAACACATTTGAGGTACGCATGAAAATGTATTTAAGTGAAATATTTTTGAAAATCGACACATAGTGCAATTTCAATGGAAATATCATTTATTCATTTTTTTAAATAGCTCACACACACACACACACACATATATATATATATATATATATATATATATATATATATATATATATATATATATATATATATATATATATTGTAGACTGGTCTGTAGTAAACGTCCCCGAATGAGAGGGTTTGGGGATGCCCGGCTTCACCAATCATTGACATGCTGAGAGACTGTCATTCGTTTGTCGAACATTGATAGACGCCATGAGGTTGAAGGCAAACATAGGCCAAGGAGGCACTCGCAGTTCCTCAACAAATGCCGAGCTGCGCACACACACACACACACACACACACACACACACACACACATATATATATATATATATATATATATATATATATATATATATATATATATATATATATATATTAGCAATGGGGTTCTTTTTTAGAAAGTATTGTTTATATGGTAATATGAATTATTAAAAATAAAAACATTCATACAATTCCTTTTAATTTTATTAACTTTTTAAATTTATTTTTCAATAAGATTTTGTCAGATATACTTCATCATCAGAATTTAAAAAAATATATATTAAAATACATTTTTTACTAATCGTTCTTTTGGTGTGTTGTCAATTCGTTTGTTGTTAAAGCGAATGTGGAATGAGGGTTGTTTTTTAGTCAAGACACGGCACGCAGCGGAGCAAATTGAATTACAAATGGTGTTCTTGTTTAGAAAGAACTGTTTATATGGTAATATGAATGATTAAAAATAAGAACACCATACAATGTATTTTAATTTTATTAACTTTCTTTAAAAGAAGAAGTTCAAATAAATTTTCGAAGATATACTTCACCATCAAAATTAAAAAATATATATACATTAATTATTTTCTCATCGTGTATTGTAGTATGTGTTCAATTCGTCTGTTGTTGATGCGAATGTGGGATGAGAGTCTTTTAGTTAAGTACGCGGCACGTGGCGGTGCACATTGAATTAGAAATGATGCTTGCGTTTAGAAAGCATTGTTTATCTGGTAATATCAATTATTAAAAACAAGAACGCCATACAATAGATTTTAATTTAATTAAATTTCTTAAATTTTGCCTTTTAATTAAATTTTTAAAGATATACTTCACTATCAAAATTTAAAAAAAAGATATATTAAAAACCTTTTTTTTAGTTTCTCATCGTTTTATTTGTTGGTGTGTTTTCTATTCGTCTGTTGTTGAAGTGAATGTGGGATGTGGGTCTCTTTAGTCAAGCTCGCGGCACGTGGCGCTGCAAATGGAATTAAAAATGGTGTTCTTGTTTAGAAAGCATTGTTTATATGGTAATACGAATTATTAAAAATAAAACTGCACTACAATGCATTTTACTTTTATTAACTTTAATATACAAATGTGGTTTTAAATCAAATTTTCGAAGATATACTGCATCATCAGAATGTATATATACTAGCAGGGCCCTGTGGAAATTCCACAGTGTTTTCTACGTATAATTTACTGTTAATAATGTTATCCGGTGGCTAGAAATATGCACATATTTTACTCACCAAAAGTTTGCGTGACGGGATGGAAGTATATATATATATATATATATATATATATATATATATATATATATATATATATATACATTACTCGGTTGCCGGGGCAAAAGCTTTCTCTTCAGCAGTCACCATAGGTTGCAACTCCTATACAACTCGGGTTAGTCGCTAATATAAATTGGATATTTTAGCATTTCATAAAGTCTGAAATTAGCGACCACCTCCAATCAAATAAGCGAACACCATTTTTGATTGACAAATTTGACAAAATAACAAAATAAATATTTGAAATAAAAAGAATTACTTTCTCAGATGTTAACTAGACAATATCATTGCCCTTGTCTTATTTTTACGTCTCTATTTGGTACTTTGTTACATTGAGACCTGGGCTAACTTTGACCCTGACCCTAACTTAAAACCTAACCCCCAATTACCCTGAACTTTATAGCTAACTCTACCCCCGCTGACCCTACTCCTAACGACGAGGTCAAAGTTAGTTCGGACCCCAATGTAACAAAGCACCCTCTATTTGTTAGTAATTTACTTGCTTGCTTTATTATGAGCACTCCCTCCGGATAAGAGTGAAATAATTTTTAAAAATAATAATTTGCATTCAAATAACGCGTGTACGATGGGCACTCTACTAAAAAGGGTTGATATACCGTAAAAACTACCAAGCTTACCGAAAGAAAACGAAACTGTACCTGTTTTTTTTTTGTCCTTTAGATTTTCTTTCTTATTCTGCTTTGAATCACGACTCTCGTCTCTTTCGTTTTTGTTACATTTTTTTTTTACTTTTTGCGATTTATTTATTTGTTTTTATTGCGTTTTCACTTTTTAATTACGTTTAGTCTCTCTCTATTTCTCTCTCTATCCCTCTGTTACGAACACACACGCTTTCTCTTTCTTTCGTACACGATCTCTGTGTTTCACTGAAAAAAACAAAACAAACATTGCTTAATGTGAGTTCAAAAAAAAAATACTGGCTGTCTATCCAACCGAAAGAAAGGAAATAAATGGTTTTAACGTTTGAAGTGATTGTCTGTCAGCGTTCGCGTTGGCACGGCTCGTAATATTCACTGTATTCCAAACATTAGTTTTATTCGTAAATATTCTAAATATATTTCAAGAACAGCTATTGGATTTTTGTATACATGTAGAAGTATTTGAAGCACATACATTAATAGAAGTTACCTTTATTTTTGTAAATATTGCAGTGAAAAAGTGTGTCACAGTTCTCTCTCTCTCTCTCGTCGTTCAAATGTTTCACCGAACATAAAGTGCATGAAGTGTTTAGTTTACTAAATGAATAATGAGTCTCACAACGGTGTCTCCTCCTCTTTCCACGCTGAAGCGACGGTATTTGAAGCACATACATTCCTAGAAGTTACCTTTGTTTTTGATAATGTTGCATTGTAAAATGAAAATATTGCACATTTCTGTTTCTCTCTTGTCGTTCAAATGTTTAACCGAAGAAAAAGTGTATAAAGTGTTTAGTTTACTAAATAAATAATGACTCGCTTTCCTCTCCAAACGTCGTCTCCTCCTCCTTCCACAATGCTTTCCTCCTTCCACGCTGACGCGACAGTAGCGAGCGGGGTCAGTTAATGGTGTAATTAAGTTAATGTTGATCTATTTAACAACTTCATTTAGTTAGTTCAGTAGTAACGTCACCGCTTTTCAGCTAGATTCCATGTCTCACCGTCCAATTTATTTGTTGTTTATTTACTGAATTTCTTTAGGATCGTGATACACGTACGTACGTAGGTACACCTTAGCGTATTAATATATATCTTATATATATATATATATATATATATATGCTTCGGAATTTTTTACATGAGAGTTTATAATTCGTAGAATTTTGCATATTTGAACTAGTGTTCTTATCATAAGTGTTTTTATCACAACGTTTCGACTGATGTAACATTCAACCTTCTTCATGTGTTCTTTGTCGAGCTCGACAGAAAGATTCCCGAGTTCGACAAAGTACACATGAAGAAGGTCGGATGTTACATCGGCCGAAACGTTGTGATGAAAACACCTAAGATGAAAACATTTGTTCGAATATACCAAATTCTACGACATATATATACATATATATATATATATATATATATATATATATATATATATGAATAAATATACATACAAATAAGCATATATATATATATATATATATATATATATATATATATATATGAATAAATATACATACAAATAAGCATATATGTGCATATATATATATATATATGAATAAATATATATAAAAATATATATATAAATGTATATGCATATATATATATATATACATATATGTGTGTGTGTCTTAAATTGTTCATTTAAATTAACTTGATGCGACAGCGATTTAAAATTCAAATCATACAAAACATAAATTTACACGTAAATGTTTCAGGGATAAATATCAACATTGCCCCTTTGACATCGGCTGTTAAAGTAACCTGAAAATAATTCAATTGTGTATTATTAATAGCGGCATACAAGACTAAAGAATGAAAATTATACTGTATATATCGATATATCAGCGACAAATATATATATATATATATATATATATATATATATATATATATATATATATATATATATATATATAAGGAGAGAGAGAGAGTAAAATGGATAAATAGATAGATTGAGATAGATTGCAATATTTTTTTTTCAAATTGATGGATCCCCGGTAAGATACACGAGTGATTCATGATAATAAATGTTTACTCCATACCAACTTATGTTTCATTAAATAAATGTATATTCGAAAAGTCAAATAAAATATAGTTTTCATATATATATATATATAGAGAGAGATTTTATATATTTGTTCTTGGATATATTGCTATTATATAGATGTATTTTATTCATTAATGTTGTTTTCGATTGTGTTGAACAAATCTATTTATTTATACGGAATAACATTTAACATTAATACTTGTTGGGAATAATCTCCCACTTCACTAATGTGATGCATCCAGATTAGGAGCAACATATAACTATTAAAAGGTAATTATCAACGAACACATGTGTCGTTCTTTATCACCTATCAGTGTGTATGGATCTAGCCAGATTCAGAATCAAGGCGCCAGAGTAACAAACCGGATATTTAACACTGAGCTGATCTCCTCTAGAATATATCGCTTATTTATAAATGTCAATTGTTATCGTATTTTTTGCGATACTTTTGAACGAATCTATTAATTTAAAAAAATCAAATTTTGCCTCCATGATAGTTTAAAAATGTGTTCTCTTCACCATTGTAATGCCCCCAGATTGACAGCGCCATATATTTTTGGTAAAGTTAATCATCGTTTACGACTCATCAGCATTGCTGAACCTTGCGAGATTCGAAACTAAGACCCCAGAATCTACATTATTTTATAGATGCCATTTATTTCTTATTTTTTTTTGGGGGGGGGGGAAGAAAATAATTCAAAACGAGCATTAGGTAAGATGATCTTCTGTATAAACAATTGAATTCGGGGTTCAGCCTCTGTCGTCTACGTCTACGTTTCGAATCTTGTTTGGTTCATCTAGGCTTCTTATCAAAAACGACGTAACACATGTCCTAGGATAAGTAAATATCATGTGTGACTTTTCAAACAATATATATATATATATATATATATATATATATATATATATATATATATATATATATATATATATATATAGCATTAATACTAATTTTAATACAAGGTATGCATCCTTAAACAATAATCTATCGTGATAATATGAAGCTCAATATATTGAATAGTGCAATACATTCAGAAGATGAAAGATGAGAATAATAAATTGTATAAATACAATATTTATTAAGGTATCAGCAGTTCAAAAGCAATGAGTTTCAATATCCTTAACCCATGGGTTTTCAAACTAATAGGTTATAACACAAGCTCTCAATATATGTGTCTAAACATGTCAGAAAATACGTTTAGTAGTTTATGTGTGCATTTATTACCTATCTATCTATCTATCTATCTATCTATCTATCTATCTATATATAACCCCCCTGTCCCTCTGTCTCTCTCTCTCTCTATATATATATATATATATATATATATATATATATAGAGAGAGAGAGAGAGAGAGAGCGAGAGAGAGCGAGAGAGAGCGAGCGAGAGAGAGAGAGCGAGAGGGAGAGAGCGAGAGAGAGAGCGAGCGAGAGAGAGAGCGAGATAGAGTGACAAACATACATACATACAGACATGCAGACATACAGACAGACAGACAGGTGCTCAGTAAGAAAATTTAAAAAAATAACGACGTACTATATAATATAAAATATTGTTGTTAGACCGGTCGAGTAGGACCAGCTTATAGATCAGGCAATCATCTTAGTGATAAGCTTTTGATGTGTGGGAATGAATTGAAAAACAAAAAATAATTCAGTCGAGGCATTCTCAAACAGGAAGATGAAAGTTGCCTTGAAAATATTCTCTTTGCGCATCTAAAATAGTGTAGTTTTTTTTTTACTTGTTAAGTATTTTACATAGCTTCAATTGTGTTTTCGTGCAACCCGCTTCTCTCTGTCGTCATTAGTGTCATCTATGTATTTAATAATTTAAATACTGTCAGCGGTTGCGAATCCCTGTAAAACTGCATATAACAAAGCGGGACATTATCTCGCTGCAATTTCCCACTCTACATAGAAATATGTCCTACTTACATTCTCTCTAATCTTGCACATCGACTTTTGTAATCCCCGACATTACATAATCATGTTATATAATGTTTACTTTTTAAATTAGTTTAAGAGTATCTAGAAAATGATAACAATTATTTAAATCTAGATATATTTCCATGAAAAATGCCAGTGTACTGAAATCATATGCCCTTAATAGGGTTAAGATGAAATATCATATACACTAAATGCACAACAGCAAGGAAATTCCCAAATGTTTACACTTTTATTGTCATTAGCGGTATGCGAGCACAACACGGATATGTCTTTTACTGGTAGGAATTTTTCTTCAGCGCACCTCACACACTTCATCCACTCATAGCGATTTATACTGTAGTGATGTGATAATAAAATGGTTTGGTTGATATGTAGTCATACCCTTAACGATAATAAAAGTGTAAGCATTTGGGAATTTCCTTGCTTTTGTACATTTAGTGTATACGGATTGTAATCTTAACCCTATTAAGGACATATGATTTCAGTATACTTGCATTTTTCATGGAGTGTCACTACTTTTGTAAAGGCTGTGCCTCAATTAAATGCCTTCTCATAAGGTTTTTTTGAATTTGCTGGAAAACTAAGGTATAAGGTAAACTGAAATTTAAATGCCTTCAACTAGACCCTAGAACCTCTATCTCTGCCAAAAATCAGCTGAATCTATCAAATAGTTGATGAGATAGAGGGTGGCACATACGTACGTACGTATGTACGTACGTACACACAGATAAAATGATTTCATGACTGAACTTTCTGGATCTCTGGGTTGCCTTGACTAATGATGCTGACATTCTACACACTTATAGAACCTATCAAATAAATATTTTGTGCAAAGTTTTAACGAATATGGTTTATTAGTTTTTGAATTATGATTGATCAAATAAATGAGATTTCCAGCATAAGCCAGTCGTAAGTCTATTAAGGGATAGAGCGCTCTCGCGCCTCCCTTGATTACCGATATTCAAGAAATTACACGACGTACGTATAGTTAAAGACGTAACACGTATATTACACTTCCAGTGATGTTGCTTATATTGTGACGGTTTATCGTGTTTGCATGTCTGCTTTTGGTTATAGTTACTTCTTCATCACCACTGTAGGTGCTCTATTTTTCCTATTAACTGCTCCCACTTGAGTATCTACAAAGCAGACCCTCCCCAATGATATTTCTTTTAGTTGATAGTTTTCCATATTGAATGGCATTCTGAATACGTCCGTATTTCTATTCTACTCGAATTCCTAGGGAAGATTACATTGCCTCAGGAAAAAAGTGCAGCAGGGAATTTATAATTATTCAAGGTCTCAGGTGTGAGCGATTTTGTTTGGCGACGTGACGCACAGTAGGTCTAGCAGACATCGCAACAGGAAGCTATCACGCTTTATTCCTGGCTGTTCGTAAATCTCGCTTAAGTCTGTACTTAGACAAGTGTGTATTAACACGTTATCGCGCGGCAGTATATAGGAAGTATATACAGAATATGCTATTTGATTAATATTTGATTTCGTCGAATTGAACCAGCGGGAAATAAATAAATTAGACAGGAATGACAATAAAACAAATATTTATTAAAAACGGGTAAATTGTCGAAACAGGCACAGACGGGTGAGACACATATTTAAAAAGAAACACATACCGAAAGCAAATATGAGTGTTGTCATTGAGCTTTACAGGATCAATGGAACAAAAAATTACTTCAAGGAAGGTTTCGAGTCCGTATATATCAAACAAAAATGAGTATTATTTGGATGAAACGGAGTGGTAAATAACATTGCACATGATAGGTAGTACTATAGGTGATCAAAGAACAAAGTAGTCAAAACGTATTAAACTTATTTCTCTTAGAATATAATTACAATTTCAAAATATATATAATGGGATTTTCTGCATTTTGCTTTTAAATTTAATCGGAGAACACAGCAAACATGTGCTCCAACCCATACACTCCCTGTTAATATGTTTATTCTTAAGTTTAAATCAGTGAATTATATATTTTCAACTGGAAGCACGTTAATCATTTTCCTTACTGTTAATAGATATCTGACCCCACCGATCACTCAGATAAAAAACATAAACGTTATCTGGGTAATATCTTATTTAAGGCATTCAAACTAGTTAGAACAAAATCTAAACATAATGTCTCATGAATTAAGATGCATGTAATAAAAACTTCATTACCTTGAATAAAGTTCATGGATTTGTCTTAACACACTTCTGAATCATAAACAACGAAACACGTGCCCCTGGATGAATACATTATATATATATATATATATATATATATATATATAGTTCACCCTAAACAAGGCAAGCCACCACTGTAAATGTAAGTGCTACTGAAATATATATAGTAACTTATGAAATATATATTTATGGTTATTAAGGTACACAGAGCTTCCCGCGTATCTTCCCCGAGGGGAATCGTCAGACTAAAATGCATGGAGTTAATTTTGTCGGTCGTTTTCATATACACGGCTAGCTAGTTAACCAATCAGATTCTTTGTTGTTCTCTAAGCCAATCGTTTTTGTCTTATCACGTACAAAGGTCCGGTTACGTTTTACTTCTTACTTCTTGTTCTGTTTTCTATAGAGTAACCTATATGTTGTTACTTTGTTGTGTCAATATAATGTGTAAACTTATGTATACACGTGGCTACTTCGTATTTTCATTTTAGTTATTAGTTTTTAAGTTGTTAGGTTTTAGTTTAGTTTAGTTTTTTTTACTTATTTGTTTGTTTATTTATTTATTTATGTATTGTTAATCTATGGTAAATTTTATTATGTGCAGACAGCTGTTTGCTATCTCACTTTACAGTTTAATAGATTGTGGGAGCCATTAAAGTTTAGTATTTCAAAGTTCTCATTCATACATAATCTACACGGGTCGTCTAAATTTTACATGTACTGGCATGTATTATTTTCTATTCAATTATTTGTGAGCGTCCATTTTCATTGAGCTCCCAGTAGTGGGTTGCTAGTGCTTATGTAATTCGACGTTCTCTGTTTTTAAATGTGCTTTTGTAGTCATAATATCTGATTTTAACTAGGTAGGTCATACCCATGTAGTACTTCTTGTTATTCGGTATGTCCATGGTAAATATTGTGGCTTGGTATACAATACTTTTGGTTAGGCCTTTAATTAGTAGTGGACAAAGTGTACGATTTATGCAGTTACATATTTTCTATTCATTGCTAACTTTTTAATTTCTATTCGGGTGATTACTATTAGTGTTTTGCTAATTCAATTTGTAGTGTTTATATTTTTGTTCTGCTTAGTGTTATTATTGCTATATTTATCACTTTTTTATGTATATTTTTTATTTGTTCCCCCTATTAGCTGTTCTCTTTTATTATTTTGTAATTGTGTTTTTAATTGTGCTTTCCCGGTTGTCGCAGCAGCTGTAAGACAGTGTTAGGTTATTTTTATTGAATATTTAATGCAAGGGATTGATTATGGCAAGTGTTATTCAATCAGATTTAGGAAACTCCTAAGTTGTTAAATCGATGAAATAAGTTCAATATCTTGTTATTCATGATTAAAAAGGCGTGTTTTGCTCGTCGTTAGTTTTCTAATGGAACTAGTATAATTTACTTTGGGGCCTATTCGTGGTTCTGCATGATTTTTGGTTTTTGTTGGCCATATTTCTTTACTTTTAGTGGACAGTTACCTGTATTTTATACCCAAAATAAAAAGGTCCATCTTCGCAGGATGGCGCCCTGGTAAACGATGTCGGCTATTAAAAAGATATTAATTGATATTAATGAATATGTACACTACCTCTTTCATTTAGTATACTGTGATGTAAAAAGAAGACACGAATAGAAATACCTTTTCTAAGGCTTTATTCAATTAATTCAAAACTACAATGCCAACAAGGCAAGAGGCCAAGAACGTATATATGGTAAAAGAAAGAGAACGCATTTAAATTAAAAAGTCACGTGGACAAGAAAACCCAATAATTTTACTTTAACGGAAATATATGCAAGTGCACGTAATCCATCTCGTAATCCCAAGGTGCTGAGTTCAATCCTGGGCAAATGCAGCTGAAGAAATATAATATACATAAAAAATCGAACCATGCAGGCGGTACAAACCAAAGTGAAAAATAGTGTATACAAATTTATTAAGTTGACCATAATAAAGTATATTAGGAATAAACAAAGAGAAAAAATAAGAGTAAATATGGCAAGTCAAGTAATGGAACATCAACAAAAATATCGTCATGAATATATAATTTATGAATAATGATTTATGATAAATTATAATTATAAGCTTTCAGATTTAAGTTCATAGATATGTGCACACGGGTCAAGTCGAATTGTTAAACGATTTTTGTTATAAATACTTAAGCCAGCATGATTAAAATTACTGCTTACTGCAACAACTGCGTTGAACCAGAACACCTTCGGGGATATAGCAAACCCAACTATAGGATATGTATATGTATGTATTACGATGGCTTATAAATTTACTGGATTTATTCGTAATTGCTTCTATTTACAAAATGATAGGTTATTCAACTATAACATACTTGATTATAAGGAGCAAGTCATTGTTACTTTAGATTGACTCATGATTTGTCGATAGCATATATAATTACAGTAGCAATTAAATTGTATTTTATGATTAAATTGCTTGTAATCATGTCATATCCGTTAATTTAACCAATTAATGTAAAGAAAAATGGAAGAAGTATGTAAAAATTACGTAAATATAGTTATGCTACTAATGCTAATATAACTCAGAAGTAATGAGGCTGTCAAATAGCGTGAACTGTCTTTCAACCAGAAGAGGGATTAGTTGTACCTATAAGTCATCACAGTTGGAACACCGAATAGAGTTATAATGTAATAACAAGAATGTCAGTAATATAAATTTTAATATAAATCACTTGCTACTTATTGGGGGGGGGGGTACTGATCATGACTATTAGTGTTAAAGCAAAGCTACGTAATTAAATACCAATTGAGTCATCATATAGAATGAGTACGGAAAGCATTACTTGAATAATATCTGGTATTAAACTAACTATGAAAAATAAATTAAGGCGTGTCAGGAAGTGAAACTAGACCGGCACATGGGAAGGAACATATCGTTTTTTGGTAAACGAATACACCGGCCAGATGGCAGAGATATCATGACAAATAAGTTCACTGAGATTTAACTGAGCGTTTAGCACTTGCTTATATAAAAAAAACACGATTTATGGTATTCAGTGTTTTAAAACGAATATTTTCTCATGTAATAAAAGGGGAACCCAGCATGTCGATTGAACTGCAGATAGATGCAATACACTATGTCCGTATTCTACACGGTCCTTATTTTAGATCTTTTCGTTTATCGTTGAAAGATTTTCAAATGATTGTTTAGCCACAAAAGTATATTATATTTAGTATAGCATAATAGCCTGTTTTTCCGTATATAATATGAATAAATTACTATTCTATTTTTCAAGATATCCACACACTATATATATATATATATATATATATATATATATATATATATATATATATATATATATATATTCATATATATTTTCATATATTTATATATATATATATATATATATATATATATACATATATATACACATATATATCTATATATATATTCATATATATTCATATATATATATATATATATATATATATATGTATACATATATATAGACATATATACAGGGTGGGCAAAAATAAGGGTCCTATTTTTAAAAATTCATAACTTTTTTATTTATTGATTTAAAAAAAATTTTTTTTTAGAATAAGTAAAGGACCCCTTCCGAAGCAAGCATGAGCCGTATTAGCCCTAAGGAACGTACCCTCATTTAGAAAACATTATTTTTGCTTAAAAAACTCAAAACAGTGTAAAAAACAATACTTTAGTTTTTGTAAGTTTTAAGAAGTGTTTTTCGGCTAAAATTTGTTTTGTTTATTTCAAAAAATCTCGGAAGGGTCAGTCTACACACACATAAAGTTTGGTGAGTTTAACTTTTATTTTGTGGAAGTTATTCAAATTCAAGTTATTCAAATTTAAAGATAGGACCCTTATTTTGGCCCACCCTGTATATATATGGGAAGAGAAGGATGAAAGTAATCCGACGTGATGGGAAAATGAAAAAGGAAAACCAAAAAATGGATGTTTTTATGTGTACATCAACGTTTCGTCTTTATTTATAAGACTTCATCAGGATGATAAAATAGAGAAAAAAAGAGAAAAAATGTCATGCAAGCACAGGTACATGTAGGGTAGACATATTGGGAAAAATAGAATGAAATAGTGGCCAACTACTGGGTGGACGTCCGTATTTGTTGGAGAAATAGAAATGAATGTAGAAAAGAATGAGTGGGGAAAAAATAGAAGGATGGGGTGAGCCAGGACTACTGTAGCTGGTGGTAAGAGAAAGAGGTGAAGGATGAGCAGGGGTAAAGTGGATGGCAGAGAGGGAGGTGAGGAAGAGGGGGGGGGGGGAGTGGGTGTTTGACCAGATGGCTGCGGTTCAAGATTGAAGGGGAAAAAGTAGGTTGGAATGTTTGTGTGTGGGGGGTGTATGCAGGGAAAGGAGGATGGGTAGAGAGGAAGGGGGGCTGTGATTTTGGTGGATGGGCGAAAGTTATGGTCTTCGAGTGCGTTTTGAGAAAATGAGGGAATTTAAGAAGGGGTATGGGAGAAAATAGTTGAGTGGGGGAGAGGGAGGATTTGTTGTGATAGGGTGTGAAATATTTGAAATATTTGGAAAATGATACCTGTGCTTGCATGACATTGTTTCTCTTTTTTTTCTCTATTTTATCATCCTGATGAAGTCTTATAAATAAAGACGAAACGTTGATGTACACATAAAAACATCCATTTTTTGGTTTTCCTTTTTCATTTTCCCATATATATATACATATATATAGACATATATATATAGAGAGAGACATATATATATATATATATATATATATATATATATATATATTCATAGAGGTCAGATGCAGAACGCGATTAATCTAATCTCTTGATAAAATAAGACATTAAAATATAAATTAAATGGCATTAGGCTTATTTTTTGTTTGAGTGTCTTCTCTCCTTGTCTATGATATGTTTGCCTTCGCTCAGCGTCTCGTTTAATTTACATAATACACAGAGTAACCTACTCACAGAGAGTTGAAATTACTTACTAGACACCATCCTCGAGTGTCTTCGGTCTTTCTGTACAAGGTTTAGTCACCACAATCTGACAGCCGGATGCTTCCTCCGAAATGTAAACCCAGACCAAGTATTACATAACATAGTATTCAAAGCGCAAAGAAGATCACATTGACACGGCTCGTACAAGGAATGGTGCATCTTCCTCTAATGATGTTACCTCGAGTGTTGGTTGTAGAACCTAGCAGATAACGGTGACTTGAAAGGTGCAATACAAAGGGGGCAGTTGAAAACGTCGTTTAAAGGTTCTAATATTAACGTCGCTTTTTGATGGTGACCGAGTTTTAATTTATGTATCGGATGTATTATTTATTTTATTCATAGTTTTGTTTCATAAACGTTTTATGTTGTTTGGTGTTTTATTTACATATTTATAATTGGTTGTTTCGTATTTTAAAAGAATTATCTTTAAGGTAAATATAAAGAGTTGACGTCTGAATATACCGTTAAAAACGGTGCGTTGTTGACGTGTTGCTGTTAAAATAAGTACCCGGTTAAGATTGAGATAATATATGGGTTTTACCCATAGTTGAGTTATATTAACATTAGTTTAATTATTTATGATGTGTGTTGTCTGTTTTACTGCTTCTACAGTGTTTATATATTTAACGATACCTGAGTGGTATTATTTATTGATTAGGCTCTTGGTGGGATTCGTTTAATTCTTTTCTTTCTTTCTCTATTTTTTGTTTTTTTAAATTATTTATTGATTTCCCGAAATTAATATCTATAAAATATTTATCTATATATATATATATATATATATATATATATATATATATATATATATATGTATTGTCAGTGTAAAGGTTCATCTAGGGGTATCTAATGTTTAAATTGTCAGTATCATATCCACTCGTGCTGTGGATATATGTATGCAGTTAATTATGTTGGATTTAACTAATAAAGTTTATGAATCTATTATATGTCTGTGTGAGGCGGACGGGTAGGTCTTAAACATCTAACATTACTTTTAATTATGTGGGAGTTGATAGGTGGGCAGACATATTCACGAGTTAGAAGAGATACATCTGAAAAAGGGTGGATATTACAGTGGCCGAAACGTTGTTATGATAAAAAGATTAAAAATGTCGTCCGAATAACCTTAAAATATTCAAATCTTTTTTCTTTCTTTTGTCTTTTCTTTTGCTCGTATTTGATTCTTTCGCTATTTATTCCTTTTCTTCCTATTCCCTATATATTAATTCTGCTATTTCGTCTAGTTTTTGTTATTCTACTGCGCTTTGTGGTCTTTTATTTCCCCTTTTTTTTAGTGTTCGAATATTTCCTCCATTTTTTTCATTTCTCCCTCTAATAATGTCCTTTCGGATACTACGTCTTCTCTTTTTCATTTCCTTCTATGTTCTTCTATTTTTGTATATCACTTCACCCCTATGTACTTCTTAACTTATCCTTTTCTTTCGTGTCAACTTTATTCTCTATCGTTTCTTTTTTCCCAGCTTTTAGCTTATAGTTTTTTGTCTTTTTTTCTCTCTATTTTACTTCGTCTGTATCAACCATTCGTCTTTGTTCCGCTATATGTGTTCTTCATCTTCACATTGGGCTCCTTTATATGCCGTTATATGTCTTTTCATTTCTTTATTTGCTTTTTACCCTTTCATCACTTTTATCTACTTCTTATTTTATTCTTCATCTGCTTGAAACTTAGTGTTCTTCTACTACTTTACAACTTTATTACTACGTATTTTTCTTTACCTCTTCGTCTTGCTCCAATACTTGTTCAACTTTGACCCTGTCATCTTTCCTTCCTAATCTCTAATTTTATTATTTTACATCCTACTAGATCAGAATCGTAATTTGGTACGAGGAAAACAGTAATAAATCATAAAATGAAATAAAAACTCACAGGACATTCAAATTTCTTAATAACATTTGAAACAAGACGAAAAAAAAAACTTTTCATCATGTGCTAGACTTTTCCGAATTAACATAACTTATGTGGCAATAAATCACTTTCGCTGAAAAGAAAATATACAACGTAAAGCGAATTATGTCTTCACTTCGTTATTTAATTCTTTCACTTTCTTTTCTTCTGAAAATCTCCCAATGGGAGTTTAACATTTTAATTAAAACTGTCTACAGAGTCACGTGATATATAAGTATCGTATTGTCGTTATCAATATTCTATCATTTCACTTGGGTGTATGTTTGTCCCTCCCCACCCCTAAATGTGGTTACGCCTTTATTTTTTGAACGACAAAGTACATTCTTTTCCCTATATAAAGTTTCACAAAAGAACCTAAATATCCGCAGCATCCGATTCCCTCAGTGAAAATAAGAGCGTACATACACACTAGACTCGCGTGTACTCGGTTAACACTAGCAGTTACCATTTAAATGAATTAATGTCAATTTCTCGGAATAGAAAACAAAATATGCTTCGGATGACGACATTTTGGTGAGAGCGAATTTACAGAAGGCAGTTTTAGTACCTAACGAGACTATTCGTGACACATTGGTTTTGCGTTAGTACCATGTACAGTTTCGTATATGTTTTGTACCTTTTACTGACTCTAAAGGATTATATAGAGCTATTGATCTCATGTTCTCTTCATCACTAAACATACATTATATATCTGCTCATTTTAGTCTTTATTGATCTTATCTATTGAAATGAGTTGTATTTTTAATGTTGCTGCTGCTACTTTTGCACTTTACTTTAATTTATTACGCAATCTGTTTTACGATGCGTATACTTCTCCTCTCATCTTCTATATTCACGCCAGCGTAAAAGATGAAGAGTAATACAACGATGTAAGGATAACTTACATCGTTGTAGTACTCTTTATCTTTTATGCTGCTGCTGCCTTTTCTACAAGCTCTATTTTCATGTTTCCATCGTTCCTCATTGTATCTCCTCTTGTTACGCCCATCTAATATATTTGAGGATTACTCCACCAAGCAAGCTTGATTAATAGTTATAATATATATATTTTTATTTATAATTGATTTCTATTTTAATATTCAAGATATCTCTCAAGAAGGCTAATATAAACAACACGTGTTCATATGTCTTCCATGTAAAAAGAAAATATTTTAATCTGATTTAAGCGTCGACATTGTATTAATAGTTTGTCTCTGTTGAACTACATTCTTTTAAAATTGTTGTAAAATAGTACTTGCCAAGGCTGCCGCAAAGAAGGTTGGCTACCTCTACCGTGCTTGTAAACTCCTCACATTATCCTGTATCTCTACAAAGCCACCACCCGCCCATGCATGGAGTATTGTTGCCACATATGGGCTGGTGCATCATCTACTACTCTCTCCCTCCTTGACAAAGTCCCAAAAAGAGGCGCCAACCTAATAGGTACCTCACTGTCAACCAAGCTCCAGCCCCTGCCCCATCACCACAATGTAGCATCATTGTTTTACAAATACTTCAATGGATTATACTAGAATGAACTGGCTACTCTGGTGCACCCTCGACGTAAATTCACTAGACCAACTCGACAATCAACTAAATTCCATCCATTCACTGTGGCGGTCCCCAGATGCCGGAGAGATTCCTACTCAAATAGCTTCTTTCCTCGTGCTGCTGGTCTCTGGAACTGCCTCCCTGCCTCCTGTTTCCCCGACAGTACTGACATGCAGAAATGTAAAATAAAAGTTAACGGACAACTCGCTGCGCAGATCCCACTTTAGGTTGACCCCCCCCCAACCTTCTCCCCCTTTCTTTCTTCTCAGTAGCCCCTTACGTCTACAGTGGCGGCTTGCCTTGTTTGGTGTGAACTACGTTAAAAAAATACTTAAGCTTACCGGTTATACATTCAACGTTGAGTGTTCCAATGTAGAATATAACTTTATGTCTAACTGCCCGAATTTTGTTTCTTTTTCTATATAGTTCTGGTCAACTCGGATCTCTTTTTTTCACAGTATTTTGTCAATTTCCTCTAAAAAGAAGTATGTTTACTGACTGAGCAATATTTTTAAAAACTATAAACTTTTCCTGCCATCAGAATATTTTCGAAGACGACTCACTGCCCTTACAGGACGACGGAGAGACGCTCACCAACAATGTATCTTTAAAAAAAGAAGTTTAATAATCATATATCATTTAAAACATACTTATGATTTAAACATACAAGATTGTTGTAATATACATAATCACAATCACTTCGGCTGTTTAGAGATTTAAATGTTATTTTAATCTATGGAAATCTGTAAAAGAAAATAAATTGTAACCGATGTTTTAAAATATACATATCAACACAGGTGTTGTGTTTCTAATATTACGAATAAACTAATTAGGGTGTTGTATTTTTTACATGATTTGTTAAACTATTTGAACTTCTTAGCTGTACATGCAAAATAAGATACTTGATTAAACTACAGTAAACTTGCTTATATCTACTCCCTGTACTAAATAGAAAATCATTCATTATATGCTATTTTTAACAGGATAATATTTTTGAACTGATAGATCATATACTCCTATTTAAAAAAAAAACATATACACATTTTAGAATTTTAGCCAGCTAAAAGTATTGAATAATTGACACTAGGTATCTCGTAGTTACAAAAAACACCAACATATAGTTTATGTAAACCGATACAGAGCTGAGTTCTATACACCACCCGACAAAGTGTTGAAATATATTTTAAACGCTTGAAATAAAAAAGTTATACACTTATGAACTCATAAGCCCTAAAAAGTTTAGCAAATTAAGTTTGGGAACGATATGGGAGATTTTAAAACGGTAAGCATATTCGGTGTATAATTACATTCCAATGCGTTTAAATCATTTGCTTTTGTTTTGTGTTAACAATATGCACTTTTAACTCAAACTCATATCCTATGTTTTGAATTTTACATATAAAATAAATATAAAGTATCACGCGTTGTCCGAAGTTTTTCAGAGACACATACATTTCATTGATTATCATAGACTATTATTTTAGGTAACCAACCCACTTTTACATATATGCACTATTGAGATAGACGCGTTCTTTTATGTAATTATTCAGATAGTATTGAACACGTTTTTGTATGTCACTTCTCTAAGGAGAGTCTAACAGTGCTTAATATAATAGCACCAAATCTAGAAATGAATCATAGTAAAAACGGTGTTTTTTTATCACGGATATGCGAGCGAAAACTCTATGGTTAATGATGCCAATTCAGTTGATGATTCAGCTGTTTACCAAACCAATGATTCATTGACGATTCATTCACTCGAATTTTAATGATATTAATCGACTGAAAATTACTTGTAAGATTCTGTCAGACAATGGCCGGATACTGTTCGTGATCTCTACCGACATTGCCGCCTCTGGAATTTTACTTCGATCGAGTGGGACAAAACACAATAAGGCTGGTTCCATCCATAAGGTTCGTATAAAGCATACATTTAACAATCCAAGAAAAGAAGTAGCACCTTCCCTACACCTCGGCATTAAACCAAAAAATGCCCACCCAAATATGTATTTTTATGAAATAAAATCTACATGAACTCCTGTATAGTATGCATTCAACCAGGGTTTTTTTTACCCCGTCCAGTAAACCGGTATTGTCTGGGTCTTCGGGTCTTCATTTACGCCGGTCTATCGGCTGTCCGTCCTGTGCATTTCTAGGAGGTGCACCCTTCCAGGCTTTGCCGTCGCAATCTTTGAGAAAGGGGTTTGTTTATTGCTAATCGCCTGAGGCGCCCCTACCGGGGAATGCCGACGGGGCTACCCGGGTAATTTTTAAATAGCCAGAGTGCTCAAATTCTCGAGCGCTGTTATTTTCCCAGTTTCCCGACCTTGTGTCACGTCTTACCTTGTGGGAGGAAGATAAATAGAATAACATTTACCATGTCATAAAAAGTATACATCACATTTGGCAGGGATTTATTAATACAAGCAATGACATTTAGCAATGACATTTATAAGCAGGTTATATTCCAAATGCAGTCAGTAGAGGTTTAGTTCTCAATCTTCTGACATTTCATTTCATATTGAACAAATACTTTTAAAAACTCAGCTATTCTGTTTCTGTTCAACTGTGAGAAAGTCGTAACAGATAAATAATCGTAAACGTCGGGAAATAAAAGTGCGTTTGACTGAATTAAAAAGACAATGGGCTTACTTATCAGAAAAAAAACGAAATGCAATAAAATGTGTATATTTAAACGCAATTCTCCGTTTCCCGCTCTAAAAGACTAACATGGTAATCCGAGATTGACAAGGAATGACAATCATTACGAATAGTGAGGAATCTTTCTTTTACAATGAAAACGTATGTTAGATAAGATTGCCTACGTTCTCGTCATTTGTTCACCAGTATTACTGGAGGTGTGTTCTGAAGAAAAACTGATTCAACTGTGTATGAGTTGTTTATGAGGTTAAATGAAAAAGCTGGAGAAAATTACATCGGCTACAATAAAAACCTATTCGCATGAGATGTGTAACGGGAAGTAGATGTAGTAGGGTTACTGCTACAAAATCAGAATTATTGTGTGTGTTGCTGTTGTGAAATTCAATGGGATCTGCTCCGATTAACTTACGACACTGATCCCCTTTCACTGTAGAGGTTTCCAGATGTAGGAAAGCTTTCTACCTTAATAGATACTTTGCATCGAAATGCTAGCCTTTCGGGTTCCCTCTCTGTTTCTTGCTTCCCTGTCTGTACATTCATGCACACATTGCAATACAATATGAACAGTGCTTTCGGTGTTCAACCCCCTACTCAGTATGTTTCTGTTAGGTAATTAAAAGTACTCCGTTACGTATCAGTTGCAACGTGCCTTGTTTTGGTTTAACAAAACAAATTTTAAAGTCTGTATTGCATATTGTTCCTTTTGTAGATATAATGATCCACGCTTTATTCCAACTATAATTCGAATTAATATTATGCGTGTTTTATCTTAGTCACTAATACGAGTTCGTATTGTAGATATTGCAGATTTAATTAAAGACGGTTTTTCAATATGATTATGTTTATTCTTCTATTATATCTTAAACATCCATAATTATTGCTTTACAATTAAAATTGTGCACACACTTTGGATGCTATTTTAATAGCGTAGAGTAAATCTTCCTTATGTAGAAACCAGTATACTGCAAGCATTTCCATTGCTTACTTGTTTTCATCTAATGGAAACTCTGAAATATCGGATGTACATTGTTTTCGTTTACTTTCTGCTTTCTAATTATTAGACACATTTCTGTCAATAGTCGGCAGGTGAAAGTAACCATTCAGACATATATTCATTTTTATTTAAAAGTGTACACACATACTTTTTCGTTAAACAAATATAAATACAATTTTGAAAGACATCTCTGCTTTGTTTATGGGTATATTTTACGTGTTCGCATATTAAAGATATATTACATATGAAGCTTATATAATAATCAACTAAAGTGTTTTCTGAGCAATCGCAACTTTTCTGAACGTGTGTTTTCGTTATTTACGTTTTCGTGATCATTGACGAAACTTATTTAAATGTATTATTAATATGAAATGAATATAATTTACGTTTGGATTTTATTAAACGGAACAATGAAATCAATTCATATACTTTAATCGGTTCAAATAATATATGTTAGAACTTTGTTAAATGTTCCATTTTTGTGAATTCAATTTTGATAGGTGTGATATGATTACACGTATATAAAAACATCAATGACCATACCTTTGTTTTCGGCATTATATATATTTTAAAAACATGACCTTATATATATATATATATATATATATATATATATATATATATATATATATATATATATATATATATATATATTATTATTATTTTATGCGTACATAAAAGCACTCCATGGACACGTGTTTCTTGCTTAGGATGCCTAACTTAGACAAGGATCGAACCTTCAATACTGATGTATAAAGTGTAGCGTTTTACTATCAGTTCAAGCCGCCCTGTCTATAAATATTTACGGTTTTTAACACCTAAATATTTAAATGTATTCATATGTAATCATTTTATTTGTGATTGAAGAGTTCGTTGTATCTTTGCTCACTACTACTTCGATTGTCTCACTACCTACGTGATTAAGATGCAGAAAATTGCCTTATTAGTCGCCCTTAACTTTAAAATATGTATTATTCGTTAACACACATATATATATATATATATATATATATATATATATACATATATACATATATTTATTATTAAATACGTGCATAAAAATAATCCATAGATACGTGTTTCTGGCTCACAACCTTAATTAGCATGGCTAACTTTTACAAGTATTGCACCTTCGATAATGATGTCTATTGTCCAGCGTTTTACCATCACTATATTTGTGTATATATATATATATATATATATATATATATATATATATTACAGAAGATCATAACAACAACATTGGTATTATTAGGTATCAAATCCTAACAAAGTTAACCTATAATGGGTCGTTTATTTGACTCTCTTCAGCGTCTGTTTATGTCTGTCTTCCTGGAAAATAGCGGCTCCATTTTGTATGATTCTCTGGCGATATATCGATTCGTTTACTTATATTAAATGCTCATCATCTTTTCATATTCGATATCTTATGTGAAAACTTTGCCGGTATGTTAGTCATGGTCAAGGAAAAAAGTTTTTTTTTTCCATTTGATCTGTAAAATTCGATGTCGCTGCCATAATAATGTTACGCTGCTCTCATATATTTTCACCCTCGGAGAATAAAAACAAATTAAATTAAAAAAAAACAAGTGGACTTGCAAAATTAAAGTTTTAACAATTCAAACAATATTTTAGAATAAAAATAAAGAAATCACCTGCCGTGCAGTAGAAAAATGGGAAACTTAGAAAAGGAATTGATATGAGTGTACCTAGTCAATGATATGGGTGCACCTAGCCAACGGTATGGGTACACCTAGCCAATGATATGGGTGTACCTAGCCAATTATATGGTTGTACCTAGCCAATGATATGAATGTACCTAGCCAATGATATGAGTGTACCTAGCCAATGATATTGGATTACCTAGCCAATTATATGGCTGTACCTAGCCAATGATATGGGTGTACCTAGCCAATGGTATGGGTGTATTCAGCCAATGATATAGGTGTACATAGCCAATGATATGGGTGTACCATGCCAATGATATGGGTGTACCTAGTCAATGGTGTGGGTGTACATAGTCAATGATATGGGTGTACCTAGCCAATGATATGGGTGTACCTAGCTAATGATATGGGTGTACCTAGCCAATGGTGTAGGTGTACATAGCCAATGATATGTGTGTACCTAGCCAATAATATGGGTGTACCTAGCTAATGATATGGGTGTACCTAGCCAATGGTGTGGGTGTACCATGCCAATGATATGGGTGTACCTAGCCAATGGTGTGGGTGTACATAGCCAATTATATGGGTGTACCTAGCCAATGATATGGGTGTACCTAGCTAATGATATGGGTGTACCTAGCCAATGGTATAGGTGTACCTAGCCAATGGTATGGGGGTACCTAGCCAATAATTGGGTGTACCTAGCTAATGATATGGGTGTACCTAGCCAATGATATGGGTGTACCTAGCCAATGATATGGGTGTACCTAGCCAATGATATGGGTGTACCTAGCAAATGATATGGGTGTACCTAGCCAATGGTATAGGTGTACATCGCCAATGATATGAGTGTACCTAGCCAATGATATTGGTGTACCCACCCAATAATATTGGTGTACTTAGCCAAATATATGGGTGTACCTAGCCAATGATATGGGTGTACCTAGCTAATGATATGGATGTACCTAGCCAATGGTATAGGTGTACATCGCCAATGATATGGGTGTACCTAGCCAATGATATTGGTGTACCCACCCAATAATATTGGTGTACTTAGCCAAATATATGGGTGTACCTAGCCAATGATATAGGTGTACCTAGCCAATGATATGGGTGTACCTAGCCAATAATATGGGCGTACCTACCCAATGATATGGGTGTATCTACCCAAGTCTATGGGTGTACCTACCTAATGATATGAGTGTACCTAGCCAATAATAAACCATGTAATAAGTCGTCGAGAAAAGTAAACAAAAAATCAGTCAGGTTTAATTTTCGGTTTTAAAGATGTTGTTAAAGCGATAGAACTCTTCATCGCTATGAAAAAAAACTTTAGTTCGGCCACGCTTTAGAGAATGAGCATACTTTTATTGAGAATATTATAAAATATAATAAAATATATGAGAATTAAAAACAAAAATAAAAATGTAATAAAATGTTTTATTAGACATTTAAAGTAATTTAATTTCAAATTAAATGAAGTAAGATTAAAACAAATTAATTTATAAACAATTAAAGAAAAAGTAATTATAATGATAATGATGATTAGGATAATAATAATGATAGTGTAAATGATAATAATAATTAGAGTGATAAAATAATAATAATAATAATAATAATAATAATGACGAGGAAATTATGATGATAATAATAATAATAATAATAATAATAAAAATAATAATAATAATAATGGCGATGAAATGATGATGATAATAATAATAATAATAATAATAATAATAACAATAATAATAATAATAATAATAATAATAATAATAATAATAATAATAATAATAATAATAATAATGACGATGAAATGATGATGATAATAATAATAATAATAATAATAATAATAATAATAATAATAATAATAATAGAGTTAACTATGATCATTTAAGGTCATCATATATAATATCACACAATACAAAACATAAATGAATTCCGTATATAAAAAAAATCAATTTAATAAATAGTTAATTTAATAGTTAAGTTAATTTAATTTAAACATTTACTTTAATAACCCACATGTAAGGAGATATCAAAAATCAGGTAAAACATGTTAATGGGATATTGTCAAAAAGATAGTCAGAGAGTCACATAACGCGTTAGACGCTATTTTCAGAGAGGACAGACATAAACATAACCCGAAGAAAGTCCGGTGAAGAGGCCTATTTTTGTTAGGATTTAAAACCGACGATATTGATGTTGTTCTGATTCTCTGTAATACCTATAGTAATAAATATTACGCTCCTATCTGTATATGTCTAAATAATCAAGAACTCTGTTGGGGTAATATTCCATTAAGCTTACACACACACAGACACCCCCCATATATATATATATATATATATATATATATATATGTGTTACAATGAATACATTTGGAAAATAATGGCTTATTGTATATTCTATATATATATATATATATATATATATATATATATACATATGTACATGTATATATGTATATATATACATATGTACATGTATATATGTATATATATACAGATGTATATATATATGTATATATATATAGATGTATATATATATACAGATGTATATATATATGTATATTTATATATGTGTATATATATGTATATATATATATATATATATATATATATATATATATATATATATATATATATATATATATATATATATATATATATATATTAATGGACACGATATAACACTGTCTGATATAAACTCTAAACATAGGCATAATTAAGTGTTATGACGTTTCTGTACATTTGCGTCCATTTTGATGGTATGCAAAAGCCAAGAAAAATGTTTTACAGATTTTTTAAAAAAATTGATGGCATATCTGTTGGATAAACTTATATATATATATATATATATATATATATATATATATATATATATATATATATATATATATATATATATATATATATAAGTTCGTGAACACTTGAGTTTAAAGTTATTGACATTTAAAAAAATTATGATCCTGTTATGACTTTTGAAAGTACTGCGGTATAATTTAGTAATGTATACATGTGTTCACAACACGGAACAAACTCCGCCCGAGCGAAAGTGTTGATCTTTACACTGGGGCTTAGCTCTCTGAAGAGAGTAATGTTGTTTTTCATCTTCTTATTAGAAATATCTAACACATAATGTGTATGATATTGCACTGTTATTTTCCCATATGAAATAGATTAGCACTATACCTGTGACAGGATAAAAGGAAAAATAACTCTAGACCTGGTGTTACCATGTACACCTACAAAACCCTGAAAATGTCACTCTTAGATATCATCATATGGGACTGGTCGGAATCCTCTGTACGCTGACCATTTTTATTCTAGGTATCAGAATATATGAAATTAAATACAGTTAACTATATATTATCAGCGCAAACCTAAAACCAGAGAAAGTTTAAAATGTACCCACACTTTATTTAGACTAACATTGAACTGCAATTATAAAAGCAATCCTCATAAAATGCCTATTTGTCCATATAGAACCTTATTCCGAATTGATGTCATCGAATTTCATACTATCCTTGATATTTAGTAACACAGCATAAATGATGAAATTAAATATTTACATGCTTGTCCTTGCATGAAAATAGACGAAATAGAAAAAAAAAGAAGAAAAACAAACAAAGAGACACAATCACACACTTACACATGCCAAACATTAATCTTCCCAGATAAAAACCGGCCCGACTTATCCTTCCTGAGAACTTTTCATTTTGTCTATCCCCTGACACGCAAATCACAATATTTATCATATATACAAATTGTTTCAGCAATTTCCGTTGTCGGTCTTTCGTTTCCCCAAGTAAATTAAAAACAAATCTCTGCCGCACATTCCCTCTTTTCAATCTGCAGAGTTTTTTCCCTACTCTCATATATGCCCATGTCTCGGTTTACTTTCATTTTATCTTATTTTAATCACGTGCAACATTGTTTCCCGATAAATATCATTTTTTTATAGCGACTTTTACATAACGGAAAAATACATCAATTTTAGCGAACAGGAATGTGAATTGAATTAAGCCGATCTCACATAAAACGTATGTATATATTGTCTAAAAACCAATGTCTACCACGACACTGTATTTATGATTTATATATATATATATATATATATATATATATATATATATATATATATATATATATATCCAGTGATCTGGTAGTGAAGCCGTTGTTAGAATTAGTTTTATTATTATTGTCGTGGATATATTCCCACCTGAGGTATTGAGAGTACAACACCACTTTCCTTCAGACTAACCTTACATCTCTCCGACACTAGCCCCATGTGCTAACACCTATAACACATGTCCATGCCGTTATCAATATAGACACATGTTTGTTAACAATACTAAAATAGAATACAACGTTACCAACATCAACATATTAAAAGTGCCCAGTGCATCTTCTAATATTCTTGAGACATTTGTTGAAAAGATACACATTCTTGTTCTTAATTGGTACAATGGATGTGGATTGAGGTATTAAGACCTGCCTTTCGGAGCATTACATAGTTGTGCCATCTTACCTGTTGTAGACTTTTCAGAAACATCGAGCAAGCGCTGCCTCGACATGGTTCGTATACTTCACTGTGGTGACAATTTTTATCTTGGTTAGCATTTTTTAAGGTGCGCTAAGATATCGCTGATTCAGCTTGTTTTTCTCTTTCATCAACGCATTAATCTTTGAGTAAGTCTCACAAAAGCAATCGTGCTTATTTCGCTTTTTTAGTCGACTTGTGTTGCATATCATAATCCTTCATTGGGTACTATATAACATCAATATCTACATTACCGAACGCATATTGAAGATGCCTACGTGTGAAATCATATAATGCTCGTTTTGTATATATATATATATATATATATATATATATATATATATATATATATATATATATATATATATATATATATATATATAATACAAATATTTTAATTACCTACGAACGATGATGTTTTGGGCGTTTCCCCCTTCTTAGCGCAGGAGTAGTGGCTGCAAGCAGTCGCAATGTATTGAACGTTGTTAGTAGATTACGGCTCGAGATCACATGGCTACTGTCAAATAGCACATCCAGTGATTTAAAATGGAGATACAGTTATCCGGGGAGGAAGGGGGGGGGCGTTCTTTTTGTCAAACAGTGTTCAGTGCTCGTTCGTTATATATATATATATATATATATATATATATATTTATTTTGTTACAGAAAAATTAGTACAACATTCGTACCGTCGGTTTCAAGCACGGAAGGACTTAGTCATCCGACTGTCTTCAGCTTCTGTTGTCATAAGCTGAGCAGAGCCGGATTGCTAAGTCCTTCCGTGCTTGAAACCGACGGTACAAATGTTGTACTATTTTTTCTGTACCAAAATAAATAAATATTACGCTCTTAATTTTTAATTTGTAATTCTTAATGAATCGAGCACTCTGCTGGGATTTTTCCTGTTATATATATATATATATATATATATATATATATATATATATATATATATATATATTTATATATATATGTGTGTGTGTGTGTGTGTGTGTGCGTGTGTGTGTATTTATTATTAGTTTTGCTTAACACATTTTGATTGAATTCTGGTTTTATTTCAGATATAATCATACATTTTTATTAGATTTCATAAAAAGAGGTAAAAGTATTTGTGCGCGTATAACAGGGGCCATTGTAATGTACAAAACACCTAATAGTTTCTGTATCAACAACATATATTAAGATTGTTAAAACAGGGAAAGAGTAACGTCGAAACACCACGCTAGTTCCAACCTCAGAGCGGAACCGCCAGATTACCTAAAATTTGTAGAAATGACCACTTAAGTACTTATCCCAAAATTAATGCAAGCCCTATTGACTAACACGATGACCCAATTTCCCACAAAAATGAGGTGTAAGCGAATTATTAGCCCATACTGATTTGTGTAAATCTATTATATTTATTTATGAATTTATTTTTAGTAGACTTGAAAGAATTGTATCACGATCCAATGAAACTGCTTTGCTTTTATTTAAATAAAAAACAAATTTACTTCAGTTTATATTGTTGGGAAAATATTTGGAAGCCGTACACAGAAGGGAGTCTGCAGCTGCTGAGGGTTGCAAAAAGAGTTCTCTTTAAGCGACCCACGCCAACAGGGTCTGGTATCAATGAAGAAACAACTCTGGGGAGTAACCTACAATTGATCTGTCTTCTTCGTAACCGGAACTGAAAATAATAACGTCAACAAGAGAGGTGTACCCGTATTTATAGGTGCAATTACTCCCACTAGTCCCCCACTTATTCCTGACTATATAAGGCATTCCTTAATCGTCACTCATGTTGATCTCCCAAACTCTGATCACACAATCCGTAAGTACCACCCCTTTTCTTTTTTTTACAATATGAAGTGAAATTAATGTCGCACTTGCCAGCGAGGACTGTGAACTCAACATGCGGTTTAAGTTTCAGCGTAGATAATCTAATTTCGTAATTGTACGACTCAATCTATTCTCATCAACGTTATTGTATAAGGTTGTAAGGGCAATGGATTCGTCGAACATAGCAAACGAACAAGTATATACACAACTTCAAAATAACATGGCGGATATCAACTCTTCGTTTTAATCACGCACACTTAACTTGCGTATTTAAAACTGTTAGCTTACATATAACTTTACAACTAAACATAGAGTCGGATTGTCCAGGATAAAAAGTATTACAACATTCGTTATTCTTCTAATGTCTTAACAGTAACGCCTTACATTGAATTCTGAAATGTCAAACTCACCTAATACTGTTGATACTCGCCGAATGTTCCTCAATGATGTTGGGAACCTTCATGAAGACTTTTATTTTTTAGACCTATTTAACATGTTATATCGAGCTAAATAAGGGATGACGATGGTTAAGTGGAAAACGAGACGAACTGACGATCTGAATGTTTCAAGTTCGAATCCAGCTGGTTCAACAGTACTGTTTTAACTTAGGGATGTTGCCAAGCTTCACGTGCATTTTTTGCCCGTAAGTACCCGCTGTCTTTCTAAAAATAGTGCTAACTTGAAATATATGGAAACCAATGTCAGCACTCGAACATTATGATTCACACTGAATGAGTATTGATCGAGCGAAATATCTTGACACTCCGGTCACTGTATTATGATTTATTGGGACTTAGCGTTTTAGCGTCATTATAAGAAAAAATGATAACTGTTTAAGCATAAATTATCCTATTAAATTACATTGCACCTTAATCTGTCTCATCGTGTGAAAGGAATATACACGTTCAGTGTATTCACTCGCATAATACTAGCAATCACAATGGGTATCTCGCTCAATATGAAATATTGCGATGACATGGTATACACGTCGCAAACAAGCACATGCGCAAATATTGCGCAATTTCAAACCACCCTTGTACATCCGCACAGTGTTTATCCGTTGTATGTGAAGCTAATCATATTCTAAGAGAGGTAATGGCAGACGGTTGTTTTTATGGAGAGGTTTCTAATGCAACGTCTCTAAGAAGCGATTTAGAAACATCTGCACGGTTTAAATTAAGAAAACGAAAAAAAATCCTGATCGAAAACAAACGGAAGTTTTATTTGGGAAGATATAAAAGACAAAACAACAAATACAACATCGATCGATCAATTCATGAAAGCAGGAAAGATATTGCAAAGAAAATATTAAAGTCGAGAAACATATGAGGCATTTGATTGAAGCTGGGAGCCGAAACAGATGAAGTCTTAATAAAATACTCGAGCGCGTTTTTTAAAAAGAAAAAAGAGAACGAAGAAGAAGAATCAGTAATTAAAGAACAACTAGAATGAAGTATATAAATGAAAGAGAAAGTGTAACATGAATGAAAATGGAAAAGAAAAGTAAAAGTGAACAGAGAATAGGAGAACTGAAATTAAAAAGAGAAGAGACATACAACACAGAATATGTAAATAGACAATAAAAAAGAGAAGTGACAGAGAATTAAGAGTAAATAGAGTGCGAAAGACATTCAGTGAACATAAAAAAGAGGGAAATGAAATTAAGAGTAGAAATGAAGGATATAGAAGGTGAAACGACGTGAACAGAAGTAAGGGTAAGTGTCAGCTAAAGACAAAATACAAACAGGAAAAAGAACAAATGAAAGAGTAGAATGATGAAAGAAAAAGGGAAACACAAGTTGAGTCACTTCTTCCTTAAATTTTCGTTGTATAGTATATAATATACAACGAACATTTAGATCAGAAGTGACTCAGACAATGCAAAGGGAAATCAGTGAAAGAGTGGAAATAGAAAAATGTAAGGTGAAGAAGGTAAAATAATAGAATTGACCTACGATTGAAATACGAAATGGAAGATTAACAGAAAAAAGGAGAGAAGAAAGCGACGTCGATGCTGAATAGCTGGAGGAACATGAAGAAAAAGAAGAAAAGGAAAGGAAAAAAAAAGAAAAGGAAGAAGGGGTTGAAAGTGAATAAACAGAATAAGTTTCAGGATAGCAATAATCGATAGTTAGATAGAAGAGAAGGAACGAAACAAGAATAATAAACGGTGCAATATGTAGACGTAGAAGTCAGCTATACCCAGCAGAAAAAAAAGCGAAATCAAATGCAAGCATGAAAAGGGCAAACAGCAATGAAAACGATAAATAAAGAAACTTATATACAGAAACAGTGGAATTCAGTTGAAGAAAACACGTTTTATAAGAAGGTATAAATAAAGTAGTCGTAGTAGTAGTAGTAGTATTAGTAAGTGTTGTAGTAGGTGTAATAATAGTTTTAGTATTTATTCTAGTAAAGGTATTCAATCGATAAAGAAGTGCGTACTTATGCAGCATGTTTTCATTAAGTCATACGCTGTTGTATATACCCGAATGTTCTTGTTTAATCAATAATTGTGTGACCTTCTCTATTATTCAGATATCCCTTATTGTATTATTGTCTAATTGTCAGATGTAAGCCTACATCTGACACACGTATATATATATAGATATATATATATATATATATATATATATATATATATATATATATATATATATATATATATATATATATATATTGTTGGGTATTTAACAGAATGTTTGTATCTAGTCAAACGGTGTTGTGTATCACAGACTGTATTTTTTGTTTTACCAATATTTGTTCTTGCAGTCTTCTCGATCCTTCGATTATTCTTGTATTATTGTTCAATTGTCGGATGTCGGCTTCGTAGCTGTTTTGTACCATTTTTCTCCGCGAGTACTTCCGATTGGCTTCCTTCAACTCTCTACAGGCGGATACTTATATATGTATGACTGCTAAGGTCAAGCTGTGTAATAAATGTATAATGCGTAAATGTTGTACACTAGAAAATAAAAAAGGCGGGAGGATGATAGGAATCATACTTCAATTATATATGTATATATATATATATATATATATATATATATATATATATATATATGAAGAATAAGATGAGTTATTAAAATATTTTTTTTACTAATAAAATATTTGTTAAAACATCAGTAAAAACGCACAGAGTTTAATTATCTTTAATCCACAAATTTTCAAAGTAATATATATTGCTATTACAGGATAAAAATCGCTAACACAAGTATTACCAGTAACATCAAACTTTGAAAATTAATATATATATATATATATATATATATATATATATATATATATATATAATATATATATATATATATATATATATATATATACAATCTATATATATATATATATATATATATAATATATATATATATATATATATATATATATATATATATATAAGTATACATTTTTATTTATACAAACATTATTGGTTACATATGTGCATACATGTTTCGGTTGCACTTTTCCAAGAAAGTCAACCTTATCAAACCAAGATTTTTTCAGGAATGGATGGATTTAATGAATTTTCTATCCTAAATAACTCTTTTTGGGATCTAGCATTTTCTATTTCTTATGAATTAGTATCGGATTACCTATTTCACTAGTTGATCTTTTTTTGCCAGTGGTTGCCCCTTTTTTTTATTACCCTTTTTGGCGTCTCCATTACCTTTTCTGTCCTCATTTTATTGCTCTCTGCTTTCTGGCCTGCCTAGCTTCAGAGACTCACTCAAGTATAGATATCTTATCTATATATCAAGAATCACACATATATAAACAAACTCTGATACATACTCAAACACACCTAAATAAACAAACAGATTAATAAATGGACATTGATATACATACACATCTAAACATGAACACATACACAGATCCACTATCAATCAAGCATATATTCAGAATACATACGTGCTTATAAATATATTCTAGATGTATATTCAATAAAAAATAAAGAAATAAGAATATTCTTATTTCTTTATTTTTTTGTTTTTTCCTCTCGTCCAATCTTGACTTCTATTCGAAAAGACGTCCTTCCCCCACATCATAATAATTCCATTATTTATTAATTTAAATGTAGTTGCAGTATGCACTACGTCGGGATGACGTCACAGAGATTGGACATCCGGGTCAAACAACACGTGCCCACAAAAATTCGCAATGCAAATTATTTACCAACTGACGATTTGAATAATACTTATAGTTCGTCGATAGGTCAACATCTCATAAATAATCGCACCTGTGCCTCTAAATTCAGTGTCGACTTATTCTCCATTCTTAGTAAGTCGCACTCCCCTTACCATCTCAAGATCTTAGAAACAATTTATATTAAGTCCTTGAGACCTTCTCTTTGCAAACAAAGAGAAAATCTACTCGGGCTTAATGTTGTTTCTATTTGATTGAACTTATTTTTTTTTTTTTTTACCCCTTTCCCTCGCTATAATTCTCATAGCATCTTTTTATATTTTTTATACATTACCTCGGTATTTGGCTCTGTTGAGCGAGGTACGAAACCGGTCAGATGCCCTTTCATCTTTTTAATTTCTTAAATTCATTATGAATAATAAATATTGTCTCTTCAATGCCATTTTAAAGTTTTGTACGACAAAGAAAATATTTAAATATATATATATATATATATATATATATATATATATATATATATATATATATATATATATATATATATATGTACATGTATGTTCACATATCTCTCGCTAAATATAAACATATATATATATATATATATAAATATATATATATATATAATTACACGTTTCAGCCTACAATACCCTTTATTGAAAACGTAATTGATTTGGGTGCACATGCCACACACCAGTTAAGCATGAGCAACTGATACTACACTCGGAAGCCAATTTCGGAAGCTGAATTGATTTTATGCAGAGAAGCATACGTACTCACGTCAGTGATTTTATGTCCAATTATACCAACACTAATGTAATAAATACAAGTAAATATTGAAATTGGAAATATTTATCATTCATGACGACGAAATAACTCCGTTGCTAAGATGCCGATCATCAACGCATTCATCATAATCATTTATTAAAAGAAGGAAAAGAAGCAAATATAAGCGAATGACCTAATAGAAAACTTGCTGTTACTATTATCAGTATTATCATTGCTACCATAGTAGTAGGAGTAGTTGTATTAGTAGGAGTAGTATAGTAGTAGTATGTTTCTTCTTATTGTGATTATACTCGTCGGAATCATCATCATCATTATCATAATCATCATCATCATTATTTATGTGACATGTAAGTAGGGGTTAGAGTTGGAAGTGCGGTTTGAATACAAAGAAATAAACTACTAACCAATTAACGAACACACGATGAAGCGTATTCTATTAACATGGGCTCACTAAATTAGGCGTGTTTGGATAAAAATCCAACTTCAAAGGTTAAGCTAAAAACCCAACGGAAATGATATTTCAAATTAAAACGTTAAATACAAACCCATTAGATCTTAAATTAAATATGACAAACCGATCGACTGAGTTGACCGATCATTCAGATGCATAAGCGGGTCTATTCGTATATGCGTCTATTATATCTTCGTATAAGGGGATTCAAATCTTCTTTCAAACTTAAAACTAAAACGACTAACGAAGAATCTCTTAGCGTCACTGAGTGACTGATGCAAGTTCATATATATATATTGTTGGGTCTATTGTGGATATAACATAAGTCAATTCAAGGTTAGGGTTTAATGATGGAAATATTAATTCAAAATTGGAGCGTGACACACCGATTTAGGTATACCATGATATACATTCATGTGTTCAATAACAGGTATATGGAGAATATTATTATCTGTATGGGTCTCTGCAGACTGCAACATGGCCGCTTACAATCTAGTGTTCACAAATAGCATACGTGTCATAAAGCACCCCTGTATTTAATCAAACTTTATTCATTAAATTCATCATTTCTACTTTCATATAATATTCTTCATCATCACTCTAAAACTTAATACATATAATTAACCTTCATGCTCGAGTTGCTATTTGCCTTGTCAATTCTCAGTATAAGAGCAACGACTGCCGAGCAGTTTCTTTTTCATATAGATACCTATGGCATGTAAATAAATAAGAGGAGTGTATTCAATACTCTAGTTCAACGATGAATGATATTTCAAACTGACGCCTGACACACAACAGACGGACAGAGGCAGCCATTGGGATCAGAAGAAACCTCTGAAAGCGAAAGTGTGGGAATAATTTTAGGGGGGAACCAATTAAATCTGCCACTTCTGGCTCTTCACAGTTGTTTAAATATGTTGATTGAAGTTCCGGTCGTTATTGATCAGCTGTCAAACTAGAATAAAGTATCGATTACGCAAAACACACACTGCAAATAATAATGCAAGTAACAGAGAATGAGATCGATATGATAAAATAATTATCGAAAGAATCAAAATAGATTTCACAGAAATTGACAAATTACACCAGAAAACCAAACAAAATAAGAAGAAAACACTTGAGAAGAAAAGAACTCGAGAAAAAAACTGTTATTGAAACCGTTTGTGTTAACTCGTTAATACAATAATTATTCCGTGTTGAGCAGGCGAATGCTAATAATTCTATTTGGAATATACTCTTATGGTAGTCAGATAACAAATAGTAAGTGTTTACCAAAATACTTTGTACTGTCTTTTAGCAAATATATTGATTGAGTGTATATATAATATAATTGTGCACTAATAATATTCAATCCGTAGGAATATATAAGCTCTTAAGCTACACAATATAAGCGGTGTGTGTGGCTACACTTCATAATGATACTTGTTTCATAACGATAAGTACTGTAAAAACTACAAGCATCACACTAAGCTCTCCAATGCTTTTGACTATTATTACACTAATTTAAAGATGCCCTACTATGGCACTCTCTTACTGCTAGTACTACACAGACATAAGATGACAGTATTATAAACTCATAGATTCAAAACTATAAATAAAAATACCGCAAGAGTTTACATACACTGCTCTTTACATAAATATATTTGGCATTTGGACAGTAAACATTATACTACAGAAAGCGGTATACTACTACTATTACTCCCACTTCTACTACGACTACAACAACTACTACTTCTACTACTAACCTCACTAATACTATAAATAACAATGATAACAACAACTACACACATCATGATAAATGTTACCTGTCCAAAATTATAAAACAATGTTGCACTAAACAAGGAGATAACAGAGGCGTATTTCTTCGATGTTACGGTGTATAAGTATCGCTAATTGCCGTGCAAATCGAAACCCGGATCTGAAATAAGAAGCAGACGTTGCTGTATATTATCAATAGTGAGGTGCTATCGTAATAAAATAGGTTAGTCATCTATATACGTTTATATATACAAGACTTACGTGAAAATACGCAATTATTTTATGGAACAGCATTACTGTAACGCTAAGAGATATGCATCCTTTCATCCAGCAGACTTCTTCCCTTTTAAGGGGAGCGTACATATATATATATATATATATATATATATATATATATATATATATATATATATATATATATATATATGAAACTCGGGCGTTGGATTATTAACTGACGATGTGTGTGTTTCCTGTTTAAATTTACTCTTTGATAAAAACTGCCAGATGTTCAACACTCGAAAGAGAAACACTTGATTCCAAGTCGCAAAAACGTCCCGTGATTTTCTCTCCTACATACGCCTCCTGAGTATTGACGGTTAAAAATTATATAAGCGTGGTATTTACATAAATTTGACAAATAAAATCAATCAAAGTAATCAACGCGATTTTTTTTGGGGGGGGGGGGATGTGGGGTATAAGTCTTCATGTGTAATTAAGTCTGTGGGAGTAGATAATTCTTCAAATGTGGACGAACTCGCCGGCCAAAACAAAAGAAGTAAACGCTTATTTACAGTTTCGTTTTTTTTTTGTGTGGCGTGCGCAATGACCATAATTACGCCGAGGCAGATACTCCTTTCAGAGAGATTATTTACTTCTGTATTTGATGTCCGTAAAAAATGTAACGTTGTGGCATCTACTAGTCACCATAACGTTACTAATGTACGGTTGTAAAAATATACAGAACACCTCACTTAAATAGCAAATAGCAACACTATATTTCTATATGCCAAAGCGGCAAGTCATATGAAACTCATATCATTCGATATGATCTACTGTGTGTATAGTTTATCTCATGGGAAACTTAAAAATATTTATTTAACAAACATAATAAGTATAGTGTTGTGATTCCTAAAATAATCGCTCGTAACACACCATGTCTTATAACAAAAATAAATAAAAATATAAACATTGCATATACAGAAAATTGATCTGTTAAATGTGCATGGTTTACAACACATCAATGTTTTAGGTCATTTAATGACTAAACACAACCATTACAAAAGAGTCAGTGTATACATTCAACTGAGCACTGCATATTAATTTTCTTTACCAATGTATAGAGAATGATCGAAGATTCACATCTTGCCTTACAATATAATTACGTAACTGAACCAACATAGTTGATAGGATATAGACTAGTTGTGCTCGATTCTATTGACCGGAGGCTATCCAGTGTACCGATCACGAACAGAATATCCTGAACTCGCGATGACTGAGAACGTAATATAGATAATGAGCGCACTAGCAGGGATCATTTTCTTGGTCTGCGGTTGGAATACAAAGCGACAAAATAAGATAATCTGTATTTAAAAAAAATAATAAATTGAATAGGAAATCAGGTTTTATGCGAACAAAGTGTAAGTTCAATGTATTTGCACGTAATTCTGTTCACGAAGCGAAGTGTGATGCACGGTTGAATTGATGTATATGTACGCAGTTTTCGATTTCTGTATTCTTGAAGTGGTGCTGCGAGCATCAGAGATTAAACTTAATCTACCCTTTTTCAGTTCACTCGTAAATGTGGTGTCTGTGAACACGTCCCCTGTATTGCAAAGTGTCAAGGTGAACTTGCATTATTACTGTTGGAATATATCTGCTATTTTTCGGCAGTTAGTTGAATGTTGCAACATAGTTTTAGTCAATCTGCAAGCTCTTTGGCAATAGAGTGGACGCACTTCTTCTTTTCAGGGGAACACAAAGACAGAATGAAAAGGAAATAGATCGGCCTGAATGGAGACAAAATAATATATACATAAATCACGACATAAAATAAAACGTGAACGCGAAACGTTGAGTCAACCTTGAGATTTTAGGGTTTTATAAAAATACAAAAGAGTAATTATCGGTAGTGTATAAGTTATTTCCCTGCGTGCTTATCACAGCTGCAAGAAATCTGGCGATAATGTGTCAAATAACTACACTCATGATACATGATACAGCGAAACAGGTGTATGTGGATAACTTTTATGACATGTTTTTATCATAACATACAACTTATACGAATTGGAATCAATACGATACAAGACCGTTGATATATTTCTGTCTCTCTCATATATATATATATATATATATATATATATATATATATATATATATATATATATATATATATATAATATTGTGTATCTACATACACTAGTGTGTTATGCTATGTGCAATCATCAGGGAACGAGGTGTTAATTACTGCTAGTATTAGGATGTTCACCCATTCACAAGGTAACATTCGACTCGTCAGGCTGATATCCTTTCCCAAACTTTCATTAATTAACAAGGAAAGACGGGAATATAAAGTATATAACGTCGAATCGGCGGACACATATAACAAGCAAACAGAGAGTGTTCAACTTACCAATGCCAAGAACGTTGCTTAGCGCCTTAGTGTGACTTCCTCTTTATGAACTCACTTTAACACCCATCCATGTATTTAAAGAGTGATGACAATATTTCTCATAAATATTAATTATTTTTACCTACAGATATTAGTAATTCATGCTATATGCAATCATAAGTGAGAGAACTGTTAATTACTGCTAGTCTAACGAGTCAACCCTATTCACAAAGTCACCTTCGACTCTGCAGGCTGAGATCTTACCCCTAGGATTCCATTAATCAACACGGAAAGAAAGGAATTAAAAGTATATGATGTTACATCGGCGCACACGCAAAACAAGCGGCAGAGAGTGTTCAACTTATCAGGGCGAGAAACGTGCCTAGCGCATTAGTAAATATGTTAACATAATTGCATTTCGTGCAGGAATACTATTGGTTTCTTTGCGAAAATGAGGCTCTGTGGTTTACAATTTTATTATATTTCTTGTGTTACCGCGGATGCGGAATCCTGCCCATTATTTCAAATAATCCACATCAGCGTATGTTAAAATATATTGAAAAAGCAACCGTGTGTCTTATCGGGAATCAGAAGAACTAGAATATTTCCCAAAGGATTTTTTGTCACTTTTACCAGACAAAGTATCATAGTGCATGTTAATGGATTGCTATAAGCACACATTTGATTTGATATACTGAAATATTTCTATTTTCTATTTATTTGCTGTTACAACTGCAACAATTTTCAGACCAATACTTATACTGACATATTTTTCTATGATAATAAAATTCGTACTTTAACTTTTAGAGCAATTTATAGTAAGCAATTAGCAAGAAAATGTAATATATTTGATATAAACACAGATTTCATAAAACATATAATTACTTAATTTAATAATAATAATACTGTATTGTCGGCCATTTATTTTCTTATGTTAATTATTTCTTAATATATTGAACATACAACAGCCTTGTCTTTTCGGGGAATTGATCAACACACATGCATATTACGAGAACTGATAAGGAATTATTTATTAGATTATCGCACTAGTTTCACATGGAAAATGTCTGACTATATATCTATTACCTCACAGTTAGAAAACCGTAAAACATGTAAACAGCGAGTAAATTACTAAATAGATTGATACGATTATGTTGTTTCTTAGAATAACATTTACTTTTGTAACAAAATTGGAGAAGAGATTAGTTACGAAAATAACAGAGAAATAAGAAGTTAGCGAAAGTACCAAGGAAGTGACAAATTGTACAGGAATTTGAAGGGTACTGATATGTTTCAATTCGTAGTCAAGGTCCGTCACTTGGAACTATCACATCTTGATTGGAACGCCATGGCGAATATGAGTATCTTGAAAAGGTTTATCATATCGAGCATTCTAGAGCATGCCATCGGCTAACATCACTGAGAATCTAATGAACCCCCGTGTGGGCGAGAGCGCAAAGTGTGTGAAAATGGCGAAAAACTAAGCTGAAAAAAGTGTTACACTGAGCAAAGTTGTTGTCATTCCTACCCGCGTTAAAACTGAAATTGTGTGAGGAATAATAATGTGCAACTTAGACTGAACAAACTGATCTATCGAAATTTAAATATATTTTACTAGATTTTTATTGAGCGAATTTGAGAATATGTATCGTACTACTACTACTACTACTACTACTACTACTACTACTACTACTACTACTACTAATGATAATAATAATGATACTAATATTAATACTAATAATAACATTAATAATAATAATAAAAATAATAATAATAATAAATATAATAATAATAATACAAATAATAATAATAATTATAATAATAAAAATAATAATAATAATAATAATAATAAAAATAATAATAATAATAATAATAAAATAATAATAATAATAATAATAAAAATAATAATAATAATAATGATACTAATATTAATACTACTACTACTACTACTAATAATAATAATGATACTACTACTACTACTACTACTAATAATAATAATAATGAGAACTATGCAAATGCCTGCACTTTTAACACGTAGACAAATCGTACAAGAACAATCTAGAGACTGCATTGGTAAACGTAAATCGCAAAATTATCGTAGTCATAGAGGTACAAATAGACAAACACATCAAAACAAAGAGGCGCGACGTTATAATAGTCAATAAGAAAGAAAATACCTACACAATCGCAGATGTCGCTAGCCCAGCAGTTAAGAAAGTAAAGAACAAGAAGGCAGAAACACTAAATACATGGAACTTGTCAAAGATCTGAAAAGAAATATGGAATATCAAAAAATCACTATAATGCAAACATATGAATGAGCACTATCACACACTCCCGAAAGTCTTGAGAGTAGAGACTGAGAGGAATTGGAACCTAAGAGAAGATAAAGACGATTAAGACGATTAATGAACGTCAAGGGTGAACACATAAGAAATATTAATGAAAAGTGTTTGAATTCGAAAACTAACCGACATAAGCAGCTCATGCTGAACAGCCACTAACAAATGGAAAGGAGAGAAGGAGCAAAGGTAACAAAATAAATGAATACATAAAATAAAAACATGAAAATGCGGTGGCACCAAAATTGTTGTGAAAGTTTAAGGAGGTCTGAATACTCTAATAGGGTGTCAGAGAGAGAGAGAGAGAGAGAGAGAGAGAGAGATGAAGATAATCAACCATACCTCCTCTGAAAGGTTGCAAAGTAACTGTACTTTCGGTGAGACTTATTGCCATTTAAATTCCAAAGTAGAACACTTCAATGACTAATAATGGCTTGTGTGAAAATTCCTCGTGAGTAAAATAATAATATTTATCAAATGATATGATAAGCTCTCTCCGCCACAAAGACGAAAAAAGTTGGAGCTGAACTCGGTTTGCATCACAGAAAATGGGCGTGAATTGTCAAAGTTAATAGCAATATTACAGGAGAGTGCGTCTCCCTGATCTACACAGTAAGCACATATGTTGCGATGGCGCGTCTCTGAGCTGTGTAAAATCTCATTACTCACAGCGCCCTCCGCCACAACTTCAATCCTTGTTGTTTCACGAATCCAGAAGAACACAAACGTTTCTTATTTTCTGAAGAGTTTATTATCTTGGCCAGAGTGACAGATTGAACATTTTGAAGGAGATATATATTAAGAGTTAGGCTACGATATTTGAGAAATAGAGATAGAAAGATACCGAGAGTATAGAAACAGCTTAACCCGCCGTCTTATGCTATTTTACATCGTACGTGTTTATGCTATTGTACATCGTACGTCAAAACCAACATCAGAAAAGTATCTGGGGACGGGCACCGTTTGGCGAATTACGTCTGTTTATTGAGAAATGGCACGTCACAATGTGATGTGTTCACCCTTTTTGAGAATAGTTATTTAATGAACCTAGAAAAAGTAAAATAATTAGGCACATATTGCGTACATTATATTTTGCGGGAAGTAGTTATAAGAATAGAAACATATTTAACAAGTAAATAAACATCATCTTTGAAAAATGTAAACAAATACTGTTTTATTTCTTGCAATGGTTACTGATTTCTAGAAAATATAATCTGCTATTCCGAGAATGTAGCATCAATGTGTTGGGAAAAGAGCATTACTATCGACCTAGGTATATGTTCTCCTATTAACATGTCAACTTAGTAGTATAATGTATTAGCCGTGACCTGGACTCGTATATTTGATATAAATCCTTTGGTTCCAAAAAGTCAATTATAAATTTATTCAAAAAGATATAAAGATTAACAAGTAAGAATAATCGAGGGGAATGTAAAAGAACAACGAGGATAATCTGTTAATCGGTTATTCAATTAATGCGTCAGTCAGTAATGTAAAATAAAGTATTTCGAATATCCAATTGAAACGCCTCTTAATAAGGTTGAGTAAATGTAGCGTCTTGTCTTTAGGTTCAAAATGCATAGTAGCTCACATATAATAGCAACATTGAAACACGAAATAATAACGGTGGCTACAAAGAAATAGTTATCCTATGAGCAAAATATGTCGTTTCATGTGCGTGACAGACGTAGTAGATCTAATCATTAGAGTGAACATTTATCTGATCTCTGTATGGATGGCTATCTTAGGAGAGCGGATTTTCATGTTTGCATTGACCGGTTTGCTGCATTAACGCATGATGTCATTAAACAGGGAGAATAATGTTACTGTTTGTATGGGTCTTGTCGATTTCTGTTTGTACTTTTATTTTATTACTCTTTGTGGCTACCGTAGACGCTTATTTGTTTTCTGTTCCAGTGTCCTCTCCATCACCACGTTAAGATAAGTTCGTACTCTATTATTATTATTATTATTATTATTATTATTATTATTATTATTATTATTATTATTATTATTTACTCACTAGGAGTTATCACACTGGTCATCGTCAGTGATCGCCCACTGCCAACAACCTGTGGTATTCCCTGGAGTCTGAGTGACAACAAGTCTCCACAGACTTCCAGTATGCTCCACCTCTTTTCGTTAATCACCGCTGATGACCTTGCGGTATCTCAACAGCCACCCGCCACCGGTTTCCCGCTGATAAGGGTTATTGGTACCCTCTGGGGCCCAAGTGGCAAGAAACCTCCCAAAGGTCCCAGAGCTGTCCGCGCTCTTCCAGTGGAAGTCTGGTTTGCGCTTTCCCTCCTCGACCCTCTATCCATTATTATTATTATTATTATTATTATTATTATTATTATTATTATTATTATTATTATTATTATTATTATTATTATCATCATCATCACCATCATCATCACCATCATCAACATCATCATCATCGTCATCATCATCGTCATCGTCATCATCGTCGTCATCATCGTCATCATCATCATCATCAATAATAATAATAATAATAATAATATCTGTTTTTTATTTATACATAGCGTTGGCAATATCGATGTAAGTTAGAAATATTTGTATCATAATTCTTCTACTTTTAATAGTATTGATGAGTTTTAAACATTTCCAAATACCTGTTCCCAGTTTTCATTAAACCGTTGGTATCCATGGTCAACATACAGTAGTGCCCAGTAGTTTGATGAACCTGCTACAAAGTTAACTATACTTTCACAACAACAAATAATGTTGATACTATATTAGGTTTTAGATATATTTTAAGTGGTTTCCCTTACAAATAATCTCACCACGAAACAGGTACTCCGTGTCAACTCTAATCACAAAGAGACATCAATGTTTAAAGAAGTACTTTATTCAATAGTCATTGCATTGCCCATTTTTTCATTGGAGGCACGCTTTCTATAAAATAAAATGCGTTGATCATGCGTTTTACATTTCATGACCTATATCTGACACCTAATCTGATCATACAAATCATATAATACTGCATGATAAAAAAGTCTCCTGCTTTTTGTATGAATTACATTTTTTAAGCCCCATTGTCCATTACATAGACGGGTTATTTTTCACAAAATATGAAGTGACCGATTTTGCAGCTTCTAATTATTAACAGTAATTTTTATACATGCAGTTTTAATTAAGTATGGATACAGTTTATTAGATACACCCAGATAGAACTGTGTATATTCTAATATTAAAGAACAGGTTTTCTGAATATGCATCAATCTAGGTGGGCAATGAAGGAGATAGTGTGTACTTACGCTTCTAATGTAGTGATATCACCACAACACGACATGAAAATGGAAATGCTGGTTCAAATCTACGCAGTACAGTTTAAGATGCATGTGAGCATCGAACACCGACAAAAATTCAGTTAAACTTACGTGTGACAGAAATAACTGACACCATTAAAATCATTAAATAATACTACACCATCTAAAATACGGTCATGTAAATTGCATAATAAGTAATTTAGATTTAAGTTAATAAGTATTTATTCAGATTTATTGTACAGAAGAGAGCTTAACCTTTCCTAATAACAAGAAGGTTAAATCGGCAAAGACCGGCTACTTCGATGGCAAATTTGATTTGACTATTACATGCTATGAACTACTCCATAAATGTATATTATAAACGAATATATATCTTTTGTTTCTGGATATTTGAAGTGAAGCTAGGTACTAAGTATTAAAAGAAAACAACTAACCATCAACCAAATAATCGAAACACACTATATCAGTGGATATAGTACTAAGTACAATTCAGTTCTAAGTGACAGTCATCTAGAGGTTGAATGGTTCAATCATCGGGGCGGACGATAGGAAGAATTTCGAATTACTGAAAAATTATTCCTAGTCATGTCAGATGGAACGAGAACATGCTACCCCTGTGTATTAAATAAAGGGTTCAGTTCGAAATTCCGTCCAGATTCCCGAGTTCGACAAAGTACACCTAAAGTAGGTCGGAGGTGACATTGGCCGAAACGTTGTGATAAACACACCAAAGTTGAGAATAGTAGTCCGAATATACCAAATTCTGCGCACATCATTTAAGTTTACAAACTTATAGAGACAAACAGAGATACACGTTTCGTAAGCCACCTGATTCCAAAGCGAAAAGCCGTTTGTTTGTAAAGATTAATGAGATCGTCAGTTTCATGATGAACAAATCTGTAATTGCTCAGACAAGTAGTGTACATTGGACTTGCAGACAACCATCATGTTGTCTGTACATAAGCAGTATGTGGCAATGTGTATTTCACAGAACACAATGTTGGACAAAAACATTGTTCATGGAAACACATCCTATGGTTGTATGTAGAAAATGAAAGAAAGGAAACCTCTTTGCAGTTGTGGTAGTTGGACTAGTTCTTGCTGGTGATTTTCCCCTGGGGGTACTAGAGATTGTAGCACAATCGAAGATATTTTCTGCAAAAAAGGATCGAGTAGAGAGAAACAATATCCGTGTTGATAACTTGTTACGTGTAGCCACAGTAATGCGTTTCAAATGACGGAAATAATGCCCTCGGATTATATATACATATATATATATACATATATATATATATATATATATATATATATATATATATATATATATATATATATATATATATATATATATATATATACGCACATATATATATATATATATATATGTATATATATATATGTATCAATCTATCTATTTATCTATCTATCTATCTATCTATATATATATATATATATATATATATATATATATTATGAAAATGTGTATATCACGTCAATGACATTTGTGAATTATATCGTGTAAATAAAAATAATCATATATAAAAAATCTATATGATATTGAGCACTTTTTATAAACCCGGTTGAAATTCTTTGGATTACTACCCTGTGGATGTTTTACCTGGATTATTATTATTATTATTATATATATATATATATATATATATATATATATATATATATATTCGTGCGTGTGTGTGTATATTGGGTGCACCTTCATGTGTATTTGTTCAAGTGCATCGATTAAGCCCCTGCCCCTGACTTTATCTGTAGGCGTTAATAGTGTCGATGACTGCCCATATATATATATATATATATATATATATATATATATATATATATATATATATATATATATATATACATAAAAAAAAACAGTCCACCGGACATTAATCAGTCTTAACTGCCAAAACCTGTGGCAATCTCGATCTTTCATAATCTCACAGTTAAACCCATTATTGTGTCTCTCGCAATCAACTCCAGACTATTAATTTCTGTTGTGTGATTTCATGTGTACCAACAGTTAACTTATGCTTATTATCTTTGTTTGTTTCGCCTTTATTTCCCCATTGTTCTCTCCCAAGGTGTCCATAGTTTGTATTATTTACATAAAAAATACTAGTGCAAAATTCATCATTACCAAAATAGAAAACCGGAATGATGTGAAATTTGATGACGGCACTTTGGAGTCGACTGGTTTCATGGGTAGTAATATATATTTCATTCGGATACAATTTCCACTAAAGTATATAAAAGATCGTTTAAAAACATAATGTGTAATGTGTATACTTGCTTATAGAATGAGCCAATGGGTATCAATGTGTAGTATGCGTAGACATACTTTACTGTTGGAGAACTATAAGCTCCAGACGGGGATGTATACACTGATGCTAAACGCCAAGTCGCTTTAGGACGCCTACAATAATGCACATTTGTGTAAAATCTAACCTGAGTAAAGGTGGGTGTATCTAAAAGACTTAAAACGCATAAGATATATAATATGAATATGCGTGTTGAGCGATAAACACACTTAGGCGTGACAAATCAAAACTTAGAGCTCATTTCGTTAGACGAACTACGAAAGGAATTACTGTTGAAAATTAAGCCTGACATACCGAGGAAAATGCAGTTAAATCATACACTTATGATCAAATTCTTATTTAAATGTGGAGTCTTAAAAAGTGAAGCTGGACATTCCAATGAAATTACTTTAATAGTTAAGGTACACAGCGGACCGGAAACGAACTAGGGAATTTGAGATTCGGACAGAAACGGCCAGGAACAACAAGGAAAATATAATAACGAAATGTTACGAAAGAAAATCCAGTACACACACGTTATGTACAGTTCTAGCATAGTTTTAAACTTTTATATTACGGGAAAGTCGTCAGGGATTGTTTTCAACTGCATATCCGGTGAGACGAATTACTAAACTGTAAGGAGTAAGTTTTTAACAGCCAAGCGTTCTCTGGTTCGCGTCGAATTCAATTGTTTTGGAAAATCTGTCGTGTCATTTTCCACTAACAACCCCAAATATAGGGAGAAGCACTGGGCCAGACAATAATGACTCTCAAACTCCGATGCCATTCGTTGTTCATATGAGCTTCACTACACACAAAAAATCAAACTCCAAACACTTCCCTCATAGACAGACCCCTTGTCTAACCAACGCATTCCAATAACACATCCATTTGCAACACACTTAACAAACTAGGCATTCAAACAGTACAAACCCCATCACAATCCATAAAATAAACATTAAACACATTAAGACACTTCCAAAAAACCCACATCCCATACCGGCTTATACACTGTCCCATGCAACAACTGCCATCAAATCTACGTGGGAGAAACACAACGTGAATTGAAAAAAAAATTGAATTAACACAAAAGGGACATAACAACAATAACTCTCTCAGTGCACTTTTCTCCCATGAACTGGAGCACGATCATGCTTTCAAATTTGAACAAGCCCAAATCACCAAATACATCCACAACAAAGATCGGCGCTGACTACTAGAAACTGCACTAATCACTGCCTCCAACACCATCAAGCAACGAAATGGCTTCTATAACCTATCGCCCTTAATAAGTAAAATCATCATTATCGAACGAAAACTCCTCCCAGATCATACACATACACCCCCCCCTGACACACACATCTTCATTCACTCCTATTCTTAACATAGTAAGCAAATCATACATTCCCACTTTTCAAAATGTTTCAAATATCTCACACCTACCTTCCACTTCTCTGCATACCCCCTCCCCCCACACACAATTTCATTCACCAAACTTTCCATCCTACTCATCCCTCATATTCTTGAAGCAGTCACCTGGTCAAATACCCCCTCTTCTTTCCCCACCTCTCCACTTCTTCACTCACTGCTGTCCACATTATTCCCGCTCACCTCCACCCCTCCACTTTTTCACTTACAACCCTCCACACTAGCCCTGCTCACCCCCACCCTTCCAATTTTACAAACTCAAGACATCAACATTTTTTCATTCTACACGACTGACATAACCAAGCCCGGACATTGTTCCTACTGCTTCCAGTAGAGGCTACTATTTCCTCCCATCGACCATCTTGTAAACCCAATATGTTCACATACTTGCATGACATTTTTCTTAATATTATCATCCTGAAAAAGTCTTACAAATAAATGCGAAACGTTCATGAACACATACAAAATACATCCTTTTTGGTTTTTCCTTTTTCATTTCCCATTACGTCGGATTACCTTCATCCTTTCCTTTCCCATATATATATATATATATATATATATATATATATATATATATATATATATATATATATATATATTTATATATGTTTCTGAATATATGTTTCAGCAGATACGTTCAATATTTTCAAAATTAAATGTTTACCAACATTTTTAAATTAAAGCTCGATGATTTTCAACTACACTACAACAGAGCATATATAAGTAAATACACGATAAACATCCAACTTAGTTTCGTATTCCAATGAATACTCTAACTATATTAATAAAGTAAAGTATGCAATGGGAATTATGTTTGAGTTACTTTTAAGTATTTTATAAATGCACAATACTTATTAGTTGCTAAAATAAGAAGAATTAAACTAAATTAACCTCGCTGCAATAAGTGTTGTAGTTTATGTTGCTACCTGTTGTTTTTTGTTTCAAGATGGCGGACGTCGCACGTGAGTTCAATTTAATTTTTATCGTGGGTATATCATGTCACACAACGTTGTATATATTTTTTTCAAATGAAGAACGTGTTTATGTACTTTCTGGCGAGTGAGAGGTAGACTGCTTTATTATTGACATCATAATGTTAATTACTTTACTGTAAGCGATAAGATTCGTAAAATGACTTGCACCAAATGTACTGGTTTTGAAAATGCTTAGTACTAAATATTTTTAAAAAACATGGCTTTTGGAATATAAATGAACTTTGCTTACATATATATATATATATATATATATATATATATATATATATATATATATATATATTTGTTACTGTTTATTGTCTATGTAAGTATACGTTTCGTCCTTAAATCGGGACTCATCAGCATAGATATATGACTATTCACTACCGGTCATGCGATTCGAAACCCTGGATTACAAGTATTTTTCAACTCAAGTCCAACATCGCAATTCTGAATAGCTGATAAACAATAATTTTAACACTTTTTCTAGCGGCTTGACGTCCAGGCATTCTACTTCTATAAGGGAAGGAATTATGCATTATAAGGCAAGTGACGCCATGCTGTGTTAGTACTACACGTACAGTGCTCTACTTTTTTACGAGGAGCGACAAATATACATATTTGTTTTTTTTATTATTATCTATGTACGTATAGGTCTCGTCCTTAAATCGGGACTCATCAGCATAGAGATATGACTACCGGTCATGCGATTCGAAACCCTGGATTAAAAGTGTTTTTCAACTCAATTCCAACGTCGCGAACCGCTCGGCCAATTCTGAATTGCGGATAAACAATGATGATGTTAACACTTTATAAACAAACATACATATATTATATATATATATATATATATATATATATATATATATATATATATCAATATTACCGAACTCCAGAACACATAGTAGCTTAGCTTTCAAACTGTGAGAGCGCCTCGCCTGAAGATACTTGCTTCTCTTGAGTTTTATTTATAAACCGTTTCCTCATACATATTGTTCAAACTAGAATAATCATTTGTATTGATACATTTTAAGATTACTAATCAATAAATTAAAATAATACGTTTCAATTTTTACTGTTTTACAGCTGTCTGTATGACACGAACCATGCACAATAATTTACCTAAGAAACAAATCACACCGTTACGTTATTATGCTGACACTTTTTTATATTAGAATTTTTTTTTCCAATATAAAAATGGTTAGCATAAGTATATTCGAAATTATCTTAAACATTTACATCTTTACGTTACGAAATGAAAGATCATAGCAAGCATCTTGGCTCTGCACAAGTAAATTTATCAGCACAAAACAATAAAGACCATGGCGGTAATGATGGGCGTCAAGTTTCGCGAGATCAAATTACTCACAGCCAATGCAGGATAACTGCCTTAGCAAAGAGAAGAATCTAATCAACACGGTCGAAAACGCAGTTTAACCTGGGATAGTATAGGTCTCCTGTGTACATGTTTATAGTAGAACAAAGATTGTCTACCAAACAACCCGCATGACATTGTTAGAAACTTGTTGAAAATAAAATCAGTTATGCAAACCAGGTATTTAAAGAACTGTCTTGGATCATTCATGTGTACTTGATATATATATATATATATATATATATATATATATATATATATATATATATATATATATAAAGGAAAAAGAAATAAGAGTGCTAAACATGTACGAAAGTCCAGATTTATTTAAAATCTTGATTGTTCAAATGCAAGGTATATTCATTAATAAACTAATATTTGATTCTATATCTTATATATATATATATATATATATATATATATATATATATATATATAGTATTTCAAAATAGTGTTCTGTATTATTGATTTAAATAACAGAAACTCGATGTAATGCTTATATAAAAGTGATTAATTAAAAACAACTTTCTTCTTCATTTTGTTTTCTGTAGTATTGTTCATAGTAATAGCAGCGGAGTGTTAATATGTTTATGTACCAGTTCAAACCATTCATAATTTTGAATAACTTATTTCTTAACGACAATATATCGAAGTAGTCACCATAAAAACAAATGTATGTATTTTCATCATCACTAGTATTAATAGAGCTCTTTCCAATATGCTAATCACCGACAAGAAATTAAATATCACGGTATTGTTCAATTTAATATACGAATTCGACGGATCATGATGGATTTCAACGAGAGTCTTTTACTTGATTGGCTGTCTGGATAAAGTAGACACTGGCGCACTCAAGTCCTTCTCGGAATTGTATAAACGCTAATGAGTCATCACTCGATTCACATCAAGTTGATGAACGGCGTTGATAACAAGGACAATTTAATCCTTCGTATTTAATGTGGATCAAGTAGTGGATCAAATCGGCGGATCAAGTAGGATGTTCCTTGTAAAATGCTGATTGAACTCATTGTTGTACAAATCGTAGAATGCATCCTTATATATTGATTCCTTATTGTTCCTAGATAAATTATTATTGAGAATGTACTTTGTGTACATGTGCACGTAGGTCAAATAGGTTGAATACGGTGGATAAGATTTAACAAAATTAATCTAAAAAATGAGTACATGAATCGATATGATTAATGTCGATTCAACTACGACTACGAAAGGTATATCTACTAATAAGAATAACATGTATACATACATCTATATATATATATATGTATATGCATATATAGATATATATATTTATATATTTATATATATATATATATATATATATATATATATATATAACGATTACGCCTAAATCGGTATGAAATAATATGACATGACAATATGAAGCTAACATTGTATTACTAAAACCACTTAATTATTACCAGAACGGGTGATAACATGGATAATACGTGTAATAACAACCACTAACTAATAAAATATGTTTAGCCAAATGCAACTACATTTGCAAGAATCATACTTTAATTTACGCCCTGTTATCATAAGGTAAATATTCAGATACTGAATATGCTTCCAATACTACTGCTAAAACTACTATTATTATACATTTAATGTCGTTGAGACATTCAGGGGCACAACGTATAATACATGACATGGAATATTGAGGATTACGTAATGCTGATATACATGGCAAGACAATTTAACAATGAAGAATATATATTTGCTGGTGTGCAAAATGTCGTGTGGAAATTAATTTTACAGGGTTAGACTACTGTTGATGAGCATAAAAAGAAAGGATCTAGAATGTTGTGATCGCTCTACTAAACACAATCGCACTGCATATATATATATATATATATATATATATATATATATATATATATATATATATATATATATAGAGAGAGAGAGAGAGAGAGAGAGAGAGAGAGCTAGAGAGAGAGACAGGGAGAGAGGGAGAGAAAGATACATATATATATATATGCATATAGAGAAAGAGAAGGAGAGAGAAAAAGAGAAACAGAGAGAGACAGAGAGAGACAGAGAGAGAATAACCAACTGCTTTTCGTGACCATAGTTGTTTTGTCTTTGTGGCGTAACATTGCAACTAGAATGTTGATGGGAAATTTCACTTATAGTTTCTTCACAGAAATTTCCAAAGTTAGACACTACACACGTTGCTTTTTAAACAATACAAGTAGTTTTAATTAGAGAACCTCATTTATATATAGAAATCGTATTATATACAAGGATAAACTCGCAGGGAACTTAGAAACGTCACCAACTATAACATACACGAACATTAGCCTTAGAATTATGAGTGGGTTACGTTACTTTGCGCAGTTCTAAGTAGTATCTAAGTACTTACTTCAACCGTTGGCAGATTTATTCTGATTACATTTTGCATAGCTACTCATGGCTAAGATCAAAGTGTAGTATCTGTTCTGATGAATGCTGCACCCCGTAGACTGCTATTGTCTTGGTCTTCGGGGCTTGATTTACGCTGGTCTATGGGTCTGTCCTGTGCAGTTCTAGGAGCCCCACTCTCCCAGGCTTCGCCTCCCCTCTTTGGAGAGGACTAAGTTTATTGCTTACTGCCTGAGGCGCCCCTACCAGGGAATGCCGACGGGGCTGCCCAGGCAATTTTTAATGACCAGATTGCTCAACTTCTCGAGTGCTGTTTTTTCTAATCCCACTTTCCCGACCTTGTGTCACATCTAACCTTGTGGGAGGTAGATAAATAAAAGATCAAAGTGTAGTATCTGTTCCGATGGATACTACACCTCATAGACTGGTATTGTCGTGGCCTTCGGGGCTTGATTTACGCCGGTCTATGGCGCTGTCCTGTGCAGTTATAGGAGGGCAATCCTCCCAGGATTCGCCTCCCCTCTTTGAGTAGGAGTAAGTTTATTGCTTACTGCCTGAGGTGCCCCTGCTGGGGAATGCCGACGGGTCTGCCCAGGCAATTTTTAATGGCCAGAGTGCTCACTTCTCGGGCGCTGGCTTTTAAACCCCCTTTCCCGACCCGACCTTGGGTCACATCTTACTTGTGGGAGTAATATAACAACTGTCCTTGTGCCTAACTACTGGAGAGGAGTGAATCAATACTCAAATTGTTTAAACCTCATCTTGGCCTTTTGACTACGATCAAAGTGTAGTATCTGTTCCGATGGATGCTACACCCCATAGACTGGTATTGTCTTGGCCTTCGGGGCTTGATTTACGCCAGTCTATGGGTATGTCCTGTGCGGTTCTAGGAGGTCCACACTCCCAGGCTTCGCCTCCCCTCTTTGAGGAGGAGTAAGTTTATTGCTTACTGCCTGAGGCGCCCCTACTGGGGAATGCCGACGGGGCTGACCAGGCAATTTTTAAACCCCACTTTCCCGACCCGACCTTGGAGCACATCTTACTTGTGGGAGTAAGATAAAAACTGGTTTTGTGCCTAACTCCTGGAGAGGAGTAAATCAATACTCATATTGTTTAAAAAAGATCTATGAAATTGGTTAAAATATATTTAACGAAAACATAATTTAAATTCGATGTTATATTTTAGAACACACATCACTTTTAAAAGGTTGTCCATGTTTTGCGTAGGTAAATTAATTATTTTCTAAACAGATGACAACTAAAAAAACGAGACTATACAGGAATCAAACGTATGCCTAAAGATTAGAGACATAGCATAACCAATGTAATGTTACCCTCTTTAATGTTGACAAACATCGTCGGTGCTAATATTCTATGCGATTGTTTACCATATCTCCTCCTATTGCATTGACAACGTGTACGACAGTAACTCTAATGTCATAAGTTGATTATAAATTATGGATTAGGGATTAATTGTTTCGATTTAAATTTCAACCTACCAGGTTGTCTCTTCTGCTAAAGGGTGCGATTGAATCCTCTTAATAGATAAGTTATACTTTTTTATTCATGCAACTGAATCGTTGGACGCATCAATATTGATGTCGGGTTATTGTACAAAAGAGTCGAACCGTTAGATCGGCGCTTAAATGTGTATAGTCAAACCGCTGAGCGTTTATATGACGAAACAACTACTTCTGTATGAATATCAATTTTTAAATATTTAGTTATAAGTAGACCTACACCTGATATTTATACGGTAAAATAAGGTATTTGAAAACGTAACTTACCGTTAAATTACGACTATCCTTTGAATGTATATTTTCTATACTTTAGTGTTATCAATAACAGCTGCCATACTTACACAATTAATAAAAGACACTATTATATCGTGATGAAACTAATTAATATAGAATGTTGGTAATCATTGAAGTAAACATCGTTCGATCTTTGTTTTTACAAAGTTGGCAAACATTTTAAGTTTAATGTAGAAATGGTATCACTATAATCATGATGTAAAATAATTCTAGACAAACTGATACGATTAGAACATATACACATATCTGACAAGTAGGTTGATGGTAATCCCAGAAGATCTCTTTCGTCAATTTTAACAGAACCATCCCTGTCAGAAAAAAAGTATCTAACAGTGTGATAACAGAGACAGGGGGCACCCATCTAATGCGATGAGTAAAAGTAAGATTACGCCAGAACAAGTTATGAAATACTGCTCTAGTTGAGACATTTGTCTAACAGAACGCCGAAATGCACGACAGAAAATCCCATGATAAACGAGCCTTAATATTAAACATATATCACCACAAGAACAACTATGTATGAAGCGTAGTTCGGAAAATAGTTAAGGAGATACCTCATGAAAAAATAATGATAATATACATTCATAGTAACAGGTATTCCCATGTACTACCTGATCAAAGCATGAATGCGATGCATAATTAACATGAATTCGTTATCAAAGATGAAAGGGACATGATCCAATGTATGTACACAATACTTATTATAAGTTTATAGAATAGGTTATATATATATATATATATATATATATATATATATATATATATATATATATATATATATATATATATATATATATAAGATACAAGCACAGTGTGTTTATCACTTTAACTGCTCGTGTAAATTCAGCAGCCGATTCGCTATTTACAAAGTTAAATTCCTCTTTAATTATAAGCTGATTCCCTATGGCCGAGGGGTTAACGCTCTTGACTGCAGATCAGTGGCGATTTGTGTTCGGAGTTCGGGCCCACCGACCGTTGAGAATTAACTTGCTGCACTAAAGATTGCGTTAGTATGAAACATCGATGTCTGTAGGCAATAAATAATTAATATTTATTAAAAAATATTATATATATATATATATATATATATATATATATATGTGTATATAGTTTCAGTATTTACTTCATTACATGAGTAGATCTCAGTAGTAGCATGGAAATATACCTAGAGAAAGTAAGATATATATATATATTTATATTTATATTTATTTAGTTTGGTACATAAAAATTAGCAGATCATTCGTCACGTCGATTTCAAGCACGGAAGGACTAAGCCATCCGGCTCTCTTCAGCTTCTCTTGTCATCTCTCCGAAGCTGAAGAGAGTCGGATGGGATAGTTCTTTTGTGCTTGAAACCGACGGTACAAATGTTGTACTATTTTTCTCTACCAACACAAATAACTATCACGCTCTTAATGTTTAATGTTTAACTTTAATTCTAAATTAATCGAGCACACTGCTGGGATTTCTCCTGCTATAGTATAGTATAGTATAGAAGTTATATATATATATATATATATATATATATATATATATATATATATATATATATATATATATATATATATGTGTGTGTGTGTGTGTCTGTGTGTGTGTGTGTGTGGGTGGGTGTGGGTGTATGTATAATTAGTTCTATATGGCAAATGTAACAGCAATATTAATAACGTTAGAAAACCTTCTATTTACGTATGCTATGTTGAAATTTTTTTAGTGTAGAATGATGGCCAAATACGCAAACTACAGGACCACTTAAAAAAGATGTTCTGAAATTTACCGTGGAACTAAAAGTAAATAATGAAAGCTTATTAATTGATTGACTCATTTACATCACAATAACACGTTTAATGCTTTTATCTATAAAAGAACAACAATCTATAACGGTATACTATTTAATTACAATCGCAAATAGCGATGTTTAAAAACAATTACATCGTTCCAAAATATCTCCTCCACCGAAAACCCTATGTAACGAATTAAAAATTATAAAACAAGTATTATTACTAATGAATGCTGTAATTATATCATTAATGAACAAGTCAAATTAATGATTGGACAGTTTAAAAATACTACTTATAATATTATGAATAAAAACGTAAACTATATTAACTAAAACTATCGCAATCAAATGCACCTAAACATAACATTAAAACAAAAAATACACACATATTATAAACTGTTATACATGCCCTATTGCCAAAAACAACACAAGAAAATTAATAATTCACTAACATAACTTAAAGAGAAACAATCTCATTAAGTATAAAACAATCTCTCCGAACACGATAACACATTTAAAAAGAATCAATATATGTTCAAATATCATCTGGGATAATGCAATCATATAATAATATAAATAATAATAATAATGCTGATAATAATAATAATAATAATAATAATAATAATAATAATAATGACAACAACAAATAATAATAATAATAATCTATTACTAATGGAGATCATGTATCTATCTGCCCGTCGGTCTGTCTGAAGCCGAAACTCCATCAGAGTAATATTACTATTTACTTTGTCTGTCAGCTTCTATATATACTACTACAAACACCGCCGTAAACACTATGCGCATTTCTCAATTCACATAATTACACTTTTCAACTTCTAATGAATTAGTATTCGCAAATATACACTCATGATTTTCTTCTTCATATTTCCGCATGTGTTTACGCTATTGTGCTCGCTAATAAGCTTACTTATGAATTATAATTAATGATTTTATTATTTATATATATATATATATATATATATATATATATATATATATATATATATATATATATATACTAGCAGGGCTAACCGGCTTTGCTCGGGGACATAAAATATAAAATAGAAGAAAAATCGCGTGTGTAACTTCTTTATATTCAAAGTTCTATTTCTCTCCCCCCTTTCTATAGCCGTCTCTTTATCTTTCTACCTTTCTATTTCCTGGTCGCCCCATTTCACTGCTACTTACTCATTTTGCCTTTTGCGAAAGCTGTTTCTTCCCCACCATTCCTCTTACGTTGCCCAGAGTAAAAGTATGACATATTTCTATAACATTAGCACCTCTGTCTGCGTCTTCTATATAGGTACATATCTCCGCTCCGGTGTGCATACTATATAGGTACATATCTCCGCCCTGGGGTTCATACTAAATGCGTACCTATCGCCGCCCCGATGTGCATACTACATAAGTACCTGTTGCCGCCTCGGTATGCATACTACATAAGTACTTATCGCTGCCCCGGTGTGAATGCTAAATACGTACCTATCGCCGCCCTGGTGCGAATGCTAAATATGTACTTATCGCCGCCCCGGTGCGCGTGCTATATACGTACCTATCGCCGCCCCGGTGCGCGTGCTATGTACGTACTTTTCGCCGCCCCAGAGCGCAGGCTAAATATAGACCTATCACCGAACTGGTGCGCATTCTATATACGTACACTTTTTTAATCTCCACCACCACCGCCAAAAAAATATAGTTTTACTCTCCCCCAACACTTGAGAAATATTTTAAGTAAAAAAAAAATGGGGCCGAACCCCTTAAAAAGTTGGTCCCGACTCCTAAGATGTTCCCCCACCCCCTCATCTCTCCAACCTCACCTCCTCCCCCCTCATTTTGTTTACTATCCCCCAAACCTGAAAAATATTTTAAGTTAAAAAAAAAAAATTTGGTCAGACCTCTTAAAAACTTTGGCCAGCTCCTAACCTTTTCCCCTCCCCCACCCCCATCTCTCCAAGTCCATCCTCCGATGTTTTTTACTCATCCCCAAATCTGAGAAATATTTTAAGTTAAAAAAAAAAGAAGTTTGGCCCGACAACCTAAAAAATTTAGCCCGACCCCAAATCTCTCTAGCCTCCCCCCCAATTTGTTTTTACTCTCCCCAACCCTGAGAAATAATTTTAGTTAAAAAAAAACATTTGGCTCGACCCCCTAAAAAGTTTAGCCTGACACCTCAAATTTTCCCGCAGAAGCACCCCCGGGTTACTATAGCGCAGAAGCCTCGTGGTTCTATACCACATCAGCACTCCCAGTTGCTTTACTGCAGAAGCCTCGTGGCCCTATACCGCAGAAACCCCCCCAGTCCAATACCGCAGAAGCACATCCTGGTTGCTATACCGCAGAAGCCATGTGGTCCTATACCGCAGAAAGCTTCGTAGTCCTATACCGTAGAAGCACCCTCGGTTTCTCTACCACAGAAGCAAAGCCCTGGTTACTATACCGCAGAAGCCCTGTGGTCCTATACCGCATTAGCACTCCCAGTTGCTATACCGCAGAATCATCCTCGGTTTCTATACTGCATTAGCACTCCCGGTTGCTATACAACAGAAGCCTTGTGGCCCTATACCGCAGAAGCACCCCTGGTCCAATACCGCAGAAGCACCCCTCGGTTGTTATACCGCAGTAGACTGGTGCACTATAGCGCAGAAGCACCCCCGGTTGATATGCCGCAGAAGCCTTGGGGTCCTATAACGCATTAGCACTCCTGGTGTCTATACTGCAGAAGCCTTGTGGCCCTATACTGCAGAAGCAACCCCGCTCCAATACCGCAGAAGCACCCCCCACTGGTTGCTAAACTGCAGAAGTCTCGTGGTCCTATACAGCAGAAGCGCCCCCCTGTTTCTATAGCGAATAAGCCTCGTATTCTTATCCCGCAGAAGCCGCCAGTGCCATACCGCAGAAGCACCCCATGGGTGCCATACCGCAGAAGCCTCAGGTTCCTATATTGCAGAAGCACCCCCCTCGTGCCGTACTGCAGGAGCCTCATGTTTCTATACCGCAGATGCACACCCCGGGGGCCATAAAGCAAAAATCTTAGGTTCCTATACCACAAAAGCAACGTCCCCTCCCCCTGGGTGCCATCAACAGAAGCCTCAGATTGCTTATACCGCAGAAGCCTCGTGGTCCAATACCGCATTAGCACTCCCGTTTGCTATACTGCAGAAGCCTCAGGGCACTATACCGCAGACCCCCCCCCAGTTGCTATACCACAGAAGCCTCGGGGTGCTATACTGCAGAAGCAACCCCAGTTACTATAGCGCAGACGCCTCGTGGTCCTATACCATAGTAGCACTACCGTTTGCTATACTGCAGAAGCTTTGTGGCCCTAAACAGCTGAAGCACCCCCACTCTAAGACCGCAGAAGCACCCCCCACCGGTTGCTATACAACAGAAGTCTTGTGGTCCTATACAGCAGAAGCGCCCCCTGATTCCTATACCGCAGGAGCCTTGTGGTCTTATAGCGCAGAAGCCCCCACCAGTGCCATACCGCAGAAACACCCTACGGGTGCCATACCTCAGAAGCACTCCCCTCCGGATCTTATACCGCAGAAGCACCCCCCCTGGGTGCTATACCTCAAAATCCTCAGGTTCCTATATTGCAGAAGCACCCCCCTCGTGCCGTACTGCAGAAGCCTCAGGTCCCTATACCGCAGACGCACCCTCCCAGTTGCAATACCGCAGAAGAAGCCCCCTGGTTACTATACCACAGAAGCCTTGGGGGCCTTATACAGCAGAATCACCCCCGGTTGCTATATCGCAGCAGCAGCCTCGGTTCTATACTCCAGAAGCACCACCCGGTTTCTATACCGCAGAAGCCTCATGGTCTTCTACCACAGACGCAAACCATGGTTGCTATACCGCAGAACATCCCGTGGTTGCTATACCGCAAAATCATCCCTGGTTGTTATACTGCAGAAGCCTTGTGGCAATATACCGCCAAAGCACCCCTATGGTTGCTAGATCGCAGAAGCCTTGTGGTCCTATACCGCATTAGCACTCCCAGTTGCTATACTGCAGAAGCCTCGTGCCCATATACTGCAGAAGGACCCCCGGTCCAATACTGAATAAGCAACCTCCCACCGATAAAAAGTTTCAAACAACAAGAAAACGTAGTGACCCAACAATAAAAGTGGTGAGCCTACAATACAACGTAGTGACCCAACAATAAAAGTGGTGACCCAACAATAAAAGAGGTGACCCAACAATAAAACGTACTGACCCAGCTATAAAAAGTGGTGACCCAACAATAAAACGTAGTGACCCAGCAATAAAAGTGGTGACCCAGCAATAAAAAGTTGTAGCCCGAAAAATAAATCGTAGTGACCCAACAATAAAAGTGGTGACCAAACAATAACACGTAGTGCCCCAACAATAAAAATCGTAGTGACCCCACAATAAAAGTGGTGCCCCTACAAAAAAACGTAGTGACCCAGCAATAAAAAGTTGTGACCTACCCATAAAAAGTGCTCACCCAACAATAAAAGTGGTGACCACAGAATTAAACGTAGTGATCCAGCAATAAAAAGTGGTTACTCAACAATAAAACCTCCTGACCCAGCAATAAAAAGTGGTGACCCAACTATAAAAGTGGTGATCTTACAATAAAACGTAATGACCCAGCAATAAAAAGTGGCGACCTAACAATAAAATGTAGTTAGCCAGTAATAAAAAGTGGTGACCCAACAATAAAACGTTGTGACCCAACAATAAAACGTGGTGATCAAGCAATAAAAAGTAGTGACTCAACAATAAAAGTGTTGACCATGCAACAAAAGATGTTACCTAACAATTAAACGTAGTGACCCAGCAATAAAAAGTTGTGATCCAACAATAAAACGTTGTGACCCAGCAATAAAAAGTGGTGATCCAACAATAAAACGTAGTGACCCAACAATAAAAGTGGTGACCCAACAATAAAACTGTTGACCCAACAATAAAACGTAGTGAACCAGCAATAAAAAGTAGTCACACAACAATAAAAGTGGTGACCCAACAAAAAAAGTTGTGACTCAAGAATAAAACGTAGTGACCTAACAATAAAACGTAGTGTCCCAGCAACAAAAAACTGGTGAGCCAACAATAAAACGTAGTGACCCAGCAATAAAAAGTGGGTATCCAGCCATATAAAGTAGTGACTTAACAATAAGAGTGGTTACCCAACAATAAAACGTAGTTCCACAGCAATAAAAAGTGCTTACCTAATAATAAAAGTCGTGACCGAACAATGAAAGGTAGTGACACAGCAAAAAAAGTGGCGACTAAACAATAAAACGTAGTGGCCCAGCAATAAAATGTGGTGACCCAACAATAAAACGTAGTGACCCAGCAATAAAAAGTGGTGACCAAGCAATAAAAAGTGGTGACCCAGCAATAAAAAGTGGTGACCCAACAAGTAAACGTAGTGACCCAGCAATAAAAAGTGGTGACCCAACAAGTAAACGTAGTGACCCAGCAATACAAAGTGGTGACCCAAAAGTAAAACATAGTGACACAACAATAAAAGTGGTTACCCAACAATAAAAGTTGTGACTCAACAAGAAAACATAGTGACCCAACAATAAAAGTGGTGAGCCAACAATACAACGTAGTGACCAAACAATAAAAGTGATTAGCAAACAATAAAACGTAGTGACCAAGCAATAAAAGATTTGACCCAATAATAAAACGTAGTGATCCAGCCATAAATAGCGAGAACCCAACAATGAAACGTTGTGACCCAGCAATAAAAAGTTGTGCCCTAACAATAAAACGTAGTGACACAGCCATAAAAAGTGGTGAACCAACAAGAAACGTTCTGACCTAGCAATCAAAAGTTTTGACCCCAAAATAAAAGTGGTTATCCAACAATAAAACGTAGTGACACAGCAATAAAAAATGGTGACCCAACAATAAAAAGTGGTGACCCAGCCATAAAAAGTATTGACCCAACAATAAAACGTAGTTACCCAGCAATAAAAAGTGGTGACCTAAAAATAAAAGTGGTGACCAACAATAAAAGTGGTGACTCAACAATAAAACGTAATTACCCAGACATAATAAGTGGTTACCATACAATAAAACGTAGTGACCCAGCAATAAAATGTGGTGACCCAACAATCAAACCTAGTGACCCAGCCATGAAAAGGGGTGACCCAACAATAAAAATGGTGACCCAACAATAAAACGTAGTTACACAGCCATAAAATGTGGTGAACCAACAAGAAACGTGGTAACCCAGAAATAAAAAGGGGTGACACAACCATAAAACGTAGTGACCCAACAATAAAAGTGGTGACCCAACAAGAAAAATGGTGACCCAACAATAAAACATAGTGACCCAGCAATAAAAGTGTTGACCCAGCCATAAAAAGGTGTTACCCAGCCATAAAAGTGGTTACCCAGCCATAAAAGTGGTGACCCAACAATAAAACTTAGTGACCCAGCAATAAAAAGTGCTGACCCAACAGTAAACATAATGACCCAGTCATAAAAAGTAGTGACCCAACAATAAAACGTATTGACTCAGCAATAAAAAGTGGTGATTCAACAATAAAACCTTGTGACCCAGCAATAAACACTGGTTACCTAACAATATAATTCTATAGATAGTTTTCTACTCAATAAAAGGTGTTTTGTGTCAGTCCGTCTGTCCGTCCGTCCGTCCGTCCGTCCGTCCGTTTGTCCGTCTGTCAGACTTTGTTCTCGATTTGATCGATCGATTAATTTTGATTTCGACGACTAAACCTTACTTTGTAAATGCTTTAGATAAAATTAAATTTGGCTCCAATGCATGAGTAGCGTACAAAGATTCGTAAGTCGTTGCTGTTAATGTAAGCGTGACACACAAAATAACACACACGCTATCGTATTAAATATGTGTCTTCCCAGTCGTCCCCTTCTTACATACCTCCCCCCATTCGATGTAGAAACACAACTTAGAGGTTGGTTGGAATCGAACTATAAACCAGTCGGGCCGACGTCAAAAACCGACATCATAAACTTACGTCGCTACGTGTTGTGCCAAAGGGAAACATTTCAAATATTACGATAAATAGGTGACTTGATTTTTTTTCGAAATCTAGGTGCGGCACGCATGCATAGTGCTTGTGATATAAGTGTGCCACACGAACAAACACGCTATCGTATTAATATATAGATAATAATTCACATAATACGCAAGTCACTTAATAATTGAATGCAGAAAACTAGCACAAAAATAATACAAGAATAGACACGACTTTGTAGAGATATTAGTACACTGGAAACTATGCCACCGACTGCATTTCGAACACGCGGACAAATAGTACAAACATAAACCAGAGACAGTACTGCAAAATAAAAATTCAGAAAATCATCTGGGGCATTAAAGATAAACTAATAAAAACAATAAGACCTGATGTGATAATATTCCACAATAAGGAACCATCCTGCCAAATTGTAGATTTTGCTGCTCTAGCAGACAACATTGAAGATCGCGAAGACTGAAAAACGAAGCAAATATACAGAACTTGCTAGAGAATTGAAACTCATATTGAGCATGAAGAAAGTCCATATAATACTAATAATCGTAAACATGAGCAACCGTCCAAACATACCTGAACAAAAACTGGAATAAATTGGAATGAAGGAGATCACTGAGTGAATACTGACGACGTCAACAATGAACACAGTTGTGCTCTGAAGGAAAATCCCCGACGGGGAAACCGACCCGCATAAGCTACGAACGGACACTAGACACATAGGATTTAGAATAGGCAAAAAAAAACTACAGGAAGAACACCGCCACATCAATCCATTGAACATACACTGCAATACATTTCATAAACTTGATTCCCCCCAAATAAAGTGATGACATTAGCCCGGCTGATGTAACAACAAATAATCGTGAAGTGTCAGAAAGGATAAGAAAACCGGGGATAGAGCATTTATCAGAACTTAACTGGAAGAGTGCAGAGATAACTTGGAGTTTGAGGAAGTGTATTTCTACTGAAATCCCAGATTGCGAGTAATAGTCGTCACCAGCCAAAAAAACAATTGTAAGCGACTATTGCGATACAACAGTCATTAGCAATGGTTATCAAAAAAGGTGCTAAGTACTGAGAATCTGAGGACGTGTATTGCCACTCAACGTCCTGGGAACTCCATCGTTTATTATCAGTGATAAATCCCCGATAGTGATTTGTGTGAGAAATTCTAGTGAGTACAAATCATAATAAAGCTAATAGCTACATTGTTCTTACTAACACTACCCTATCTCATCGACTCACAATGCGTTTAGTAAACTTTAGCTCAATGTTCCCGCATTTAGGAAAACGTACTGTCCGTTTACGATCTAAACTAATGTAAATAAAATAAAAACTACTCGAAGCTATCTTTCAAATAACCAACAACCTACAATAAATTATATTACGTATGGAACACTAACAACATTTTTAAATGCTTAACATAATGCAATCGATCCTGTGACGTTTATTCTGGCGGATCGAAATTTTATTTAAAAACCTTTCTTTTGAATATGAACCGGTATGTTATTTTAAATTCTAAGTGACTTCGCATGTACGTTCTCGGTTTTTTTCTTGAAATTATTTTATTTTCTGCAGATTTCTGTTCATTTGTTTTTGTCATATGAAAATTATTCGATAAAACATCGTCAGTGCTAGTAATATATATCGACCATTTATTTTTTTGTGTTTTTATACAACAAATATTATTAGAAAAATTAGAATTTTTTAAAAAAGAATATAAGCAAAACGATGAATTTTTGTATGTCTTACAATATTTTCTAATACGTATCTATACATATATATTATAATGTATTTCTAGTTAATTGATTTGATTGGTGAGTGCAGCGTTCGTTGTTATTTTGCTTACTTCTATTTCGATAGTTTAACTTCCCTAGTTGTGATTATGCAGGGGAGTGCATTATTAGTCACCCTCAACTTAATAGACCGTATTTTTGTTTATATATATATATATATATATATATATATATATATATATATATATATATATATATATATATATATATATATACGTACATATAAGTAATATATGCACACTTGTTTCTGGTTGACAATTCGTTACGGTTGTGCATGCTGCCATGCTGAGATGTATTAACGAGGTGATGCAAACACTCACATACATCTAAATACATTACTATACTTTAAATTGAGCAAGTTAAATCATGATATGTGTTTCTCTATATTGCGCCTATAGCTCAAAAACACCACAGACTATAGTGCCATATTGCTTTTTACGACGGAATTCGAACATTGTACGACTAATTGTTTTTTTATTAACATAACTATTGTTACGTAATTGATATACTTCATTTCATAATGATAAAACGTGTTCCATTAGTCAATAAAGACGATAACTAAGCAACGTTGCTAAGCAGATGGTCTGATTTCGTACGGAATTGTTTCATAAATAGAATTGATCTATTACTTCTTTTATTTTGTTCATTTTGAGGAGCATGATTTGTCTGTTGTCCGTTGCTAAAGTATTGGCTTTGTCCAAATCTCTATGTGGTATCTTAAAAGGAATAGACGTCAAAGAAAATGTATACAAGTCATCTTCATTAAGGTTTGACAGTAATCTCAAGGCTAATGTTGTAATCCAACAAACGTGATCAAAGAATATATAAAGGATCGGTCAAGACAAAGAATATCTCTTCAGTTTCATTCATCGAAGAGTTGTATTCATGAAGAACGTAATAGAAATTAAAAAAAACACACACAAACTACGTAAACAGTAAAACCGATAACAATATATGTATGTATGTATGTATATATGTATGTATGTATGTATATATGTATGTATGTATGTATGTATGTTTTTATAACTTTCTAAATAACATATACCACTGTTCAGCTTCTTTGGTTGTACTCTTTAAACTGTTTGGATCAGTGTAATACGATACGACATCCTGCCCATCGTTCGAATCATGTTTGGTCCGTATGAGACTTTTAGTTAGACATTTTTCCGCATGTTTTCCCCCTAAAAGTTTTTAAAAAAATAGTGTTCAAGATATTCAAGTCTAATAATTAATTAATATTTAATTGTTATTGGGCAGACATCTGACGATCAGAACGGTTTATTTTAAAAATAATTGTTTAAAGGTCATGTTGTATTTGTATTTGTATTCCTGGTTTTAACACGTGATGAGTGTCTTAACCTGTAAACTATTCAAGTGTTCTATTTCCTCACTTCATTATCCTTATATATATATATATATATATATATATATATATATATATATATATATATATATAGTAAGTTATGAAAATATATGTATGGAAATTAAGCTACACAGAGGACCCGCGTTTCATGGCCAGTGAGAATCGTCCTCGATGAAACGCGGCACCCTCTGTGTAGTTTAGTTGCCATGAATATATTTCATAACTTGCTACCTAAGTCTACCTACGTATCGAGCACTGTTGAAGTAAATACTGTAAAGTGATACATTAAAAAGTATATATTCTTTAACCATTTAATGTGGATACATGAAGTAGTTATATATATATATATATATATATATATATATATGTGTGTGTGTTGATCAACTTAAAATGTTTTAATGAAGTAAACATAAAAGCTAGTACATCAAGAGTGTCCAGTACTACATAGACCATTTATAAAATTACATGAACTAGAATATAACCTTACGTAAATCAAGATGCGATAATACGCATTGAAACGTTGGTTGATTGACGTAAGGCTATAATATTGTATATGTAATTATATAAATATATATACATATATATATATATATATATATATATATATATATATATATATATATATATATATATATATATATATATATATATATATATATATATACAGGGTGGGCCAAAATAAGGGTCCTATCTTTAAATTTGAATAACTTGAATTTGAATAACTTCCACAAAATAAAAGTTAAACTCACCAAACTTTATGTGTGTGTAGACTGACCCTTCCGAGATTTTTTGAAATAAACAAAACAAATTTTAGCCGAAAAACACTTCTTAAAACTTACAAAAACTAAAGTATTGTTTTTTACACTGTTTTGAGTTTTTTAAGCAAAAATAATGTTTTCTAAATGAGGGTGCGTTCCTTAGGGCTAATACGGCTCATGCTTGCTTCGGAAAGGGTCCTTTACTCATTCTAAAAAAAAATCAAAAAAAAATCAATAAATAAAAAAGTTATGAATTTTTAAAAATAGGACCCTTATTTTTGCCCACCCTGTATATATATATATATATATATATATATATATATATATATATATATATATATATATATATATATATATATATAAAGATGTGTGTGTGTGTTTGTGTTTTGGTGTATAGGTACAACTGCAGTGTTCCCTCCCCCTATCCTACTCTATTCTACCCCTATTCTTCCCCTCTCCTATGCTGCTAACATATCAACCGGTGACTTTTTCTGTCAGTTTATGTGTCTCTACAACGAGCGTTTTAATTTTTTATCTGACTTTCTGTAAGACGTGTTGCTAAAGGCGCCGATGAAGTACGTTTTGTATTAGCTTTATTAATTCATAAAATCAAATAAAATAAAGTATTTCCAAACTGTTTTGGAAACGATCGTACCCTATACTGGACTTGATGTTCTAATTCTTCGAATATGTGTAATTCATTGAATGTATATATATATATATATATATATATATATATATATATATATATATATATATATATATATATATACAGGGTGTTTCAAAAGTCTTGGGAACATAACGTTGTATAACGCATTTGTAATGTTCCCAAGACTTTTGAAACACATATATATATATATATATATATTCCCACGTATTAGCGCTCGATCATGCCTTCAAGTTTGAACAGGAAAAATTCAGCAAACACATTCATAACAAAGCTCGGCGAAGACTACTGGAAAAAGCACTAATAACAGCCCCCAACACCATCAGACAACAACATGTTTTCTACAATTTATTCTCCTTAATAAGCAAAATCATCCTGACCGAACAAAAACTAAACCTAGATCATGGTTAACACTTCTTCTCATCGTTCTCAACTGCACTTATATACAACTCCCCGCATACACACTCACGAACTAACTCCTCCTCACATACATATTCATTCACTACGAATCAACACTACTTGACCATAAATAACAGCCTTATCAATCCTCACAAATATTGTGATATTAAAACCCCTTTTGCCCGCAATTTAATCTCAAACTATCAACACATCCTGAACAAAACTACATTTCACTCATCTCTCGCCGAACTTCAACTCATTTTTTCTTTTTCTTTTCCTTTCCTTTATTGTCATGTTCACAGCACAGTTCAACGCACTTTCTCAACCTCACTTATATTAACACATTCCTGACATAGCCAGCTGGTCAATACTCCTACCCTCCAAAAATGTTACACCTGCCCTCAACAAAATGTCCCCTCTCCTCTCTCACCTCTCATCTATCTCACCCTTTCGACTATTATTTTATACTCTTACCTACCCCACGCCTATTTTAAAGTTATCTTCATTACTTTAAATCTTTTTCTAAAACCATGATACAACCTACATACCAAAAGTACATAGTACCCCCCTTCCCTGCTCTTTCCCAACCCCCTCAAAATATATTGCACACCTAACCCCGGCAAAACCTCAGCACCCCTTCCCCTCTCTCCCACCTTTCTCTATATGTGTATTGAATAGTGAGTGTGAATTTTTTTTTTCCTTTTTCAAACATGTAATCATCTCGCTAGGAATCTTGAAAAGGTCGGAGGGTAGAAATAAATTATCGCCCCGGTGATTATGTGATTCCGTGTTACTTTATTTCATATATATATATATATATATATATATATATATATATATATATATATATATATATATATATATAGAGAGAGAGAGAGAGAGAGAGAGAGAGAGAGATAGATAACCGATAATTTCCTTTTGCTGACATACAAATCCATGTATACAATTCAAATAAGTGTACGTTAAGGTTACACTGTTGAGTATATAAAAAAGGCACAATAAACATGTTCCACTATTTCTGGTCTCAGTAGTGTCCAAATTAACGATTTCAATTATTGCTTCACCGATTTTCATTGGAATACATATATCTTTAGGAAAAACACTCATAACTTTTAAATGGCAAGTAAACTCCGAGATAGTCTTATTTTATTCGCTAATTATCGGGGCTTGCTTCGAGATCGAAATTTATACACAGCAAACTGCATTACTTATTTAATTTATAAATTAAACTTTAAAACATCAATAGTAATGTGAATTTCAGAGCTTACGACATGACTTTTCAATATTTATCATGTAATGCCTGGTGATCTTGCTTGTATATATATCATTCTCAGTGCTTTTATTGAGGATAGTAGTTGTGTTCCGAATTAAAGTCATTTTCTGTTTCTGTAAACTCTGAGCATCAATTTATCCAGCGCCAGCAGGCTTTCATTCAAACACTTAGTTCAATCTGATCACATCATCCGTCTGTGCTATTATTTCTTCATAAAGCCCGCACTGTCTTTCCAATTTCCGTAATTACATTCTCATTTCAATTGCAGTTCGTTTTTCATTTCGTCTGTTTCTCATTCAATTCTCTACCATCTATTTGTGCAGACTGATCGCTAAAACTCGTTTTCTTTTTTCTTTCTCTGTATTTTCTTTGTGACAATAAAGCGTGATCCCCGATTAATTTGGAAAGATTCAACGCTCTTTTAGGGCGAGGCTCGCTTCGTTTTCTTTCGAGATACCCATATCTAAAGAGCATTTTTGTTCTTCTTTTGTTTGCTAGATATTGTGGCACGTGATCATGGCATCGATAATAACGTTGCCTGGGAAATGTGTGTTGAGAGCCAGGGGTGAATTGCCGCTGTGGTGCATTGAATGGACAATAAGGGTGATTATTGAATGGAAGTTGTGGTGCTCCAGGCAGAAAGAATACTGGTATCGCTTATAGAGATCGAATGAGGATAACACAAACGTTAGCTTGTAAGTAATAGTGTGCCACTCATACAGACTCAACATCTTTTAAGAGTAACTACGACATTCTCTCAATTGAAACGTGAATGCCGTCCACATTTTAGTATGTGATATATACCCGTAAATATATGTTGTGGTTTGATACTCAACAATCGAATATATTTTTTCTTTACTTTTATATAACCTTTGGCTGACTGAGATTAAGTTGCACACATCTAAAGGTATATTTATCCGTTGTTCGGCGATCCTAAAAATATGGTAAATTATACATACATCACCAGGAATATTTCGATAGGAGATTGACGTCGACGCCGAATTTCGACCTTACCAACAACAATATTGATCAGCGTTGTACATATATATTTGTTTCTACCCTTAATCTTACCATTTGTGTGTTCATTGTACATTTTACTGTTGACAAATTCATTGATGTGTTATGACATAGAGTGATGATTTAATAGAAACAGTTGAGAAAAAATGTTGGCCTCTCAGTAAATTTAAAGCAACACAATTCCAATTGTTTTGAAAAGAAACCGTTTGTTTTTTGGAGAAAAAATATGTGTTTGCGAAAAAGAAAAATATTTTTGCCCGATATTCATTGATATGATTGCATTACGGTTCTTGTTAGAACCAATATCATTGAAAAAAAAACATATATGACAAAATACCGTGGAAAAAGATAGTATAAAGAAAGAACATAATATAGAACAAATTGTTTTAAAGAATACATCAGAAGCTATAACCCATTATTAATGTATAGCTCTAATAATATAGGCATATTGATTGTCTAGTCTAATAACTGCGTAATTCATAATTATGTATATATATATATATATATATATATATATATATATATATATATATATTATTATTATTATTATTATTATTATTATTATTATTAAGTAACATGGAGTGTTTATGTTTGATAATACTCATTTTTATTTGTTCAATTTTCAGAATAGACACTCTTTTTTAAGTTGTACATGACTAGTCGTTATGATGCTGAATAAACACACTCAACAGTAAAGGCATACTTTTAAAGACACCAAGACGAACACGGCCTTGACCTTATTTTACGAATCATATCGAATGTATTCGCGAAAATGGAATGAAGATTGAACAAGAAACCTACGGGACTTACATGTACCAATTTGACCGAAACACTAAATGAACAATTCGAAAAAAAAGGATTATAAAGCTAAGATACTCCCTGTTATTTTATGTTTGCCTGAATTAAAATATACTGCCTGAATACACTCAAAATATATATATATATATATATATATATATATATATATATATATATATAAATATATATATATATATGTTTATTATATATATATATATTTATATATATATATATATATATATATATATATATTAGTGTACACTTTTCATTAAAAAAAATATGGAAATTATGTTCACGTGTTAGCACAATGTATCCATATTAAATCGGCGAATTACCACAGTAATTAAATTATTTAGAATTATTTAGCGAATTTATTTCAGTTCGTAGGATTTGACTACATTGCGATTTGCTATTTCGCTTCTGCTTCGAACTTTAAATTGTTTCGACTGAGGGATAGAAAAATTCAAATTTTACTCGCTAATTACGATGTGTCATTTTCAGAGAATATAATACACATTGACCTTGATTATAGAGTCGAAAGAAGTACTGACTGATGCCACATATAATGAACACAAATAAATTATTCCCCCATAGAGTGTAATCTATTTCCAGACCACTGACTGCCACTCTTCAATAAATTGCTCGAAGGATTATTTTGGCCTGTCTTTCAACTTTATTGTTTCAACTTTATTATTCTATTCGCAAGCACCACAAAATCACCCTGATTTAAAAGCATGGATGCCATTTGTTTCAAAGGACAACATTAGGTTTATAGCCAGTTCTCTGATCTCATAGCTGAAATTTTAACAGAGTAGAAAGTGGACCATTACTCTCGTATCCCTTATTTTGTCTTCAGTCCTAACATTATATGATCGTTGTTTCTGACAAAAGCGGAATAATTGCTGTTTCTGGGTCGGAATTCATCCATCCAACACTGGCTAGTGTTTTACCTTGAAGTAGTTTTTCTTAGCTCCTTACCTCAAATGGATGTATGACGTGTCTGAAGCGAGTTCAATAGAAAAGAAAAAAAAAACTTAATAAAGGTGAACGCATTCAATGTAAAAATACAATAATAAAATAACATTATAGACAGAAACAAAGCTAGATGATACCACCATCCGCTTATCCACCTCCCGCCTATACCTCACGCAGCACATACGACACCCAGGCATATATGATATTACCTCATTTATATATATATATATATATATATATATATATATATATATATATATATATATACACAATCCAGGCAATGTAAAGGTCCACAAGATAGGAATTCAAATAAATTTAACTGGGCTCATAAAAAGTGCTCAATATGAAAAATAGCTGATATATATATATATATATATATATATATATATATATATATATATATATATATATATATATATTGTTATTTATACAGACATGTACAAAATCTGAGACACTGGCATGTCGACGTTATCGATCAACAGCTGTTAGGAACGGAGATCTCATGATAGAGAGTAAACCCCCGATGCTTACTTAAGACCATATTGTGAAGAATGGAATGGGGGTGAAAAGATAAATAAATGTTAAATATGTAAATTCCCGTGGTTAGATTTGAGATTGTTGAGAATGAAATATAGCATGAAATAAAATAAAATATAAATCCGTCGAGGATAGAGAAAAGATAGGAAGAGGTAAGTGGGTGGGAGAGAAGGAGGAGAAAATAAAAAGGAGGAAGGAAAAAGGAAGTAAAAACACACAGGTAATGTCTTAATGCGTGATTGCTGGCAGAGACCCGTCAATACTAGATTGATGTTTCGATCTGTGACATGACACATTTTCCAGTCTTGTTTCAAACAAGTTTGGCAATGGTGGATAGGGGGTTTAATCATGTTGTGTTTTTCTTTTTTTTACTGTTTTTTTTTTTAATTCTGAGGATTATTTTTTTGATTTCATTTTATTGTTATTTATTGATTTATTTCATTAATTTATTTAGGCCGAGTACAGCTCACAATTAAGGAATATATTAATTAAAAAGTACTCAAGTTTACTAACATGGTAAAAGGATGATTATAACAGCCCCGTGATTAAATAACAGTAAAAATATATTAATACTAATCATGATAAATATGATAAATGGAATAATAATAATAATGATGATGATAATAATGATAATAAACATGATATCGATAATAATAGAAATTGTAATAATAGTAATAATGGTATTTATAGTGGTATTCAGTTGTGTGGAATACACGAATGGAATAGTTAAAATAAGGATGGAAATAACCTCAATTATTTAAATGAGGACGCAATAAGTGGTTTTGTTAATATTAATCATACGGGAACCCTCCAGTTTTGTATATTACTCATTGTTACAAAAGACAAGGATGACATTGGAAAGCACTGATAACATTTGTGTTTCATTGATAAAAAGGAAGTGATCATATCAAGACTTTAGAATTCATCCGAAAATACGTTTTATTTCTTTTTTAATGCCAAACATTAGTTATCTGCACTTTCCTTAGATTTGAGTTAAGAATGTTGTTCTTTGTTTTGCACATCAACATTCATCACATCACATGTTTGCATTCAACGAATTAGTAGAAACTTCTATTAACTCAATTGGAAATTAAGTTGCACCTCATTTCTCAATGCACTCGTAGTGCTAGTGTCAGTGTTTTGACGAAATCGAAACTTTTATAGCTTATGACTATTATCCCACTTTCTTTCTCATATAATGCAACTGAAATCTGAACGAAAATATGTTCCATTTATTTGAGAAATGTTTCTGTTGTCTTTTTAGATAGAAATGAAAAGCTTTCTCATCTCAATGTTGCCCTCGTCAGATATATATTTAAAACATACATGCAAACATATGGTATGGTTATATGCCACATGTGCAAATACGCAGGGAATCTTTTAGGCACAATTAGTATATATTTACATGTATTCTTCCTTTTCTAACAAATCGTGGCAGTGTATGGCAAATCATAAAATACCTTCCTAACGGAAAGGCGTTATAAGAATCATTACTGAGCCAAATTCTATAGTGCAGTTATCAGAAACAAAACTGTGCCTCCAGACATTATTCATGTGTTAAGAAAGGCTTCCTGTACATGTCTTTGTCATTGTTTGTCCTGTTAAAATATTTTTCAAGGAAACAGAAATAATTAAATTCCGCAGTATAATTATATAGAAAAAATTCGAGCCTTGTAAGCGCTAATAATATTTATGAGTTTTACTTGTAGTATCACAGTACATTATGACGTTTTCTCTCGTTTTAAATGTTTGCCTTCAAAATACCCAATATTACATGATGTTTATTGCATAACATATTTTTTACAAGTACGTCTCGAATTCAGAAATATGTGATTTCAAGTTCTCTTTTCTTTAGAGATGTATAGAGGCTTAAGCAATAATTTCTGTTTGTAATATCTAAAGGAAAAATCAGAATTCATTTTCACATACTTAAAAGCTATTCGAACTCTCCTATTTGTCATATTCTTTTTCCATTGCATATACTTTAATTTAGCACTAAAATGGGGTCCTGAGTGATTGCTTTTTCCTCAATTCACACTATTACACCAGGCTTCATCTTGCTCTAAAAGAGTGCGAATGCCGTAGCGTCATCGTTTTGTACTCCAACCGTGATGGAGAAGTCCTTACACATAGAGATGTGGTTCGCAGCAGATTATTCGATAAGTCGTAGGGTAGTCTGACCAGGTTTATCAGCTCCTCGGGTACATATTGCACATATGGCAGCTCGTATCAGATCACATCGTGTTGCATCAGGTCGAATGTATTTTCCATGTTGAGGACGTCAATATGCAGCGGTTTAATCCTCGCGGTATACTTCGTCATGTGTTAGGCGTTTTTGATCGTGTCGGCTGTGTCGCACTTCTTTACAAAACCGCGGTGATTTTGAGTACTCCTGAATATCTCCCATATCTTACGGACAAATATTCGCCTACAATTTTTCAATGTGTACGAAAAGAGTAGACCTACCTTACCGTTTTAAGATTGGCACAGTGACACTGCAGTTCAAATCAACCGAAACCTTTTTTTCTGCGATCATTTGTTATAACAGCTTCCCCGGTCAGGCAAAAAGGGTCAAAAGTTGGTAACGACACCCCTTGGTCGCGATATAGTCATGGCAAGTTTTCTTTCCATGACTGCATTGCTTGCAACGCAAAAGAGACTTCAGGGGCTGTGATCAGGTGTACAGAACCTTGGTTAAGTTTAGCAGCTAAAGTCGGGTGTCAGGGAAACTGTTCTGTTCAGATGTTCCCGAAATACTGACGCCAGCCGTCGATGGCGTTGTTTTTGTCAACGATCGTTGTTTATGGCAAAGAATCGCTCGAGCTCTTGAACTCTCTGGTGGTGGATTTTAGTAGACGATAACGATCACGGTGGGCTTCGCATATTTTTTTGTATTATTTAATTAAAATGTTTGACACAATTACACAAGTGAATTACAAAACGAAGAAAACAGTTTAATCGAAAAAATATTTGGAGATAAATCATCCACTTGTTATTTCTGGAAAACACATTTATTGAAAATGCATGTAAAGATTTTGTTTGCATATTTTTAACCTCATAATCTGAAGTGCACACTGTAATTTACTTTTTGAGAATAAGCTTCGTTAGTGGGAGTTATGACGTATTGATTTAGGTTTATGACCCAACTCATGTGCGTTGATGAATATTATACATTCGAGAAATTGACTGCAGTAACATGACATTATACACATAAGTCTTTTGTTTTGTCTAAACACTCTTTAATCTTATTTTCTAATAACGACATCCATAAACAATATGTTTTTTTAATAAATTTCACGTACTAATTTGTTAATTTCGTTTCGAGTTATTTTGATGTATATATTTAGGAGGCAAAATTGTATGCTATAATGATCAAGTACAACGTACAACTACATAGCATTTCAATGTATACTGTGACCTTCAGCAACACTACTATCTTACATTTAATGAAGATGTGAATCTGCTCGTTGATATCGTTTTTATATTCAGAGCTTCCATACATATTTATTTATTTATTTTATTTTGTATGCTATCGAATCTGCTTTCGTGCGATGTTTTATTAAATGTAAGCTTGATGTGTATCTTTACATGCCAGATTGAACAGCATTCGATTATGGACCATTGTGAAATGACTGATTAAAAAAACGCTTGGCTGATTGGGTTAAAAGGTTGTAATTGTTTTGTTCAGTCAAGGGACACGAAATAATTAAAACGCAGTTTCTAGTTGGACCTTGAACAAGATGTGATGGATAAAGGTTCAGTCGATGCGTGATGACGTTTGCTAAATCAAGATTATGTGTGATCCATATTTCGAATCAGTACAACACTTTAAGTGAAGTCAGATTTTAGGAAAAATGTTCAGTATATGTTTAGGCTTTTTAATCTTTGATGCCGAGTTGGTTTTACGCAGGAATCATTGAATCATCTCAGTTTTCAACGATTCATTATTATTTTCTAATTTGCATATCTAGAATTTTAAATGCTATACATGACCTAAAACATAGCAAAAATATTTTCTCTGATTCGACATGAATCGCGAATGTATGACAAAGATAACGTTGTACCCAGTAGATCAAAATAAATATTGTTTTCAACGTTTCTGAATATATAAGGTTATGTGAGTCTATCTCTTAATGCCAACGACGAAGAAAAGAATAGATATGAACTCCTCTCTCTCTCTCTCTCTTTCTCTCTCTCTCTCTCTCTCTCTCTCTCTCTCTCTCTCTCTCTCGGTACATATATATATATATATATATATATATATATATATATATATATATATATATATATATATATATACATATGTGTGTGTGTGTGTGTTTGTGTGCTTCGAAATTTTTTAGATGAATATTGATCATTTGTAGAATTTGGTATATTCGGACTATTGTTCTCATCTTGGGTGTTTTTATCCAAATGTTTCGGCCGATGTAACATCCGACCTTCTTCAGGTGTACCTTGTGGAACTCGGGAATCTATCTGTCGAACCCGGGAATCTGGACGGAATTTCAAACTCAACCTTTTATTAAATCCACGAAGAATTGAGAATTATTGAAGACTTCTCCCCAGCCATGGCAGATAGAACGAGATCATGCAACACCTGTGAATGTAATAAAAGGTTCCGTTCGGAATTCCGTCCAGATGCCCGAGTTCGACAGTCATATTCTTGAGTTCGACAAGGTACACGTCAAGAAGGTCGGAGGTGACATCGGCCGAAACGTTGTGATAAAAACACACAATATGAGAACAGTAATCCGAATATACTAAATTCTACATATAAATATATATATATATATATATATATATATATATATATATAATAAATACATATAAATAAATTAATTTAAAAAAATCGTTAGAACGTAGCACAATGAGATTTTTTTAATATTGTTTTCATTTACAATTTTGATATTTTTAAGAAAAAATATGTTCTTGTTAGTGACATCTTAGTAAATATTGATTGTAGTAGATACGTATGCTATAATAAACGAACTCTGGGAAGAATGCCAATGCCGTGGGAAATGCGCAGCTACGCGTAATGAAATAACAATGAATACATGACTTTCTTTAATAAGTATTGTTGGAATTGGAATGATTTAAATAACCCTTAGAACGCTATAAAATACGATTTTTCAAATCACTTTCTTTGTTTTGAACTTGAAATGCTTCAATGCAATAGTAGAATGTAGAAAACAAATGCAAACATACGAGAAGTGTGTTGGCCATGTTTCGAAATTCGGCGGCGTCTGAGACAATAGGCAGAATTGTGTGTTTTGTTTTACATATATTGCATAGCATTGTTTATCGAGGTCGACTGTTTCTATGGCCGATATTAACGGGGTTCATTAATTAACGATTTTTCGAAATTATTAATAGGTGTGTAACTCGCTTTGAGGCTTTGATAATCGTTTACCATTGAATTTTACACTAAACCTACCGTTAGACTTTGGAAGAACCTGTAAGTATTAAGACTACTCAGATTACGGGTACTTTCGGCGAACTTCCAAATGACTTGTATCATTTTTTCTTGGAATTCATCAAGTCTCCTTTACGTTTCTCTAGCATAACACGATGCTGGTGACAATGAGGATTGTGAGTGTAAAAATATTATCTGATGTGTTTAATATCCCTTGGTTTCCAGTAATATCCCTACTTTGATTCTAGTTGGGTTTACCTAGTGTTATTATATTTCCCTTTATCTGTGATTGGCCGGCGTTATCACGTTATGTGAGTTGGTTTTCGCATTCGAATATATTTCTCTATATTTCAATATATTTATTATGTTATTATTATTGTAAGTTTTACTATTATTGTCTTATATGTATATATGTTTGAAATTACTTGGTTCTTAGCATGTTACAATATACTAAATTACAATCGTTGTAGATAGGGCACTTTAAAAACCGCTAAGAATCTGAAATTAAGAGTACTTGTTTAACAGATATAAGAATTGACAACTTCGGATAATTGAATGGCCTCTGCCTCTTGGAAAACTGCCACAAAGTAAGTCAGAAATATATCGATTATACATTAACCAGTGCGATCGGTTTTGGTCCGTACATACATCGACCGGGGGCAAAATTGACAGGTAGCTTAATGACAGATGATATTACATAAAAGCTATTTTGTGTACATCAGAACGATAGAGTCACTTTTGAATTACAGGAATAACTTTCTGAGACAGGTGACATTATGGAGTAACGGCTAGACTATTGATTCAATATTTTTGGATCTAAGATCGATTTAAAATACACAGCGAAACACTGGCCTTTCTGTTAGCTGGGATATGTTTATTGGACATAGTTTGTGTGGCAGCTAGCCACTTAGGGCTTTAAGAGAGCAGAATCTGTTTAATTATTTGATATAATCAGTGTACCGGTAACTTGATTATTGCTGCTCGTGTTAATAATCAATGTATCTCTTTTCTTGGAAAAGAATCGAATTCACAGAATTAGAGGTGCAACCGAGTTTCATGTCATAGGCTTTTAATTTAAATTATAAGGTAATATAACACTTTTTCTATGTATTATATAAAGTTTTCTTCACGAAATTCGGATTAACTCTTGTAAGCTTTTCACAAAAGTGTAGTCTATCATGTACAAATCATTACATGTGATATCTGTCTATTAAATGCATTTTGTTGCTTTAAAAGTGTGTTTATAAATCCGAGTCTGGGCTAAATTGTTAATAATGAAATATGTAATTTCATTTATCACTTGTAAGAACATAGAGCACTTCTAGCCGTTGATTATTCGAATGCAGTCATTTGGATGTTCTGAGTTTTGTAGCTTGTGCTGATAGTGTGTTGTATAGATTTGTAACTTTTGAGAAAACTTTCAGAATTCGATAAGTGATATAATGTTCTGCTCATTTAAGAAGACATAAGATATTTGAGGGAGCGAAATGAACTCCGAATAAGTATATATATATATATATATATATATATATATATATATATATATATATATATATATATATATATAAAAGGAGACTGTAGTTTGCTTGAATCATTGCTAGTAAATATAAGTGCAGATTAGTCGTCCAAGGCTGTAGCAATGCGATGTAGTACTACATCGCATTGCTACAGCCTTGGACGACTAATCTGCACTTATATATATATGTATATATATATATATATATATATATATATATATATATATATATATATGTGTGTGTGTGTGTGTGTGTATTAAAGAGGGGTATGTGTACATCTACGTTTGGATTTAAGAACAGCTAATTATAACTGAACACACGTTCCTTAAAACTTTGACGAAGTAACTGTCTATCAATGAATATTCTTTAGGTCCATAAAATTGTGTTTGGATCCATAATTGCTTTTTAAGGGCTACTTCAAACCACATGTATATTTGTGTGTGTTTTCATATGTACTATTATATGCATAGTTATCAATTATCATACTAAATGTGAGTTGATCAACGTATTCTTCTTTATGACTTTTATATATACTCTGATAACAGAAAATACATGCAAACCTATATCTTAGTTCTTGGACTAAGTTATGCTCGAACAAAAAACTATCTTTCAATTGTTGTAATTAACTGGAATTCATAAGAAAGTAAACAAATCACCTATATCTTTCTTAGCTATTTATGTAATTGGAGCATATTTGATATGCATTTCATATGCATTTCATATGCATTGATTTCTTGGCGAGCATTAAGAGACTGCCTGGCTCTTCATTTTAAGCTGAATAATAATATTTGCGTACTTTTATAGAGAACGACCCGCGTTTCCGTGAATTCGCGACGTCAAAATTCGGGCAGGGCTCAGAAGCGCCCGATAGTTGGCAAAACTATCAACCAATCAGGTTGCAGCAGAAATTAGCCAATCAGGTTGCAGCAGAAATTAGCCAATCAGGTTGCAGCAAGCAGACGATAACTATTAGAACAAATTAATTTCTACGATCTGCAGCACGTTCAATAAAATAATCATTAATTACGAAGTGTGTCAGCGCGTTCAATTTCACGAAAAACCCGTTGAGTTCTGTCAGCAACTGTCTCTTTTAGCGATAGAGAAGAACTTATGTAAATGTCAATGTATGTATCGATTGAAGAATCGCAAAAACCTTGATGACCAATACTCCTGGAGATGCTCCAACAAAGAATGTAAAGCATAGAATTCTATAAGAAATTACACTTTTTCCTGATCCAGGATTGAAATGGAAAAGATTCTGAAACTGATATCATTGTGCTCACAGGAATTAGCAACTGTAAAAGAAATTGCGCAAGAAAGGCGGCCTACTATCGCTGACAACATAGGTCAACTGGAATAAGAAGTATGCGAGGACCACGTTATAAGCAATCCTCATCAACTCGAAGGCTTAGGGCATACGGTTGACATAGACTAATCTATGTCAACCGTAGAAAACACAATGGTTCTCCAGCCGCTCTGGGTTTTCGGGGGATACGACCCCGCAAGGAATGCTATTACTAACGGCAGTCCCTAACAGGAACGACGAAACCCTCATTGAAAAATTTAAAAAAATCATTCTTGCTGCGATCACAGTTCTATTAGACTGTTGGAAGGCTTACAACAAGTTAGGAGAAGAGGGCTATAAACACGTGACGATGAATCACACTTAAACTGTATGGCTCAGATTACGAGAGCAAGTACAAATCACGTCGAGAGAATATGGATATGAGGTAAACAGAGAAAGCAATAGGAGTGCGAGACGAGCAGGCACTTTATAGACGGCTATCGACACGAATTTATGTGGCGGCAGAGGTTTCGACGCAAGCCAGTAGACGCTATATTAGCGCACATAGAAAAGTATTACGCTGGCGACTATCTTCCTTCAACCACCTCGACGACCCCCGCTTCTTCTACTTGTTTGGGGTCGTCGTCGTCTGCGCTCAGCGCAACCGAACCTGTGCATAAAAAGAAACCTTTGGACCAGTTGCAACCCTACGCCTAAACTCGAACACTAAACCATAACTCAGAAAATGTAAAAAAAACATTGAAAAATTTTTTAAAAAAATGCTGAAAAACAGTTGTTTCGTTATAAATAGTAATTAAAAAAATTTTAAAAAAATGTTTTAAAATAGTTGTTTCATTTTTATTATGTAAGCAACTCATGTTTTGAAACTTTCCGTTGCAAAAAAACAACATTTTATTTAAAAGAAAGTAATTTGCTTAACAATGGTTCTTTTGGGAAACAAAAAACGCATCTAATTCATAACAGTTGTTTAGTTATGCTTTGTACGCTCTTTATGTTTATATATGTATTTTACCCTGGTTTTCGAAGTCTAATTTAAAAAGTGTCTACTTTCTTTGAAGGTATCGTCTGATAGTCTTCGATTAATTCTTTGGCAACTCTCGGACGCTTTCGTAACCTGCCCTAATGTTGACGATGCGAAGTCACGGAAATGCGGGTCGTTCTCTATATAAGCACCCTAATCCGCATAGGTGCAGCGTAGAGACCACAAACACATATAAAATGTTCAAAGTAGATTTCCAGACATAAACTCTCTTTGTACCTTTAAACGAATAATTAATAACAATAACTGATTATAAAAGTAATTATTATCATAATTACTCTAATATTGAAATAAGAAGATGTTTTTCGCTATGCAAGAAGAATGTATAAAATGTTACAATTCATAGTTTTCGAATCAAATTTAAGTGCAGTAGGTTGTGTATTGGCTGTGACTTGTGTGTGTTTATATATGATAGGGCAAATCTGATCTCTACCACAACTGCTTTATGGCTATATGTACTTTTAGGCTTCTAAAGTACACAGTGGGAAAAAAAGGCACCAGAAACACGAGGCGAGTTTGAGGTTGCAATAACAAATACACTATATGTATCGACGCTCACCTTTCTAATTTACCATTCTGTCAAAGGGCAGAATTACTTGGTACATGTATGCTATATTAACCAAGTTATGTGCTATTTAGAGAACGGTACTACTTAGTCGTTCCAGACTGAATACACTCAATGTATAATATATCAAATATCTCTATATATGTAAAGATGTATTAATTTGAATATGTTACCACACTGTTATTTACATTTTTAACCTTACTATATTTTTACTTAATTAGAGTGTTAACTTTAACTGAGCCCTTACGTTCAAATTTGTTTGAATGGTAATTCTACGAATGGAGTCAGAAATCCGTTTTAAAAAAGTTACAAAACATATTGATTTTACTGTTTTACTTATTAAAGAGGTATAAGGAGAAGACTAAGAGAAAACAATCAAATATATAATGTTTGCTTGTAGATGAACATATGAATTTTGAATACACTGCATAACCGGCTTCTTACAAATGACAAAATACTCACAGATACGCATGACATATTCGCGTGTATACACCGTACTCACATGTATTCCTGATCTCTCTCTCTCACTCTCACTCTCTCTCTCTCTCTCTCTCTCTCTCTCTCTCTCTCTCTCTGTATCTATATATGTATACACATAACAATTCTAGAAAGCAGGCTTGTTGCAGATAGATTACTAAATATTGTTACAAATATAAAGTGATACTAATGCTTATAGATATGCAATAAATGAATACTTTATGCAAGTTTTAAGAGATATTTTACTGCAAAAAGTGTATTAATAAACTGCTTTAAGTATTTTATATTAAATGCGAATTCAAACTGTAAGATGATCAGTAAATTCAGTAAAGTCAGAATATAAACATGGTTTTCTTTATGTATCCACATAGAGAGATATTAAGTTAGGCGTATTGTTATATATATATATATATATATATATATATATATATATATATATTACTAAAAAATGATAAAATAACAAAATTATAAATAAATGTTGAAAAAAACATTTTTACAAATATTGGAAGCCTTATCGCTTTACATATTTACTTTTCTCTCGTGGAAAATGCACTGATACTACACTATCCTCTTGTCTCTCTCTCTCTCTCTCTCTCTCTCTCTCTCTCTCTCTCTATATATATATATATATATATATATATATATATATATATATATATATATATATATATACATATATATATATATATATACACATAAATATATATGACCGACCAACGCCAAACATTATTTTTTACGTTTTAGTCAACTTATAGTTTTTTGGGTTAAGCATAGGAATCTTTCGGCAGCGATATAAAATAGTTCGATTGTCTAAAATAAATAAACATAAAGATAGACACATAGAAAATAATAAACATTCGTCCAAGATAAGATATATTAGTAAATATTTATCAAATAATGTATTATTTATTTAATTTACACAAGCGTGGATGTGTTCTTTTCTAAGAATAAATACGTGGTTATTCGGTCGGTAAACAGCAAAAAATAATGTTTCTATATACTAATTCTGTGAACTAATTTTTAAAAAGAGTACTTAGACAACATATAAAAAGAAAGCCCATACACAAATTGTTATTCTATTGTCCGTGTAATTATGTATGTTTGTATTCACTTCAACTCACACACACACACACACACACACATATATATATATATATATATATATATATATATATATATATATATATATATATATATATATATATATATATATATTGGCCAAGTAGTTCTAGGCGTCGGGATTTGAGTTGTTAAAATACTCGGAATCCGGGGGTTCGAATCGCGTGACCAGTACTGAATAGTCATATCTCTATTCTGATAAGTCCCGATTAAAAATGACAAAACGTATACGTTAATAGATAATAAATAAAAACACAAATATTTATAATGCGTAGCTCCTAGAAAACCCGTCTAGATGGGCACTGTTAGTGTCGTACTAACACAGCATAACATCGCTAGCTATAAATGCATCGTTCATTTCATTAAGTGGAACGCTCTTATGAGGTCCGTCCGCCGGATTAAGTGTTACAATCATCACTGTTTATTCGCGATTCAGCTTTGGCCGAATGGTTCTAGACGTCGGGATTTGAGTTGTAAAAATACTCGGGACTCGGGGTTTCGAATCGCATGACCAGTTGTAAATAGTGATATCTCTATGCTGATGAGTCCCGATTATAAAGGACGAAACGTACACGTACATAGATAACAAACAAACAAATACAAAAACAAACACACACTCACACCCCCCACATATATATATATATATATATATATATATATATATATATATATATATATATAAAGATAGATATATATATATATATATATATATATATTATACTAGCAAAAAACTACCCACCGTCCGGACAGCCGTTGTACAAAGAAAAACGAAGAAAACAATTTATTTTTACATTTTTTGTAATGTGATGAAAATAAACAAAACGATGATTTAAATGGTACTAATTGATATATTCTAATGTTGAGCTATTCAAATGTTGAATTCGGCACGATAAAATACACAAGTGGAAAATGGAGGTGATTGTCAAGAATAACTAACATCCAAATATGGTAAAAAACAAACAAATAATCAAGAAATACATCTTTCTAAAGGAAATAAACTTACTTTTCTACCTACCTACCAACATATACATTTATTTTAAGTATTTGTTAAACGTGTGTATTGCATTTTATTGATTCGTCCAAATCTGATTGCGTTACAGTTCCATTTTCAACATAGAGTAATCGGTTATTCCCGAAGTTCATTTAATGAGTTTTTAGTCATTTAGAATGAAAAAAAGAAAAACACAAATAGTTAACAAATAACCACTTCAGACGCCTTAACATTTAATTTCAAAGTAATTGAAACGAGAAAGGACAAAATATTAATCAAACTTCGTAGACAGTCTGCAATCGACCGTCAGGCATTATTTTTTTACTTACTTACGTAATACATTTGACTGAATTTTCATGTAAATAAATTATGCTTTAAAATACTTTAAAACAGAAAAAAAGGCAGCTTGGTAGAAATATAAGTTTTATTGCTTTTGGTAACACTTAGTTTTCATTATTTGTTTTTGCGCCCATTTAATTTCTTTGGTTATTCCTGACAATTTTACAAATGACAGACTGATATATTCCAGAGTTATTTAAAATGGTTATTTGTGTTTTTCGCTTTTATTAGTAATTAGCTAATTATGCTCCCTCCGGTCGCATAGTTATACTAGCCTGGAAGGACGATATAATACTGAACGAAAATATTCCAAACTTACCAGGAAAAGGAAATGACTGTGAGCAGAGTATTATGACAAACACCCCCCCAATAAAGATTAATGCCTTGGATGGTATATCATAAAAATATATATATCACACTACCCCTCCCCCCAAACGGAGAAATACTCATGACAGGAGGGTATCGTGTGAAACGAACCTATATACTAAAGTCCCTAATGAAATGAGGTAATACCTGGGAAGATTACCCGATAAAAGAAGAATGTAATGCCTGTAAGTATTGTATTGGAGAAGCAGAAACAATACAACACTACCCCTCTCTTCTCGAATAAAGGTAGCCCCTTAGAAGATGACCCAGTATACCAGTACAAATATAACATCACACCTTTCTACAAAGGAAAATGAAATACTTGGGAAAATTAACCCATTCTATTAAAAAGAGGAAGATAATTTCTGGGACGACAATGGTCATGCAACAGAACCTATAAAACACTACGCTCCCCAGTAAATTTAATACAATAATCATTTAATAATGCGTGTGTCATTCATTTAAAAATACCTAACAATAAAAACAACATTATTTTCATGTTTACTTGTCTTTTTGTTGAGCGCAAAGTGTAGTATCTGTTGTCAATATGCTTTCTCAGCATTACATCAACTTCAGACATTAAACTATCGCCAGAACAATTAAGTGTATATAAGAACATATAAGAACGCAAAATTACAACTGTATATTACTGAATATTAATTAATTATAAGCTGTTTATATGATAAATATTCAAATTAGGTAGACTTAATTTTGTTGAGATTATGCACTTGCCTATATATATGGTATTACAAAATAAATCTTGTGTCGTAGAATTAAACAAGCGCATCTGTGTTAATGTTTATAGTTAGAATAGATGAAAACATGTTTCGCATTTATTCATTTAGAAGATAGAAAAAATAACAATTTAAACTTAATGACAATTAAAAAATATATATATGAATCCATTTTTGGAGGTAATTTCAAAAGCTGAGCCGAAATTATGTAAAGTTACAATTATGTTTTAGCTAAGTGAATTCCATAATTTTAACAACAAGGTTTGGTAAAATTGTAGACTAACTTCCTCGGCCAATTTATACACATTTCAAAATAATACGAGTCTACTTTTAGGGTAATTCCAACTAATTAAGAAAGTTAACATATATGTTAACACTAACCTTACGTCCGACTTACAAGGTCGTCAAACCTAAAAATTGGAACACTCCCCGCAAAAAACAAAACAAGGCACTGAATTTACGTACAATACCCAGGAAAAATGATTCCAGCTAACTATCGCTTAGCAAATAAAGTAAGGATTAAGTCATAAGTAAATGCGGTAGTTCGGTGAGAGTGTCAAACTTAAAAAAATTGCCACGTATTTTAGACAAAAGTTATGACTATCGTGTCTTGTAAGCACGCGACAAAAACATTCACATGTATTCATATTAATAGATACACACTAACATTTATCAATAGAAATTGATAAATATTTATATTTTGGTAATTTCGATACATATTTATTTACAGTTACAATTAAAAATAAATAGTTAGAAACAATAATTTCGCTTTTGAAAACAACAAAAAAAAGAACATTTTGTTTTGACCTAGCGCGAAATAGAGAAAGAGGGGGAACGATAAGATATGAAGGGGGAGAGAATTGTCTTATCCCCTCTCTCTATAATTCTGATAGCATATTTATTATATATGTTTTACACGATACCTCGATATTTGATTCTGTTGAGCGAGGTACGATTCTTAATTCATCATCATTCATAAATATTGTCTCTTTTTAGCCATTATAAAGTTTTGTACTACAAAGAAAATATTTATATATATATATATATATATATATATATATATATATATATATATATATATATATATATATATACATGCGTGTGTAAGTGTGTGTCTCTGTTTAAGGTATCGAGCGGATAGACTACTCCGTCTCCTGTATATCGTGACGTTAATGGCATTGTAATTAATATGGTAACTTTTTAAGATTGAATGATCAAGCAGTCGTATGAGTAACTACATAGTAATTAGTATTAAGTTTTATGATAATATATACCATAAGTTGTTATAAAATACATGTAACACTTCACTCATATGTTTCTAGTTACTGAATGATATCTATCAACGTCTGCCTCATTGCGCCCATTATATATAATGACATTTAAACGTTGTTCTTCCTTTCAGATGATATGTTTGGTCGTTGACGACAGTAAGTGGAAAATGCAATCCCTAGAGTCAATCACTAATGAATATCGGCCATCTAAAAACGGAAATGATCTTATTAAAATTGTATTGTTTATAACATTTCACTGAAAGATGGCATAGGTGATTGATAACTTCATATTACTAAGGTTCAGTAAGCAAAACCATGGCTATGTTAATCCATATTCCTATTAGTACTCGTCATGACAATGTTTGTAATTGTGACAGCCTGGATGTTTTACAGATGTACGTACATACAAAAAATTGGACACAGTTATCCCCAGAAAAGTGTGTATATATATATATATATATATATATATATATATATATATATATATATAATAAAAGTTTTTAAAAAGGTTGAAGGCAATGCGAAGATCCGGATTGCTGTAAGCTGTGAGAAACAAAAACAAAACAAAACCGAAATAAGTCGGATATAAATCGAAAGGTGTGTTTATTTTTCTAGACAGCAAGGGTGTTAGTTTGTAATATCCGGATTATCAAGAATCAATTTGATATATATCGAGAGATTTTTTTTTTTCTTTTTCCGTTCCTTGTCAAAAATAAATAAAATAAAATCCCGGATTCCGAGAAAATGTCAATGTTTTGTTTATTATCTATGTACGTATACGTTTCGTCCTTAATAATCGGGACTCATCAGCATAGATATATGACTATTTAATACCGGTCATGCGATTCGAACACCCGGATTAGGAGTATTTTGCAACTAAAATCCGACGCCTTAACCACTCGGCCTATTGAACAGCGAATAAACGGTGATAATTTTAGCACTTTATAAGGTGGCTTGACGTCATAGAGCGTTCGACTTTAATGAAAGGAACGATGCATTTAAATCTAACGACGTCATGATGTGTTAATACTACACTTACAGTGCTCTACTAGACGGGTTCTTCTATGAGCTACAACAAATACATATTTGTTTTGTTTATTATCTATGTACGTATGCGTTTCGTATTAATAATCGGGACTCTTCAGCATAGAGATGTGACTTACACTACCGGTCATGCGAATCGAAACCCAGGATTACGAGTATGTTGCAATACAAATCCGACGCCTTAACCACTCGGCCAATGTAGAACAGCAAATAAAAGGTTATAATTTTAACGCTTTATATGGCGGCTTGACGTCATAGAGCGTTCGACTTTGATTAAAGGAACGATGCATATATATATATATATATATATATATATATATACATAAATAATTACATAAAAATACATCAAATATTTAGGTGATAAAAATCGTACATATTTCTAGATGGAGCGTCTTGGTCCAGTGGTAGAACGCTGGACTACAGATATCAATATCGAAGGTTCGGTCTTTGTCTAAGTTTGCTACGCTGATGACGGCTGTGAGCCAGAAACACGTGTCCATGGATTACTTTTATGTACGTGTAAAATAAATAAAAACATATATTAACGCTAAAAATACGTCCTATGAAGTTAAGGGCGACTAATAATGCAATTTTCTGCATCTTAATCACTTAGGAAAGTGAGACAATCTAAGTAATAGTAAGCCAAATGACAACGAACGCTACAATCACCAATAAAAATAATTACATAAAAATACATCATATATATATATATATATATATATATATATATATATATATATATATATATATATATATATATATATATATATATATATACCAGTTTTAAGTAAATATAAAATTAGTTTTTACCTACATGCGCCGGCGTTTCAAGTTTAGAGCATGAAATCTATGACGGTCGAAAAATTCGAACCCAGAATCACTCTACACGCTTCAAGTAAACATCAACACCACACAACCAGATACATAACAACGTAACGAAAATGAGTCTAAGTTATGTTCATGCGAGGGAGGCACATATAAAATGGTGTATTGGGTATTCGACGAATATATATATATATATATATATATATATATATATATATATATATATATATAAGACATAGGTAAATTAAATACCTTTTGAAGCATTAAAGATGCGATATCAATTTTACATATCCGATGACATCAGGATATATGACACACCGATGAGGCCAAGTTTTGGCGAAATATCTGTATCACTTTAAACTAACACAAAAATGGAAGTTTATAATAAAAAAAGAAGAGAAAAAAATAGGTTTCGATTTCTTTTTCTTTTTTTTTAAATTGATATCGCATCTTTAATGCTTCAAAAGGTATTTATTTTAACTATTCCTTATTAAATTTAACAATAGATTCTTCTTAAAAAAATATGAACCTTAAAACACTTCATACCGATCACGTGCGAATTCACGATCTCATATTTGAAAGGTGGGAAACAACAACACCCTCTTTTGGCCCGGCTGCAACAACATGATATTTCAACAGAATAGTATCATAATATAACTTTGTATTTCATATTAGACCAATTGACTTTGAAATGAGTAAAACATATTTTATTACTCGGGAGGAAATCTGCGGTTATCAGACGAACTTATTTCTAAAATGGATGTAGGAAATGAAATTAATAGAACAGTAAATCTCCAAGATCAACGTATTTGGTGACCCCTAAAACTATTCGTGCATATCACCGTGAGATAGTCAGTGTACTCCAACTCTAAGAGTTTGTAAAACGTAGAAATAGAAATGTGGATGAAATATAATCCACAGACGCTAAACATTTTCAATCGAATATTCTTCCAATCTATTTTTGTAATAATGAATTTCCATGGAAAAATCAAATCGTAAGCTGATTGTGTTTGCATACGTAGTCAGTGCCTGGTAACTGTGATGAAAATCGATTGTTGATTTATTGTCCACAGTTCAGTGGTCAGTGGATTTTGACCTAAACATTGATCACCCGATTCTTTCTGGCTTGCCAAAACACATTTTTAATATGAAATCTGGACAAACGTACGCATACTAAGTTCAGTAGCCTTTTCAATATATATATATATATATATATATATATATATATATATATATATATATATATATATTAAAATAATTTCTAGTCATACACAATTCTATTAAAGCAAGGAATATAGACGTTTTTTGGGGGGGGAGGGGGGGCAAATCAAATTGAAAAGTGTAAAAACGAGAGAAAAAAATACATGAATTCATTTTTACTAAGCCGGCTTTCGTCCACAGTCATCAGAGTTAATACGAGGAAATATTTCAAGTTTTTACTCGTAATGCTTCAATTATGTACATGTATTTACTCTGATGATTGTGGACACATTCTGACAAGTCAAACTTGATATATGTATGATTTTTCTACATTCTTACTTCATCCTGAGAATGTATTTTAATAAAGACGAAATGTTGATGAATACATCAATCACATAGTTTGGAACTTTTTTTCATTTCTCATATATATATATATATATATATATATATATATATATATATATATATATATATATATATATATATATATGTATATATATATATAAAAATTTGGGAAAGTTCATTTTATTAATCATTAATGAATTTAAACCGTAAATGAAGGAGGCAAAATGTCTTCAGACACCATTTGTTAGATGCGTATATTTTTTCATAAAAACCAAAACAAATATTTTTATAATGATTTTTGTGTTACTAATGCTAACGAGCATCATCGGAGATTTAAACAAATATAAGGTATTTACCTTTTTATGTATACATAAAAATCCTTCTTGGTGGTGATGAAAAATTGGCGTCCGGATGTTGTGTGGACTAACGGTGAAAATGTTGTCTCTTTTTTACGCTTTAAATTCATTGATGCTTAAAAAATTAACTTTTCCTAATGTATATCTACTTGCAAGCCATTCGCGGTTTTAAGTGTAGACTTAAAAAGAGACAGTTATTGTTATTTTTCCTGATATTCAGAAACGACCTTTCTGATAAACTTACGTCTAAGATGGGTATATTTACTAATGATCTTCCGCTCTATTTTCGACACACGAAAGACAATGTTGAATCGTTAGTAAATAACATCCTTGATGGTTAAAGTTAATGCTACCAAGTCAAACCATATTTTCCTGACAAATAAAAGAAAGCTAAGCAACCACAGATTGCAATAAATAATAGCACTCTTCTCAAGATTCCAACAGCAGATTGCTACAGGTAATAACCTCTTCTCAAGTGTCCAACTACAGCTTGCCATAGATAAAAGCACTCTTCTCAAAAGTCCAACTACAGATTGCCATATATAATAGCATTTTCCTCAAGAGTCCAACTACATATTGCCATAGATAATAGCACTCTTCTCAAAAGTCCTACTACAGATTGGCATAGATAATAGCACTCTTCTCAAGAGTTCAACTACATATTGGAAACCATAATAGCACTCTTCTCAAGAGTCCAACCACAGATTGGCATAGATAATAGCACTCTTATCAAGAGTCTAACATCAGATTACCATAGATAATAGCACTCTTCTCGGAAGTCCAACTACAGATTGCCATATATAATAGCATTTTTCGCAAGAGTCCAACTAGAGATTGGCAAATATAATAGCACTCTTGTCAAGAGTCCACAACAGATTAGCATAGATAATAGCACTCTTCTCAAGAGTCCAACCACAGATTGGCATGGATAATAGTACTCTTCCTAAGAGTCCAACTACAGATTGGCAAATATAATAGCACTCTTGTCAAGAGTCCAACCACAGATTGGCATAGATAATAGCACTCTTCTCAAGAGTCCAACAAAAGATTGGCAAAGATGATAGCACTCTTATCAGGAGTCCAACCACAGATTGGCATAGATGATAGCACACTTCTCAAGAGGCTATTATTCACATAGAACATGATGACCTGTCAATCTATATTCCCCAGCAAACGCAACAACAGCAGAGTATATTATCAGGAAATAAGCAGTGTTTTTTAAGACTACTGTATTAATATCATAAAAAAGGTAGTATTTGTTTGAACGAACGGAAATAATTGTTATATTATCGTGATATAATTTAATGGTTTTAAGTTTTGGTCTTGCTATGGGATATATTAATGTTACCATATGATGGGATGGTGATAATTGGAAAATAATCCGGGGGGGGGGGGAGAAGAGCAGAAGGGGGATATAAGGCGCTAGTAGAAAATCGATTCTGGTATTAGAATAAGTTTTTTTACTTCCAAAATCTTATTTTTTAACTTTAAAACAAACGTATTATCCCACATCATTAATTATTAATTTCATAATAAATGTTTACTCTATTAAAAAATTACATTTATAAATTTAAATAGTATACCTAAAAAATTGAATCAAAAAATATGTATAGCGTTGTCTCTCTTACACCGTTGTTACCGCTAGTGACAAATGAGAGTCTTAGATTATTTTTTTAAGTACAAGCCATTTAATTTTCTTTTATATTTTAAATTGTGACTGTTAAATTCAAATTTAACCTTGTAATTGTAATTTCTTGATGTTAAATTCTTTGTGAATTAAATTCTAACCTCACGTATCTTTCTTTAACACATAATTTGCCCACTAAGTGACAACAAAGCTATAGATAGCAAAGAGTTAAAACCTTTTGAGCTTGAAAACAATGGTACTGATTTTGTACTTATTTTCTGTACCAAATAAAAAATAAATTGTATTGACTTCATTTTTACTTGTTTAATTAATCGATCTCTGCTGGGAGTGTTCTTACTATCTTACAAAAAAGTATACATATACTTATATATACGTATATATGTATACGTGTGTATACATATATACCAATACGCTTATATATACTTATTCATATCAAAATGATATGTATACATATATATATATATATATATATATATATATATATATATATATATATATATATATATATATGCATATATATATATATATATATATATATATATATATATATATGCATATATATATGTATATATATATATATATATATATATATATATATATATATATATATATATATATATATATTACTCTTCTCACACGTGCAAGCATGATACGATAACTGTAGTCAACATTTCAGTCTATGGGAATGACTGATGACCTTACTTCATGCGAAACATGTTCGCTCGAAATGTTCACATGTATGTGATTTTGGAAGATCATATACTTTACATTGTAACACGAAATTGACATTTATTGTTGACCTCTGCATATATCATGGTTTTTAAACTCTGTGACCCATTTTACACTGATAACCTAATTCATATCATAGGTTGCGCTTTCCTTACAATCTATTTTATAAACGAAGTCATTCAGAACAATAAATGGTTGTTCTTTTAAAATACGCATCCTTCAATTAAGCTGCTGTGTAACTGTGTATGCTTTCATTTGATTGACACATAGAAATGCATAGCAACTTTAACAAACGTATTTTGCCAATTAAGATTAAACACACAAGAGATTTGGCTCGGCTTACACTGACACATTTTTATACAGCATAATAATTTATAAAATTTAGTGTACTTCTAATTTTGGGTTCTAATTGCAAGATTTATATAAAACGTTATTTACGAAACAAACAGTTGTTAAGTTTATATTTAGCTAACACGAAGATTAAAACTTGATTCTGATTATCCCATGATACTCTGAATGAATATTTGAAGGTAAATATGTAAACTAGGATGAAAGAAGGTATGATATTCTTAGTCGATTTGTTCAATTTAGGTCGAGTTAAACAGCACTATTTTCTTTATTGCGTTCTATTTCTAAGCTCCATTTTGAATCGATAGATAAAAGAAAACCAAAGGGAGAGACATATTAGTTCTTTGATCAATCCGTAAAAATAATGGATTTCTGCGAAAGTGCACCGAATGGAGAATCTGATTCTAAAAGACGTAGCGAAGCGGGAAAATCAATCAATCACCAATCAGTTTCAACCGAGTTTCGAGCACAATAACTACGTTACGGTCCACACATTTCTCTTTCTCTCTCTCTCTCATTTGTTTATATATATATATATATATATATATATATATATATATATATATATATATATATATATATGTATATATATATATATATATATATATATATATGTATATATATATATATATATATATATATATATGTATATATATATATATATATATACATATATATATATGTTACTATTTCATGTATCCACAGGAAATTTTATAAGGATATATAATTTATTTATCTATCAATTTTCAGTATTTACTTAATAGGGCACATTTAAAAACAGAGACCGTCGAATTAAAACAGAACTAGCAAACCACTATTGAGAGCCTAAAGAAAATGGACGCTCACCAATAATTCAATGGAAAATAATACGACAGGTCAGTCCATTTAGAAAGTTTTGTCTGAATAAACAATTTGGAATCATAAATTTAAAGACCCCCGAAATCTATTAAACTGTAGAATTGAGATAGCAAACAGCTGCCTACACAGAAATAAAGTTAGCTAATAACAAATAAGTTTAAAAAACTAAACTATACAACAACCTAACAATTTAAAAATTAAAATCTAAAATAGAAATACAAGTAACCACGTGTACAACTATATTTACCCATTAATTGATACAACAACGGAAACATGATACAGGGCAATCTATAGAAAACAGAACAATAGAACAGGGCATAGGAAGTAACACTAACCACAACTTTGTCCATGGGAAGCCCAACGATTGGCTGAGAGAATAATAAGTAATCTGATTGGTTAACTAGCAAGTTATGTATATAAAAACAGCCGGCAAAATTAACTCCATGCATTTTAGCCTGAAAATTCCCCTTGCAATGAAACGCGGGAGCCTTTGTGTAGCCTGATAGCCATAACTATATTTTCATAGCCTACTATATATATTATATATATATATATATATATATATATATATATATATATATATATATATATATATTCATATATATATATATACTAGCGGGTATCGTCGCCCGGCGTTTCCCGAGAGAAATGTAAAATAATTAAATAAAATGTGTAATCATCCGAACAAACACAAATAGTTCAGAACGGATAGCTTTAATGTAAAGAACCAATTGTCGCTATCGATTTGTAAGAACATTGATGCACCCGAGAAAGTTATTACATCAGTGTCAAAAAATAGAAATTGCAACACTGTAGAAAGATATTCTCTTTAATGACCAATTATAGAAAAGTGTACTTCTGTCGAGCAGGGATATTTACTCGATCTGTTCTTTATCGTCTCCTCGTTCATCAAAAGAATGACGCCTTTTTTTATTTTGTTACTTTAAAAAATATGATAAACGTTGATATATTATGTTCTTCTTCAGAATTTGTACCGACCCGAACTATACAGACTTTTGTCGAACTAAACCTAAAACGTAAAAATGGTTATTAATGTGTTAAAAAAAATAGAAGACACAAATCCGCTTCAAATTTATAGTAGGAGCAGATTTGTTTTAAAATAAATAAAACGTAGAATTACTTTTATATTTTTATTTTTAAGTATTGGTTTTATTTGGTTTCTAAGCAAATTGTTTTTTTTTTATTTTCGTTTAAATATGAATAAAATTGATATTAAAATTTATTAATTCTTAAAATACAAATACAATGACATCATTTCGGGAGCGAGAATTGAAACACAACAACTTTATGTATTGAATTATTGAAAAGAAAAATAATACGTATCTGGTTTCTTATCCAAGGTGTATTTGTTGTTTTAAATTTGACGTAGTGTTATAGCGAACAATTATATGCGTGATGTCAATGTAAGGTTTTCTGTGATTCGATGTTTTACTAATTCTAAAACTGTGCAACTTCCTTGTATATAAATTGGCCAACACTGTTTGAGAAGGATAACATATATTAATACATAGAAGGGAATTGACGTTCAATATGTTTAGAGAGGCTTACAGTGCGGAATGAAAATAATGTGTTTAGTTTTGCCCATGAAAATAATGTATATTTCCTGAAAACACGGTCGGAAATAAATGGCGACTAAAGCAATGTGTTTCGATGCGGGTTATTCAGTAGTTTTATAATGTAGTCTAATTTGGTTGAGAGGTGAAAATCAAATTTAACATATATATATATATATATATATGTATATTCATATATATATGTATATATATATATATATATATATATATATATATATATATATATATATGTATGTATATATTTTATTTAAACCTATTTCTATCTTAATACCATTTTTTTCGCTCGCTCCCTTTTAAAAAATGTCACTACCATATTAAAATAACGCGACCCAGTACACATAATTTCTATCTCTCACTTTCTTTTACCTGCCTCTAAATCTAGCTTCCTTACTTTTCCATCAACCCCTATCTCACGTATCGTATTGATTGTTTTTAATCGTTTCGAAAAGAACATTTATCAAAATTAAAATTAAAATAAATCGATAAGAAAAGTGAAAGTAAATAGTTGTAGGCTTTGTTTACGTGATAACCTACGTATTCAGATCGTACACTGCACGACCTCCAACAGAAACAACTGAAATAGTTTTGAGCTGTTAAGAACTGCTGTTACCAGTAGTGTTAAATGATTAATAACCGGCTTACAATCAAAAGAATTCCTCAAAATTGAAATAACCAATGACACATCTGTCACATAAATCTGTGTATATAATGCTGTTTTATTTTAATCACGATTTCAGGTGCTTGGAGACCTACTTTTCAGACATTGAAATTACGTTGTTTTCTTTGAATTGCTATGTCCTGAAAACTTTCGACATTAGAATTCTTAAAAGAACATTTTGACGGAATCCATCATGTTTTTAGTCTTTGGATCGAGAAGTAACATTTTTTTAAAACAAAAAACCCTACTAATAAAGAAAACTTATTTCTTTCATATTCATCTTTTTTTTTTGCTTGGCTAATAAGACATATACTTGTTTGTCATTATTAATTCGTGGTTTAATACGGACGAAGCAGTTCTCTTAAATATACAGCAATTTATTTAACAATAGACTGGGATGATATCCTCGTATCATTAATAGGCATGTATATATATATATATATATATATATATATATATTTTATTCCATTAGTTGCGACAAAACAAGTTTTGTTTCATTGGTGCAAATAGCGACCAACTCATCGGGCTAGCGATGGAATTCAAATGGCATAAGTTTTAACTTCACCTTAACGGGAGATTGAAAATTGAAAGTACATTGGAGGGGGAGGGGGACAGAGTTGGGGCTTTGTCTATAACGGTGACATGGGACATGAGAGGGGAGGGGGGAAGACCCCAACAAGTCGTGTTTCAAATTATCGCGTGGGAGGTTTTCACGTGTTTGTGCTGTGATGATCTCAATTTCGGCCGGGGTGGGAGGAAGGGAGATGGGGCGACGGCCAGAGTGAGTTAAATTTAAAATGAAGATAAAATTATGATTATAATCGTCATTCCTATTTTATTTTAATTTTAATAAGTAATTATCATGTGGATAAAAATGTTTGATAATTTTCATTTAGGGTATTAATTGCTACTTCTGCATTTTATTTATTTTATTTTAATGTTTTGTTTATTATTTGTAGTGAATTTTGTTGTGATTATATTTTTTTTATTGTGATTATATTATACCGAGATCAATACTAGTGGAATCATTTTATAAGAGAAGTTTCATAGTGTTACCAGTTTTAGCATTAACAAAACCGATTATGATAACAATGATAATGCCTGTCAATCATACTTACGATAGTCGCAGTGATAATAGCCTTAATAAAAGCCTTAATAAAAATAAAAATAAAAATAAAGATAAATATAAATAAAATTAGAATAAAAATAGAAATAACAAGTTTGTAAGAATATTAATGATAATAACAATAATAATAATAAATATAATAATAATAGTATTAAATAATAATAATAATAATAATACTAATCATAATAATAATAATAATAATAATAATAATAATGATAAATATCACCATCATTACCATCTTGCTACTTGTGAAGTCATTGGGCGAAATAAGTCGACAAGTGATGGTAGGCTTTTTTGTTCTACTACCAATAACAAGGACTAAGTACCAGTTAATAATTAAGTGTTCAAGGTAGTGATCGAAGGGTTAAGTAATTGAGATTAGATTAGTCCAAGTGATATCAGTGTTAATAGCTGTCCCAGTTATGGGTTTATGTTAGAATTGGTAGTATGGCTTAGAGGCTATTGAGGCTGTGCATTATAGGTAGTACGTAGAGATTTGATGTTATTGGTAGTTTAGAGGGGTGGTTATATATTTATAGATTCATCATGACTTGTTGGGGTGGGATTGGGTGGTAAATTTGGGTGGGTGGGTAGGGGGTTATAGTGTGTTTTGGGGTAGTGTATAGTGGGGGTTTAATGTTATCATTCATTTTTGTGAAAAAAAAAACTTTTAATTTTATTTTTAAGTTATGTGGGGTTGGTGTTGGGTTAAGGTGGGGTATGTGGGTTGCTAAGGAGGTAGAGTCTACTATGTTTACAGTTGATAGATGTCTCTTGTTTTCTATTTAGGAGTTTGTTTTTGTCCTTAAAGCGGACAATTTCCAGTTTTTCATTTAAGCATAATCTACATGGAGAGTTTATTGATTTGCAGGTGCTGGATTTTTTCAAGATTTTCCACTTTATTATGGGAGTTTCTTTTTTGGTTTTTATTTTTAAGCATACATACTATTAAAAGATCACAAAACTAATTTCCACACTAAACCTCAAACCAGGCTTATTAATGCTACCTGACAAGAGATAGGCAAAATCAGTAAAAACATCTTAGAACAAAATAAATAAGCAAATTAAAAACACTTACAACTTTAACCAGTGGATTTATACCGCAGAAACCATAAGCTGGTTCAATAGAATTAGAAATAAAGATAAATGCTCTTTTATACAATTCGATATAGTTAATTACTACCCCTCAACAACCAGAGCACTCTTCGAAAATGTCATAGAATTCGCCACTCTCCTCTCTAATATCTTGGAAGACGAAATAAACTTAATCAAAAAATGTCGAACCACAGTACTAATAAATAACAAAGAACAATGGACAAAGAAAGACCATTTCTCTTCCTTCGATGTATCTATGGGCTCTCTTGCCTCTGTCGAGGTAACAGATTTGGTTGGCCTGTACTTACTATACAACCTAACAAAAGATCTCGAAGTCGATTCTATCGGCCTCTACAGAGATGATGGCCTAATGTACGTTAAAAACACAAACGGAAAAAAATGTGAACAAACCAACAAAATTATATCAAAAGAAATGAAACGAATAGACCTAAAGGCTGAAATAACATCAAATGTTAAACAGGTCAATTTCCTCGATGTTACCTTCAACCTCAATAGAGATACTTATGAGCCCTATGCTAAAGATAATTCCTACCCCCTTTATGTCAACCCACTATCTAACCACCCTAGATCTGTAAGTAAACACATCCCGGAATCAATTAGTAGAAGGATTAGCAACAACTCCTCCAATATAGATATCTTCAATAAACATAAGAACTTTTATAATAAAGCACTAAAGGAGAGTGGATACAAAAATACCAAAATAGAGTATATTCCAACTACACAAAATAACCCTAATAGGAACAAAAATTGAAATAGGAAAATTATCTGGTATACACCTCCATTAAACAACTCAACTAAAACCAAATTAGGGAATACATTCCTGAACTTAATAAACACTCATTTCCCCCATAACAACATACTCCATAAAATTTTTAATAAGATTACACTAAAACTCAGCTATTGTTGTGGTGACAACTTAGAAAAAATCATAAAAAAGAACAACATGAAAATACTAAACACCTCAGTAACCTCAAATTCTAAAAGAACATGCAACTGTAATAACAAATACAACTGCCCCCTAAATCAAAAGTGCCTATCAACCCAAGTAGTCTATGAGGCATCTATCTCCTCAACTGAAAACCCATCCCAGACTAACTATTATATTGGTCTGGCAGGCAACAACTTCAAGGAAAGATTCTACAACCATAAACTCTCCTTCAACAACCCGGACCATCCTGGCCAAACTGGACTTTCACTACACTACCACAAAATAAAAACCAAAAAAGAAACTCCCATAATAAAGTGGAAAATCTTGAAAAAATCCAGCACCTGCAAATCAATAAACTCTCCATGTAGATTATGCTTAAATGAAAAACTGGAAATTATCCGCTTTAAGGACAAAAACAAACTCCTAAATAGAAAACAAGAGACATCTATCAACTGTAAACATAGTAGACTCTACCTCCTTAGCAACCCACATACCCCACCTTAACCCCACACCAACCCCACATAACTTAGAAATAAAATTTAAAGTTGTTTTTTTTTTTTACAAAAATGAATGATAACATTAAACCCCCACTATACACTACCCCAAAACACACTATAACCCCCTACCCACCCACCCAAATTTACCACCCAATCCCACCCCAACAAGTCATGATGAATCTATAAATATATAACCACCCCTCTAAACTACCAATAACATCAAATCTCTACGTACTACCTATAATGCACAGCCTCAATAGCCTCTCAGCCATACAACCAATTCTAACATAAACCCATAACTGGGACAGCTATTAACACTGATATCACTTGGACTAATCTAATCTCAATTATTTAACCCTTCGATCACTACCTTGAACACTTAATTATAAACTGGTACTTAGTCCTTGTCATTGGTAGTAGAACAAAAAACCTACCATCACTTGTCGACTTATTTCGCCCAATGACTTCACAAGTAGCGAGATGGTAATGATGGTGATATTTATTATTATTATTATTATTATTATTATTATTATTATTATTATTATTTACTCACTAGGAGTTATCACACTGGTCATCGTCAGTGGTCACCCACTGCCGACAACCTGTGGTATTCCCTCGAGTCTGAGTGACAACAAGTCTCCTCAGGCCTCCAGTATGCTCCACCTCTTTTCGTTCATCACCGCTGATGACCTTGCGGTAATCGCAACAGCCACCTACCAACGATTTCCCGCTGATAAGGGCCATTGGTCCCCTCTGGGGCACGAGTGGCATCAAGCCTTCCAAAGGTCCCAGAGCTGTCCGCGCTCTTCCAGTGGAGGTCTGGTTTTGCGCTTTCCCTCCTCGACCCTCTGTCCATAATTTTCGTGACGTCAGCCTATGCTTGCGCTTCTCTCGTGCGGTTGTATTTTCCCCGGTTCTGTTGTGTTGTGCTTCCATGTGTTTGTTCTCCATTCGTTGCTTATGTGGGTTGGTTTCCGCATTCGAGGACATTTCTCAGGATTGTAGCTGTTTTGATCATTACTGTCCTTTGTATGGTCCCAGTTATCCCTTTGATTCCTATTTCTCCTAGTCTTTTCTCCATGTTTTTGGGGACTGTTCCCAGTGCTCCTATGATTATTGGTGTTATACTGACTTTCTTCATGTTCCATATTCCTTTCAATTCTCTGGCAAGTTCAGTATATTTGCTTCTCTTTTCCGTCTCTTTGATCTTCACTCTGTGTCTGCTGGAACGGCAAAGTCCACGATTTTGCAGGATTTTTCTTTCTTGTTGATTATTATCATATCCGGTCTCCTTGCTGTAATGGGTTTGTCTGTTTGTACATTCATATCCCATATGATTTTGTGTTTTTCGTTTTCTAGTACAGTTTCTGGTTTGTGTTTGTACCGTTTTCTTCCATATTCGAAATTCAGTTGTTTGCACATTTCCCGGTGTACTAGTTTCCCCATGCTGTCATGTCTGTTCTTGTATTCCCTTTGTGCCAGCTTGCTGCATTCACTTATTATATGATTTATCGTTTCGTCTCTTTGTCCACACAATCTGCATTTGCTGTTTTCCTGGGTTTTATCTATCTTTGCTTTAATAAAGTTTGTCCTAATCGCATTGTTCTGTGCGGCCGTCAGCAGAGATTCCGTTTCTCGGTTCAGGTTTCCTTTTCTTAGCCATGCCCAGCTGTTTTCATTGGCTTCATCGCTTGTGAGTCTTATAAAGCGTCCATGTAGTTGTTTTTCTTCCCACTTTTCCTTTCTTGTCTTTTTGTTTCTGGGTTCAGTGCTTCCGGGGTTGTTTGTTGGGCTGGTGTCTCTTGCTGTGGTGATCAGTCTTTCCGTGTTCTGGGTTACATATTTCTCCAGCTCTTTTTTGGTGTCTTCCACACAGTCTTCTATACTTACCAGTCCTCTACCTCCTTCATTTCCTTTCACGTAGAGTCTGTCCGTGTCGTCTTTTGGGTGCAGTGCATTGTGCATAGTCATTAGTTTTCTAGTTCTTTGGTCAAGGTGCCTGTTCTTCTTTGGTCCAGCCTATGAATGGTCCAGAGTATCTTATTAGTGATACAGCCCATGTGTTTATCCCTTTTACTAGGTTTCTGCTATATAGTTTAGTT
>OY744528.1:108611229-108623729 GCA_963556195.1 Sepiola atlantica | reverse complement strand
CCACATTGAGATTAAGGGTAAATTTGATAAGCAATAACTTACAGTCGCAGTAGTACTATGCGTGCGAATAGCTTATCAACGAAGTTCAACAATGTGATACCGCAGATGTTTTTGCAGTCACTGCGGTTCCCTTCGTGTGTGTAGAGCGTGATGATGTTTGCGTCTCTCATGTCGTGGGACACTGAACCTTCTCTCCACCAGTGTATAAAAAGGTTATGAAGGGGCTCCACTTTTTATGATGTATGCTGGAATATAGTATTTTCCTGGGGTGTTCAAGATGGCAGACTGTCTATTGCCCTCGATAGTTCTTCTATGGAAAGCTGCTCGTCGAGTTCAGGCATTAGAGAAAGACGATCAATAGCGTCCAGGGCTAACTTATGTACCACGTTGCCCCTCGAGTAAAACACGTAGTAGTGTTCTACCCATCTGTGCAGCTGTTTGTACTTTGTCTAGTATGGGCTCACCTGACTTGGAATTCAGTGGTGCAGTTTTGTTGATTATGGGTCCAGTAGCTCTCCTGATCCCGTCATACATGTTTTCATGTTGTCTGTATCAACCGCCCGCTGAATAGGCATGGAGAGGTTCGACAACTAGTTCGTCGCAGCTTCTCTGACAGCCGTTTGGATGCCCCTCTCGAACACCTCAGTGTAGCCAGCGATGTAAGAGATGGGTTGGCCTTGTATGAATGCAAGGATGAACGTTTTGCTTCAATCAGAGGATCGAGGGTTGCAGAATGTTCATTATACAAGTCATTGCGTTTACAACCTGTCCTCCTGCCAAAGGCTTTGAGAGCTGTAGAGTGGGTGCTGTTCTTAAGTGTTTCCCACTGTTCAGATGCAGGTCGACTGTGATCTCCTTTGAAGGTTGAGGAAAACATCACGTTGAATTCTGCCATGCACTCTGAGTGTTGAGTCTTGCTAACGTCTATACGCGCAAAACCATCCTGTTTAGTGTGGTAGAAATCTTTGGGTTGAAGTGTAACCTTGCTGCATACTAAGGAATGATGCGTACTACACTCAGCACTATTGTATGCTCTAGACATCAGGAAATGTTTTAGGTACCTTCGTCTAGTAATGATGAGGCCAAGCTTTGGCCAGCGTCCTGACCTGGGATGTCTCCAAGACACCCTGTGATGCGGCTTGGCCCCAAAGAATGCGTCGCTAATGCAGACGCCATGGTAAGCAAAGAGTTCTAGTAGTCGCTGTGCATTATCATTCCATTTACCCACTCCATGCATCGTTGTCACCACCTACACGCGCATTAAAACCCCCAACTATGATCAGGTCCTCATTCTATAAAAATTCCTTGATGGTGTCATCTAGCTGACTGTGAAAGTGCAGACACAATATATTAATTGATCGATCTGTGGTATTCCGACGCAGTGAAATTAGGCGTTCGGTGGTTGAATCACAGATTTGTATATTTTGAAGCAGTGAGTTTCTGACTGCGAAACAAACACCGTCTTCGCGAACTTCCTCTTCCTCTTCCTTCTTTCTTTGCTAGAAGAAGGTATATTGTGATTTTTTTAGGCATTCTGATTCCCTTAGGCATCCAGAGTCTGTTGAGCGAGTTTTTCTTAGTACTACAATGTCTACCCTTAGTCTCAGTAATGAGGATAACAGTTTTTCGGACATCGGAGATGTTAAGTATGTCAGTAGATAATCCCGTAATCATAGTACGAACATTCGAGCACCTTAGCCTAAGTGCCGGTTTCTTTGTACTTCTTTTGTTTTTGTTTGGTTCAATGGTTGCTGACTACTTGTTGAAATGATCCTATGCCTTACGCACCCAGTAAAACAAGTGGTCAGTATCGGGATAGAACCTTACTGGCTGAGAACTGTTCAGCTTTATGGCGAGCGGTAGCTGTTCAATGAGGTTAAATAACCTCTCTTACCGCCGGGATCGACCCCTGGCGCCCAGCTGTACGCCAATCGAGTTGTAGGCTTATAACCGGTAACTGTCGCCCTCCTGTTTAGTCCTATACATATGCATAACTGAAGTTTTCTCTCCAGGGCGCTGGCCAGGGCTGATCTATTGAGAGACTGAGTTGCCCAATCGTTAGACACCCCTTCTCGGTCTTGCTGATGTTGCCCAAAGGAATGGAAGTACCAGTACGTCCGGCATCAGGTTGACTGTAGTTGTTGCCAGAGAAGAGCTAAGTACACCGCGTGTCTGCCTGTGAGACTAAACTCTAGATTTTCTGTTGGGGTTTACTCCCTTAGCCTTTATCGAAACTACGAATTACCACAAGGTGGTGACACTATTTACCCATAGATGGGGGCTTGTTTATGGGCATCAAGGATTGCCCATATAGCGATGGGCTTGGCATGCCGCATGTCTGGGAACAGACCACCTCCGAGTCACCTGTAGTTCTGCTTGAGTCCGTAAGGTACTCAATTGATGTGTGCCGCCGCGGGGAGGCACTGCATGGAGATTGCCTCTATAGAGGCAGGGAAGACTTACAAACTCTGCTCGCTTTTCGCCTAGAGTAGTCAGCAGTGGAGACTGTAATAGGAAGATGACGAGCACAACACACACAGAATACCACACTTGATGCATCAATAGACCATCACGACACACACGTTTGGCATGTTGTTAATATATAAAAAAAAGTATTAAGCATCTAAACGTGAATTAGTATCTATCGATTTTACTTATTTTTTTGATTAACGAAAGTACAATCGATTAAACTGCATTTTGAGGTATTCAGAAATTGTTAACTTTGGATAAGCCGCAAAAAATAATAAATTATTCTGCACACCATTGATAATTGAAAGGAAGTCAGAAACAGTACAACTTAACTTCCAACATCTTTTTTTAAATGTTGATCATAGTTCTCTACAAACAATGAAGGGCGCCACTGTAGACGTAAGAGACTACTGAGAATTAGCGTGTAAGTTTTGGGGGGCATTCAATGTTCGGAGCTCTGCAGGGAGATTATTGGTAACATTAGTTTTACATTTCTGTATGTCGGTACAATCGGGAAAATAGTGAGCAGGCAGTTACAGATCCCGGCAGTACGGGGAAAGAAGCTAATCGAGTAGAAGGCTCTCTCTGTGACCCGTCAACATGTAGTGATGCAAGTTATTTCCATTAACGTTGTTTTATTAGTAATAAAAACTACATACTTTCGTAAGAATTTTACCAAATGTTCTAACATTTTAGAAAACTGGATTTTATTTTTAAAAGGTTATCGATTCTTTGTATAAAAATAAAATCTTATTTATAAGGTATATTTATATAAATAACGGGGTGCTATATAAAAAAAACGAAATACGTATTGGTAACTTTCGTAATGGATATATTTATTACTAATATTATTTTTCATAACATTCATTTTATTCCACGCTGTTAAATATAGAATTGTAAATATTCCTTTTTATTTAAAAAGATAACCTTTCAGATTTAAATAATCTGAATTATGTGAGTTGAAACCTTGTAGAGGGCAGAACATGTATGCACAATGTTTGGTGTTTACTGTAAAAGATGTGATAAAAAGGCAAATGCATATACTGTTATGTGAGCAATTTATTTAAAGTATATTTTAATTTTATTTTGTGTTCATGATTTGTACTTAATTGATCGAATGTTTCATACATTAATCATCGTTCTCCAATTGTACGTCGTCGATACCGATCCCTGTTTTTTTCTAATCTGCAATGCGATGTTCATAGATTTAGTTTGTTCTGCGTCTATAATGATCACATGGACCAACTCAACGAAACTTAGTATTACTTATAAATAACACATAACTCAATAAGTCTGAGACCTAACCTATCGATGGCGACTGCTGGCTGTTTGAACATCTCAAAAGTATTCTCCATATATAGAGAGGTGTGCTCTAATGAAGAAGTGATATCGGAAACTGAAGCGTATTTCGAATCCAAAGGCATAACATTATTAGAGAAGCGTTGTAATAAGGGTATTAGCTTAGAAGGAGACTATGTTGATCAATAAAATCGACGTTCGTCATAAAAGTTTAATTTTATTAGTTATGATAGGGATTTATGAAGCGGTGTGTTATATGTTCCCTTCGGTGGCGTGTTCTGCTAGCCTATGGGATGGTATCATGAGAATAGAACATACACTATACTAGACATGTTACTAACACTCTGTACACCTTGTATTCTTGTTTGCCATATGCAATAGGAAATAACTGTTATCTAAATTATAAACTACTAGCAGGGCTAACCGGCGTTGCTCAGGTTATAGAATAGAAGAAAAATCGCGTGTGTAACATCTTTATATTCAAACTTCTATTTCTCTCCCTTTCTCTATAGCCGTCTCTTTATCTTTCTACTTTTCTCTTCTCTGGTCGCCCAATTTCACAGCTACTTTCTCATTTTGCCTTTTGCGAAAGCTGTTTCTTTTCCACCATTCCTCTTACGTTGGCCAGGGCAAAAGTATGACATATTTCTATAAAAAGTACCACCTCTGTCTGTGCCTTCTATATAGGTACATAATATATAAGTACCTATCGCCACTCTGGTGTGAATGCTAAATCCGTATCTATTGTCGCCCAGGTGCGCATGGTATGTACTTACTTATCGCCATCCCTGTTCACATGCTATATACGTACCTATTACAGCCCCGGTGCGCATACTATATACGTACCTATTGGCGTTGCACGGGGATCACTTCTCCAGTCGCCCTCCTTCCACAGTTGCCAGGAGTAAAAGATGTCACGTACATGGTTGCCAATTCACCCTGGCTACACTATCTCCGGCCTCCCCAAAACTCTGCACTACCTCTCCATTCCCTGGAGTAAAAATGTAACATTTCTATTAAAAGTACCATATTTGTCTTCATTATTAATGTTAATAAGGGTGTTTGTTTATTTACTTCTTCATGTCCGTGTATGTTAGATAAAATAACCTAGGTCGATCAGGCCCCTCTGACAGCAGTCTTTGTTAATGATAATAATGGTGTCTATTTACTTCTTTCATGTGTGTGTATGTTAGATTAAATAACCTAGGTTGATCACCGATTAAATATTTTATATGAATATAATAAATGGTATCAATGGGGAAGAATATTTTTTTCTTTTAAATTCACCGATCGAGACATTATTTTATATGAATATAAATAATAGTGCTAACAATGGGGACCCTTCCTATACCATTCTACTCAGACTCCGTAATATACCATTCGGGTTGAACTCCAGGCCTTGACTCTTTCCTGAACATAAGGCTCTGACTCCTACCCGAACAATTAGGACCTGACTACTTCCTGAAGAGCTGGCTCCGACTCCTTAAACATCAGGGTGACTCTTTCATATACTGCAAGCTCTGAATCTTTTCCCGAACCTCCAGCTTTGACTGTTTCCCTGTTTGACTGCTCCCCGAACATCAGTTTTTTTTTTGAATCCTGTGCTATGGTGTGTATAATAAACACATCTGCTCTATCTAGGATATTGAACTCTATTTAATTAAACACTCGTTCTATGTAGGATAATGAGCACTTTTAAAATAAGGAGGCCAAGAGAGCACTATCACAATCAAGCGCCTAGAACTTGTTAAATTTCAATGTAAAAAAATGCTGACTGATTTGCTATTCTCTTTTACTGGATAACATTAAAAGCAGTGTTTAATTATAACATTAAAATTAAAATGCCAATGTTACCTTACTGTAAAGAATTTACTATTTTATGTTAACCTTCCACTAACCTTGCTCAGCAACAAATGTCTTAGCTGGGGAAACATAGAAATATTAATTTTTTTTCATATGTTAGAACAATGATGACCGACGACACTCTTTCCCACACTTCTGATGGTCTTGTGTCTAATTTATGTTATGAGTAAATGTGGTATTGTGGTGACTAACATTCTAGTTATAGTAGGATATACATTTTTATTACTTTAGAACACTTTTGAAAGCCTTGTTTTGAATGTAATTTTTTCATATTTTCTGCAAGTAAATAATTCAAAGTTTAGTATTTGTTCAGATGGATGCTACAACCCTTAATTGGTAACTGAAGTCGGTACCAGTCTAAGTGTTTGGTTAACGTCCGTAAAAACTAAAAAGAATGAAAGTTTACAACTTGTTCAATAAAGCAAAAAGCAAATATAAGGTTATGAGTAAATGTGGTATTGTGGTGACTGATCATTCTAGTTAAAAGTAGAATAGACCGAATTTACAGAAAGCTGCTGTATTTAGGGTAAAGAACACCGACAGATTAAGCAGGTACACCTTACCAAGTGTTACACTGTTCTATTTAACATATTGAACAGTTACTGATTTAGTATATATCCATTAGTAAATTACACACATGCTATCTCTATGATATTGTGCACTGTTAGATTCACCATAAGACATACTAAGAGTCACACTATATTATAACACATACTTGCTCTATCTAGAGTATTAAATACATCCGAATGCAGCATTTACTATGTTTTGAGTGTCCTACTGCATTATTGCACACATCTGTTGCATCTAGGGAACTGATCAGTGTTTTCTACAAAATACAACATTTAGAAAGTGTCCTAGTGCAGTAATAATGTATTGCTCCTGAGTTTGTTTCAGATTATAAACCTAGGCATGAACAACAAAACAATAGTCAAAAAATGTGCTTAACATATTTATGAAAAATGATTAGTTTATTGCTCAATATATTGAAACACATTTATTTTAAGTTTGTTCACCACTTTCAAGCAAGAATATAATGAAAAAAAACAAAAACAATTTTATATTTAAATGGGTGATTTTTATTTTAATGTGTCTTTTGAGAATGTGTAATTGTGTCAAAAGATAAAAACACAAATTTACAAAAGGAACTGCAGCACTTAATGATATCAATCACAGAAACACATTGTTCAACCGTGATGTTTTAGTAATAAAACGTTTTTTTATCCGTCCTCATTTTGATTATTTGTAATAAGATTTTTGCTATAGTCTTCATTTTATTTTATATAAAAGAATATAAAAATAAATTTCAAGCTACATTGTCATCATCGAAATCTCCAGGTTGATTGTGTGGTTAATGAAACTAAGTAGGCAAATTCACTTAAATGAAAGATGTAATTGGGAAAAACAACCAAATTGTCTGAAATGGAAGATTAAATTAGAAAATATATTATTCAATTGAATGAGTACAGTAATCAAAATGATGTGGCTAAACATGTACATCATTAATAATCACTTTTTAAAACTCAAAATATGAAAGTACTGAAATGTTTGTGTTAAGTTCTTATTAGTGACTTGCTATCATCAAGAATCCACCCCAAAAAATGTTCTTTCTTTTATGATTTTGAGGAATAGCTAAATAAAAACATGAGAGCTATGACGTAGTTATTATTGCAATAGAGTTATTATTATAGAGTCCTTCGTTTGTGATGATCAGTGATCTTTTTTTTTTTTTACTAATCATACATCAAACTAAAGTCATGTATTAAAAAGAAATTGTTCATTGAATTTCTCTTAATTCTCGTAAGTGTTTATTAAAAAATTTCAGCAATTGTTTTTTTATTTTTTTTTTGTGAGTTTAATTTTTTTTTTTAAATTTATTATAATGGAAAATATCCGAATTTGTCAATTGTTTTTTTATCGTGTAAAGTTCTAATGCCTTAAAAAGAAGTGTATCATATTTAATTATCGACGTTTGCGAATTCATATTTTATGTCGGATGAGCTTTTATACTTAAAAATATTGTAATATTATTTATAAAAATATTGTAATATTATTTATAATGGGTGGCACGTTATTATGTAGTCGCTGTCTTATATATTTAGGTGGGGTGGGTGGGGGCACATTTAATCCGTTTACACGGATTTTTCATTAAAAAAAAACAAAAAAAAACTTTAAACTCTAAAAAATAAGAAAAAAACAATACAAAAACTTTAACAAATTCTGATATTTTATTGTAATAAGTAAGGGTAGTTCTGCATTTCAAACGTCACTTGGACTTAATAATTGAAGAGTTACATTCATTCCACCGAGTCAACCGGAAGTGCCAGACTGAATGTAAAATCATCGATGTATCTTATTGTATGAACGAAAAGTTTCTGAAAGTAGGCAACAGTAATTTCTGAATCAATGAAATGAGTAGTTAGTGATTTTTTTATTGTAAGAATTCAAATTCTATTCACTATTTTGTCAATAGTGATCGTTTAAAACGATTTTAAGAAAGTTCAAATTCTGTATAAGTAACAGTTGTTTTAACTTCATGTAAATAAGTAAAACTCTTAATACTTGTAAAGAAAAATACATAAGAATTATAAATAAAGATATTTTAATTTGTTGTGTTTTTTTTTTGGGGGGGGGATGAACAATTGTCAGTCAAATGTGTACATGTAAATGTTTTTATTCAAGTGTGAAAATACCGTTTTATTTCGCTTACGAAGAGAAATGTAAATATTTACTTGCCTCCCCACGAAGGGAGATTGCATAATAAAGTCATATCGTGTTTTTTTTTTTACGATAAAACAAAAAAATTAAGTTATAGAAATATTTGTAAATTAAATTATCGATCTTAATTGTTGATTATGGATGGTGAGGCCAATGTACGGTTATTTTTTAAAATGTATATATTTTGTTTATTTATTAAAATATATTGCGTTTCACGTTGGGAAACTAAACAAACATGTTTTTGTGTCAGCATTTACTTGCCTCCCCACGAGGACAGAATGCATAATAAACTCATATATATATATTTTTTTACGATAAGTTTAATAAACCAATAATATTAGCAATAAATATATTTAAATTTGTTGTTTTTTTTGGGGAGGGGGGGGGATGAACAATTGTCAGTCAAATGTGTACATGTAAATGTTTTTATTTAAGTGTGAAAATACCGTTTTATTTCGCTTACGAAGAGAAATGTAAATATTTACTTGCCTCCCCACGAAGGGAGATTGCATAATAAAGTCATATCGTGTTTTTTTTTACGATACGTTTAATAAACAAAAAAATTAAGTTATAGAAATATTTGTAAATAAAATTATCGATCTTAATTGTTGATTTTGGATGGTGAGGCCAATGTACGGTTATTTTTTAAAATGTATATATTTTGTTTATTTATTAAAATATATTGCGTTTAACGTTGGCAAACTAAACAAACATGTTTTTGTGTCAGCATTTACTTGCCTCCCCACGAGAACAGAATGCATAATAAACTCATATATATATTTTTTTTTACGATACGTTTAATAAACCAATAATATTAGCAATAAATATATTTTAATTTGTTGTGTTTTTTTTTGGGAGGGGGGGGGGAATGAACAATTGTCAGTCAAATGTGTACATGTAAATGTTTTTATTTAAGTGTGAAAATACCGTTTTATTTCGCTTACGAAGAGAAATGTAAATATTTACTTGCCTCCCCACGAAGGGAGATTGCATAATAAAGTCATATCGTGGTTTTTTTTTTACGATACGTTTAATAAACAAAAAAATTAAGTTATAGAAATATTTGTAAATAAAATTATCGATCTTAATTGTTGATTATGGATGGTGAGGCCAATGTACGGTTATTTTTTAAAATGTATAAATTTTGTTTATTTATTAAAATATATTGCGTTTCACGTTGGCAAACTAAACAAACATGTTTTTGTGTCAGCATTTACTTGCCTCCCCACGAGGACAGAATGCATAATAAACTCATATGTATAATTTTTTTTTACGATACGTTTAATAAACAAATAATATTAGCGAATTTTTTTGTTTAAATAAAAATTAAGTTGTTTATAATTGTTGATTACAGAAACAAATAAAAAAAGTACGTAAACTTACGTTTTTCATATTTGGCGCGTTCAAAATGGTCTTGTTGAGGAAGTGACATATATTTCACGCATGCGCAAATCGTTTTTGTACTATGTCTTGATTTTGTAAGATATCCCCCCCCTCAACGTTTCGAGCCATTTCTATACGAAAATATGAACGTTTCCCCCCAATTCTCAGAGATAGCACGTCTGGGGGCTGGCTGGTTTTAATAATGTCACCCGTGTGACCGTGTGTTGGGTACTTTCGGAGGAGAAGCTTTACATACATACATACATACATACATACATACATACATACATCCATACAGACAGGTGACGTTTATATAATAGATGATCTTCAATATTGACCACAACCTAAACAAATAATACATGAGTGTAACTGTATTTTTTCATTTGTGAGCCCCCTATCGGTACCACAGTACACAACTCTTTTACACCAGTATTATCTCAAATACAAGAACACACTAGGGAGAGTAGAAAGTAGACCTTAAGTTTACTCTCGCCCGCTTCGTGACTCTCGCTTCCCTTATTTTGATTTTTAGTCCTCACACCCCATGAACGATTTTTCTGAGACATGAGGAAGAACTGTTTACTCGGTCGGAATCTATCTATCAACCACTCATAGTTGGCTAGTTTGTAACTGTAAAGTTGTAATTTTAGCTGCTTACATCAAGTAAAAAAGAAAAATGTTTCGAACTGTTGAAGATTGCATGCCATAACAACTAGTGTCTAAACGTATGTTGGTTTGCAAATCGTCAAACATCGAAAATTCCGTTTCTCTCAATATATTTTATTATGAGATTTCTCTTTTTTCTTCCAATTTCACTATTCCATTCATGGCCGTCTATCAATCAAATTACTCTCGGACTCGTTTATTGATTTCACTATCAATCAATCTTGCTGTCAATGATCTTGCTGGCCACTTGCCTAACGATATGTCCACCAAACCATTACATGACTCTGCACAGAAATCAGTATCTCAATTCTATTTGCTCACTCGGTTGTCGGTTTAATACTTTCCAGTGGAATGCATCTTACAACAGTCGTGCATATATTCACTCAATTGTACCCGATATTGCATCGCATGAACCAATACTCATAATAGATATATTTGAGGTCCGTTTATATATATATATACTTAACTAACAACCACTCCTTCCCCCGATCAGAATTCAGAAAACTCTAAGTAGAAAATAACAACATCTTAGAATTTAGTACTAACAAACAAACACTCCATATATTAGAGGGCCTTTATATGAAATCACAACAAAACCCTAATTAATAGAATTAAATTTAATATCAGTAATAATATTCTAAAATGTTATAGCTCCAATATAGTTTCGTACTTAGTACATAATTCCCGCCCAAAAAACTTCTATAAATACTAACACATGGTCTATACCTGATTTACCTGATGGGTCCGAAAGTACTGGGAAGACTAATGCAAATCATGGCAAATTCATCAGCCAATTCTTCTCCGAAACTAAGATCCGCATTCCGACTATTGAAATTATCTACCAAAGGATATCTAGACATGAGTTGTCTCTTATATTCAATTCAACAACACTTGCTAGCAAGAGAAAATGCTGCCTAGATATATATATATATATATATATATATATATATATATATATATATATATTATATATATATATGTATATATATAACCTCATCAGTCGAGTGTTTATCTGACAATTAGGGCGCCATAAATCACATGGAAACACGTTTTTTTCAAGTCCCCTTACGAGGTTCTCACTTTCCTACTATGTTAAAAAGCGCGATCCATCCATGTCTAAGCTTAAATGTTGTCTTCAAACTTCTTTTTATCGGCATATATATATATATATATATATATATATATATATATATATATATATATTCTTTCATATACAGTTGCGTGAAGGATTGTCTTCGTCTGACATAGCCGTACTACTTAACACTTTTCTTTTCTACATAGTGGTAAATAGATCTTTATATGGCCTAAATGTTTGTCTGAAACTGATCGTCAATCTATAATTCGTAATGTAACTTTGGTATGGGATTTTCAGACTATTTCGTTATCATCTAATTCATGTTACATGTACATTTTACTCTAGGTCGGTAGTAAGGGCTCACGATTCATACGAATAAAGAAATATAGCGATGACAAGTGAACGAATACATTTATGTTTTTATCAGCTGGGTGTGAGTATCCTGCCATTCCATATGTGCATTAGTTTCGCCAATGCTTCGTTTCTCTGCGCAATATTTGCAATCATTATATAATATTATATACGGATCACGTCGAGCTTTCAAGAATTAGAACCAATTGTCTTTTTGAGTAGAATGATATAACAATAAAACGTACCTTAAAAAAATATGTTATCCATCAATTTAAATTAAACTATTTCAGTCAACATTTAATTATTTTATGAACAAATACATTTTCTAGAAAGTAAATAGATTAATAGTTCAAGTACAAACATAATAAAAAGAAAATCGTTGGTAAATGTTTAAACTTATGATATCTTACAAAGGGCAAGGTAATTGGGTTTGATTTACAAATAAATATGGAAGTATATTTTTAGCTTGCATACAAAAGATTAATGGATATCAAGAGAATCTATTTAGTGCAAGATTAGTAAAACACACGTATGCTTAATAACACGACAATTGTATCACATGATATGTCATTCCAATATGAACAAATACTCACTATTGGTATATGAATGACATTTTAAATAATACAAGTAAAATTATTATCTCTGGACAATCGTATGCAACTTTCCTTCTATGACTCTT
>OY744528.1:108453729-108606229 GCA_963556195.1 Sepiola atlantica | reverse complement strand
TGTCAGATAAAATTAGTTTAAATAGGTGATTCATTATATACTTTTCCCCAATTTAGAAGTGTTTATGACGACCTCTACACAAATATAACGTTACTATTGGTAGACAATTGATATTTTGAAACGTATTGATGAAGTCCATATGTTGCATTCAGTGTATTGGTTTAAATGTAACATAACACATTAATATATTTTTAGTAAAGTATACATACGGAAAGCACCTTGGTTGAATATTTAATACAGGAGCATATTTACAATATATGAAATCATAATTAATATGTGTTAATTTTTGAAAAATACACATAGATAAACCTACACATACATATATTCATATATTCATATATATATATGTATTTATATACATATATATATTTATATATACATATTTATATATATATATATTTATATATACATACTTATATGTATACATTTATATGTATATATATTTATATATATATATATATATATATATATATATATATATATATATATGTGTGTGTTATAATAGAATAATTCCAGGAAGAAATCCGGGTATGAGAGCTCAATATGGTAAACAGAGCAAGCATAAAATATAATAACACGAAATTACATGATTGTCGATGCAATAATTTATTTAAAACCTTGTGGTTTCCTCAAGCATCAAACTAGACAATTACATTATTTAGACTGACAGAAAACTGAATTCACCTTCAACAATTCAAATACAACCAGAGAGAGTGGTGGTTGCAACCAATCTGAACACCCCTTACAGAGCGAGGAGGAATTAAAATCTTATATTTAACTAAGGCGATCGAAAAGAATCTTTTTTTTTTTTTTTTTTTAATAATAACGTCTGAGTTAAAAACACATATTTTTTTACACTTACGACTTGGTGATATACACACGTATATACGTCTCTACACACACACCCACATATATACACATCCTACGATCACGCACGCAACAACATTGTTTGTGTCATATAAATTCGGCTAGACTTGGATGAAGAAAGGAAGAAAAAAAAGAAGAGAGACAGGCCGGCGTTTGCATGTCATCAACCGACTGACAAACTGTGGAAGGTTTACAAGTTTGAATTCTGTCTAGATCCGAGATAGGATATGTTTGAACAATAAACATTATTTACGATTATATTTGAATCTATTTGAAATACGTATTATACGCATGCAGTTACACACACACAGATATGCCAATATGCATCTAAATACAAAAAAAATCACATAGACATTCTATATTCGTGAAATATTAATAATCTTAGTTCTAAACATTCATCTTACATTAATTTTATAATCAGTGGAAACCTAAAATTATAACCTAATTCCAATCTAACAATGACTAGTGATAATATTATACACTTATACTTAAATTAATTCAATGATGAAGGTATTATCAGCAGAAAAAGTTATTAAGGCCATCGTATTTTGAGGAAATAATCAGAATAAACAAATATCTTAAAGTACAATAATATATGCATACATCCCAAAACACCTATAATGAATATCACCAAGTCAGTAATTACGTGTCCATAACAGATATTATTATAAATACTTTTTTTTTAAAATCTATTTGGTATCTTCACCGTTACAAATCTAGAGGTCTATCGGATTATGAGATATTGATTATTTAAAATTTACATTTATGTCTGCATTTTGCATAAGCTCAGGGCGTGTGTTTAAAAGATTATTGTGCTCGTATTTTAGGATTTTTATTTTTTCCTCTAAACAGAAATTGCATCTTTGTCTAAATCTATTTGGAACATCCGAAAAACATAGGATTGACCACGAAACCACCGGGGACCGGTTCTCATTTTTCAGAAGCCACCATTGTTTAGCTAACTCCGTTTTGTTCTTGAGTTCTGGGTTGTTAAAAGAGTGTTTGTGGTCATAAAGACGTTGTTTCCAGTTACCCGTGGAGATGCTGATGTAAACTTTCTTGTCCCTGTAGTTATCTTCCGGATGAATAGTTGCCTTATAAACAACGCACTCAACTTTACAGTTACGGTCCAGTGGTCAGTTATCTTTCACTTGACAATTAAATTTATCTACTGAAACCTTATTTTTACTAGAATTGTTTAGTAATTTATGATTATGGCTGCTGATTATTCTATCCATGTTTTTGGTACAAGAGTAACTGATTTTTATGGTTTTTCTATTAAATATCTACCTAAGTGGAGTATTCATACAAAAATGCTTATCTACCAGGTTCAAGAATACTTACCCGATGTTGATGTTAGATAGTTGGCAGTACGGAGAATGGAACCATATTATTTTCCGGCCTCTATTCCTGGATTTATTTTTATTTAATTTCTTGGTATATTTGAGTTTTTCACTATATCCGCTTTTTTCTAGCGCTCTATTGTATAACATGTTTGTTTGTTTCTCAAATGTTCCTGTTAGCCGAAAGTTTATTAATTCTAGTATTAATCGTTTTAGGTACATGTTTAATTATACGGTTCGGGTGGTTAGATCTAGTATTTATACATGATGGTGTGTGATCATCTTTATAATATTATATATACCTTTATAATATAATATATATATATGAATATAAATATATATATATATATAAATATAAATATATATATATATATATATATAAATATATATATATATATATATTTATATTTATATATATATATATATATTTATATTTATATATATTTATATTTATATATATATATAACTATAAATATATATATATATATATATATATTTATATATATATTTATATTTATATATATTTATATTTATATATATATATATACATATATATATATATTTATATATATATTTATATTTATATATATTTATATTTGTATATATATAGATATATATATATATATATTTATATTTATATATATTTATATGTATATATATATATATATATATATATATAAATGGGTAATGCTACTAGAATTTGTAACAAGTTTATTTCGACAGTTATTTCTTATTTCGTTATTTTATCATTCTATAATTTTATATAACGCCTTTCAAATGGTCGACCGCTCTCATCAGATATGTAAATCTATTTGAAGAAATGTCTTACGATTTGAATGAGGAGTTGTTCATTTGAGAAAATGTGTTATTGCTTGGCACTTTTGCGCATGTGTGGGGTTGCATGTGTGTGTATGTGTTTTGATACTTAATAAACACACACAATGTTGACCAAGAGAAGCAGAAAAAAAATCCAGATATAAAAACATACACACACCCCAGCAAACCCACACATGCACAATAACGCCAAAGAGTAGCACGTTTCTTTAAATGCAACAACATTCTTTCAAATCGAAAGACATTTCTTCAAATGGATTCACATATCTGATGAGAGTGGACCACCGCTTGAAACGCGTTATATACAATTATAAAATGATAAAATTACAAAATAATAAATAAATGTTGAAAACAACTTTTAACAAGTGTTGGTAGCCTTACTCCTATACATATATACTTTTCTCTCATTCGATATATATATATATATATATATATATATATATATATATATATATATATATATATATATGATGAGAATGGAAATAGTGTTCTCAACGTAATAGAAAATGAAAAAAGGAAACAAAAAAAATATTATGTATGTGTTCATTAACGTTTGGTCTTCATTTCAATACTTCCTAAGAATGATTGTCTGAAGAAAATAACACATAACCGATTATGTAAAGACTAACTTATTAGATACAAATATATATTGGCGGTGGGTAATTGAGTGAACAGTAAAATGTATGGAGGGAAATGGCGTCGGTGGGAGTTATGAGTAAAGCGACCCCTCACCTTATATAACACAAACTCACCCCCGCTCCCTTATGATCTTATATCTCCAACCGTCACCATTTGCTCACAAATTTTCAGCGTTTTACTTACATTTACCACTGACACCATCTATCTATGTCTACTGATGTATTATTTTCATAAGCGGCTTCTTATGATCAACTTATCCTACTTCCATTATCTTAAACATTTTGTACGTGTGTGTTATTTTCTGAAGGAATCATCAAGAAGAAGTCTTGAAATAAAGACGAAACGTTGATAGAAACATATTTTTTAAGAAATTCCATTCTTTCACTCGCTTTTTATTCATTTTTTGCCATAAAAGACCTGAAGATGATTCCGGAGAGAATCGAAAACGTTAGTCAAACACATGGATCCTTCATCAATTCATTCCATCTACACGTCAAAAAGATCATTCGACGAATGGAAAAAATAAAAAAAGGAATCACTAAACAGAAGATTTCTGTCGTCTTTAATAAAACATGCCTTAATGAAAAAATGCTGCCTAAATACACACAATATATATATACATATACATATGAATATATATATATATACATATACATATATATATAAATATGTATATATATATACATATATATATATATGTATATATATATATTTATACATATATATATATATATAAATATATATATATACATGTATATATATATATAAATATATATATATAGTTCTATACATATATATATACATATATATATATATATATAAAAACATATATATATAGTTCTATACATATATATATATATATATATATATATATATATCACTATATTTAGACACAAACACACACACATATATATATATATATATATATATATATATATATATATATATACGTTAAACGATAGCTATTAACATTAGAAGTTGTATAATGTTTACTATTTATGTGTGTTATAAATGTGTACTTCAGAATCTATTGATCTTTTTCATGTTGATTCATGTCTGTTTCGATGCCAAGATTATTCACACGGTATCGACACCCATGTCGAAAAGGTTTGTCTGCGCGGCTGGAATTCCCAAATAACGATCTGCTACGTCTTGCGTGAAACTAAATACATAACATCCTATTACATACATGATCACAGAATGTTTGCACAGATAATACTATAAATGAAAAAAAAACTGCATTGTTCATGAACATGCTCATGCTTATATGTTGAAAGAAATTATTACAATAACCCGGTTTGTCAATATACAAAACGAACTTCCACATCCAGGTGCATCAGAAGACGTATCGGAAATGCTAGTCAAAAAAAAAAGTTCACAACGCCATATCTGAAGTGCATTTTCAGATTATATGCAAGAACTATTTTGATATTTATTGAAAATTATATTGTTGTATGTGTGCCACCTGATGGTGTACTGTTTTTCTAGCATGTGTTTCGTTGTAACTATATAAAAATAAACAATGATTTATTATTTCAGAAAGAAATCTATATTTTATTATTATTATTTTATTATTCGGAAAAAAATACCTACATAATAAATGTGATTCGGAAAGGAGAGTGTTCGCTTCAAACTTCAAACGATCCGAAATGGATCATCGAATAATTCTATAAACATTCAACCTAGACAAAGGAATCTAAAGTGAAATTCAGGGCTCTAACAAATAGAGATATTTAACATATATGTAGACAGATTATTAGAACTCCGCTCTTCAGTAGTTCATTCATATTCTGGATCGCTGAAACTTTGTTTAAAGGGAAATACGACGCAATACATTAATAATGTTTGCTGATGTAGACAATTCAATAAAGAACCTGATACTAACGAATACAAACACAAGAAAACCGAGTTCAGTGTCCTGAGAAATATATGAAAACTGATTTCAGGAATGTCTTGTTCAAAACCGAGTCTTAGTGACTCATTAATGTGTCTTAAGGCTTGGCTAGAAACTAAGTCGTTTAATTACGTAATCTCTGACCATTTGTGAAACGAATACCTGATGCGAGTGAGATCATTATATTGGCTTGTATTTTTGGCAGCGAGATCGTTGATTATTTTGTATTCGAAGACGGAGTGAAAATGAACTGTAAAATGTATTGTCATCTTCTGGAGCGAAATCTCTTTGAGTTGTTTTATGAACAAGCGTTAGTCAAACGTAACTCATTCATATTTATGAAAGACAGCGCACTAAGTAACGCGTTGAAGTTTACAAAATCGTTGTTCAAATACAGTGGTTCTATAAGGGTATTCGTACATGGGCTTCCTCCCCAACCCATTCTTTTACAAAATGGAGTGCAGAGTAATTTATGATATTAAATATCTAAAGCTGTATACCAGCCATCGAGTATCGATGCACGCAGCGATGGAAAGGGATATCAGAGGTATTAGTGTGTTTTGTATTGACGTTAATTGAGTGAACAGAAGATCCCAGCGGAGACAGAGCAGTAGATCAACACTGTTTAGAACATGTTGTCAGCAATGGATCAACAAACATGCAAAATGGCATTCAGCATCGCGTACGCGAGTAGGTTTATCAGCACTCTGTGATAGATCATACGCAAGTGAAAAAATCGTGACAAAACCTCGCTTAATCATTAATTAGTCTTGCCTGTGTTGACTAGCTCTTTAAAATTTTGACAATTAAAGTCATCACAGACATACTTTCTAGTAAACAGACAAGGTATGGTCAATTTTCTGTAAATTAGAAGGAAATCCTGTAGCAGGAACGGTAAAATTCCCTAGACAGAACAGTACTGCACGTCAATTATGTCCCATTGCATGCCTATGAAATATGAGATATTTTGATTTTACAACGGTAATTTGTACTTATATTATGTCAACAAAAATAACTTATATATACTTCAAAGGAACTGACATTGGAAGAGTATTAATTAATTGATTCCAACACATATTATTAAGTGTTTACAAAAATAAAAGGGATATTAATTTTCATAAAATACCCCAACTTCCTTCTTTGTATAACACTAAATAAAGCTAAGTTTTCCAATATATCCCATTTACACTTAACAACTGTGTTCCAATATTCAAAATAAGTTTCAGAGTGAATCCTGCAAATACAAATATATAAGCATACACACATACATAATTATATATATATATATATATAGAGAGAGAGAGAGAGAAAGAGAGAGAGATGGGCGGGGGGCGATTTTGACATACAAATGTTGTTTGGCACAAGACAAGTGATACGGACCGTAAAACATATATCTCACATAAATGTTATTTTTGGGGGAAATGTGAAAAAAAAACATAATAAAATAAAAACATGGTTATTGGAATATAATATGAACCTGACTTATATATATATATATATATATATATATATATATATATATATATATATATATATATTATTTTTATTATTAATATTATTAATATTATTATTATTATTATAAAAACAACTATTAAAAAAAAAATCCCTTTATGGTTGAGCTTTCAATTGAGCAAAAATTGCAATTTCTTACCCTTTCAATTTTTAAACATCGTATTCTATATTCGTTTAAAGAATAACATACTTTATTGCTCTTCATTTTGTATTTTTGTTACACTGGCCATGTCATTAATTTAAACGTTTGTATTATTTAATAAATACGAAGGACCCAGCTGTTTGACTTCATTAGGGGGGAGAGGTGTAAATAATGTTATCAGATGGGTAATTCTTAGTGTATATATATATATATATATATATATATATATATATATATATATATATATATATATGTAAATAATGTTATCAGATGGGTAATTCTTAGTGTATATATATATATATATATATATATATATATATATATATATATATATATATATATATAAAAATAGCTGCCGATTTTCGCTATTTACAGTTGAAGTTCCTCTATATTTACTAACTAATTGGATATGGCCGTTTGGATAAGATCCCCGACTACGAATCAGTGGCGATTTGTGTTCGGGGTTCGCGCCTACCGACCGTTGCGAATTAGTTCCTAGACTGAAGATTGTCTCTAGGTATTTAAATAATTAATATTTATTTATAAAAATATTATTGTTTATCAGCCCCCTCCTACAAAGGCGCCCAGCGAGTAGCTTTAATAACAAGCAGTACACATAGCTATGTGCACGATCCGAACCACGTTTCGTAGATCACTCTACTTGCCTGGTAAATAGCCGCCGATTATCGCTATTTACAGTTAAAGTTCCTCTATATTTACTAACTAATTGGCTTCGGATAAGATTCCCGACTACGAATCAGTGGCGATTTCTGTTCGGTGTTCGGGGTTCGCGCCTACTGAAGATTGCGTTAGCATGAAACATCGATGTCTCTAGGTATTTAAATAATTAATATCTATTTATAAAAATATAATTATATATATATGAGAAAAAAGTTTATTCTCCAAAGTACTTTTTTAATAAAACGAATACTCGCGATAACATTTAAAAAAGAGGGACACGGTGGCCAAATATAAAATAATTATAAAATTGAAAAAAAATATATTAAAGTATATATTATGAAAGAAATCAGAAATAAAAAATCATTTCACTGTAAGTAATTTAGTTTATTGTATTTGGATTTAGCCATGCTTTAGCGTTGCTCAGGGTAAATACCCCTTATGATTTAATTAAGATATAGATAAGTATTAGAGAAGCAATTAAAAAAAAAACAGAAAAGGACCGATATGACTAATAGTGATGTTGGTGATTGAAAATAAGATTTAGACATTTGTTGGTTAATATCAAATTGTTTTTTTTAATTTAATGAAAAAGAATATTAATGTATCAGTTCTGAAAAAAATGAAAATCAGAAAATAACCAATATAAGTGATCAAAATAGGATTTAGCCATGTTTTTATAGGAAGATACAAATAAGTGTTCTCAGAATCGATATTCATACGAAGATGAAAGGCTCAAGCTATCTCACGACATTTCAGTTATTCAAGAAACATTGATTTGCGGCTAAGTTTTTCGAATTTTAATACTGCGCGAATCATGCTTATGACGGCAATTCTTGTGATTTCCCGTCTTCCATTAGCTGCAGCTCGCTAATTCACGAATGTTACACAAAATCAGCTATATGTTGCACTTTATCGCTATTAAATATTTCAAGTTGTTCTAAAATAAAAAAAATTATGAAAATATTTAAATCTGTCTAAAACAGATAAATACCTACATACATACATACATACATACATACATACATACATGCATACATACATAGAGCACTGTAAGTGTAGTATTAACATAACATGACGTCACAATATATAACAATATATATATATATATATATATATATATATATATATGTCTGTGCACCACTTTCGAATTATGCACCACCTGTCGTTTTAGGAGCTATTTATTTGACGGTAGCGGAGTAAAACAAGATATAACGATGAAATAGACAGAGAAAGAGGGGGGGGGGGTAAAAAGAGAAAGAAAGAGAGAATTAGAAATGACTGAAAGATAGGAAATGAAAAAGAGATGAAGACAGCGGCTTTTTTAAGACTGACTTATTAAACTACAGACATTTTGGCGGAGAACATTTACATAATTAAAAAAATTTTTTTTATATATTTCATTGTGTGGTTTCTCTTAAATTATTCAAATCATTCAGCCAAAGGCCACATGAGCAGAGTGTCAATACTTGTCTCCTTTGTCTCCTCACCCTTCATCTTATAAATATTTTTTGCTTTTTTGCTGGTACTCGTAGTAGTTGTTGTTGTATTAGTGTTGTTATTAGTAGTAGTAGTTGCATTAGTAGTAGTAGTAGTAGTAGTAGTTGTTTTATTGCTGATACTAGTAGTAGTATTCATCTCCATCTACTTCATCTGTATTTGCTTTTTCTGTTATATTACTACTTGTGTTGTTTTATTATTAGAAGATGTATTATTAGTAGTAGAAGTTATATTCCTAATATCGTTATTATAAGTAGCATTATTAATAATAATATTGGTAATAGTAGTAGTAGTAGTAGCTTCTGTTCTTGTTCTTCGTTGTTTCACCTACCTCTTCGTTAATTTTAATAATCCTCAACATCATAATCATAATATTTCGCTTCCTACTGGTCGCCCCTGTTCTGGTGCCTTTCGTCGACCGTTATTTTTGATAAATTAGATTCACTCACACACGCCATACGATATTCAGCGCAGCCAATTCTCGAAGTACTAAGCTTCTTATCGAATATTCGTACTGCAAGGCTGGTACATGGTCATTTGATACAGTACGTATACAGTCGTCCGTGCGGGAAAAATCTTACAGACTTGACGGATCGCCTGTGTTAACCCAATCGCAGACCGATTTGGTACATTAACACGTTTACGCATGCATTATTTTAAAATAAGTGTTTTTTTTTCGTCTGCAATGTTATACGATTAATTCAAACTCCAATTCAACTCTTATAGAGTGAGTTCAAGTCAAATCGTATGTTTTGTTATACGCACACTTATAGGGTTTGTGTTGTATTGGGGTGTGAACGAATGAGAGACATTTCTACCTAGTAGATTTCAGAACAAAATAAAGATAACAATTGTCTAAATGAGTCTGAAACTAGATGCTGAATAAATAGCCTGATCCATAGATAGCATGTCCGTTTACATATCGATTTCGATCAGGTAGGGTAGCAAAAAACCAGCATGGGTATTGCTTTCTTTGATTTCCCAGGTATATACACATGGTCAGCCCGGGCTGATGCCCCTGGTGTCCAGTATGCTAGTTTCTGTCTTATTATTACAGTATAGTTATAGTAAAACATATTGCCCAGCTATCTGTAAAATACCATAAAAGTAACACACAATATATACTATGTTGTCTAAACTTACATCAATGATATCTTTAAATGATACCAATCCCATACAGTGTGTCTTCGTGTTGTTGTTTGCCAATTATTATGCATGAACTATTCTTCGTTTGTTTTCCATAACGTTGAATTGCCGCAAAGATTTTAAAGCAAGTCTCGTGATATATCACGAATAATTTAATGTATTGTGTTCCATTGTGTGTTTTCATGACAAACCTTCGCTGAGTTTACTAAATATATATCGTGAACATTGAAATAGTATGCATGATTTATGATAAGCGCACGTGTTTGCATATATTCAAACTAGAAAATGAAGGACAGCATATTCAGTTTATTCTGCATCCCAGCATAATGCCATCTCGCGATGCTAAACAACAAATTTCCCCTGAGAAATCATATTGTGCAGCGGCCTTGAAATTATGTAAATTTCATGTTCAGACAGGTGGAAATGTCCCATGACGTGTCACAAACCTTGATAAAAGTATGGGTAAAAATGCATTCTGTCAACAGGCATTCTGTGTTGCTTTTCTGCATTGCTGTGTTTCCACATTGCCTTCAATACCTTCCCTTCAAGTTGGTTTGAATTAATTCTACGGCATATGCAAAGTAGCGTTCCACGAGCTGTGCATGCGAATTAGCATATGCATGACAACGCATAGCATTTGTGAATAAAAATAAAACTTCAACTTGTTTCATGAATTCGTGTATCTAAGAAATGCTGTTGACATTCATCATTTGAAAGAACAGATTCTCTAAGCATGAACAATGGTTTATACCTCGAAGATGCAACGTTTTATATAGTAGAGTTTTGCCCTTCGCTTATCACGAATTCTTCAAAATATATACATCTGATGCACTTCTTTAAGTCAGATCAATTATTTTGCGTTCGGTAATTAAAGTTGAGGACATTTTAACATTTAAGATATTCACACCTGCAGGCAGAGGGTGGTTCATGCTGCTACAGTTATGTATTTATAAATGTATATGTATATATAACATTATGTCTTGCTACAAACTGCAATTGTGAATACAGAAGTGGATTGTCCTATGCATTATAGTATAAACGCACACAGAAACAAACATATAGACAGCTCTAGATTGTTCTCCCTTCGTCTCATTTTGTAAAACATAAAAATCTTCTCCTAGCTAAGATGCTACTCTCAAATGTAAAATGGCGATTATATATATATATATATATATATATATATATATATATATATATATATATATATTTATGAGCCTGAAGAGGCATATCCGTTGTGCATTGTCCAATAATCGTATATGTATATATATATATATAAAATCTATGTTATTAGACTATCTGTCATGTCAAGTATGTATGTTGCTAATTTTTTTAAAGTGTGTCCATTGGTCAATTTATTTTTAAGCCAGTATGCTCTATTCTTTTCACTTTTTCTATAACTAAATTACTGAAAATATATGTTAATTTACAAACAGTTACGCCTACAAGCTTTCAACAAAATGCATAGTAACTGTTTAATTATTTTCACAGTGTACTCCACAAAAGTCCATATATGATTGTACCGATATAACAACATACCTAACTTTATATATAGAGAAGTAAGTGAACAGGAAATACACTTTTGTTATAATAGTTATATTATGTTATGTAAATAACAGCATGTTTTTTATTACATTATTATTTTCAATTTCTATCAAAATAATATAAAATAAAAAAGTACACACATTTTAATGAATTTTAAAACTCGCACTTCGAATTAATTCACTAAATATGTCTTCCAGACATTTTCCAAAAGTTAACCTCATAATAATTTCGACTACAACACGAAGAAAAAGAAAGTACAAGACAACGACATTTATATAAATATATATATATATATATATATATATATATATATATATATATATATATAGTCTAACACACTTTGAGTCATTTTTAAAAAAAGAAGGAAAATGCAGTTTAAATTCCCAGAGAAACTAACTAAATCCAAGATGTCGCATACTTAGCATTCGTTGGAAAATTCATTAATAAAAAAGGGGAATCAAGTATCTAACAGTGAAACAAAAAAGGGGACCTTAACGTAAACGCGAAATATTAAAACGGGGATGATCATCTGTTTACCATAAGAGGACAGTTATATTATTCATGGCAGTCATAATATTAATGGCTCTCCAATGGTACTGATCAAACTACCATTTCCCCAATAATCAAGTGTAGAAATAATTCAGCTACAATTTCACTAATATATACATCAATAAATAATAATAATAATAATAATAATAATAATACTAATTATAATAATTTATTACCCTTAACACTACAGTGTACTATGGTAATTTGTATATTAAATAACATTATATATTACAATAATAATAATAATACAATCCAAACACTACAACCAATAACCATTCCGCGATATGGTAGCTAGTTATAACATTATATTGGAATAAAAGTTCCATTGAACAAAAAAAGCTTAAGTACCTTAGGTACCAGATTGGCAAGTAGATAAGAAGAAGGAATATATATATATATATATATATATATATATATATATATATATATATATATATATATATATATATATATATATTAAGGTAAGTAGGAGAGACTCCCAGCATAGTGTCAGATTATTAAGAAAAGTAATAAGAGCGTAATATTTATTTATTAATATTTGTATGACAGAAAAGCAAATCAACATCGGTAACGTCGTTTACAAATCCTAAGAGGAAGCCCTTTTATCGGAAATATTTTGGTCTCTCTTTTAAAATATGTATATATGTTGGCGTTTATCCTTTATTAAAACAACATACGCATATCCTCTGACGCCAATGAATAAATGCGTATGCATTGATATTAAAACGACGCCATTAATTGCATAAATGGGTTTCTTCGAAATCGATTGGAACTGACATCGTTGTTGATAGTATACCCTTATTTTCACTTAAACGCATATTATTCAGACAGAGATCCGATTAAAAAGATGTGTAGCTGAAATAGTGTTATTAATAGAAACGGCATTTACATATAATATATTGTTGTTGACAAATAATTAGATTCGCCTACAATAATGTAATGTATTGTTCTTTGTAAAAGCTAGACTACTCCAGGAAACCTATGATTTCGAATATAAAAACATTTATATATATTGCGAGTAAAATTACGAAGTCAATCACATCACCATAACCATGAGTTGTTTTAACATCAACTGAATCTGAAAAACCGAGTTTGTAAAGCCAGTAAACTTTTACAAAAAGTAAAAAGACAAACTCCAAAATTAGTATTTGTGTTCCATGTATCTTCGTTTTTTTCTCTCCAGTTACATATCATTAATATTTGTCGAAATATTCCCTACTGTTATTTGTTTCATAATATAATTTCCCCATCTTCTAAATATTTGACAGTTTTGACTATCAACTAAATAGTAAAGAGAGTGAAGAGAGAGAGAGAGACGGAGAGGGAGAAGACAAGCAGACACACATTGATAGATACACTGACAGAAGTGAGAGTGCATAGACACCGTCTAAAATTAGTGCGAGCTCATAAATAACATGAAGTCTAATATAATGACCAAAGGGGTAACAGAGGTTTGGGTTAGGGCTAGGGCAAGAGTTAGACTAAAAGAAATTAAAAAAATGCATTAGACGACAACATTTAAAATACATAAAAAAAACAAAAAAACAATAACAACTCTGAGAAGTGTTTTCAATCTGTGATTATGTACCTATGTACGACGATCACTGTGTTATTCCTGCAATATTAAACATTATTTTGAAAAGGAAACGTATCATGAGAATCTTTGTATATTAGACAAGTATTGACAAAGAATTGACTATGTTGTAAAACTATGCCCAGTGGTTCTGCTTTGAGGGCGAATACACCTTCCATAATGTTAATAGGTTTGCTAACCTTTGTCTTAGATTCACATAGATGTTTCTGGCCCACGTGATGGTTCCTATTCCGTAATAGTTGTAGACAATTTCTCAACATGGTCGGAAATATTAAAATGTAAAACGCCAACTACAGAAACACCCATTCATTTTTAAATGAACTGTTCGCTTTATTCCGGATCGTTCACTGTATGTTATCAGACAATAAAACGCAATTCACATCTAGTGAATGTAAACTATTCTGTCAAACATTTAAAGACGAACATATAACGCTTGCACCGTACGACACGATAAGCAATCGCCAGGCAGAAGAATACATCGATAGAGCGCTTAAAAAGCAAGAGGTACACTTACAGAAAATGTCACCCGGGAATCATTGCAGGCATATATGATGACCTCAAATAAAAATGTTTAATCTTCCATGATGCAAGTATAAGCTATGTTTGTGTTATTCGGTAAGTTGATTTACATATTTCGACTTACCCAGACACAAGCAATGCAGTTACGACTTAGCGTAATGACAGTTATTAGTGGCAGTTATAGGTCTTGAATCAGACGTTATGTAACATATTTTTGTTAATACGATATTGTTAAGTATACCACTGTAGTTTGCTTGATTACCCACGGCCATTCAAAGCCGCATCAGCTAGCAAGGCAGATCAAAACAGTATTTAATATATTATTGCACACTGATACGAAACAAGGGCGTGCAAAGTGTCACAAAACTACGCTTCCAAGGTAAATGCAAAGTTTACATTTCAGATGTTTAAATGCAATACATCTTACGTGAGACATAGATAGTTAGTGAAGAGATAGGGCACATGATTTACACGATAAACGGGTCACCATTTATTGACAAAACTCAAACGAACCAGATTCGGAAACACTATTATGATTTTATCGTTAATAATACACCATAAAAAAGTACTATTGATGTGTTAAACATTTTTTTCAACAGTCAGGATAAATAAGGAAACGTTAGATTTCGGATTTATTGCCAGAACACCAATAATAAAAAATGGCATTTACCTCATACGGAGAAAGGCTAAACACAAAGTGTTAGTGTGCTACGGTGACGTTCCTATTTTGTAACTATATTGGCACTACTATAATATATATATATATATATATATATATATATGTATATATATATATATATATATATATATATATATATATATATATATATATATATATATATATATTAACATAGTTCACCATAAAGAAAGCAAGACGCCACTGTAGACGTAAGGGGCTACTGAGAAAAAAGGTGAGCGTTTTGGGGGGTCAACCTTTATTGGGAGTTGTGCAGCGGGATGTCGGTTTACATAAGTGTTACATTTCTGCAAGCCAGTACCGTCAGGAAAACAGAGAGCAGGGACGGAGTTCCAGAGTCCAGCAGCACGACGAACAACACTTTTGGAATAGAAGGCTCTTCGGTATCTAGGGACCTCCACAGTGGATGGATGGGATTTGGCAGATTGTCAGGTTGGTCTATTGAATTAGCGTTGTGGAAGGACCAGAGCAGCAAGTTCATCAGAGCACAATACATTGAAGTACTTGTAAAACAGGGGCAAGGAAGCTACATTGCGGCGATGGGACAGGGACTGAGGCTGGGTTGATAGTGAGGGACCTATTAAGTTGGCGATTCTTTTTTGGACCTTGTCTAAGAGGGAGAGACTAGTGGATGATGCCCAAGATAAGATATGGGATTAATACTACATGCGTCATTGGATGGTGGCTTTGTACACATATAGAATGATTTCAGGAATGAGAAATTTACAAGCACGGTAGAAGGAGACCACCGTCTTTGCAGCAGCCCTGGCAATATCTTCAATGTATTTGTTCCATATATATTTTTATCGTCATTCCATGTAAATTCAATTGAAGAATGTTATTTTTATTTAAAATTAAATACAGCAAACAAAAATAATAAGTTCTTTTAAACATTGACTCCACATGCAATTGAATGTGTATTAATATCTGGTACAACATATTAAATTACCATGTACTTTGAAACAACAAATTCAATAATCGTATAGAATGTTGGGCTTTGGAAAAATAATTGGGACGCTGAAAACCTACACAATGTTAAAATAACATTAAAATAGATTATTTTTTGACAAGTTTTAAATAGTTTTTATATTTGTATTTGATAATCGAAATACGGTTTTCAAAGAAAGTTTAAGCTGAATCTATATTGTCTGTTTTTCCATCGTTTAGCTTAGATTTATATTGAAAATAATTGACTTTTGATACTCACATCGCGACGCTCGTAGAAAATGTTTAAATACACACACATAAACTGAATTTTAAAAGTATTTTTCTATCTTTTTTTCTGGATAAAATTGAACTGTACACGTTGTAAGAGATTTCAGTTTTTTTCTATTAAAACATGGATTTTTAGTTATTTTAACATATTTATTATTTTCTGATTATACCTTGAAACTTCATATTACTTGATCCTTAAATACCCCGCTCCTTTTTTAAACAAATATTTTATATAATGGAAATGAAATATATTTCATATTTTTTAGTTTAAACTCCCGTATGTCTGTGTTTCTCACTCATTCGAAACGTAATACATGTTTAATAATTGTTACTTTCAAAGTTTACTATTAATTGAATATATATTTAAATCAAAGATACCATTATGGAACAATAAAAACGAATATTTAAAAATTCAATAAAAAAAATATATTCATGACTATATTTTGAAATATGAATAACCAGATGTCGCGCCTGAGAATATTTCTATCGGGAAAACACTATCTAAATACAGCTACTCAATATATATATATATATATATATATATATATATATATATATATATATATATATATATATATATATATATATATATATATATATATGTGTATATATATATATATATATATATGTATATATTGTTTATATTTAGGCAGCATTTTCTCATTTATGCAAACATTGTTAAAAATACCAGAATTCGTCTTGTTAATTATACCTTTTTTATTTTTCAATTTTTCTGATGGAAGGTTTCGTATTAAAATAAAAAATTAATTTTCCATAGGTTTCACATGTTTTACGAGCTTATAAAAAAACTTTAAAAATTATAGTATTTTAAATTTCAAGAGCGAGTGTCCTTGTCGCTACAAAATTGCTTCTGTTAAAAGTCTATCAAACCGTGCCAAATTAATCTCCCCCACTAACGAAATACTATTCATTGAATTTAAAAATATTAAACAAATATGTATTAACAACGAATTCCCTAATTATTAATATAAACAAATGAGAGTAATGGTTCCAAATTTCAAAAACATTAGTTCAACTGATAATAATATTCAACATCACAACTCAAACAATATTGACATATACTATTGTAATCAAATGCAATCAAACTTTAGATTAGAAAAAAAACATGAAAATTATTATACACCGATACATATCCCAATTAACAATTACAATACCATTAGATTCATTATTTACTATAAGAAATGTTTAACCCAACATATTGTAGTAAAAAAAATTCCTCACCAACCGCAAAACCACTCGATAGAACCAATGTTATTTATGAATTTAAATGCCGTTTTAGAGAATGTAACTCCCATAATAATAATAAAGCTGATAGCTACATTGTTTTTCACAGGACTAGCCTATCCCACCGCCTCACCATGCATCTTGACAAACTCTAGGTCAATTTACCAACCTCAACAAAAACATGAATGCTCCCCTCTTGTTATAGACAAATTCTAGTTAAGAACACTAAAATTATACATTCCGAGACCAATTTTAAAACAATTCTAAAACACAACCTAAAATTAACAACACCACATATAACACCAGTAGTAACATTTTACAATGCTGAACGTAATGCGATTTTGTTCTGTGATGCCATCAAGCGTTGCTGAATGTAAAATATCCAAAGACTTCCTGGAACAATGCGGAAAACGTTCTCTGTGCGTTTCCTCACCGTATTTGAAAACTTCTCTTCTTTCCTAGCGGTTGTGTTCATTTGCTTTGTAAAGCTTTGACACATAATCCAAAAGTGTCGTGAAACATGTGAAATCTATTGAACATTTATGATGGTTTTTTATTTTAATACAGAAAAAAGGATAAGAAACATTGAAAAAAAAGGATAATTAAATAGACGAATTGTGTTATTCTAAACAATACTTGCATACATATGTTTATCTATATATATATATATATATATATATATATATATATATATATATATATATATATATACATATGTGTATGTATATATGTGTATATATATATGTATATGTATGCACATATATATGCATGTGTGTATATGTATATATACATTTATGTATATATATATATATATATATATATCTATATCTATATATATACATATATATATATATATATGTATATATACATATGTGTAAGTATATATGTGTGCATATATATATATATGTATATGTATGCACATATATATGCATGTATTTATATGTATATACATTTATGTATATATATATATATATATATATATATATATATATATAGGATATTGGTAGTTCAACAATTTTTAAAGCATTGAAGAATTAGTATTAAATTGAGAATAAAAGCCCTTTTTCAATGCAAGATATATGTGTTTCCTTTCTTTTTTGACATGTATCTTATCAATTTCGGAGATAAACTCTATCATCTGAGATTCTTCTCTATTTTTTTATAAAAATAAACACACTTTTTTTTTAGTTTGGTTTATCGATAAAACTTCCTTGCTTGTTATTCGCGGCTCTTTGGTTGAACGGAAACGCATCGGGCAGCATGCTGGTATTTTAGGATATTGATAGTTCAACATTTGTTTTAATATATAAGCATCGAAGAATTACTATTAAATTGAGAATAAAAGCCCCTTTTCAATGCAATATATATATATATTTTTTTTTTACATGTATCTTATCAATTACAGAGATACACCTTATCATTAGAGATGCTTCTTAGTTTTTATAGAAATAAACACACTTTTTTTTAGTTTTGTTTATCGATAAAACGTCCTTGCTTGTTATTTGACGTATTGTCCGCGTCTGATGTAACTTCGCGGCCTTTTCGGTGAACGGAAACGCAGCGGGCAGCATGCTGGTATTTTAGGATATTGGTAGTTCAACATTTTTTTCTTTTCATAAGCATCGAAGAATTAGTATTAAATTGAGAATAAAAGCCCTTTTTCAATGCAAGATATATTTATTTCTATATTTTTTGACATGTATCTTATCAATTTCGGAGATAAACTCTATCATCAGAGATTATTCTCTTTTTTTAAATAAAAATAAACAAACTTTTTTTAGTTTTGTTTATCGGTAAAACGTTCTTGCTTGTTATTTGACGCATTGACCGTGTCTGATGTAATTTCGCGTCTCTTTGGTTGAACGTTCAAACGTTGCACGTTATAAAGAAAAAAGAGAATAATCTCTGATGATAGAGTTTATCTCCGAAATTGATAATATACATGTCAAAAAAAAAGTAATAAATATATCTTGCATTAAAAAAGGGCTTTTATTCTCAATTTAATACTAATTCTTCGATGCTTATAAAAAAAATATTGAACTACCAATATCCTAAAATACCAGCATGCTGCCCGATGCGTTTCCGTTCAACCAAAGAGCCGCGAAGTTACATAAAACGCGGGCAATACGTCAAATAACAAGAAAGGACGTTTTACCGATAAACAAAACTAAAAAAAAGTTTGTTTATTTTTATTAAAAAAGAGAAGAATCTCTTATGATAGAGTTTATCTCCGAAATTGATAAGATACATGTCAAAAAAAAAAAGAAAAAAATATATCTTGCATTTAAAAAGGGCTTTTATTCTCAATTTAATATATATATATATATATATATATATATATAAATATATATATATATATATATATATATATAAAATTTGTAGACTGGTCTGTAGTAAACGTTCCCGAATGAGAGGGTTTGGGGATGTCGGGCTTGACCCTCATTGACATGCTGAAAGACTGTCATTCGTTTGTCCAACATTGATAGACGCCATGAGGTTGAAGGTAAACATAGACCAAAGAGCCACTCGCAGTATCTCAACAAATGCCGAGTTGCGCGCACACCACTGCCGGGATTCAGTGACCCTACACGGTCTTGAAACACGCTATACCAGAATCTAGTAACGAGAACCGCACCGGGGTCGCTTCGGGAGCGACCGGGATTGTTGAAGGAGGATATTCGCGCTCAGTTGTGTTGAGCGTCAGGCCGGACATATCTAAATAATTATGAGTTGTCCTGAACCTGAGAACTGGCCCAAGATAAGCTTTCCATGATCACAAATTATTCAGAATGAAAACAAACTTAAACCTTTGTTGCCTGCACTGCACTGCACGGATGCTGAAGAATCACGAACACACTATCTTCACTTTCAGCAAGTTGCATGAATTTTGAAAGTATGTACCCTCGATGACGGCTCGCAGAGTCACAGAACAGTTAATGTAACATCTATAGTATACAATGTGATGCCTTCGAAACCCGGGGAGACACGAATGGCGGTTTCTCACGATCCAAGCCGTAGCAAGATTAGCAATATGACCCTCACGCTTAGCCATAAGGTACAGAGGTGAGTCGCCTTCTAATTACGATATGATTTCTCAATTTAAACATCGGCTTAAAGTCAAGATTAGATGTGATAGGAGGAGACTACACACTTATCGGTTAAAAATAAGATCGATACACACCGCTAGTTTGAGTAGGTGTACTCTGCCGAGGCATGGTGCACACAAATCTGGTTTCTTTTGATACCGCATTCTCGTTAGCAAAAGCTCTGAGCTAGTGGTACAATTGATCCCTGCGCCTCCTATTTTTGACAACGTAGAAACTGTCTTGCTAATTTTCGCCTCTTTCACAAACCGAAAAAACAATCAGCAGCTCATACCTAGATAGATTCGGGGCAAAGCGTTACTAACTGCCGCACATAGCATCTTATTTTTCAGAATTTTCTGTTATATTTTAGGACCCCCACCACCAACTCATACATTTCTACACATATTTTTTTCTAAATTGAAAACGTCAAACATAGGGAATGATGTTGAGTAGGTTTTACTCATAGAGCGATTGTGGTGTTTTGGTGAATTGAACTAGTTTACAGAATAGGCTAATATGACTACAGCCGACCCCCAACTAATTTTGGGCTTGTGCCACATCCTATTTTATAAACAGACGTTGATATATTGTGAATTTTTTTGTAACATGTAAAGATACAAAAAACTATATACACGCGTATATATATATATATATATATATACACATATATATATATATATATATATATTCGGCATATACAGATCTATACATTCATTTATATATATATATATATATATATATATATATATATATATATATATATATATATATAAAGTGATTAGACAGTTCCAATATTTTCCCGATTCACATAGAGTTACAGATTCGAATTCTTTTAAAACTTCTAAACAGTTAACTATAGAAGTGTGGTTTCTGTATTTTTAAAATTTATTTTCAGATTACTGAAAGCACATGTAATATGTGCATATACATTCGGCAACAAAAATACCATGTTGGGTTGGGGATATATAGATTTAAGTTTTCCTGGTAGTGTATAATCAATAAATATTTATCATTTTAGCATTAATACCAGAAACGGGAAATTAAGTTTAAAAGTATAAAATGATACAAGTAAAATGATCGTTTTTTCGAATAGGAATAGGAAAACAAATTATGATTCCAGATAACCCCAAACAATCCGATTTTCGGATTTCCGATTCAGATTAATTGTCAAAACACTAATACACATTTATGCATGTGTATCTTTAGGTGTATATGAATATAAATATGTTTGTTAAAACTTGAGTACTTTCGGTGCAAAATACCTTCATAGGAGGCATAATCATTTTCTTTTTTTGTTCTTCTTTTTATTTCTTCCTGACTGAGACATTTTCCCAGTCAAGTTGAAATTCGTTTGATGTTTTTGACGGCGAAATTTGAAATGTCTATTATTTGTGCAGGACGGGGACAAGTGGTTAACGTATTTTGAGAGGTCGCACATCGAAGCCCTGATGAAATCAGAATATTGACACCAATGAACTCAAACAGCACAAATATGATAGATCACCCCCAAATATAATAGTCCAAAACACGCAAGCATCCTTTAAAAAAGCACTACTTAGACTGAGAGAATAATATGAAAATCAAACACACACGCGCAGAACGCAAAACAGTTAAATATAGACCCATTTTTTCGAACAAAAAAATTCGGTAGAGAGGCAAGATGCTCAAAACGCATTAAAATAAAACAATTAAATAATAAATCATTTTTAAAAAGTGTTGTTTTTATTGGGAAATGTTTGTAGCGTAATTTCTAAAAATATACACTTTGTCTCGTTTAGTGAGCACTACCCTTCCTCTATATCTCTCATATATATATATATATATATATATATATATATATATATATATATATATATATATATATATATATATATATATATATATATATATACAACAGTGGCATAACATCAAGATTCATGGATAATATAGGCATATATCCATAAACCATAACTGAATTATTTAAAAGAGCAAGCAACCGGGTGACAAGAAAAATTTAGCAAGATACCTTATCTAAAAAAATAAATAACTTCACTAAGCACTGAAACAATGATGAATAGTCTTCTGCAACTATGTGAGGGTATTTTCGTTCAGATTAACACACAGATATATATATATATATATATATATATATATATATATATTGTACATATTCCTGTAAAGTGCTAAGGTATGGTTGTAAGACATCACGCTACATACACTACGATTGAGGGTTCGATATAAGTCTAGGTTTGTCAGTCAGAAATACGTTTGCATGGATTGCTTTTATGTACGTAAAAAGTACGTAATACATTTATCTATTAATTTACCTGAATTGTCGTTAAGGAAATCTACATTGTATCGATCTATTTGTAGACTTTGTCATTACTTTAACCGAAAACTTTTTTTAAGCATCAAGAAATATAACTCAATGTTGGCAATTGCGTGAAATAAAGGGCTTACTTTAGTGCAATTACGAGTAAGATAAGCTATATTTGAATGCGAACCACTATCAAAAACATAGCACTATATAAACGCGGTATGATAACTCTTCATTGTCTAAAGTAAAAGAACATCCAAACTGATTCTGATTAAAAATGTTCTCAAATTATCAGACTATGCACTTTTGTGTAAATAGCGATTAAATTGGGGGGAAACTAATTAGCAAGCGCTTCGTAGATTCAAAGCTCTCATTCTGACTTTGGTAATTATGAGAGAAAATATATAAATAATAAATCTTTATGGTAGTCCCCCCAGTTAAGTGATACATCTTACTATATATGAAATGCATTTGCTTAAAGAGAAAACACATTATTTCGTACAATAATTCATAAAACAGCATTCGCATTGGTGTGTACAGGTTCGAGTCTTGTCGCGTTTACAGCATCACTTTAACCAGGAAAGTTGAGATAAATATAAAGTATTACTAATTGCATTTAATTTTATGTTAATTTAAGATGTGCATTACTCATATTAAAAACCCTATATTGACACCTTTATTCAAATAGATTGGGTAATATGTCAAACTATTTTAACATAAAAACAGAAGTCAAAATTGAAACGGTAGGCTAAATGGTTTCTTCTACCGTATAGAACAGTTTCTCAAGATCTAACTAAGTTAATAAAAGTAGTAAAATTCTATCATGAATGAAATGTTTACACTCTGAGACAAACTATATAGGTAACAGTGTCGAATGGCAGAGATGATGAACTAATTATATACGTAATTAATAAGCAGATCAGAATTAGATACTTATTTAGCGGCGTAAGTTAACAAACGTGTACGATTTATTCAAAAGTGTGACTATGTATTCACTATTTAAAACGAGTTACATTATTGGAAAAGCGTTACGGTGTATATTGATTGGTAGCGAATTATATTAATAAGATAACAGTTTGCACTGTTTGTAATAAAGTCGACATTCTGGAGAAATACAGATGCTATATTAAATCAAAGGCAAAAGTGTAAGTGTCATCTGAGTTATGAGTCTCATAATTATGGGTATTGTTTGCCATTTTCAGGTTCAATCCCAGAGCGATTACATGCCATTTTCTTTTCGCTGTTTTGAAGACAACAAGGGCGTAATTAATATATATATATATATATATATATATATATAGTAGGATCAAAATAAACCAAAGTGAAAACTTTTAGTAGATGGAACCTATTGTGAAAAGGATTAGCTCAATATACGAGATAGAGCAATAGTAGAGATAGAAGAAAAAAGAGTGATAAATATGCGACGATTGTCCAAATTTATTTCAAATTTCAATTGTTCAATGCAAGGTTGTCAGTAATAAACTAGTGTTTATTTTTCTTTCCTTAAGCAAAGGCTTTTCAAAAATCGAAATCTTATCATCAGAGGAGAAATACAGATGGATAAGTTGGCTTTCGAAAAAACCAAAGTTCAAATATTTGAAAAATATGAGAATTATAACTAAAAATTATTAAAATATTTTTTGTCAAAAAAACGTATTGAATGAAAAGAAAAATTCCGTGAAAAAGATATGCAAATTGTCCGGGTGGTAAATTTCCGTTGATAAAGTTCAGTGAAATTGTAGAAAGTGAAGAAAAACTCTTTGCTTGGGAGCAGATTGGAGAAGGTGCTCAAAAGTAGATAAGTCCAGATGCACTTAAAAGAGGCTGAGAAGAGGAAAACAGGCCATTTTTTTTATTTACTACCGGGCCTAGTAAAACAGTAGGATCTCATACAAGGATTAACTTTTAAGTGCATCTGGACTTATCTACTTTTGAGCACCTTCTCCAATCTGCTCCCAAGCAAAGAGTTTTTCTTCACTTTCTACAATTTCACTGAACTTTTTCAACGGAAATTTACCACCCCGACAATTTGCATATCTTTTTCACGGAATTTTTCTTTTCATTCAATACGTTTTTTTGACAAAAATTATTTTAATAATTTTTAGTAATAATTCTCATATTTTTCAAATATTTGAACTTTGTTTTTTTCGAAAGCCAACTTATCCATCTGTATTTCTCCTCTGATGATAAGATTTCGATCTTTGAAAAGCCTTGGCTTAAGGAAAGAAAAATAAACACTAGTTTATTACTGACAACCTTGCATTGAACAATTGAAATTTGAAATAAATCGTCGCATATTTATCACTCTTTTTTCTTCTATCTCTCTCTCTCTATATATATATATATATATATATATATATATTATTATTATTATTATTATTATTATAAAAAATTTATATATATATATGTATATATATAATTTCTCTTATTTAACTAGAAATTGATGACTATTAAACTTCCTAGCAAACTCGCTGCAATTGAAATCTAACTTGACATCTTCTTTGATGGCACATGATACCATTAGCTAATAAGTAAGTAACTTCGTACATGGTCGCAAAAGCTTACTCTAAATATAATACGCTATGACTTATAGTAAATAACGGCCAACAGATAGCTGCTTAAATATTGACATATAACAATGACGAAAAATGTTTACCACTGAAAGTGATATGTATAGTATAAAAAGCGTCAAAATACTCTAACAGTCCTTGTAAATCACAAAGTATTCCGAAATGGATAGGATTAATATAAATTAAAAAAAATAATCCTGTATTGCTAATATGGCTTATATTTCAATTTTATTAACTAACCCTGCAATACTTTGAAATTGAACGACCAACCCACACTTTTATGTATATATGTATATATATATATATATATATATATATATATATATATATATATGTATATATATATATATATATATATATATATATATATATATATGTATATATATATATATAGATAGATAGATATAGATATATATATATATATATATATATTAGCAAAGGTACACGATAAGTCATGTAAATTAAATGCCGTGGTAGACAAAATGTGTGAAAAAAAAGACACACGGAATACAGGTTACAATGCAGGAGAAAAACAAAAACAAGATATTTGTCCGGTATCGTCCGTATTAACGAACGTCTTCAGAAAAAGTGAAGATCATCTTTTCCTTCTTCAATGTGTGTTCCTTCAAAATAGAATTGTTTCCAAATCTTCACTTTTTCTGAAGACGTTCGTTAATAAGAAACCGGTTAAATATCTTGTTTTTGTTTTTCTCCTGCATGTTAACCTGTTTTCCGTTGTCTCTTTTCTCACACACACACACACATACACACCCACACATACCCACATACACACACAGACACACCCACACACATATACATACATATATATATATATATATATATATATATATATATATATATATATATATATATATATATGATCTTAAAAGATTTTCAACCTCTAAAATTATATAAAAAATACATTTGGTCCCAAGTTCTTCATTAGAATGTGTCTTGAGTATCAGTCAACCAAACTCTTGTAATAACCGTCTTAGTTTGATTCTAATAATTTACACTAATCTTACTATTGTTTAAGTAATCATCAGTTTTTACCTGGTAAAACAGTATTTTTCTCACTGCACCACAGCAGTGTTGTATCAGATGAAATGTATCTTAAAAAAACGTACCAGATATCATATCTACTGTTTTACTTTTTTTGATTATTTTTTTTGCTTAACCTATTCAAGTATTTACAATATTCTCATTACCTCTGCTGTTTGTCTTTGCTTAATAAAAATAGGTTATTTGTTAATAATTATAACATGTATAAAAACGAAAGGTGGCACAAGGCAGGCAATTTAGTTTAGGATAAACTGGAACTAACATACATTTCATAACTTAACTAGTCACAATCAGCAAAAGAATGGCACTCAAGTAGCAGTCTACTTAAACTACAAAAATTACAATATTATCATGTGGAGAGTTGGAGAATAAAAAAAAACTATATGCAAAAAACGAATTAAATATAAAAAATGAAATTGGCGTAGTTCCTGGTCTAAATAGTTCATCTTGATTTCCACTTGTTTAATAATTATTATTACTAACTCTCTTTAATAAAGTAACTTATAAGTAGTGTAAGGCTCGTTTTCGGAAGATAATTTTTTCCATTCTTAGTTTCACATCAGAAACTCTGAGATTTTGAAAAATCTATGCTTTTACCGTTCCATCTTGCAACGTATGTATCTATAGTGTTATCTGATTTTCTAATTAGTTCTTAATGTGGTATTTTTGTTTATAATGTACTGAACACTTATGTTGGAATTGATTTACCCATTTTACGAAGAATTATACTATTTAATTTTGTTTTTACAGTATCTGAATTATTAACCACCCAAAATAAGTTTACATTACAATAGAATTTTCGTGACTTCACGTCGTCAACGTTCGGAAAGATCTCAGTAGCACTCGAGAGTTGACGAAACTATGAACCAATCAAGTTGCATTTCCCGAAGGCCCCATGGAGGTGTGTAAGCAATGGCCATTTGTAGTAAAATAAAAGAAATGCTGTAAATGTGAATGTAAATTCCGTTTGATGTTTCCTAGTTTTATTTTCTGTACAGGATTACTATTCGAAACTTTCGAATAAAAAACAACCTAACCTTAAACCCTAACCTTTTTGTTATTGTCGTCGTCGTTAGCGCTCAGCACAACACACACACATTTGTTTCGGTGTTTATGTTTACAAGAAAATTAAACAGTGAACAAAAATTAAAAATATACATTTGATTAAAAAGCTCTGTTTCGTTCGAAATAAATGGCTTAAAAACATTGGGTTCGTTGTTTGTTATATAAAAAAATAATCTTTTGAAACCTTCCGGTGAACAAAGAAAATATTTAAAACCATTTAATTAACAATGGTTCGTTTGATGAAAAACAAACATCTAATTAATAAGAGTTGTTTAATTAGGGTTTTTTTCGTTCTTTATTTTTTTTGATTTGTAATTTACTTTGATGCCTGTCTTCAATTTATCGTTTGGAAGCTTTCGCCTCGTCAACTCTCGTGCGCTTCCGAGAGATGCCCGAACGTGTACGATGTGAAGTCACGGAAACCTAGTGCGTTCTCTATAAGAGTACCGAATTTCTATTTTTTTATTTGGCTAATAATTTATTAAAAAAACTTTAGATATAGCTTTATTTAAGGGTTTTGTGATGCACATATTTTTGGCAACAATAATCCTGGCTCTAACTGTTTTTGTGAAGTTTTGGTATCAAATACATAGGATTTTTTGTTTATTTTTCTCCTCCAATTTCAGTCGTAATCTTTCACAAATTACTTCTGTTGTTTAGAATAATATTATCGGGTCTTAATTTCCTTAAGTTATAAGTATGCTAAGCCTGACCTATAATTTCAACTTCTTACAATAAGTGTTGTAAATAGTCTTTGTTTTAGATAAATGCTTCATTATTTTCTGCCTTATCAATAAGAACTATTGCTAACCTATTTTGAAATAGGTAAAGGTCCATAATTATATGTGAATTTTGAAAGAGAGCTTTCATTGTTTTTAGGATGCTTACAGATTTGTTTAATGTTCCACCTTTTTATTTACGAATCTAAGAACATTACTCTTCAATGCGTCAAATTTAGAATTTAATATCTTATCCATTTTTGCCATATATATATACTGAAAGTATCCACTATTTCACTTATTTCTTCACACATGTTGGAATGTGGTAAAAGGTGTTGGAAAAAGCGTGCCCGAAAAGATTAGTAGGTGGAAAATACGTCACTTCTATTCGGGGTTGATACTCCCTCTTCGCCGCTAACTGGCAGATCGTCAGACGTAAGGACGAGGAGTACATGCAAGCCGCAAAAGTGGGCGGCGCCGCGTGGCACCAGTGGCTAGAAAGTCGGTTGTCTAAAAGTTAAAAGTTCACTTTCCAAGTAATTCATGTATCTATTTATCTCTCGTACAAACTAGTCAATCAATGTCTCTTTGTTATATGTTTAAATAAAACTGTTAAAACCAGATCAGCATCCGTGTACATTTCTTTTACTGTAAAGGGCCGTGCTTGACGGTGTCGACGGGAACCGAGTTGAGAGGAACCCACACGGTAAACAGTATTGAACAATTTCGTATAGTTTAAACATTTAGGTTACACAATATATATATATATATATATATATATATATATATATATATATATATATAAACAGGTGTTGTTGAATTACACGGAATGTTTGCTTTATTTCTGGTATAGTATGCTTCCAAGTGATCTTGATTCGACCATGACTCGAGCGCTTTCGATCTTCGTGTTCATCATCAGTACTAGTTTTATTTATTTTTAGGTAGACTTGACTAATTGTGTTTTTTTATTCTGTTCTGATGGTGTTATTGTATAGGAGGATACAACAGCACCATTCACCGCCATATACTTTTACATAACAGACCACTACAGCCGATCCACGAAAAGTACAAACAGCTAGCAACAGATCATACGTAAAATAATTGTATGCATCGCTTTAAAAATACTAGAAGCAATATTTATTAACACAACAATGCAATATTAACATAATGGTTTTTTTTATATACTGGTACTAACATACTAAACGTATTCTATAATTACAAATAACAAAGTGATAAATATGATATATATGAATAAATATATGAAATATACATATGAATAAATCAATGAAATGAAATATTCAAAATAAAAAGTAAATGACTTAACAAAAGCAATAAAGGCACACAAAATAATCAACAAAAACACACGATTTATTTTATTTAATTTCCCCTCTTATTGTCTATAACTCACAAGAAAATTATTAAAAAACATAATTACTCAAGTCAAGTCTATTTACAAAAATAACACAAACATACTCCTGATGACGACGACGTAGGTTGAAAGCGCTCGAAAGCCGAACAAAGAACAAAGAACACAGGAAAACATACTGTACCAGCTACTACCGGAGAAGAGAAAGCTAGCTCGACACATCGATAATATCACTAAAAAAATCAACTTGCTGCATATATACAGGCTGGGCAAAAATAAGGGTCCTATTTTTAAAAATTCATAACTTTTTTATTTATTGATTTTTTTTTTTTTTTTTAGAATAAGTAAAGGACCCCTTCCGAAGCAAGCATGAGTCGTATTAGCCCTAAGGAACGTACCCTCATTTAGAAAACATTATTTTTGCTTAAAAAACTCAAAGCAGTGTAAAAACAATACTTTAGTTTTTGTAAGTTTTAAGAAGTGTTTTTCGGCTAAAATTTGTTTTGTTTATTTCAAAAAATCTCGGAAGGGTCAGTCTACACACACATAAAGTTTGGTGAGTTTAACTTTTATTTTGTGGAAGTTATTCAAATTCAAGTTATTCAAATTTAAAGATAGGATCCTTATTTTGGCCCACCCTGTATATATATATATATATATATATATATATATATATATATATATATATATATATATATATGTGTGTGTGTGTGTGTGTGTGTATCGAAGCAGCATTTTTTCCTTAAGACACATATTATTAAAAATAACCGACAACTCTTGTCTGAATATGTTTGTATTGATCCCTTCAATTTTCCGGATTAAATTCTTAATAATACCCAATAAATATAGTTTCATATTCAAATTTTCCCGCCATAATTAATTATAAATCTCACTCTAGGTCTTTACCTGATTGACATTATTCCACTGAAGATGGACCCAGCTGGGTCAGAAAGTACTCTGGACCAAAATGTAAATAACGGAAGTTTCATCAGCCAATTCTCATCCGAGATTAAGACTTTGTTCCGGAAAATTGAAGGGATCAATACAAAAATATCCAAACAAGAGTTGTCGGTTATTTTTAATAATAATAATAATATATATATGTATATATATATATATATATATATATATATATATATATATATGGTGGTGTGTGTGTGTAGGTCTCGACATTTTTGATGGGTTCTCTGCAAAATATTTAATGAACACATTTTAATTAGCTATATTGTAGACACACTCCTCGTTTCGTTCTTTAATTTAACAAACGCAAAATAGAATTGCATACACTTAAGAATATGCTGAGAAGCTCGCAGCAAAATTAAATCCAGTTCGATAGTCAGTGAACGAAATGTAATCACTTACTAAATGTCCGAAGGAGACTCACCGACTTAAGCCATTTTCCACTTATACGCTGTTCTCGACTAGTTAACGTCGATCGTCTCGAAACAGTTCCATTGTCGGTGATCAATTTAGTTGGCTGGGATTGATTCGAAAAGTTAAGTTGAGAGCACATTTCGCATTAATTGTGAAATTACTTTGTTCGGTGACTCAGGTTGGACTATTTTTCTTAATAGTTTTGTAATTACTTCGCAGCAGTTGACGCTGTGTCTCGGGGTAACGGCACCACTGTTATTAGTGCTTCACAAACTCGGCATTAAGTTACGCATTTGACCGTAAGACTAGCTTTTAACTGTTCAAGACCATTTAAGTCAGTCAATTAAAAGTTGCACTAATTAATCGAAAAAAGAAATACATGCAAAAAGGTTTCTAAAAAAATTAGATGTTTCAGTTAGTTTTTTATTTAAGTGTGCGCGCAAGAGTTGATGAGTGCGTGTGTGTTTGTTTGTTTGTCTCGGCTTGTGTAGTTCATTTGTAAGAAGAGAAAAAAACGAAACCCACAGATTTTATTGTTTTTAATTGAGTCATTTTTATTGTCTACGAAGTAGTTTGTGTTCATGTTCATCATGTGTAATCAATTGTTGGTCTCTGGTAGTGGAAGTATTGGGGGAATTCAATTTCATCAGCTAATTGTCTATTAGGTTTGTGTGGCTCCAAGCAACTCTATCAGAGTCTTGCTTCGTCGGTAGGTAGCTCATGCTTACGTCTGAAATGTGTATCGTTAAACGCGTAAACTGAATTGGCTCATTGTATGTTAGATGCGTTAATTCATCACTATTCAGAGATATGTCCGTCGTGAAGTATGTCACGCTTACGTCTAAAATACAATTTTTGTAAGTCTCTCGCACTGAAATTTCACAGAGTTGTTTCACTTTTATAAGGACACATTGAATGACGAACCTTTTTTCTGCATTCTCCAAAAAATAGTCTGCCTGATACAGACACACATCCCTATATCTCTCTCTTTCTCTCTCTTTCTCTTCTCTCTCTCTCTCTCTCTCTCTCTCTCTCTCTCTCTATATATATATATATATATATATATATATATATATACATATATATGTATATATATATATATATATATGTATATATATATAAGTTATGATGTTGAAAATGATTAGATATACATTCGAATTCCTATCGAAAACAATCGAACCTGAAAACTATATATATATATATATATATATATATATATATATATATGTGTGTGTGTGTGTGTTTGTGTGTGTGTGAGAAATAGATGAATGATTGATACATAAATTGGAAGACTATATATAAAATCGTCAAGTAGTTTAAACAAGGAATATATCAATACAGTTTTTTCATTAATCCATAGATTTTCTAAAATGCAAGCTTTTTGATAAAAGTAGTATATCAATATAATGTTCAAATTGATACTAGAATTAAGTATCTACGTGTTTCCAAGATAGCATTGGATAGATATTATAAAAAACGCATGTGTGCGTGTGTGTTTTTATATTAAAATGCCTTTGTTTATATTCGCACAAAGGCAGTATTTGTGCTCTGATGAGCTTGCTGCTCTGGTAAACCCACGACGTAAATTCACTAGACCAACACGACAATATGCCAAATCCTTTCCATTCAGTTCATTGATATATGCCTTGTTAAACTACTTGACGATTAAATATATGTTGTCCTTTTTCAATTTTTTTCTCATATATCATTTCCTTTTTATAATTGCTCTACTTCGTATTTTGAGCATTAACTCGTATTTTGATCATAACCTTTTCTTGATGAAGTATTTTCAAATATATATTTTTCATCTTTACATCTCTACATTTTATATATATATATATATATTTATATATGTATATATATATACTGACAAATCTAAGTATGATTTCTGCGTAGACAAGTACCAGCTCATGACACAATAAAACAAAAATAACTAAATATTGATAGCTGTAGTTCACTGTTTGTTTGTGGATATTTGTCAGAAATTAAGAAGCACTTACTAATGTGTGTTTTTATTTAATTTACCACTAGAAGATCAACATCTTTCCAGTACACTATTCCTTCATCGATCAGTTACGAAATGCAAAATTTTGTCCAAGAGAACATTGGATAGATGTTAAAAAAACAATATGTGTGTTAGTGTTGGTTTATATTTAAATGCTTTTGTTTATATTCGCACAAAGGCTCTACTTGTGCTCTTATGAGCTTCCTTCTCTGGTATCCCCACGACGTAAATTCACTAGACCAACCTGACACTCTGCCAACCCCCATCCATTAACTGGAGAGGTCCCCAGATGCCGAACAGCTTTCTACTCCAAAAGCTTATTCCTCGTGATGCTGGACTCTGCTCCCTGTCCTAACGGTACTGACATGCAGAAATTTAAAACTAATGAACACAGACATCTCTCTGCATAGCTCCCAATTTAGGTTGACCCTCCAAAAAAACTATCACCCTTTTTCCAGCAGCGCCTTACGTCTACAACTTCGGCCTGCCTTGTTTGGGGTGAACTATGTTAAAAAAAAATTTTAAAACTTTGTCTGCAAACTGTGTCTGTTAATTGTTACGAATTATATTACTGACGTTTCGTAGCATCGTTTGTCCGATAATCAGTGACGTCATGAAAGCATATTTCTGAGCATTGAGCTTCATATAAAGTGTACATGGAAGGCCTTCAATAATTATTTTTTGACGAGACAGACAAAACAATATTACAATTATACATATTATGTTACACAACATTTAGTTGTTGTCAACATTTGTTAAAAACACGGGTTGCTTAATGCCTATATATACATAGCTCCCTTAAATATTTTTGATTTTGATATCATTCCAAGCTCTTTACAAACACGTTTTCACATCATCAATGTAATCTATGTTGTGTCGATATATTTGTGTTTTTACTACAACCTATCTCCAAACAAAGTACTCTATTATATTTACGTAATTTTAGGAGTATAGGCAGTAACCCTTGGGTTTACTTTCGGCACCATCGTAACTCTCGATTCATTTATGTTATCCTTTAGTCCTCACATTCCATGAGCGATGTTTCTGACAAATGGGGGATAATTGCTGTATTCTGGGTGAGAATCGATCCTCATAACACTTATCGTTGTCCTTGAAGTATTTTTTAAGCCCCTTGCATCAAGTTTCCCCTATGCCCTGCTTGGAGCGATTTGAATAAAAAGTAAAATCTGGGCTTTTTGTATGGCCAACTATCTGGTGCAAGGACATCGACAATTTGCTGATGAAAATTGAATTAAAGCTCCTCTGTTCTAGCGACCATCCCTTAATAAACTGAAAATACGCATTTTAATTATATAAACATTTTGTTCTAAATCTGCTACACTGCGACCAGCGACCATAGCTGTATAATAAAAATAGTTCTTTTTTTAATTTTCCATGACCCAATTTCGAAAATGTGATCATAGGTAATCGTGCACTCTGTTATAAAAGTGTTGCTTAACATAAACATAAACCCTTAGTAAGTATTTGTCAACTCAAATGGTAATATCTATTCAATTTAAACAACCAACAATTAACGTTTATTGGTGAAAATAATGAATAAATAAATAAAATAAATATGGATGATGTTTATAATTTACAATTACTTAAGGTAATCAATTATTTACTAGTATATAGTTCAATGCATATAATAAACAAATGCCTATTAACCCACATAACTACTATGAGTATTCATAACTTCAGAAAAGTATGGAATCGACTGAATCAGTTAATGTGTTAATAGTTTCTTGAGGCACTGCTTTTGTTGCAGTACTAATTGCTTCCTATTAGTCCGTTTTAGACGATCATTGACGTCCGTTGACATAAACATCTCGTTTGCTGATACATCAAAAGTGTTCTATTGGCTTAATTCAAGAGAGCATGGAGGCCAGGAATTCATCTTTGTACTTTTAAATCTCGAAGGTGCTAAGAATGTTTGATTGGCATGGACAGAGTGAGAAAATACATTCGTAAGCATAAAAACAAAGTATTTTAGTAGAGCAAATTTATGTCATCTAGCCGATGTACTTGAGATTATTTCAAACATTGCACTAGGAAGCAGACGTAATTTTTGACTCCTTAGGGTACTTTATTGGACTAAGAAGTCTATCTTCAATGACACTCGCCCATATTATGATTCCTCGACCATTTTGTTGTTATCTCAGACGTTTTGCCAATCCATTAGGGTGTTCAGTGGTTGCCCGGGTCTCATCAGGGAATAGAACCTTACTCATATTTATCTTTCTATATGTGTTTGCCTTTTCTATTCTCAAATGGGTGTGTATTATTGTAATAACATGGTTTGTAGGTGAAACTTTCCCAGACTCCATTGTTGGATGAATTACATTCTTTTTTAGTGTGATACATAAAGACACCCAGCTGCTGTGAAGATGGATTGACTTGTATTTCCAGGTTTTCTACGGAGTTGATTAACAATATTTCGTCAAAATCCCGTTTCATGGATATTCCAGCATCTGATGGTTCCTTTTGTGGGGAAGCGTCGTTAAAAAATATGTTTGCAGTGTCAACATAACCATTTTATTTTCTGGGCTACTCTACCAGGCTAAATCCATTTAAACTTTTCTTTTATTAAACTTTTTTGTCCCTCAATTAGTGATTTAGAACGTACCCTTTTTATATAGAAGTAAACTAGCTATTATCTTTGGTCACCCTGTAATGAGCAAAAACGTGAATTACTGTACACACTATTCACAACAATATGTACATTAATCAGAAAATGTGATCATAATGTGTCCGAATTTCCGTAAAACAATTGCTGAAATTGGATAACAGAATGATGATTTAATTTAATGTTTATTAAAAAGCTATTATCGCTGGTCGCAATGTCGTGTTCCGTTTTATATGTGATGTTTTCTGTATTTCTTTACTTTAGAACGTATTTATGTGTGTTTGCGTAGATGTTGTTGTGACTATCGTCCTTAACGTCGATATGTGAAAAACTACTACATTTCGCCGATGTTACAGCCGTGTTCTTCGATGTATCATAAATCAAGCCTTGTGTTTCCCCATATGTCGACTATGAACGTGTACCCTTTCAGAAATCATGTTGCAAAACATACAACAAGGATGAGGAATGGATAAACATCCGAAAAAAACATTCCCCCCCCCCGCTTTTTAAATGCTATATTTTAATTAAGAATTATTAAATTGCCATTACCATATTTACAAGATGTTTCTATTATTCAGATAGCAATTAAAGAAGAATCAAATACGGGTTGAGAAGACGACTTTTCTAATGATACTGGACATAGACTGATGAGGAAATGTATCCAGTCGCAAAAGCTAAAGGTATTACCTGCAATATAAACGGATAGAAATACGTTTGGCTAAAATGGCAGATATGACAGCTGCATAAACTGAAATTAATGCATCAATTTGCTAAATATAACACAAGACGCAACTAACTAAACCGAAAGCAGGGTGACCACAATAGATGCATAAGAAAATATGGCGAAAAAGGTCACATTAGGTCGCGTAGGCGTTGTGCCGGAAGAGGCGTAGAATTAACTTGAAGTTTCCAGATTCTTGACTAGCTAACCCTAACCCTAACTCTAACTTTCAAATGTATATTCCGTTATTATTTATTAGCGTACATAAACTTATTAGACAGTTACTTACCAACTCAACCCATAATAACCGATAGAGAATGAAGCTATAATAAGACATTCTTTTAAATACAGTCGTGGTGTTTTTACAGTACGACAGCAACACATGAAAATAGGTTAATGTATGATTATTCAAAATTTAGATTAACATGAGTCAGCATCAATGATAGCGTGAAATAAACATTTGAGGATCTAAAAAAAAATGTTTTTTTTAAAAATTTATTCCAAATAACATAGGCCTGCACAATTGACGAAGCAATATGTCGTTATTTAAGTGACAAAATATATTTATTTCTATTTATTAATTTTTATCTAATTTTTTTTTACTGTTTTAATTTATTTATTTACGTTTCTAATGTTATTATTACTTTCTAATTGAATGGACTACTAACAGTCGAGAATGTTCATTAAACATCTGTGGGGCAACACCTCCTTCGAGATGTCTATCCTTATCTTTTTCCCATAATTATTGAAACTAACTTAATGTTCTCGCAGTAGCCATTTGAACAAAGGTTCTCATTAGATTTCCATTTCATTTGAGTAGAGATCGAGCCACCATAAGTGTTTCAGTACTCGACGTCTCATACAAGTGGAGTAGTATTGTATTTTTCTTACCTTGGCTTTTCCACCCTTCCAGAAACCGAGGATGATGTTCTGTTGCAGACACCGATTTTAGTGCCACCATGTTTTTTGTATTCTCGGACTTGGTTTCGTCAATATCATCATCATCATCATCATCATCATCATCATCATCATCATCATCATCATCATCATCATCATCATCATTATTATTATTATTATTATTATTATTATTATTATTATTATTATTATTATTATGCCGTGTATGAAAAGAAAACATACACCACGTTTTCTTTTTTTAATTGTGAACCGGAAACTAAGCCATCGTGGTCGGTGAGGCGATGCATGTGTCGGTCACGCAGATGCACTCCATCCATAACGATGACAGATGACGTACGAGACTCACATTTCGCTAACTTTATTTGCACGCAGGAAAGCGTATCGTTTACATTGGCAATTGACGACAAGCGGAATGAAAAGGGAAAATAAGGAATCCCCAAACAGTGGGAATTAAACACTTTCTCACTTCCAGTATGCAAGTCTACATCATTTAAATTTAAAGAACGGTGTATTGCCATCTGGAGTGAGCTCGTGTATAGGTATATCTCCCTTTCTCGTTCATTTATCTCTCTTTCACTAGCGCTATATCACCTGCTCTTTCTCTCTTACTCTCTCTCTCTCTCTCTCTCTCTCTCTCTCTCTCTCTCTATATATATATATATATATATATATTATTTTTATTTATACAGGCATGCACATAATCTACGATACTGGCATATGTGGTATCGATCAACAGTTGTTAGAAAATGATAAATATATGTACATGATCTGCGGCATTGAAATGTGGATGTAATCGATCAAGAGTTGTACGTAAGTGATATCTCATCAGGCAGTATAAATATCTGATATTTCACTTTGATAAGATTTTTAAATCATATTTCCAAATATTATTAAAGGGAAGGATCAGATGTTCATTCTTCCTGATGAGCTCTCAATCTCTTATCCCAGTTGATCGATAACATCAACAAGCCAGTGTCGCAGAGTATGTACACAGCTGTATAAATACAAATAATTATATATAAAAGCTCTATTTGATATTGAGTACTCTTCATACACCCGGTTAAGCTTCTTGGGAGTTTTATACTGTGTATGTGAATATTACCTGGATTACTATATATATATATATATATATATATATATATATATATATATATATATATATATATTAGTACTTCATGTATCCACATAAAATATTATAAGGAGATATATTTTTTTATGTGTCAGTTTTCAGTATTTACTTCAACATTACTCGATACGTAAGTAGAGCTAGGTAGTAAGCAATGAAAATATATATGGCAATCAAGCTACACAGAGGCTCCCGTGGCATTTAGCCTGACGATTCCCCCTGGGGTGAAACACGGGAGCCTCTGTGTAGCTTGATTGCCATATATATTTTTATTGCTTACTCTATATATATATGTATATATATATATATATATATATGTATATATATATCGATATAGATTAAGCGAAATAGAGAGAGAGACAGAAAGACAGTCATACAGATAGATAGACAGAGACCGTGGCAGAGACAGAGACAGCGACAGAGACAGAGAACAATACGGAGACAGAGACACAAATACAGGGATACATGGATACAGAGAAGGCAATGTGGATATGCATATATTAATACCAAAGACAAAAAGTAAACATGTGTCTTATATATATTTTTCTAAACATAACCTGACGCACCATATATATATATATATATATATATACATATATATATATATATATATATATATATATATATATATATATATATATATATATATATGTGTGTGTGTGTGTGTGTGTGTATTTGTTATTTGCATAACTTGAATTAAATCCTGAGGTTAGTTGAATTTAATGAAGATTAAGTTATAACGAATAATGTTAGTAAATTTCCGAGTGTATATTAGTAAACAAAAAAGGATAAATACATTGTTTCTGTTTATAACCCTATAACTTTTATTTCAACATAAGTTGATCGTTTCTTTTAATTCTATCTACAAACATTTATATCTAATTGTTCTCGATCAATTGATGTTATTTAAATCTTTGTCTTATAATGTATGCAACCAAATTTCTAATGTCACAGAAATATTGAGTTGATTATTTCATGTTTTTCTCTTTCAAATGTTATAATATTTTCTGTAGTTCCCAACATCAACAAAATAGGCTGGAGGTGATTTAACTCGCACACACAGATCAACGAACAATGCCCTTAGATCGCACCGGGATTGTTGTTCATAGATTACTATCTGAGCATAATACCGTTTAATTTCATTTTACGCTAATTGGTTTGTCTCTTACGTATACTTTATTTTAAACGTAAATAATAACAAGTTCCTTTAAGTTCAGTACGTTCTAATGTTCTCATCAGAATGATTTATTATATGATACAAGTTACACGAAATATACGATGTCAGTTTTTCGAAGGGTCAAAAATATACCTGCTTAATTGAGTAAGATGACCTCTGAGACATTTTTCTAAACACATTTCTTATTTTATTTAAGAGAATTACTCGTTTTTGTTGTTACTTTGATTAAGCAATATTTTAAAAGAAGGGATGTTTGGGTAAGATTGGTATTAACTTTTTTTTAAAAAAGTGTCCTATCTTTGTTCTAAGTTTAAAGATCAATACATTTAATTGATCATTACAATGTTTAGTTTCATAGAATCACTCCTGTCTACAAATCTTACGTGTTCTTATTTACTGTTTAAATTCAGACGCCTTATTTAATAAATAATTAGACATTTTTAATGGTCATTAATGTGTAATTTTGAGATCGAGTTTTCGACTTAAAATGTGTCTGATGTCACCGAGGATCCTTACGTTTTGGGTTAGGGTTAGGGTTAGGGTTAGTCGTAGGTTTAGGGTTAGGGTCTGGGTAAAGTTTTGCTTTTCCTTTCTCACTACTACAAAATGTATTTTTATACAATCACTACCGCCTACAAACACGGCTGCCGTTGTAGTTATGTTCACAATTTGAGACGTGTTATTGAAGAAACAAAAAAGGAAATTATAGGATCCCGAAACTTGTTGACCACTATAAACAATTTATATATCTTGTATTTGAATTCTGGATTGTTCTATTGAAAAAGATTTCTGGTGTCACAACCGACACTTACATTATGCAATTACATTTTATGCGTTATTTCAATTGGAGGTGTAAATGACATTTTACGGCCCTAGAAACAAAATTATTTAATTGAAAAATGCAATCACCTTACATCCGGGTTTGCAATTAATTTTCCCCCATATATCCGCCAGGCAACCCACTCGTACAACTGTTTTAAAATAATATCGTTAAGCCTATTTAGCGCAAGACAACCATGAACATCAACTAATTAAATGCGTTATAGTTGAGTCTGGAAAATTATTAAGTTAATCAAAGTTCGTGTGCGACGCCGGAGAATAGGTTAGACGCGTATATATATATATATATATATATATATATATATATATATATATATATATATATATATATATTATAAATTATTATTAATTATTTATTACCTACAGACATCGATGTGTCATGCTTCCGCAACCTTCAGTGCAGGTAGTTTAATCACGCCGAGTGTTACCCGTCGGCCACCACAAATTAGCTTGGAAGTTATGAGGAATTTAACTTTGTAAATGCCAAACCGGCGGGTATTTACACAAGCAGTGAAGAGTCATCAACAACAACAAACCGTGATGGGTCTCGCATGATTCTAGTGGTACTGCTTTTTATTAAAGTCTCCCTGAGTGCCAGGCCTTAGTAAAAGGGACTATACATAATTATATTCCGATCACAAATCGCCACTGATTCGAAGTTATATATATATATATATATATATATATATATATATATATATTACCCGAACCCCAAAATCACAGAACCCCCCCCCCCCTCCACTGCTCTTTTCCCACCCCTCCACTACTTCACCATGTAAATTATGTTTAAATGAAAAACTGGAAATTATCCGTTTTAAAGACAAAAATAAACTCCTAAATAGAAAACAAGAGACGTCTATCAACTGTAAACATAGTAGACTCTACCTCCTTAGCAACCCACATACCCCACCTTAACCCCACACCAACTCCCCACATATTTTTAAAAATGGAAATTTTTTTACAAAAATGAATGATTACATTAACCCCCCCATTATACACTACCTCAACACACATTATAACCCCCTACCCACCCACCCAAATTTACAACCCAACCCACCCCAACATTCTCGATGAATCTATAAATCTATAAATATTTAACCACCCCACTAAACTATCAATAACATCAAATCTCTAAGTATTACCTATAATTCTAAGCCTCAATAACCTCTCAGTCATACTACTAATTCTACCAAAATCATCTCCCACCTAAACCCATAACTGGGATCGCTATTAACTCTGATATCACTTAGACTAATCTAATCTCAATTACTTAATTTTTCGATTACTATCTTGAACACTTAATTATTGACTGGTACTTAGTCCTTGTCATTGGTAGTAGAACTATAACAGCCTACCATCACTTGTAGACTTATTTCGCCCAATGACTTCGCAAGTTGCAGGATGGTAATAATAATAGTAATGATTATTATTATTATTATCATTATTATTGTTATTATTATTGTTATTATTATTATTATTATTATAATTATCGTTATTGTTATTAACTAGTTATTTTTATTTTTATTTTTAGTTTTATTAATGCTATTATAACTGCGACTATCGTAGGTATGATTGGCATTGTTATTATTATTGTTATTGTAATCGATTTTATTAATACTAAAAATGGTAACACCATTAAACTTCTTTTATATAATGATTCCACTAGTATTGATTTTAGTATAATATAATCAGAATTAAAAACTATTATCACAACAAAATTCACTACAATTACTGAGCAATCCATAAATAACTATATTAAAATAGAATGCAAATGTAGCAATTAATACCCTAAATTATAATTATCTAACATTTTTATCTACACGATAATTACCTATTACAAAAAAAGTGACAGTTATAACTTTATAATTATAATTCTATTCTCATTATTTAATTTAATCCACGCTGCCTCCCCCCGCCCTAGCTGGAATTGAGGTCACGATGGCCCAGACACGAGAGAACATCCCACGCAACTTTTTGAAACAGGACTTGTTGGGGTCTCCCCCTCTCCCCCCTCCCTTCTCATGTCCCCGTTATAGGCAGAGTTCTATCTCCGTCCCCCGTCCCTCTAATGCATCTTAAATTTCCGGTTGAGGTTGAATTTAAAATATTTGCCATTTGATTCCATTGTCGCTTGAAGAGTTGACGTTCATTGCGAGCGTTAATGAAACAGCATATATTCTGTCGCAATTAATGGAAACATAAAATCACCACCAAAAAAAAATATATATATATATGTATATATATATATATATGTATATGTATATGTATATGTATATATATGTATATATATATATGTATATATATATCATATATATATCATATATATATACACATATATAAATATATATATATATATATATATATATATATATATATATATATATATATATATATATATATATATATATATATGCAAGCTAGCCTGCAGTAATGTGTAACGCACATCTGAAACTCAGTATAACTCAATATATTGTATTGTCTCTATAAATCTTTTAAATCTTAATATTATTTTTTTTCAATTGTAAAGTTACGATTATCCAATTAGTTTATTTCTGTCGGTGTATCTAATTTGGTCGTTAAATTCTTTTGCGTCACTTCGTCTTCAGCGAATCAAGAATTCGTATTAAACTTTATCTCTTCTATCTTTGATTTTTTTTATTCATGTATACACAAACATCTCTGAATGTTATGCATTGATCGTTTCCAATCGCAAAAATGAATGTTCAATGTGTGTTCGCTCATACTTGCGACACTATCGCTGTCATATTTCACGTCAGGTTCAGATGACAATTGAATTAAAATGTCCGATTTTTTACGATTTTCCACATTTAGTAAAAAAGATACATCCTACGATTAATGTGTTATTCTACAAAAATTACGTAAACAATTTCGAGAAAAAGAATCTCTTAAATCCCAAACAGTCAGACAAGACGCGTACGAAACCAAACAAGGACGGGCTTAGAAAAGACACATTAAAAACATGGTTACAATAGAAAAAGATTTTATACAGACACGTGTAGAACTGCGTGTATGCAGATGTCGATTGACAAACAGAGAGTTACACTGTAACAACATATGTTGTTATAAAATATTGCGTTCATAGGTTAATCGATAATTGGCTTCACTTCTACACACAGTTTTAAAACAGACAAATGCATGTATGTACGTACACTCATGTGCACTTTTATCTATATATATACACATTACATATAATATGGTAACATACAGATTAAAATGATTATAATAAATAAGCAGAGTACAGAGAGTCCAATCATGTTGAGCCGCATGACTGTTTCCATAGAAATTATTACCTTGTACAAAATCCAAATAATTATCTAACTCTAGCAGAATAACTTTTTAGGTTGTGAAAATAAATAATAAAATTAATTTTAAAATATTAATTAATAAATCCCTCATTCGTCACTTTGACATTTTTAGTTCAGTAGCAAGAACTCCCGATTCCTTATATATCAAAGTATTACTATTATTACTAGAATAACTATCTAGTGTTTATTGCCGGAAGCATGAGACCCGGGACCATGTTGGATCTGTTAATTGAATTCTAACTTTCAAAATTATATTGATGGTATATAGCCAAAATGTGACGACATGTTATGCTATTAGATGAAATTTGGTACCGTTCTTATACCAGAACATCAATTATGTTTTTGCTTGAAACAATTGTCAGAGAAAGAAAGAGAGAGTCAACAGATTAAGATTAGAACAGAAGTGACGCCGCCGTTACTGACATAGCGTTGCCAGGAACGATAGCCAGGGAGATACGTTTCAAAAATATATATTTGGTATATAGCCAAATTGTTCTGAACATAAGCCATAACAATTATTTAGTGTGTTTGCTCTCCAAAGTATGTTTAAATGATGAATATTTTATTCTTTCTTCAGCTTATTCTCATTTCCCAATGCGGTCTAATTTTTTCTAATGTTATGTTTTATTTAATAGCATAGTGTAATATTTGATTATTGTGAACCTTATTAATCTCTTCTGATTCTAACAACAACTGTAATTAATTTTAAAATTCATAAACAACTCATGTTGTAGATTGGATAATGGTAAATTCATTGATACAATTTGGAAATGTATTACTTTATTTAAATTTAGCATCTATTATATTAAAGGTTGAGCCGAATGATATTTCTATTTCTGCTACTTATTAAGTGAAGTATTTGTTTATTTCATTTAATTAAAATGTTGAGATTGTTTATTAGTTTAAATACTGCTAACTACTACTCGATAACACTGGTTAAAAAGTGTTATAATTAATTTACGTTGATTAGATTTTGCGTGTACATATATATATATATATATATATATATATATATATACATATTAATATATATATATATATATATATATATATATATATATATATATATATATATATATATATATATATATATATATATATATATATATATATTATCGCAAGCATTTTTTTCCAACTTGGTTCACTCCAAACAAGGTAATTGATACTGTAGATCTACGGGAACACTGATAATTTGGGTGAAACTGTATAGGGTCATCCTAAATTGGGAGTTGTGCTTCGAGATGCTTGGTCACCTGAATTTTACATTTCTGCATGTCAGTACAGTCGCGAAAATATGGATCATGAAATGTGTTCCAGAGGCCGACAGCTCGAGGAAAGAAGCTATTTTAGTAGAAGGTATGCTCGGCATGTGGGGGCCTCTACAATTAATAGACGGGATATAGCATATTGTCGGGTTTGTCGAGGGTGCACAAGATCATCCACTTCATCGGACCACATTTCATTTAAGTACTTGTAAAACAAGCACAAGGATGCAACATTGTGGCGATGGGACAGGGGCTGGAGAATGGTGGATAGTACGAGATCTATTATATTAGATCCTCTATTTCGGACCTTGCCTATAAGAGGGAGGCTAGTTAATGGTGCCCCAGCCCAGATGTATCAGTAATACTCTATTCATAGGCGGATGGTGACTTGCAAAGATATAGGACACTGTCAGATGTGAGAAGTTTTCTAACACGGTAGAGGGATCCCCCTTTCTTTGCAGCAGGTTTAGTAATGTATTCTATGTATTTATTCCAATTCATGTTACCTGTGAATGTTACGCTGATGAGTTTTTACCCTGTTCTCGCAGATAATATATTATTTGCCATGTCACCCGGTGGTTGAAAACGGTTCTTGTAGTTGTTGAAAAAAAGATATGTATCTTAGCAGCATTAAATCTTAGCATCTATCTATGACCCCATTCTGCTACTGACTGGATCTCAATTTCTAAGGATTCGAACATTGTCCTGAATATATGCGCGTCCGTTTTACCAACATGATAGAGTAAAGCGTTGTGTCGCCAGCAAATATACACATCTCAAAGACAATTTTATCAGGGAGGTAGTTTATGAAAATATTTTCCCGCTCTCAGCGAAGCAAGATTTGGCAAGCCATTTTTCGTAGATTTTGGAGAGGACATGGGTCATTTCAGCAGATCATTTCTTTATTACTATTACTGGTATAAGATCAGACTTACATGCCTTTGACGTGTCAAGGTGTATAATGATGTCCAACACATGGTCAAGTCAACAAGTCTAACCCCAGTCCACAATGGTAATTTTGAGAGAAAGTAGTTTGTAGAGTCCAAAGTAGATGTTAAGGAAAAACGCTGTCTTGTTAGTTGCTGTACAAACGGCATTAGTGTGGTTACATATCGGGGTAATTTTATTTCCAATTATTCACCACAATATAATCGAAAGTACATCGTTTCTCTGACTCAATACATTTTCTGGTCATGTCCGTATACATTCTCTTTGCTTCATTTATTACATTATTGCAATGCTTTCTTGACTTTATAAGTGCATGTATCTTTGTTTATGATCTGTGACGGTTGAATTGTCGAATCTCTCTTGCATCTAAACAATAGCAGGGACACAGTTCGAGGTGAACCATTGTGGAGAGTGGAGCTTGCTGTATAATTCTAGGTGCTTCAAAGTCTGTTTAAACCATTCGGTTACCTCATTTACGCACTCATCAGCCGAGGGAAAATGTTTACCTTCATGGGGCGTACTAGATGCGATATCTGATGGATTACGAAACATTCCACTTCTATTATCTTGTTGTTTTAGACAACGGCTCATCAGTTTTGGGACAATATTTTAGGGTTATATAAATGATTACAAGGTGGTTAGCGTTCTCGAGTGTGCTATTGTCATTCATCACACCAGCGTCTGGCAATGAAGTCATAAAAAGGTCGAGAACTGAGGCTTGCTGGTCCACACAGTCAGCGACGCTGGTCGGGAAAGTGATAGTTTGTTAGAGGAAGTGCACTATTGAGAAACTATACGTGGAGTTACCAGCTGCGTCTGTATAGCTAGATAATCTAACCAGTTGCGGGTATGTATATTAAAATCAACAAATACATGTATTTGGGTACTCAATTCAAGTGAGAGTATGTTATTTTAGCTTTCAGCGACAACATTAAGCAGTGTACAGTCTTCGGTCGATGAGAACGGTATATGAAATATAAGTAACTAACGCTGTGCTGTAAATGTATCATAAGCACATATTATGTTCTCTAGAGATGTTCTGAACATAAACGTCAGGCCCGTGCATATGTTTATCAGAGTCTTTACGGTAGAGCGGGAAGTATCCAGTCACATCAAAATTGTGTGAGGAGATTGGAGATTGTAATTTTGTGCTAGGATATTCGGGGAGTTTTCTAGGAAAAAGTTGTTTACGTCATTGATGTTAATCCTAAGCCTCCGGATATTTAAAAATGCTAGCCTCAAAAGCTGAGGCGAAGATGTGTGTTGATGGGTTTCTAGTTCAGATTTTTTTTTATCTTTGCACTGCCATTTATGTTTTTTGATAGAGTGGGGAAGGCAATATGGGTGCTTGTGTTTTGTGCTAATAATCTCCCACAACAGGACAGTTAGTTGACACTTGATCAATAGGGTGTTGCCTTCGGGAAAGCCCACCGGCACGTACAGTTACCAACATTAGTATACAACTGTAGATAGATCAGACGCTTTTAATGCTACCCAAGGGTGTGGACTCCTGTACGACCAGTCGATAACAGCAGCCAGACAAGCTGTGCAACCTGTTACCTTAACCTGTCGGAATAAAAGGGACCCAGACTAGTCATTTGAGAGTTAGTGACAAATATTTCCCCTCGAGTTGCCTGGATAGAGACTCCAGCTTGTTTTTCATTTGCATTTGACACCTGAGAATGATTCAACGAAGAATAGAAAACGTTCCTGAAATCTGTGAAACCTATGTAACATTTTTTATTTTTTTTATTTTAATACAAAAAATATCATCAGCGAAATTGAAGAAACAATAGGTTAATTATACCTATGTTTTGCTTCAAACGAATTCAGACGAATTCTGTTATTTTTAACAATGTTTGCATAAATGAAAATATGCTGCCTAAATACACTATATATATATATATATATATATATATATATATATATATATATATATATATATATATATACTAGTGAGTTACGAATACCTACCCAAAGGATAGTTCAAATAAATTATCTTGCAAAATGTTTATGCCCCTTTGCGAAGATTAAAGTCATATTATGATGATACTAAACCTTATGTTTTCAATCCTGTTTTAACTTTAAAATCCATCACATAATTCTGATTTTAGAAAATGTCTCACATTTAAGGCACTAAATTAAGGGGTCTTGAGAAGAAATTAAAATGCCGGTAACTACTTAAATTAGTGCATTATTACATGGATAAATTCAATGTAACTCTTACATATGTACATTTTTTAAATTAGAGGATGTGTTCCCGCTAAACTGATTGCATAGTACTAATACAATAACATTTCAGGAATATTTATGAATTCTTGTCTACTATCTAAAATTTCACAAAAATCAAAGTTATTTGAATTTTAAAAGAGTATATATTCCCCTTGTACCATGGTAACATACAACCAAATTAAACAAGGTATATTCCACATGTAGACACCTTACACCTACCAGTTATTCTTTAAAGTTCATAATAATCAATTACTTTATTTAGAGGAAATTTGACTACACACATACAAACTTTTCTATTTTAGTTATGTAAAATAAACTAAAATTGCAGAAGGCCAGCATGATTGTTATGTTTTGGGGGTTAGGGTAAGGGTTATTTGGTTGGGGTGCCATTAATTATTAAGAAGTGAAATGAAAATTCTAAATTAAAAAAAATACGTGCAAAAGAGAAATTGAACGTCATTGTAACTCTAGTCGCGAACTACATATCTGCCTTTGATTATCAACCTAACCTTACATATACATTGTAAGATAGTGGTGTATTTATTGTGGAGAACACGCAACTCTCTCTCTCTATTCTTCGTTTCTTCTTTTCTTCTCTCTCTCTCTCTCTCTCACTAAAGTATAACGATGAGATTCAATTTGAAGACGAGAGAGAAAGAGAGTCAGTTATAGAGAGATGGTGATTAGAGGATGAGTTTTTCACCAGATTACGATGCATCAATATTTACTATCGCATAATAAGTTTTCTAACACATTTGAAAATGAGTAACCATCAATATAAAAGGGCATTCGAAAAGAAATCGGTGTAAACAGAAATGTTGTCTTTGTCCAACAGCAGATTATAGCGAATGATCTTAATTATAGATGGACGGCCACAAACGATATGTTTGCACAGTTTGTTGACGTGGGCAACGGTGAATATCTATATACAATAATTACGAATAAAATACTTGGTAAATACACGTTTGAAAAAGTAAAACTCTTTCATTATATTAGGTTTACGTATTTTTCATAACATGTGAAGGTCTATTTTAGTCTTTTTTTATAATCATAATTAGTATTTTCAATTATATTACGGCTGGCCACCTTCGAGCACTTAATGCTCTTAAGATCTCATCTGATAATTGTGGAATTATTTGTTTAACGTAATTTTTATTTTTATTCAGTAAAAGTTTTTATATTAGTTATCATCAGTGATTCTTCATCGGAAATCAGTGGATACTACTTAAGTGTGGGTTTTCTAATGTTCTCGCACCAGACGTTTACAAGTGATATGTAACTGTGCCCACTGATATGTGAATTCTAATGAGCTTCCCTAAAATTCCGAAACGTGTGTACCGTTCTAGTCAATGTTTAAAGGCTGAGATTTATACTCAGTCTTCATATCCTTTCAGACTCTTCAGGGTAACTTTCTTCTGTACCAGCCGATGTTAGTGCTACTTTTTTTTGGGGGGGGGGGCATTTTGGGACAGAATATGTTCTATTCATGTATTCAACGCGTCAGTTTTCTTTCTTTACATCAGTTAATGCTGTGAATCTTGGTTTTACTTCTATATGTCGATTGGTTTCTGCACTCTCAGACTTTAATAAAACGTTTGTTGTTTGCATAGGTACTGGAGGTTGTGCTTTCTCACTTCACCTTTTGGTTCTAATGATTTTAGTCTTTGAAAAAGCTTGAGAAATATTTCATTCACTCACTAGTACTTGTCATACGAGGTCTTACCAGGGATCGATCACCAGGAAACAAGTTATGCTCCCTTGGATATGAATGAACACGAATTATACTAAGATGTCTATCACACTCCGCTTCTTTCCATGACTGTTGCACACTGCTCTGCGTTTTTTGTCACTTTTGTTTATCATTAAATTCTCGTTGATACTGCCCTGTATATTTCATTTAAACCTTAGTAGTAATAAGTAGCTTATTCATTTTAGTTTCCAGTAGAGGGTAGGGTCCAGTACATGATTGCCCATCCCTGCAAGCACTTATTAACCATTGTATATAGCAGGAACCGATGTTTGTGACGTCGGTTTTGCTGTGGGAGGTGACGGGAGTGGTAACTCATAGATTTATCTCATAAAAATTTAGAAAATCTCAAGAATTTCGAATCCTTTCGTAAAGAAGATACTTTGATTTTGATGTTATTATAGTATTATCATTTTTATTACTAGTTCATATAAAGATCACTTCAGTATTGATGTGTAAGTGTAGCGGATTTTTTCTCTATTTTCTATGGATGAAAGTGTTTATTCCTACTCTTAGAATTACCGATTGATAGACAAGCGGTTATAGTTTGTTATTAGTATTTATTCAAGTCTCCCGATATGACGTATTTAGCTCTCCACCTGCACCTCATTCCAAATTTGATGATAATCAATTTAATTGATGTTGAGCTTCTGCGTGACTAACCTATTTTATATACTTATAATACAGAAAATACAATTATTATCCATTTGTAATTTTCTTTGTGTAATTATGTCGTGGTTGGCCAATATCTGCTAGGCGTAGATCAAAAAAAATAGCTTAGTACTGTATGTCTTATGCCACATCCATTCAATTCTCTTCCATGCGATCGGTTGAGCAATCACTTGATATCGATTCAAATCCACTTTGTCATCGTCGTTAGACTTTCGTGCAAGGTAGCTGACCTAGTTCTTTTTATCGTCAGAATTCAACTCACCCGGCACCACATGTAGTAGCTCGTTGATGGGTAAATCAGTTCAATTGAATACATAACATATATTTACTTACAGTATCCGTGTATATTCTGGAGATAGTAAAGGTAGTAGAACAAACAGAGTGAAGATTTGAAATTAGTCTGACTACAGACATACACCAATTGTGGGCTAGATCATTAGTCACTGATGGCGTTGGTAAATACGACCTATTATTATGATGTGATTGTAAAATTTAAATAGATGGTACACTTGAAATGAACATGTTTATTATAACAATGGTGTTTACGTATTTGCATTATTATTTATATATTCACTATTACTGCAATCCTCCAATTCTTTGAATAAAGCCTGCATATAAACGTTTCACTCACTCATACATGTGCCGGATTGGTGAGAAGATCTGGGAAAAAATTAAATACCCATATCAAAGTTGTACGATGCTGTTTTCAGTCAATATAAATACGCAATTGAAACGTTTATATTGATGAATATGATTTAAAGAGTAGGATGTTTTAGGAAAAAGATGGTAGTATGAAACGTTCTTTACTTGATCAAAGATTAATACATTTAATTGAAAGTACGTATAGTGTCACCATATGTTTGACGAAATCGGTACTTTGATTTCTCTTATACACTGCCACATGCCGGCTAACATCTAATTCCCTAACGGGTCACTTAAAGTTTGCATCATGTTCAAACGTTCCACCCACACTATTTCATGTATTGTTTTCTTATACTCCAGCCTGGGATAGACCGTTGCTTGTTAGCACCCTTTCCGTATACATTACATTACACTTCATCGCTTGTTTCCTAAAAGCATGTGTTGATTTTATTTCAAAATAAGCGAGAAGGAGGTTAACACAATAGTCGAAACAGAAATAAAACTGATACAGGGATAGAGAGAGACAGAGCATAGAAAGAGGGAATAATGTCATACAGCTGACTGGTAAAATAGCTCATATGAAAGTTTAAAATGCATAACGTAACACAAATTATAAAAATAATATATAAAAAAAATATAAGAAAGATAATTTGAACTAGTTTTCCTGAATATGTGTTACAATTATCTCTTTTTTGAACAAGACATATTCAATTCTATTTTAAAAGTATAATAAACCATATGAGCGCCAATAAGTATGAATAATCAATATGAAACGGTTCATCTAACAAGGTGCGTGCACACCCAATTAAAATACACCCATCAATAGATTAATTATATATAACGCGTGTGGTAAATTAGACACGTTGTTTAACAATGTATGTGTAATTATTATGAAAATAACTTGTACAATATAATTAATTTTCATTGGGTGATAGTTTGTTCAATTGTTTTCTACTTTTCTGTGAGCTTTTATTCGGTGCACATTTATCGCCATGAGCTTTCTTCCATGTGATGGTGTCCAGTGATAGATTTCCAACGATCGAAGAGAAAATGTTACTAAAATGAAAGAGACATCGAACGAGAGAGAGAGAGAGAGAGAGAGAGAGAGAGGGGGGGGGATGAATAGCGACGTAAGTTGCATGTGCTAGATTCATAGCGAAAGTTGTGTTCACATTTATCATTAACTGATGAAATCATAATGACTAACATTGCGCTCTTTATGCCGTTCATTTCGGTCAACAAAAAGCTGTGTGTGAATAACAAATACTTAGTCGACCATTGCTTTTAATTAATGTGGCTTTTTTGAACTTAATTTCTATCAGCCTTTTAATTAAAACATTTCCTGGATGATACTCAATATTCATATGTTGCCCAGGCATCCTTGACGGGAACAGTATATGCTCTGCAAACAATATATTTCCGACCTCTAAATATTTGACACCCTCGCCATTACTTCGGCATTGTATTCGCTCGTTAAACAAATGTATTGTATCAAACAATCACAAAATACAAAAGAAAACACCCAATGAATGAAATCGTGCGTGAAAAAACTGTAATAATTTATTATTGTATATTCTCGAGACGGCTTGCTCTTCTTTATTAAAGTTATATTTTCATTAGCGCCTCTTCACGCTATTTTGTTAAAGATTATTAGAAAATACCGTGGCGTTTTGGTCGTTTTTTTTTGTCTAACAATTAGGAAAGACGGTACGATTGATTTAAAACCATCATTCTTTTAATTTATTATATTGCACCAGACATCTCAAACGAAGTTAATGTCAAGTTGATAATATCAATGCTTACACATCCATGTGTGTCCATTGCTATTATGTTGACTAGAAGAATCACTAGTAGTAATATATATATATATATATATATATATATATATATATACATATATATATATAAACATCAAGAAAGAGGCAAAATGCGTCCAGAAAACCACGTGTCAAATGCAGATATCTTTATTCAAAAATCAAAACAATTTTTTTGTTTTCATCTTGACTTTTTTATCTAATAATTTCGCATAATAAAACAAGCCTCGTCAGAACTTTAGACAAATAAAAGTTATTAACCTTATTTTATTTCGTAACCATCATTCCTGGTCTTGTAGAAGTGACGTCCGATGTTGTGTGGACTTAACGGTGTAAATGTCTCTTTTAAATTTGAACTTAAATCGCGCATGGTCGATGGTAGATATGAATTTGGGAAAGTTCATTTTTTAAGCATCTTTAAAACTTTAAACTTCAAGAAAGAGGCAAAATGCCTTCAAAAACCATATATATATATATATATATATATATATATATATATATATATATATACACAAAGAGCGAAAGAGAGACAAAAAGAGAGAGAAGAGGGCACAATTATTGGGGGGTGGCAATACAAAATTATACCCCATAGTTTTTATAACTATCATAAAAAACTTGAACAATTATTATATGGGAGTTTATATCTACTTTAGATCATGTATCATCGAAGTGATCAGTTGTATTACTCATATATATTGTATATGTGTCTACCACCTAAGGCCGAAACAATAATATCGCTTTTATTAATTGCTCTTTGTAAAATCTCAATTAAGTTTATTATATCATTTTAGACTCATGTACTTATTTCAATGCGTCATTCATGGGGGTAGTTAAGCATCTGGTATGGTGTCATGATACACCCATCAACGGCAGTCTATCCTGCTTTCTAGTATTAATGTTGTAGAGTAAATGTTCATTTGTCATGAGAATATACCGAGAGATATAACCTCCTCGTTATTAGGTCAGTGGGATATATGTTCCGTTCAAATACATTTTCTAGAATTGGCAATTCTTTTTTTTAGGTTTTGATAAGATAAACTGTGTTTTGGTAGGGCATTTTTATAGTTGTATTGCAGAGGGTTGCACCATGAAAACCGTTAAACTATTTGTGTTGCAATATCAGGGAAAAATATTCAAAAGCAAGCAGATCCTTACGAAACTAGAGTAAGTCCGACTCGACTGGTAAACTTACGAAGATAGGCGACAGGCATGCAAATACATCGTGGAAAGAAATAATTAGAATACGTCCACCTAATTATTTGCTGACTAGATTGAACATCTCACTTGTTTGGCGTTAATACATTTTTTTATTGGTAATCCCAATAAATTTCAGTAAAGTTTTACAGTTGTTGTCAAATTATTTTTATTTAAAAACTGTTCCATGTATTTAATATGTCTGCACTGTGTGTGTGTCAAGAGAAATCATGCCTGTTTGGTAGGAGGTTCTTAATATTTTAACATATAAATAAATACAAAGTTCGATATGGGTATATGAGTATATGTTTGTATGTCAATGAATCGCGAAAAAATGAATTGATCATTCTGACATTTGGAACACAGTTGCTAGACGTAAATATTCATAATGTTGGTTATATTTAGTTTTATTTCTTCTGAAGCCAAAGATGTAACAATGTGTCGAAATCTCTTCGTTAACACCCAGATACTTTCGATGTTGGTACTTTTAACCATACATATGTATATTAATTAACAAATATTTTCCAAATTTAAGTTATTTTGAAGTATTTTAAAGATATTTATGGACATAATATCAATACAACTTTTCATTTGAAAATTTAAATATATAAGATTTGCATTTAATTCGATATGTATTTATTGGACCCATATTTAGCAAAGTTCCCGGGGTGAAATTTTCTTCTTAAGACCTCTTAAGCTTCGGCTTTATATTTTCGAAATATTCTAGTATCACAATCACGTAATGGGTTTTAGTCACAAGTGAAATTACGATACAATACTAACATTTTACATTGTTAGACTTTTTTTTTAATTTTCGTAATGGTTTCAAAATTGTATCCCGTTTATTTAATATAGGATATTCTAAGTTTGCTTCATCTCAAAGTTGTTCTTATTCATACGCGTCCGATGGTTTGCGCATATCACATGTTGTTCATCTTACATCTGGATAATGAAATAATTGATCTCAAACAACTCCGCTGCTGGAGAAAGCGATGCGATAGTCAGCAGACTGCCTGGCCCATCACTCTAACCACTGATCTGCAAGGGGTCTTCAGATCAAATATATTAAATAAATGAGACGCTAGTAGAGGAACGTGTTGTATATTGCTCCGCACAATGATACGCATCGACAAATCTTAAAATAGACGGATCAACCACAGTAGGATAGTTGTAGAAAACACACACATATGTCAACGAAATATGCGAAATATACACGAGAGCGTAAATATTAGGCCGCTCAGGAAGAAATAAATGTTCTACCTGAACTCTTGAAAGCACGTCTTTCGTGGAATATATGTGCATTATATAAATATATGTATATTATAATTTAAAAACAAATTATGTCTCTTGAAATGTATATGTTTGTCTAACCCTCAATACTGAAGAGTGTTAGCATGTGTCCGTCTTATTGAGAATGTAATTGTCAATAAAACGTAATTCATCTATTGACAATATCTATCAAAATAGAAAACCATAACCTGATTTTATAACTTGAACTAAATAAATATTTAATTACAAAGTATATAATTCTGTAAGCCGACACATAGCGTGTCTAACAGTATACGTTAACCAGTATTGGTTTCAAACATCAATGTAAATTTTAATGTCAACAACTTTCGTTACTTTGCCAAAAATATACTATATTCTATAAATCTATTGTTGACATAATGAAGAATACTTCGATGTATGATTTTAAGTTTACGCGGAATTAAAATTTAATTATAACAATATGCGTCTCCGGGGTAACTTTTAATGATTTGTGTAATTATAAAAGGTACCTCCCTATATTATTACACTGCTGTCTTATATATACTTAAACCATTTCGACAGCGTCAGTTAGTATAAGATAGATATGCACGTAATGTTTACATAGTCTACAAAATTGAATTTTCAAATAAGAATATTTAGTTAAATTTAGCTTTTTTACTAATAACGCACCAGTTATCAAATCCAAAATCCACACGAAGATAAGGGTTAATGAGATAGATCGATGTAGAGTTGAATTATGAGGAAGATTATGAGAGGATTGATACATGGAATACACACAGTTTAATTAACTGTCTCGCGTGATGACAAGTATTTGTTGCGATTGAATTTGAAGATGACTACGTTGTAGCTGTCATGAAACAAGTGGTTGTTTGTTTATGTTGTGATTTTAATCATCGTTTCCACCATATTTTTAGTTATCACAATATACATATTGCCATTCTTTAACTTAGATGTTGTAGCACGTTTTATGTCAAAGAAACATCTAATAGAGCATAAATCAGCCTTATATGTTCACACAATGTTCTGATTCAGCAGACTTTTTTATGAAAGTGGTATAACACTATTGTTTTTATTTATTAATGTAAATAGTTTGCTAAAATCAAGTAAATCTGTGGCTTATGAATGATATTGAAGGAATAGTTGAAATAATGGTTCCATTATGATTATATTGTTGTAAATCAGTTAGATAATTCATGGAATTTACTCATGCCAAAATATGAGGCAGATGTATTCTATGATGGTCATCATTTATTCGGTATGACTCATATATTTATTTCGTTGTTAACACTATTATTAAATGCAACATAAATCTAAAAAAGATCACTGAATAATGATGCGGTTGAATGGAGTTTTCCTGTTATATTTGCAATTTGTTTTGGGGTTTTTAATGTAAAAACGCATTCCTGATGATTAATCTTTTTTTTGTTTTGCTAGGTGTTTATTCATGAACACTTTACGTTCCTGGTCAGTACACCATTGTCTTACGAAACTGTGTGAGTGTAATGCATATTAATTCGGTTTGGATGTTAAACGAATCACTTAAGTTATAGTAATCAAGCAATTGAATGCATTCGTATGTTTGTCAATACATAGCATTTTAGTCAAATACATTTTGCTTAGGATGTATGCTAAACATTTTTAAAGCGGCCAAAAATGAATGGAGTTGTCGACTGTACAATTTTTACGATTTGAATTTGAGTAAACTTAATTTAATACAGATGACAGCGTATAGGCTAAAAGATTTTAAATGATGTAAATTAGTTTTAAAATGTATACGTTTAGAGGTATTTATTGAAATGTTACTAGATTTGCATGAAAAACAGCCGTAAACATATATGTTTACTACAATTGTACAAACATATTACTTTGAAGTTGAATTTTTAGAAAAATATAAAGATTTAGTAAATATGTCAGCAGACTGATAATCATACTGTATAATGTGATAGATTTACGTAAATCATCACACTTGTTGGTATATGTGACTGACATATAACTAAATTTAATTATAAAAATAAAAATATATGTGTTCCGTCTCATATGACGTCATGATATGCGAATTACATAAGTTGAGGTATCAAACTTCGTTAAATCAGGCGGGTTTCTAAACGAAATGATGTATTTTAGTTATGGGGATACTCGATTAACCTACACTAAAGTTGTTTGCATACATTTGCTCATTCAGACGATATTTCTCATCACAAAGTTTAGGCGACTGTAACTTCAGGCCTTCTTCGGGATTATTTCTGTCGAACTTGGGAATCTTGATGGAATTTCGAACAAAACCCTTTATTTAATCAATGTGGGCAGCATGATCTTGTTCCGTCAGCGATGACTGGGTGAACTCTTCCGTACTTCGCAATTCTTTGTATCGCTCATACCGAGGATTGAACCCTCAACCTTCAGATGAATATCACTTGAAACTGAGCTTAACTTAGTACTATATCCACTGCGCCACTGGTCATTGTGGAATAACCCAAATTATGCAAATTATCAATCCTCATCTCAGAAATTCAGAAATATAATACCAAAGTTTCTGTTTTTCTAACTTACTAATGAACCAACACTTATAATGTATACACGTTACTTGATTATATAATGTATATGCGTTACTTGATTATAAAGGTAATTGCGATCATATATTATCGGTTGACTGACGGAGAATGTAATGAGAGGGTGAAAAATAATGAATATAATAAACAACATTTTATCATAAACAAGTACAGTTTTATGCGAATTATATCGTCTTTCAATTAATAACATCGATACGTTGGATATAATGTGTCCAAAAAGCTGCTGTTTAATAGCTCAGCAATGTTAACAGTGAATGATTAATCCTTCATAATCGTATCAAGTTAATGTGAACTTTATTTGATTCACAAGTTTGAACTCTCAGCTGCATAACGTGTAACAGAGAGAGATGGTGTTCTTTTAAAGTTTGAATATATTATTCTTATTTCTTACTTATATTTAGAGATTACCAGTAATAGCTTACTGGGCACAACGTGGAGTTTCGTGGAGTCTTCTTTACAAGTCTCTAAAATGTACGATATTCTCATAATAAGCCTCGTCAGTATTCAAGTGTGTTCTATTCTTTTTCTTCCTCGGATCGTTTACTTATAGAACAAATCAATTTAATGTTATTGATTTCATGAATTTCCGTTGGCGTGTCCGATTATATGATTTCTTATATATCTACTTTGGCAGTGTCCGATAACCATCATTTCTTAGTCACAAAGAGCGTCATCAAGAGGCATAACCAGTAATCACACACTGGTTGGAACATCTGAATTTTCCTAGAGTGTAAAGATATCTCAATATATTAATGCTCGCCGTTATTTCCGTTCACTGTTGTAAATAAGTTTGTGTTCTTGCAACATGTATTTACCATTTAATTGGCGCGGTAAGCGATCATTGGCTTTCTTAAGAATTGGAGAATATGTCTCCACCATTTTTGTCACATTAGAGATTTTCTCATATCAAAGCTAGCAAATTCTCCACCGTAGCGAATTAGGTTTGTTTAGTTCATTATTATTATTATCATTGCGTATGAAGATGTTTAACTCGAGCCATTGTTAGTGATTTCCACTGCTAATAAAAAGTTTGTGCTCTTTATATTCTAAGTGGAAAAGGTGTATCCATATTTCCAGCAGTGTATCCCCTTTTCAGAAACAGTACTGTTTACGCCTTTACCGTAGTTGTCTGATTTGTCTCCCCCAGACACTGGTCTTACTGTCAACCTTGGCCTTTCATAAATATGTTGTGTGTTACCATCTGCGACTGATGTAACCAAGTGTTTTGCGTGTTTTTGTTGGCATGAGTATCACATTATGCGATGCATTGCAGTTTCAATTTTCTATGATTCAGGAAATATATTTCTGTACTATCTACTTTTTCTATTTACACTTATATAAGAATGACTATAGTTGTATTATATAGTGACAACGCCTGAGGATTTTTCTGAACATGTTTGCTGTTTTTATGAACACTAACCGTTGTGTGTTTTCAATCTCGACTTGCCCCCGGTTTTTCTTATCTTTTTCCATTTTGTTTCGGACCTGTTCCTAACGTTACTTCAATTATCGGAATTAGAATAATGTTCTTCATATTTAACAGTATTTACAGTTTGCTTACAATATTACTGTATTAGACTTGTTTTTTCTGCTACCTAAATATTTACATTGTGAACTTCTGGGTTCAAGAGATATGCGATTGTAAAGGAGTTTACTTTTTTCAGGACGAGGCGTTTCGTTTGTGTTCCAAGATATAAGAAGATATTCGTTTCTATTATTTTTTTCTGTCTGTGTACGTATTAGTTTTTCATTTTCAAAGTGTTGGCGTTTGTATAGTTTCCATAAAGTTGACTTCCAACGTAGTAGTGTCCAGTTTTGTTTATCATTTGTGAAAGTGGGTTGCATATACTGTTTTTAGGGGTTTTGCATATCACTAGCTTTACATAGATTTTTTTTTCTTATCCTGTTGTGTGTGCGTCGGCCCGAAGCGATTCAAGCGTTCTTTTCTTTACTATGTGTATGTATTTTTGTCGTCTGTTTTTGTCGGGTTATACATCGTCCGTGTAGCTGATTCTATTTCGTCTTTTGTTTCAAATTCAACTAGTTTTTCGATTGTACATTTTCGTTGTCTCTTTTCTTACATTGAGGTATCTTCATATCAGTTCTTGTATCGTTGAACCCACACAGTCATCTATACTTATGCCTACCTTTTCAACTGGTCTCGTTTTGATATAGTGTTTGTAAGTGTTATCATGTTTGGTTTAATCATTCGAAAATTATTGTTTGCAATGGTGTTGATCGATGAGATGAGCATTTATTTTTTGTCTTAATTCAGGGGGTGTTTCCATGTACCCCTATTTTCATTTTATAGAATCATCCCGGTTCTAAGTAGACTATGTAACGTGTATGGATAGAGTAATATATATGTTCATTGAGTTGTTCCGATAAGACTTGTTGATAGGCAATTTATTAATATGCAGTTGCTTGAACATCGTTTTCTTTTCGCTGTCTGTTATTATTAATGTTGTTTTATTTTCAGTTATGTTATAATAGTTTCGTGCATAATATAATTAGGTATTGTTTAATCACTTATTTAGAATACATTTTCTCTGTTGTGCTTGTCTACCGTTCATCATGAATGCCAGTTTCTGGTTTCTGTTGTTTCATCAGTGTTATTATGATATTCTATCAATTTTTTTTTAACTACTCGGCATTACTGGTAATATGTTGTGGTACTTCCCAAGTGTTGCATATACAAATGGTTGTTTCCGTCTTGTCTTATTTTTCATCTTTCAAACTTTCATTGTTTTCAAAACTCTTATTTAGTTTGTACTTTAATATGTGCATATATATCTGAGTGTTCTCTGCTTTTTTGTATATTTTGTTTTAGTTTTTCATATTTCCCGGCTCGTCTTTCTAGTTGTAGTGTCAGTAATAGTCTTCATGTTCGATATTTGCCCGTTTTCCTCGTCTCTCTTAACATTTGACAGTATTTTTATTCAATGCTGTGTCTCGTAAATATTGATTTCGCCCGTGTATAAAATAAGTTTTCATCGAGAAAATTATATTTTCAAATCTGTCAGAGGTGTCTTTTAATTATGCCCCTTCCAAATTTTACATTCTTTTTCCGAATAAAATTAAAAACAAATAATAATAATAATAATAATAATAATAATAATAATAAAAATAATAATAATTGTTATTTTTATTATTATTATTATTATTATTATTATTATTATTATTATTATTATTATTATTATTATTATTATTATTATTATTATTATTATTATTATTATTATTACTTTTCGATATTAAATTAGAATGTTTATCTTTTGATCAAGTCAGTGTATAATTTGCATTGTTTATTTTCCCCTAGTTTCTCCAGAAGTTTATTGATTTGGTTTTATGTTTCTTTCTTCAATTACTGTTGTATTACTATTTTATTGTATTTCTTCAGCTTTGATTTACAAAAATGAATACAAATGCATGTTACTCTTTTCAAATTATAACCTTATTTGTTTCTGGAGATTGAAACAGGTTTATTATGTTTGCCTTTTCAAAGATCTCGTTTTATTGAAAATCAGTAAAGCATCTAATCAGAGTTATTCATAAATTAATCCACAAGTGTGTCATGTTTGATTAAATATGCGTCCCACTGAAACGCTATTGATACAAGTGAGTCTTGTGTTTATGTTCTAACGTTTATTAAGCGAAATGTATATTTGCTATACTATGAAAAATAAACTTAAGAAAAAAACTTTTAATTTCATTTCGGTAACTAAATTAAAACATTACCGCAATCTAGCATGAAACAACATAAATCAAACAATGAATTTTAAACGATCGAGCAATTTCTTAAAGTATATTTATTGCGTAGTATACATTTACACTAATCAAGAAATTTGAACTGATATCAATGTAGTTTGTAATTTGGAATAAAAAAAAACTAATGGTTACAATACAGCAGTTATCTGTCAGGTATATCTCATATATATATATATATATATATATATATATATATATATATATATATATACATATATATATATGTATACATATTAATGTATATATATTAACTATATATATATATGTATATGTATATATAGTTATGTATATATGTATATATATGTATACATATTAATGTATATATAAACTATATATATATGTATATGTATATATAGTTATATATATATATGTATATATATGTATACATATTAATGTATATATATGCGTATATATAACCATATATATATATGTAGCTATATATATATATATATATATATATATATACATACATTATAATTTATTTCATTTTGACTACCAAATTGATTTTGTTTCACGAGAGCAGTTTCAGGGGCTCCCGACCTTCAGGTCACGAAATAAAATTAGGTAATTTTATTTCGTGAGCTGAAGATCAGGAGTCCCTCAAACTGGTCTCGTGAAACAAAATCAATTTTGTAGTCAAAATGAAATAAATTATCATTTATATGTCTGCTCTATATTGATATTGAGCACTTTGGTAACCCCGGTTCAACTCCCTGGATGTATACCCTGTGGATCTATACCATACTCGGAGTATATATATATATATATATATATATATATATATATATATATATATATATATATATATATATATTAGCCAGGCGCACCGGTACAAGTGCTGGGAATCCTCTAAAGAAGCCTTGTGCTTGACCTTGTTTCCTGACTAGGGCAATGAACGCCGTCTCTCTCTCTCTCTGCCCGGGCAACTTGGGGACAGTTTTTTCTCACTAAGTCTTACATGGCTTTGCTGGGTCGCTCTTGTTCCGACAAGTTGAGGGTACAGGTTAGACAGCTTGTCTGGCTACTGTTTCTGCGGTACAGCAAGGGTCCAAACTCTTGGGTAGCGTTAGGAACGGCTGCTTCATCATCAGTTGCATAATACCGTGGGTAGTTGTATGTGCGATGTCGCGCATGGTAAGGGACCCTACAGTTATCCCCGGTGGCTTTTCTGAGGCCACAACCCCCATGGATCAAGTCACCACTAATGGACTGGCTGTGTGAGCTTATTTGGAACCTAACAAACACCCATTTTTTCTCCCCTCTCTAACTCAAAACAAACATGAAATTACAAAATAAAACAAACAAACCTAAACCAGACACCCAACACAAATCTTCGCCTCCGTCCTTGAGGCTCGCATTCACAAATATCTGGGGATTCAGAACCAACATTAACGACGTAGAATCTTTTCTCTTGACAAACTCCCCGGATATCTTAGCTCAAAATGAAACGAACCTTCAATCCTTAATTCCCTCTCATCATTTTTACATGACTGATTACCTTTGCCTCTACCGTAAGGACTCTGACAAACATATCCATGGGCTAGGAGTTCATGTTCGGAACACCCTCCCCTTGATTTGGGAACATAGTTTAGAATCAGATGACCAATCCTACATGCGCTTTAAATTGACCTTACATCACAGAGTTAGTTACGTATATTTCTTATATCGTTCTCCTCCGACCCAGGGCTGTTCACTACTTGCCTCTGTCTCCTAAAGCATAGATAGAGCATCTCACTTGACTCAAATGTCCACATACATGTATTTCGAGATGTTAATGCACACCACCGTTACTGGTTAGGATTCTCCAGCGTTACCGATGCAGCTGGGAACTCTACAGTTAATTTCCCTTCAGCTCACGACCTCCCACAGGCAGTCACTTTTCCGACCCGTCTTCCGGATCGTGCGGACCAGCAAACCTCACTTCTCGACCTGTTTTGACCTCGCTACCTGAGGCTTGTGTGGCGAATGACCATAGCCCGCTCGGAAACTCTGATCACGTTGTGGTAATGATACTTATCACCTTAAAAACTCGCCCAAAAGCTGAAGAACCGTTGTTTAAAACGACGAGAAACTACGAACAGGCTGATTTTGAATCCCTCCGGGATCACATCAGTGACACTCCATGGGTTGTAACCTTCTCACTCCCTGCTGATCAATGCGCAAATGAGCTAACATAATGGGTCAAAGCAGGCATTGATGTTTATGTCCCCACGAGAAAATTCTCTTGCAAACCCCACTTTCCTCAATGGTTCACCTCAAAATGTGCAGCTGCTATTGCTGAGAGGCAGAAGTCATTCGGAAAATTCGGCCGCCATAAATCAACTGCAAACAAACAAGAATTTGTAGAGGCAAGGAATGATTGCAAAGTAGTGATTGATGAAGCAAAGAGGAAGTATACAGAGATAACCAAAAAACGCATTTAGTCACAGAAATTAGGTACTCGTGATATCTGGAAAATTTGTAATAGTGTGATGAACAATGGACAATCAACAATTCCCCCGCTATCAAATCACAATGATGGTGTATGCACAGCAACTGATAAGGCTGAACTGCTTGCTCAGCGTTTCGCATAAAACTCCACTCTTGACTCGACAAACCACCCTCTCCCTAAATTCCCATTGCGGACTGAAGCCACACTTGAGAACCTGGTCATCACACCGTCTCAAATGAGAGACATCATAAAAAACCTTGACACCTCCAAATCCTGTGGGCCTGATTTTATACCAGTAATAGTAATAAAGAAATGCTCTGCTGAGCTGGCCCCTGTTTTCTCCAATCTATACAACAAATACCTTACTTAATCTTGTGTCCATGTTATTGTAGTTGAAAATTGCCTCTGTGGTACAAGTCTTCTAAAATTCTGGAGATAGAACTGATTTTCTAAACTATCGCCTAATCAGTCTACTCCCAATCTTTGCTAAAATCTTTGAATCATTAATCAACCTAACGATAGTCAGGCATCTAGTTAATGCTAGCCTTCTAGTATTGATATACGGATTCAGACAAGCACGATCTACTGCAGATATCTTAACGGTTATCTCTGAACGCATATACCATATACTGGACAAGGCAGGTGAAGCTAAAACGGTAGCGCTTGATATATCCAAGGCATTTGACAAGGTCTGACATGAAGGTCTACTCATAAAATTGCACTCATATGGTATTACTGGGGAAATATATAATATAATTAAATCCTTCCTATAAAAACGAAAGATCCAGGTTGTACTCGATGGCCGTTCTTCTAAGCAATATGGCAGAAATGATGGTGTACCCCAGGGATCTATTCTTGGACCTCTATTGTTCCTAATTTTAATAAATGACCTCCCTGATGCCATTGCGACTGAGATAGGAATATTTGCTGACGACACCACTCTCTACTCTCGTCACTGATGTGTTCATCAAAGAAAAAAATGTAAAAAAAAAATCAACGACGTTTAATGAAAGTTGTCAAGTAAAATGACTATAAAAAATGGGCAATTTATGTTTTTTAAGAGAAAAAAGAAAGAAAAAAACATGAAATGAGTGTATATTTTTGGAGAGAAGACGAGAGTAAAACTAATACAAAAAGGGAAGTGTATATTCATGGAGAGACGCTGAGAGATAATAAAATGAAAATGAAATGGAATTTATAAAATCGTTTTTTACTATGAGTTTAAAAATGTACATATATATTCCCATTGTGCCATGAATCACCGGTGACCTTTGCTAGTTGCATAGCCAAAGGTACAAATAAAAAAGTGGGCGTGTGTTGCACAATGCGTAATCTTTTGGGCAGCTAAGTGATACCCGTTATATTCGTAACCTATTCGCCAGACTTGAGATTCAAATAAAGTAAATTCGCTGCACTAAAAATGTCAGCCCACTGGTCAGGGTATTCGGTGTAATCCGATGTCAGCTAAACTATCAACAATGCTGGATACACCAGCCAGGTACAAGAAGTCAAAGAAAACCTTTTCCCGAGAGTTGTTGAAACACTCTTTCTCTATTCCTCTGTCTCTCTCTCCTTCTCTCTCACTTCCCCCTTCTCTTTCTCTCTCTGGTAAAGTGATTGAACATTGAGAGACTGGTTTGAATTTTGAAAAAGACGCACGTTATAAAAATATGCTTTGGAAGAAAATAAATATATATTTTTTATATTGAAAGTAACATTGTTTGTTCCATTATTAAATAATGTTTGATTTGCAGCATGATTGTCACGACCAAACAGCCGGCTAGCCAGGCCCAGAAGCAGACGACAGTGACTATCGTCAGGCGATGATTGTTCACTGGCCATAACAAGATGAGACCTTGCACATACGTGCACATGTTGTCACACATCGTCTTGTCCTCACATGAAGTCCAGCAAAGATCGCCTAGCCGTCCAAAGAAAACGATGTTGCCACATTGATGTCGATCCCAAGAGATACCCCTTCGGCCAAAGCAAGTAATATTGCTGCAGTTGTAATGGTGATGTTTGTATTATTATGATTATTATTATTATTATTATCATTATTATTATTATTAATTTGTAATTATTGGAAAATTTATTCATATTTATAATCTTAACTCAATTAATAACTATATAGCTGATGTAGACAAAAAGAAAAAAATTGAATCAATAGCTTTTAATATTACTATGACACTCCTCTTCTCACGTTGTCTCAAAAACTCGACAGACCGTAATATTACACATTCTGTTTTTCCCCTTCCTTCTTTCTAATTGATGCATGTAATGTCGACCTAACTACTGCGACATCCGGCCTTGTAACACTTCTCCCATCCTCCCTTTAAACTTACAATGGTATACCTTCAAAATATGAGACAAGTGTAAGAGATAGATCATCCTTTTTTACGCTTAAACCAAAATTTGCACATGCTTTTTTAATTTAATTATTTTCAATTTTAGGTTAACTTCGGTTTTAAAACTTTGAATTTTTTTTCTTTTCTATGTATTTATTTTTTAACAAGAACATCTAAGTGAAATATAAGACTTTTCCGCCTGAAAAAATCTTAGTTTTCAATTACTAATGATCGAATAAAAGAGATATTAATATAAGTAGCTCAATTTGTTATTGTTATATAAGCCCGGTGTAAGTTCTTTGCCTTGATTGATATATATATATATATATATATATATATATATATATATATATATATATATATATATATAGGATGTTTTATCCTGATTTTGTGCCGTTAATGACCAATACCTATAGTTAAAGATTCATAAAAAATAGAGATATATTAGTGTTTAAGCACATCTCACAACGTGGTTGTACCCGTTTTCATTAAACATTATTAGAATGCATATGCTCCACATCTAGACCCCTTGTGATTAGCAGCTGTTCAACATTCTCAATGGCCGGTTGATTAGTTTATAATTACATTTTTACATACAAAAATATAAAAACACATAAATTCATTAATATACACACACACACACACACACACATATATATATATATATATATATATATATATATATATATATATATATATATATATATATATGTATATGTATATATATATGTGATAGCAAGTATTTGTGTATCAACGTACGTATACATTTAATCGTTCTGGAGTCGTCAGTGTAGTGATAAATATCAAGGCGGTCACAGAGTTCGAACCCTCGGAACACTCATATTTTAAATCAACTTCCGATGTCTTAACCCTCACGTCTATTATACAACAACTACATAAACGGTAAAAGTGTACACCTATTGCAGGCTACGAACGTTAACAGTAGTCAAGTTATTAGGAAACATGCATTAACTCTATTGTTTTGACGGCTGTATTAATACCACTCACTACAGTACCTTGGGAAGGGCTAACAGATAGTTATACATATTTTTGTTCATCTATGTCACACTACGTGCGTTTTCGACAACCGCTTAACCTAATGTTGTGGGTTCCGTTGTTTTCTTCTCGTTATTATCGTTGTTTTCGCCGAGACATCTATTCCTCATACAAATCGTCGAGTGGCACAATACTGATAATGATGTTCTTCATATGAAATTATCAAATTACTTACCCAATCGTATTATTTTATATGTGAACAATCGAGAAGCATACTGATTTTCCGTCATGTCTGTCTAGAAAAGTACACTCGGAGATATAATAATCTATGTATATCTATATTAAACATTGGCCATCTCGTATTCGATTAAAATCACTCAGTTAATGTCTCGGGTATTTCAGTTATGCTATTGAAATGAAACCGCAATGATATTTCAATAATGTTACTTATTTTCAATTCGATGATTAATGTCAAGTATCAATGATCCTGGTGGTTTAATCTCTGTACGATACAGTTCGACAAATAATTCTATTAGGTAAAACACGCAAATCACATAGATAGTATAAAACCTTGATTTCATCTTTAGGAAACGAGATTATTTGCTGCTGTCCAAAAATCTATAACCATTTTGATAGGAAAAACTAGTTTTATGTGAGTTTATATTAGAGGTATTTTTTTTTAAATGGGAAATATTTGATATTCAGAACTAGTAATTTCAATGCAGGAAGAACTTTAAAATTATATATATATATATGTATATATATATATATATATATATATATATATGTATTATTATCATAGATAAATGAAAATAATCCAATATGAACGTAAATACATCGCATTAGATAAATAAAAAAAACATTTAGAAGGGAATGTGTGTTTGTTCGTCAGTGAATCGATAGGGAAAATGGCCAGAAAATATGGATAGTACTTTTTGGAATTGGGTAATAGCGAATTCTTTTGAGGTTTCAATCTATACGGGACCATATTGCATAATTTGACCACTAATTTTTACCGCAAAAAGCGTATATTGAATAGATGAATTTTTAGAATTTACGTTTTTTTTATATTTATAGATTTGAACATTTCGATAGCTGGATACGAGTGCAGCAATAAGTAGAGACAAAATGGAGTTCAAGATGACGATAATGATTATATATTGCTTGCTTCGATCATAATTAACTATACATTCATGAATTACATAATCATCTATTGTATTTTAAATTAAAGCATGATACAACCCAAGGGTAAAATGGTACTAAGGTGTATTGGTATAAACAGGCTGCTTTTGGTGAAAATAAACCATCCAAAAAATCAAGTCATCCCCGTAATGTTTTCGTGAACAGAATAAAACTCTTATTTTGTCTCCGTAATTAACTGATATCAAAACCCTAGAGCAAAGAAATCGCCAAAAGATTCTGCCAAGTTATCAATGATGTAAAGTGGCTCATCTAAGTAGTAACATTTTAAAATGCTTAACGTAATGCGATTTTGTTATGTGATGCCGTCCAGCGTTGCTGAATTTAAATAGTCAACGACTTCCTAAAATAATGCGAAACACTTTCTATGCACGATTCTCAGCCGTTTTTTTTTAATTCATCTTCTTTCTCAAGCTTTTTGTTCATTTTCTTTTGACACCTGAGGATGATTCGACGAAGAATCAAAAAGGTTCGTGAAACCGGTTGAACTTTTACCTTTTGGGTGTTAATACAAAAGAAGGCCTTCAGAAAAATTGAAACAATGAAAAAGGTATTATTAAACAGACGAATTCGGTTATTTTTCACAATGCTTCGATAAATAATATATATATATCAAATATATATATATATATATATATATATATATATGTATATATATATATATATATATATATATTATACATAGCAATTATATATATTACAAGTATAATTGTTATATCATATATATAGTTTAAATGGATAATACATAGATCAAACATTATATTATATCCTATCGAGATACGGTGAAAATCAATATGGTTTATAGGGGATGTATATACGCATAATGAATATACTTAGGTATGGCTTGATCGAGCACTTAACTTCATAAACGACCACTCTAAAAATTATAGAAAATGCGCCGGTTACAATGAGTTAATTGTTCCTTCTCTAGATGTGTAAAAACGTTTCTGTGAACGGCTTTGTCGGTCAGTTAGAGTTCAATTTGAAATAGCATTTTGATCACTGAACGCCAAGACTGAACCAGCACACAGTATTTTGTATCTACATTCGCATCGCTATAACAGACTCAATCCGTTAGTTGGCCTTTCATGCATTATTTTCAAATATAATTTCCTTTGGTCTGTTATTCAGCAGTTTCAAATATCATTTCATGCAATCGGATTAAATGGGCGCATGATACAATATGATGAAAGAAAATGAATAACAACCCTTATCAGGTCGGATTGCAAGACAGATATGCGTGAGGTAAGTGTCACAATAGAACACATATTCACCTCTGATAATTTATAATTATTCAGATATAATTCGGCAGAATGGAATCATTATCTTTGAAACTCCATGGTTTAAAATTATTATATTTCTTTGTTTGAACACTTGATGAGTCAATAAACTTATAAACTATACAAATTGTATCCACTTTATCACTTCATAATTTATATATATATATATATATATATATATATATATGTATATATATGTATGTATATATATATATATACATATATATATATATATATATATATATATATATATTACTATTTCCTGTATCCACATAACATTTTATGAGGAGATATAATTGTTTATGTATCAATTTTTAGTAATTTTCAGTATTTAATATATATATATATATATATATATATATATATATATATATATATATATATATATATTATAATATAAAATGAAGTAATAAAATAAGGTGTCAATCAAATTTTATTAGAATTCAAAGTTCATGCAAAGCATCCTTAAGTCGTTAGCTCATGAGTTTTCAAAGATAATTCTTCTCTTCAGAGGACCATTATCGCAGTTATACTAGTACAGGTAATAAAATTACGCTTTGAAAATATATAAAATTATATACACAAATACATAAAAATACATAACATCAAACATATCAATCCAAAAACATACTTTTGTTGAATCCATACAGTCCATCCAGGTCATACAAGTTGAGAAGCATAATCAGGAAGGACATTACTCCAAGATACAAACAGCAGTCCAAATACGTGAAATTGAAGGGGCCGGCAAAGTTATCCAGTCGCGAAATGTGTCCATATTCAATGTTAATGATAAATAAATCAATCAAAATAATACAAAAAGTCCAATCAAAGTTCCGAAATCCCGACAAGTGCAACCCGAGTCAAATCAAAGTTCGTTTTTTGATTAGAAAACCCGTTAAATCCGAATTGAGCAAAATAAGCCTGAATCCCATCACATCTAGCCAGAAGAGCGAAAAATATATATGACTTATATATTTTTCGCTCTTCTGGCTAGATTATTTCAAATGTAAACAAACTGCTGACATTTAACCGTGTTACCGTTTTGTTAAAACGTTTTGAGTTTGTTTATTTTCTTAATCTTATTAGCCATTATGTTTTAAAACACACATTTATTGAATCAAATTGTGTAATTAAAATAATAATTGATAAACACACACATTATAAAGAATTTAGTTTAGCTAAACTTTTTTTTCGAAAGTTATCGCGGGTCCTGCAGTAAAAGAGTACCGATTTTTTTATTGATAATTTTCAAATACTCTTTTTTTTTCGATTTGAAAATTAGTGTTCGCTGTATTTAGTTTTTTAAATTGTTGATTTTAACACATTTATTGAATAAAATTGTTTAAATTAAATAATAATTGATTTACAAATTACTATTTAAAAAAAACACACACACATTATAATGAATTTTATTTTTTTGTCAACAAAACAAACAACACATTGTACTGGAAAACTACATAACTGATTTTAGAATTGTGTTCGCTGTATTTTGTTTTTTAAAATTGTTGAGTTTAATTGACGTACACCTTTTTCCGCTTTGAAAGACATAAAATATTACTTATTATATTCTGACGTGGATTTGGCGCAAAACGATTGAGTGTGAAGAAAAGCGAGCAGACGATAACTTGGGGGGACACCTTTTACTGAGCAAGTAAATAACTGTTTATAGAATCGTATTCGCTGTACTTTTTTATTGTTAATTTTATTTTAGGTAAACTTTTCTTTTTTCTCTTTGAAAAACTAGAACTATTATTATTGATTATTTTGTAAATTCTTATGTGGATTTGACGCAAAACGATTGGGTGGAAAGAAAAGCAAGCAGACGATAACAATTCAAACTTAATTTTTCTTTTTATTAATGTTGTTATTTATCATGTGCAATATATTATTTAAATTAATTGTAGTGATAAAAAGCTCTACCCAAATTACATACTAGCGTCATTTCTGACGCGACAGCCAAGCAAAAATATGCGACCGGAGGGAGCATATATTTGCTAGTATCTATGATGGAGGCCAAATAATACTTAAACACAACACTATATAAACAATCAATCAAAAGTTACATAAAAAAAACATGTTTATGTCAAATGAATCACGGATTTAACTACGGCGTTGGCAAGCATTTATTACATTCGGAACGGATATGTTCACTGATTGGCTATATATTTCCTATTAATCATTATATTAATCATTATTTTATTTTTACAGTATATTCACACTTTTCTGATTATTTACTGCAGAATACAGTTATGTAGATAAACGTTTTTATAGTTCAAGTTATTTATATATTCACATATTCATTCTCACCATTGTCGTATGGTGTATCGTTTCACGGCATATTAAGGGTCTTCAGACAGTTAAATTCCGAATTTCGTAATGTTACTTTAAGGTTTGACGTTTCAAAAATTAATACCTTTGAACATTTGTACACGCTGTTTATATGGTATTTATATGAATGATTTTAGATGCATTTGTTTTTTTAGCGTATATTTTAGAACAACTGCTCAACCAAAATTAGATTATTATGCACCCTTAAATAACACCTCACAGTTACTATTGCTCTAGTTCAGAATTGATTTAAGATTAATTATAAATGCTTATGATCCCATATTTTAGGAGCACATCTGCATTACTCCAGTTCAGGAGTAATCTAAGATTAATGGTAACAGTCTTAAGGTTCCATATTTTAAGATTCAATATACCATTACTCTAGTTAAGGATTGATCTAAGAGTAATGGTAAATACGTATGATTCCATATTTAAGGATACCAGCTAACATTACTCCAGTTCAGGATTGATCTAAGAGTAATGGTAAGTTCTTATGGTTCCACATTTTAGGATACCAGCTAACATTAATCTAGTTCAGGATTGATCTAAGATTAATGGTAAATGCTTATGGTTCCACATTTTAGGATAACAGCTAACATTACTCCAGTTCAGGATTGAACTAAGATTAATGGCAAATGCTTATGATTTAATATTTTAGGATCGCAGAACCGATGCAAGTTTGTATTATACTCAGTATGGTTGCGGTTGGCTAGCTTGAGTGTTTATATGGTTTTGTTATAGCGTAGACAGAAAGTGAAACAATGATTACATAACTTTCGTAATAAACAGTGTAGTATGGGGTAGAACACTGTGCACGGATGTGTCCAAAACAATTTACTGTCGTTCCTAGGACAAATTATATTTGCCTTACATGCGGGATCATGTAATGTACAGCCACTACATATCATAGTGGAATAATAGTAATGACAATTCAGACTTAGTCTAGACTTACCAAAACTCAAAGATTGGAGTCTGATTACTCAGTTATCAGCAGGGTAGAAAATGCAGACGGCAAAAGTAGTTGATAGAGTTTGAGAGTAATAAAAGCGGAAATAAAAAAAAACAAATATGTAGTAAATATAGAACCGATTTATTCAAGGTTGTGGATTTAGATAAGCGGCGTAATTTCGCCTAATATACCCAAACTATCGAATGTTGTCTACACGACTAAATAATAATCAGGAATTCTGAGAAAATTTGAATGATGACGATAGAAAGAAAATCGAAATTGGAAGCAAGAAACGTATACAAAAAGTGAGTGAAAAAATTCGAAAGAACGAAATGAAGATAAAAAGTAAAGATTAAAATTATAAAAAGAGGTTGCAACACTAAAGAATCATGGATTTACGTAGGAAAAAGGGAACACAAATATGAAATAAAATAAGATCAGCATTACGTTAAGATCTAAATATTAACACAGAAATAAATAGGATTAAAAAAACAAAAAATGCAATAAATAAGTCTGCGAAATAAGGTGAAATGATTAAAAGAAAACTAGATAAAAAGAAAAATACGAATAGCGTAAAAATTGAGGATGAAAACAAGAGAATCTCAACTAAAGAGACGACTAAAACAGAAGGAACAAAGAGAGAAAATGAAAATTAGGTGTATGAAATTTACAAAAAAAATAATTTAAAAAAAAACGATAAATATATAAATACATACATAAATTAAAAGAAAGAATAGTGAAATATGAGTACAATAGTAAAATTTTACGAACGTAAACAGAGAACATGTAGAAGAAGAAACACATCTATAAATACATGAAATAAATTAAACTAATGAAATAGAAAGGTGAAAAAAGTAAGCAACGAAGAGTAGCATAAATCATATAAAGGGAGAGAAAAAGAAATAATACATTATTGAAAGAAAATGAAAATGACAACACGGGCAGCAGAAAGAGGAAATAGAAAAAGAGAATGATAGAAGTTGGCGACATATAGAATTTAATCATAGGTTCGAATATTCTTTCAATTTGTGTCGTAATGAAATTTGCAAATGCCAATCTCTTACGAAGCAGAAGAAGCGAGTTGTTTTCGGGCATAAAAAAACAATGGGAATCCATTCGTCGGTCTTGTGACTTTTGGATCAAAGTGTCGAGTGGAATAGCTGTGTTCGCTTCTGTGCGTCCAAGAATAAAGATAACAATTACAGGATTTCTTTGATCACAGAGGGTGGATTTAAAAACAAGAAAACGGGGTGCGAATGTGAGAACCCGGATATATTATTGAACGAACAGCAAGTGACGTAAGAACCGCACACGAATCCATTTAAATTATTTGTCCATTCTGACAGCGCGTTTAGCGATGACAATCTTAAACGTAAGCTTGAAAGATAAATGAACATGCTGATTCGATTACGATGCCCTTTGCCGTGTGTAGTATTTACTTGCGCTTCTGTGACCTATTTTATCAATATTCGTTATTTAAATACAAATGCACACCTACAACTCCCACACATGGTTATCCATGTGTGGGAGTTGTGAGTATATTTGTATTTAAATATAGATATAGTATAATATATATATATATATATATATATATATATATATTATACTATATGTATATATATATATATATATTATACTATATGTATATATATATATTATACTATATGTATATATATATATATATTATACTATATATATATATATATATATATATATATTATACTATATGTATATATATATATATATATATATATATATATATTATACTATATGTATATATATATATATATATGTGTGTGCGTGTGGGTGTGTATATTATGTATCTACACCTAATAAAACCTACAATCGATCAGGCACGTTTTTGTGTTGCTAAATTTCAATATATATATATATATATATATATATATATATATATATATATATATATATATATATATATATATAATGAAGAAGAATGGAAAGGAATTAGAGAAGCAAAAGTCAAATCATAATTCAATTCAATTGCTCAGAGCAAGGTATATTCCGCAAAAAAGACAATTTATTCAAGTTAAATTTTTCATAAAGCCAGGCTTTTCAAAGATCAACATCTTATCATCAGAGGAAGTCGCTGGGATAGATAAGTTGGCAAAGGCCAAGATTTAAAATTTGAAAAAATAAAATAAAAGTTGTAGGGGGAAGAAACACAGGGCAAAATTCTGCCCGAATGCAAGCAAATGTCCGATTGCTAAAAAGTCCGGTGTCGAAAAGTCCAACGGAGAGAATGAGATGTAGATAGGTAGGTCGTTAAAAGGCCCGAAAGGTTGTGAGAGAGGAATCAAAGTTAAATTCCAAGAAGCCACAACTTCAGGAGCGGCGAAAATAGAAAATCCAAAGGGTAAAATGTCCAATAAGTGCAGGCAGTCAGGCTCAGAAGAGAGTGAGGTGGAAAATATTCGCCATTAACAGTACTTCCTGGGCAAAGATGTCAGAGGAAATGCTTTAAAATGGGAAAAAATGTAGCGAAAATATTTTAAAGTTAGCCCGAAGCGAAAGCCGGCTTGAAAATGAGAAAAGGCATAAACTCCTGTGCGACCAGTATGCAGGGAGGGAATGAGTGAAGGGTGTGTAGGGGGAGAGAAGAACGGGTGCGAAGAAGGAAAAGGGGTGTGGAGAGTGAATGCGGTTAAAACTAAGAGTGTGATAGTGGGGGGTGAGTCGCATGACAGTAGAAATTGGATGTTAACGCGAATTTGGGTTCAACTAAAAAAGGGAAAGGATTGCGTAGGAGTAAGTCAACGAGTGCTGGGAGGGAGAGTTCAAATGCCAGAATGCGTCTATAAATAGAGTTCGGGGTTTAGTTGTTAATCAGGAGACCTTACTTATAAACAATGAGGCAAAATATATTGAAGGGTAGAATTAGAGAAATAGTAAGAATAAAAATTAAAAATTGAAAGATTAAAAAAGTAAAAAAGTAAAATAAGAATAGAATTAAAATTAAAGATAAAAATAAAAATAAGAAAAATAAAAAATGAAAAAGAGATAATAAAATTAGTATTAGTTTTAAGCTCGTAAAGAAAATTATAGGTTGCCTGATAAGAAAATAATAATAGAATGAGGGAAAAAGTCGATAAAATTGGAACTCGAAAATGAGTATTAGAATGAGTGAAGAGTAAATTAGACCTCGAAAGGATATCCGGAATGGGAATCCCCAAGGTGGTTAAAGGTATGGGTTGAAATAAAATGAGCAGTTACGAGACGCTAGTGCTTTATGGAAAAGGGAGAATTAAACTTTGAAACAAAAAAATTTCAAAAAAAAAAAAAAAAAAGTTATAAGGAGGTTGATTAAGAAAATTATTAATTAGGTTAATGATGGCAGAAAGAAGCAAGAGACATACGAAGTTAAAGTAGTGACAATAGATTAAACCAAAGTGAGAATGGAGATCGCAGTTGAAAGTAAATTTTATGGGGGTTAAAATATGTAGAGTGAGGGCGGGTTAGGGGTTGAACATGATTTGAGAGAAGTGAGCGAAGGGCGAGGTAAACTAAGGGGGAATAATCGAGGCTATTAAAAGAGTGAGAAGAATTATTTAAAAGTAAAAGCAGGAGGGGGAAAAATTTAGAGTGCACAGAGAGAACAGTAAGGATATCGATATCGGAGTGTGCAAAGGGGATTAAGAGTAGATAAGGCGAATCAACAAGTGAAAAAAGGGCTAGGGTATAATAAGAAAATGGTGGGTTAGTTATCAGGGTGAGAGGGAAGGATAGAAGTTTGGAAGTGTTGATGGGAAGCGGAAGAATGTATTAAAAGAAGTTAATGGGGAAAGAAATGGAAGTCATATAAAAATTATACGGTTAAGGAGGTTAAGTAAAATGATTTACTGAATGTCCTTATCTACGCAGAAATTTTAACCCCTGCAATACCTAGATTTACCTTGAAGGACCATAAAAATAATTTCCAGGAAAACCCTACCATCAGACTAATCTGCCCTTCTAAATCCGACCTAGGCATCATAAGTAAGAAGATCTTGGATAGAATTATCCCCACCTTAAAAGAAAAAATTCGTTACACTCTTTGGCAATCCTCGCATGAGGTTACTACCTGGTTCCTTAACCTCATTGATAAGTCTAAACCTAACTTGAATTTCATAACATTCGATATTAATAATTACTACCAGTCTATTTCCCCTATCTTACTTAACAAAGCATTAATCTTCGCTAAAAATAATTCTGATATTACAGACATAGAGATTAAACTAATAATATTAGCCAGAAGATCCCTACTAGAATTTGATAATAAGCTTTGGACCAGGAAGAACACCCCCAATAACTTTGATATTACTATGGGGCGTCAGACTCTGCCCAGGTTACTGACTTGGTGGGTTTGTACCTGATGAGAGAATTGGGGTTTAATTTTGGGCATTTGCAGGCTGGGTTGTATAGGGACGATGCCTTGTTTGTATCTGGGGAGAGATCGAGACAATATAATAACACTATCAAAAACTTACATAACTTCTTCAAAAACTTTGGTTTGACCATTACTGTGGAACCTGAGAAAAGAATATCCAACTTTCTTGACCTCGCATTAGATCATAACTCGGGAACCTTCAGCCCATACCATAAACCTAACTTAACCCTTTTCTACGTACATAGCCGATCTAACCACCCTAAATCCATCATAAACTCAATAGTCCCCTCAGTATCTAACAGAATCTCCAAGCTATCTGCGAATGAATCTATCTTCGATCAAAATTCTAGCTTCTACAATAATGCTTTGCTAAACTCAGGCTACAATCACAAAATTAAATATAACTGCAACCCCTTTACTCAAGTTAACAAACCCTCAGGCATTATTACGCACAACATGACCACACACAGAAGTAAAAAGTTTAACACATCTGCACCTAAGACATTCAAAACACACACTAATAAGCCCATAGGAATTAACAATATTGATAATCGGGCAGACCCACAGGCGCACAGGCAAAGAAGAAAACTTAGAAGAAAGAATAACATTTGGTTCAATCCGCCTTTCAGCAGTAGTGTTAAAACCAATATACCTAAGGAATTTTTCCAAATGTTAGACAGATCTTTTAAGCACCCCCACAGATATAGCACTATTCTTAACAAAAATTCTATTAAAATATCTTACTCTACTATGCCCAATATTGAACAAACTATCATAACCTCTAACAATAGGAAAATCAAACATATCCAACAACAACCACCCACCGTATCCCTCACCACTTGTAACTGCCGTAAACCCAGAGATTGTCCCCTAAACAACAATTGTGTACAGAAGGACGTAATATACGCTTGTACTGTGAAACAATTCCCCCGCTCCACCAATGTTGTGAGCAATCATACTTCCCATACTCCACCCGAATTTTGCATCTCCCCTCAACCCCAATCCGCTTCTCGTCAAGACTCCTACTTTTGCAGCCATACCTCTAACCAAGCATCCCCAATAATAGATAGTACCCATGGGCTAACTCACATTTCCCCCATATCCGCTCCACCCTATTCCTTCAAACAACCTCCCTCGCATAATACGAATCTCCATACCCAAATCTCATCTAATACCACTAGCAATCTCAATGCAACTATAGCACCACCCTTCAAGATACACACTTACATTGGGGCGTCCTCTTTCCCCATTAAGACTCGGATCTCTAACCATATCTATTCCTTTAAAAATAGCAACGATAATAGGACAGGCACTTCACTTTCCAATTTAATTAGAAACCTCAATCTTAAAAATGCTCCCTATTCACTTCACTGGTCAATACTTAAAAAGTCTAAATCATATACCCCGGGAGCATCCCATTGCCAACTTTGTACTTTGGAAACCTTTATGATAGCTACTGCTAATAAATCTAAAAACATTATTAACTCTAAGAATGAACTTATCTCCAGTTGCAGGCATAAACGTAAATTCAAGTATAGCAACCATAGTAATCCCCCAGACACCCCTCCCCCATTCGATTAAATACCCTCCCATCATCTCGGATTTTCCCTCCGTACATCTCGAATCTCCTTTCAGATTGTTCTAATTCCTGTTTCTCTATAATCTCTGCATATATCCCCCTCATCCCTTTAGCCTCCTCTTAACTTAAAAAATTTCCCATTAACTCTGTTAGCTTCACAATTCCCTCAACTTTAATACCTTTCTCACACTAACCCCTAAATCATTTTACTTAACCTCCTTAACCGTATAATTTTTATATGACTTTCATTTCTTTCCCCTTTAACTTCTTTTAATACATTCTTCCGCTTCCCATCAACACTTCCAAACTTCTATCCTTCCCTCTCACCCTGATAACTAACCCACCATTTTCTTATTATACCCTAGCCCTTTTTTCACTTGTTGATTCGCCTTATCTACTCTTAATCCCCTTTGCACACTCCGATATCGATCTCCTTACTGTTCTCTCTGTGCACTCTAAATTTTTCCCCCTCCTGCTTTTACTTTTAAATAATTCTTCTCACTCTTTTAATAGCCTCGATTATTCCCCCCTAGTTTACCTCGCCCTTCGCTCACTTCTCTCAAATCATGTTCAACCCCTTACCCGCCTTCACTCTACATCTTTTAACCCCCATAATATTTACTTTTAACTGCGATCTCCATTCTCACCCTGGTTTAATCTATTGTCACTACTTTAACTTCGTATGTCTTTTGCTTCTTTCTGCCATCATTAACCTAATTAATAATTTTCTTAATCAACTTCCTTATAACTTTTTTTTTTTTTTTTTTTGAAATTTTTTTGTTTCAAAGTTTAATTCTCCCTCTTCCATAAAGCACTAGCGTCTCGTAACTGCTCATTTTATTTCAACCCATACCTTTAACCACCTTGGGGATTCCCATTCCGGATATCCTTTCGAGGTCTAATTTACTCTTCCCTCATTCTAATACTCATTTTCGAGTTCCAATTTTATCGACTTTTTCCCTCATTCTATTATTATTTTCTTATCAGGCAACCCATAATTTTCTTTGCGAGCTTAAAACTAATACTAATTTTATTATCTCTTTTTCATTTTTTATTTTTCTTATTTTTATTTTTATCTTTAATTGTAATTCTATTCTTATTTTACTTTTTTACTTTTTTAATCTTTCAATTTTTAATTTTTATTTTTACTATTTCTCTAATTCTACCCTTCAATATATTTTGCCTCATTGTTTATAAGTAAGGTCTCCTGATTAACAACTAAACCCCGAACTCTATTTATAGACGCATTCTGGCATTTGAACTCTCCCTCCCAGCACTCGTTGACTTACTCCTACGCAATCCTTTCCCTTTTTTAGTTGAACCCAAATTCGCGTTAACATCCAATTTCTACTGTCATGCGACTCACCCCCCACTATCACACTCTTAGTTTTAACCGCATTCACTCTCCACACCCCTTTTCCTTCTTCGCACCCGTTCTTCTCTCCCCCTACACACCCTTCACTCATTCCCTCCCTGCATACTGGTCGCACAGGAGTTTATGCCTTTTCTCATTTTCAAGCCGGCTTTCGCTTCGGGCTAACTTTAAAATATTTTCGCTACATTTTTTCCCATTTTAAAGCATTTTCTCTGACATCTTTGCCCAGGAAGTACTGTTAATGGCGAATATTTTCCACCTCACTCTCTTCTGAGCCTGACTGCCTGCACTTATTGGACATTTTACCCTTTGGATTTTCTATTTTCGCCGCTTCTGAAGTTGTGGCTTCTTGGAATTTAACTTTGATTCCTCTCTCACAACCTTTCGGGCCTTTTAACGACCATCCTATCTACATCTCATTCTCTCCGTTGGACTTTTCGACACCGGACTTTTTAGCATTCGGACATTTGCTTGCATTCGGGCAGAATTTTGCCCTGTGTTTCCTCCCCCTACAACTTTTTTTTTTTTTTTCAAATTTTAAATCTTGGCCTTTGCCAACTTATCTATCCCAGCGACTTCCTCTGATGATAAGATTTTCATCTTTGAAAAGCCTGGCTTAAGGAAAATTTAACTTGAATAAATTGCCTTTTTTGCGGAATATACCTTGCTTTGAGCAATTGAATTGAATTATGATTTGACTTTTGCTTCTCTAATTCCTTTCCATTCTTCTTCATTCTACCTGCTCTATCCTAGATATTGAGTTATATACTCTTAACAATAGGTTTCACTTCTCCTAAAAGTTCGCTTTTAGTACACCACTTTATATATATATATATATATATAAATATATATATATTTTATATAGATATATATATATATATATACACACACGCACACAAACCCACACACACACATATATATATATATATATATATTTATATATATATATATATGTGTATATATAGTAAGCTTGCTACACTGACATGTTCATGTTTATTGTTTTTCATTTTATTATATGATGTGTAGATACAGCAAAAATAGTTATACTAATTATATATATCTATATGATTACATACACCTCAATACGTCTCTATAAAACTTGCATTGCATTCCTCTGTCTTTTCTTTTCTTTTAACTTTACTTCATTTCTATCTCATTCCACCGAATCATTATTAAAAAGATATATATATATTTCTGATAGACCTATATATATATATATATATATATATATATATATATATATATATATATATATATATGTATATATATCAATATATGTATACATATAAACAGATATATATATATATATATATATATATATATATATATTTATGTATATATTGATTTATTTACTTAATTATTTATAGGTATAATAACTTGTATATATATATATATATATATATATATATATATATATATATATATATATATATAAACGGTTGTCTTTGAACAAAAATAATTGAATGCATTCTGTTTTTGCTGGAACCGGTCACTGATGGTTGACTTTACAGATAAATAAGAAAACACATGCAAACCGTATCATGAATAGATGAAAAGATCATAATAACGGTGTAAAAAGAGATTTTTTTATTGCAGCGAAGGTACGAAAAAGAAGAAAAAAACAGAGAAAAAACAAAACGTCGCTGTTGAGTGGACACCAAGATTATGTAGGCTGACGTCTCTGAAAGCTTACAAAAGAAAAATAAGTACGTGAAGTAATGGCGTCATTAAAACTTTGACAGCATGCATGGCGTTACAGGCAGTGTGATGTTTATTCGATGGCCCTGAGGTATGGGGAGATGCTTCAGGTTGTTCGAGAACGTGTAAATATGATCATGTACTTATCCGCAGTAACAGAAATGTTCAGAAAGTCAATCTATGTTAATGCCAAATAGTGCACACTTTTCTATTACTTATCCAAGGTCTATGGCTTTGCTAATACTCATGGCAGTTTTTAATGATGTTCCAAGCTTGTTTTCACAATTAGTTTAAAAAACATGTGGTTGTGTAATTGTTCTGTTATTGTCGTAACATTCATCTAGTATGACACGTCATGAATATACCGTTTAGTGCAATTATAGCAACAATAAACAACAGTAGAGGTAGAGATTATTTTTAGAAAATGGCGTTCTGTATTCTCATCTCTGACAGGTCCAATATACTTTGCCCATTGTTTTCATAGTTTCATCCATAAGGTTGTTAATTTGGTCATGATTATGTTATACTCACTAGGAGTGTTAAGTGATTATTTACTGGCAATAACCGGTAGTGTTTCCTGGAGTCTGAGTGGCAACTATTTTCCCCATATTTCAATTACTCTACACCTCGTGTGATAACCATTATGATTGACTTTGCGTTTTTGCAAAGGCCGCTCACTGTTTATTTCTCGCTGGATACGACCATTGGTTTTCTCTGGGATTTGAGTGGCGACATACAACACAAAAGTGCTAGTACTCTGTCTAATCTTCCAGTTCATATCTACTATGTGGTCTAATAGGCTTTTGCATCCTCGAATTTTCATTACTGTGTGTGGTATCAGCCGAGGCTTATGCGATGACTGGTGGGGGCAGTTGATAAGAGTTATTACAGTGTTATGTAGTGTTTCGTTATAATGTCCCATACAACGTCAATGTGGCAGGCTAGTGTTCGTAGTTTATGGCTGTTGATTTCTGCATTCAAGAACTATGTTTAGATTGCGAGTGCATTACTCATTACCGTTGTTTATATCGTTTCAATCTTCACTTTTCTGCAAATGTATTTTTCCAGTTGTATCAGAACTGTTTCTAATGGCCCTGCGAGTATTGAAATTATATTATTTTCTTCATAATCCACATCCCTTTCAATTCTCTGGCGAGTTTCGTGTATTTGCTTCGTGTTTCTGTCTTATCGATCATTACCCTGTGATCTACTGGGACAGATAAATCGAAATTTAAACAGAGTTTTGCTTTCATGTTAAGTATTATGAGGTTCAGTCTCTTTGCTTTAATACGTTTATTTGTTTGTACCCACATGCCCCATAGGAGGTTGTGATATATTTTATCAAGTACTGTCTCCGGGGTGTTTTGTTCCATTTGTCATAGTGTACTGATATCCTCACGAACTTGTCTATGTTCTGATATTTTTTTAGATAGTTTGTTGCATTTACTTATTATGTGATTTACTGTTTCGTCCCCATTGTCCACGGAGTCAGCATTTACTGGTTTCCTAGTGTGTTATCTATGTAAGCGTGTATGCAGTTTTTTTCTAATCGCAGTGATATGGTTTATGTAATTCAAACAATGTTGTTTGTGTCTTTTATATAGTATTCTATACCCACTAGTTCTCTACCCTAATTAGTTCTTCACACGCAGAGTTAGTCAGTCAGTTTCATCAGTCGCGTGTACTACATTGTTTAGGTTCATTTGTGTTGTAACTTGTCTGCCTTCTTTTTTCTTTTGTTTGGCCTAAGAATGGTCGAGAGTATCTCTAATGTGATACTGATCATGTGTTTATTCCTTTAACTAGAATTCTACGATATATACATTCGTTTCTTTTAGTGGCAGTGGTGTTTTCATGTATTCAGTTCCAATCTTTAGTTTCATTTCTGCTTCCAGAACTCTTAACTTTGTATAGGTGCCATAATATTATGGTTAACAAACGCCATCGTCTACTCTTGCTTTAAGAGCATCATGCCCTTCCCTGTCTCCAGTTTTACATTCTCAGCACTAATTATTATTATTATTATTATTATTATTATTATTATTATTATTATTATTATTATTATTATTATTATTATTATCGTTGTTGTTGTTTAGGTTTCTTTTCACAACTACTGTACAATTATGCTGGTCTTAATTTGGTTCTATATATTTATAGTAATAAATAACTATAAGTTATTTAAAAGGCACAATTAGGCACTGAAAGTACTACTGTTTTTTACTCTCTACGGGTTATCTTGCTTGTAATAAGCAGTTATTGCTTACTGGTAAAAACCGGCAGGTTTTTCAATGAGAAGACCTTACAATAACCCCCGCCACAGATTTGTACGATTTTCCGCTTATTTCTATAACCATTGCAACTTAATATACATGCAACCCCGGGCCGCTTGTAGATTTAATACTCCCTAGAAACTTCCTTCTTAGGAGACGGCCGACTCAATCCGCCCACGGTGGTTCGTAGGTATTGCAAATAAATGTGTGCTCAAACCAGCCGGTAAACGTTCAGTTCTCGCTTAGAATAGTCAGTTGTTTGATTCTAGATTCTAATGTCTCCTCAAAATTCCAATGCTCTTCGCATCCCTGTCGTAGCGCAAATAACTAGTGCACTCCTTGTAAAATGTCGTCTGCCCGTGCACGAAATGGGTTGGTGACTCTGCGTTTATTTTATATAAGGAGGATTAATATGATAGTGTTTTCTTATTAGATTCAGTTTGTTTGATTATCTATGATGTAGATTGTGTTTAGAAAATGCCATATCATTTCAACTAATTCATATGGTTTGGTGTCAACACTTCTATCGTTCTTAAAATATCTGCTGTTTCCACTAGTTCTCTATATTATATGTTGTAATTTTACTCTTAAATCACAATGTCTCTTATTGTTTTTCCAAGTTTTCCGGAACTGTTGCTAATACACGACATATGTTAAGATTGATGTAATTTACTAAGTGTTAATAATTCCATGCGAGCTCTTGTGGTCTTTGCCTTTTATCTTCTCCCTGTAAACTTCTAGAAGGCAATATCTATTTCTCATTGTTCGTTTTTGTTGATTTGTGTGCTCATGCAGTTTTCGGACCGGGCTATTTTTCAGATGAGAATTTCCAAGTGCAACTATAACTTTACGGTATCTATTGCTTATTATATTGTTCTCTGGAAGTACAGAATAGTAAATACATCTCTCCTCCCCATGTTCAAAATGTGTTTTAAAATAATAACGTCATTATTTCATCACTGTCTACATACTTACATAGTAATCTTCATTTATATATAGCTTTTAGAATAGTTTACAACAAGCATTTCTGGTGTAATTTATACAGTTTGTCAAACTAATCTACATTTTTTTTTATTTTACGGGTTGTCTACGTTGGTCTATGAAGTTTGTACTGATATATTTGTTTTGTGCGACGGTCAGAAACTAACTATGTGATTTAGCTCTCTAATTGTTCTTTCTGTAGCTGTGCCAATATTGCCTGGTTACCAAATTGTGTGTACGGTTTTACAAATGCAATGTTTTCATCTCTGCGTTTTTATCATGTAGGGTTTAACATCTAAGAAAGCAAACACTTAGAGCGAGTACAGATAAATATATGTTTCAGTATCAGTCCATTGCTTAATTATAAGGGTAAAATGGATAGAAAATGTTTACCCACGTCTCGTCGGATCCCATATCAATTATAATTTGTACAGATGTGTCTTAATTAACGTTTGGGATTGAGTTATGTTTACACAATACTCCCTTTATTTGTCTACTTAGCTGTAATTGTCAGTTTACGTTAGAAGTGATTGACTTTTTACCAGGTGTTTGCGTATTTATCTCACGCTCTCTCACTTTATATGTATGCTTTGTGACCTTTTGTTATTTTATACGGTCACTATAAATATCGCTTCCGTCACTCGAAATCGAAGGTTAAATAATTAATAATAATAAAGAATATTGCAACAGTCCATTATAAAAAAACAGGTAATATAAGCACAGTATTTATAATTTATAATATATAATATATGCCGGCAGAGAATATGAAGAAAAAAAGAGGGGTGAAACAGGAGAGGGGAGGTATATTGTAAAGAGAAAAATTAATTTTGTAAATTATTCTTTTAATTTATTACTGATATGAACTAGTTTTAAAAAAAGCTTTTTGCATATCGGCCCAGGGCATTCATGGTAGCATTCTGTCAACTTATAAACTGTCTTTGCTTTTGCAAATATTTTTTGAAAGCATGAAATATTGTTCGATGCGGCCCTTGGCTATCATCATCTTTTACATTATCTTCTCATTCATGAGAGGGTGTGTAGCCTGCCAACTTATACGCTACAAAAGGGAAATACCAACACGGTATTCCATTACTATATGGGTACACTTGCACATAGTGTAATTGGTATAGATATTTTTCTCAAGAACAAAAAGTCATGCTTTCACATTTTGTAGCGGTTAGAGTCACGTAAATAAAGAGCATTTATGTGAGATTACTCTCGTATTAGCCGGGGACCTCTGGCACATTTTACGTTTGGTTCCAAACGGTCCTAACCCGTCTTTAATTATTTTTGTTTAGTTCGAGCTTTAGAACCTATCCTCGCAGGTTTTTGCGGATGGGCTTTTTTTACGAGATCGTAGTTTTCTTGATTCAAACATTATAAGCGTTGGAACACCCATGACATTCTAATTTCTGCTAAAAGGGAGAGAGTCGGCATCGGACGCATGAGTGCCGGGTTCGAATCTTGCAAAATAAGGCCATCCTAAGTAGTTATAATGCGACGGCGCACGCGTCAGTCTTCAATAATACACTTGTTTTAATATGTGTGGCTCTTCATTTGAGGGTATCGAAATAGTGAATAGAAAAATTACTCTAACCTAGCATTAATATGACTTGCGTTTCCGTAAAAATAGTTTAATTCGTTCAAAGTATCGCAAATAAATTAACAAATAAATGAGATCTACTAAAGCGATACATTGTGTCTACTAACGGAGTTCAGCTCAATGGAAGAACGTAGGAATTGCGCACCGGAGTCACGGATTTAAATCATGTTCGGTTAAGCTACGCTGATTAACTGCAAAACAACGAAACACGTGCCCGTGTGTACTTTATTAAACAACTATAGTAACCTCCCTATACAGGTATATCACATATTTTTGAAGGGAACAATTATACTGTTATAGAATATTTTAAAAAATGATTTTCCGTATAAATATTTGAATTCGTAAAAAATATCGAAAATTATATAAATTAATTACTTTTTTTCTCGCTCTCTTGCTTTCTATATCGCTCTATATATATACAAGGTGATTGAAAATTAAATCCTAATTTTTAAGTAACTGTAATTTACTTTTAAACTATAACTGCTCTAATTAGTGAATATGAGAATAGAGTGTATTACATCGAGTTTTATTTAAAATTAGACATGGGAACCAGCATTCGCCACCAGTTTCTCAAGCCGACTGGGAACCGCATCAACTGATTTCACAGGAAAGTCTCACTCATAACTTAACGTATTCGCCCAGCAAGTTTCTTCCAACGTCGTTTGTTTGGATGAGTAGAATTGCGTTTTACTCCACTCTCCTCCAAACAAAAAGTCGCAGTGTTTAATGTCAGATCTCCTGGTTGGTCACTCGTACAAACCACGACGGCCCACCAATTTTTTAGGGTAGTGAGGATTTACCCATTAACACACGACAATAGCAAAGGTGGGTATTAAATCTTCAATATTGTCAATGATCACTGAGCAGATTTCATCTCTAAGCATAGTGAGTTATCTTTCGGCATTCGTGGTATCACGAACGATCAAATGACCAACAATCCTCTCCGAGGTCATTCTAAACAATACCATTACCTTTGGCTGATTCTGCTTTTATTCACAACAAATACACCTATGTTGAATACCGCCTCATAACTCCAGAGGATGTTTCTAATGGGATCAGACCAATCGTTATACAAAGCAAACATCATCTATCAAAACTCAAAACGAATGTCGTAGTCTTCGACAGGGCAGGCTTGACAGTAGTGCCGTTGCCAAAGACGCCATTTTAGCTCATTTTAAAGCATATTTCGTACACGGTTAATGGAGAGTCCACTAACTTGTGTTGCTTGTCGAATTGTCTCCTTCGGGCTGCGGGTAAACATCTCTTGAACAACATGCACTTCTTAAGGGTCTCTGGAACTTGAATAGTGGTACTTAAAGAACAGATCTTCAAATTGTGTGTCGTACCGCTTACTGGGCACGTTCGACCATTTTAAACTAAATGACAGATCTTGAAAAAAACGAGAGCATAGATTAAAAATGCCATACATCAAGGAATATACACACTCAAATTGAAGAGAGTAACACAACATTGGAATAAATTATAACTATTATTAGATAATCAGTCACTTTTCATCACCCTATATATATATATATATGTGTGTGTGTGTGTGTATGTGTATATATATAAATCAATGTATGTGTGTATGCGTGTGTTATTTATGTGTGTTCAATAGAGAAAAATCAGAAAATCCAGATACAATCTAAAAGTATATACCTATAAAGAAAGTACCGGGGAAGACAATGGAAGTATTCTCAAATGTCTATGTCGACGCCGAAAAGGATATGAGGGCATAACACTTTTACAACGGTTTCCTACATTATATTGTGATTAAATGTGTATCATATGTATAAGATTATCCGAGCAACTCAATTGAAGTGATCCTGAATCTTTACGTTACTATCTATATGCAGACTATCTACGTGACTCAACCAGTAAGCGACCCAAGTATATCAGATTTTTTATAAGTATTATTTACAAAAGTCGATTTAACTAATGTCTGAATAGCTCAGTAAGAAACCACTGAAAACATTAAGTTCCTGTTTTATCTCCCAGTGTTTTTTTTAAAATATGTTATATGAAATAATATTTTTAAAAACTTAAGTGAACAATGCTGGGATATTTAGTACGTAACACCATTCCGTCTGGGTGTCTCTCTTTCTCTCTTTCGTGCTCTCTCTTTCTATATATATATATATATATATATATATATATATATATATATATATATATAATTATAATATAAAATGAAGTAATAAAATAAGGTGTCAATCAAATTTTATTAGAATTCAAAGTTCATGCAAAGCATCCTTAAGTCCTTAGCTCATGAGTTTTCAAAGATAATTCTTCTCTTCAGAGGACCATTACCGCAGTTATACTACTACAGGCAATAAAATTACGCTTTGAAAATATATAAAATTATATACACAAATATATAAAAAATACATAACATCAAACATATCAATCCAAAAACATACTTTTGTTGAATCCATACAGTCCATCCAGGTCATATAAGTTGAGAAGCATAATCAGGAAGGACATTACTCCAAGATACAAACAGCAGTCCAAATATGTGAAATTGAAGGGGCCGGCAAGGTTATCCATTCGCGAAATGTGTCCATATTCAATGTTAATGATAAATAAATAAATAAATCAATCAAAATAATACAAAAAGTCCAATCAAAGTTCCGAGATCCCAACATGTGCAAATCCAATCAAATCCAAATTCGTTGTTAAATTAGAAAACCAGCCAAATCCGAATTGAGCAAAACAAGACGGACTCCCATCACATCTAGCCAGAAGAGCGAAAAATATATAAGTGATCTTCTCACCAGACATGACAAATCCCTAACGAACAGAAGGCGATATTAAATTGTCTACATCTCAGAATGACTCAGAAAAAATTCTTGATAGGGTCATCCCGACAATCAGAAATAAAATTTTCTTTTCATTGTGGCAATCTTCAGATAGCGTAGTTGAATGGTTTGTGAACCTTAAAGATAAACATAGATTAAGTTTTATAACTTTTGACATAGACAACTATTACCAATCTATTACCTTAATTCTCTTAAATAAAGCCCTAAATTTAGCGAAAAATAATTCAGACCTTACTGATCAGGAAATTAAACTGATCACCTTAGCAAGAAGATCTATTCTCCAATTCGAAGGCAAATTATGGACCAGAAAGGACACCCCCAACGATTTCGATATTACTATGGGAGCTTCTGATTCTGCTCAGGTAACGGATCTAGTGGGTTTATTCCTCTTAAATGAAATGAAACATAGGTTTAAAAATTTAAGAGGGGGCCTATACAGAGACGATGCCCTATTTGTCTCTGATGAAAGACCTAGAAGATATAGCAAAACAATTGAAGAATTACATGATTTTTTCAGAAATTTCGGCCTTTCCATAACTGTTGATCCGGAGAGAAAAACTTCTAACTTCCTTGATATCACCCTTAACCTCAATGACGGATCATATAGCCCTTTCCATAAACCCAATCTAACTCTTTTCTATGTACATAAACTATCTAACCACCCGAAAGCTATAATTAATTCAATAGTACCGTCTGTTTCCAATAGAATATCTAAGCTTTCTGCCAATAAAAACATTTTCAACCAAAACGCACAATTTTATAACAATGCATTGCTCAACTCTGGATATTCTAAAAAAATAACTTATAACCAAAACAAAGAGAATGATAGAACTGTAAATATTATTACACATAATATGACAACTAGCAATAGGAACCGAACCAAAAGAAATGTAAATAAACAAAGACCCCTAAGGCACTCTATCATACCTGATGAAAATCAAGAACATATAGATAGCCCTACACCTACTGCACGTAAACGCCTTAGAAGGAAAAATAATATTTGGTTTAACCCACCTTTCAATAATAACGTTAAAACCAATATCCCGAAGGAATTCTTTAAAATATTGGAAAACTCTTTTAAATACCCACATAAATATAGCTCCATACTCAATAAGAATTCAATTAAAATTTCATACTCTACTATGCCAAATATAGCCCAAACAATAATCTCAGCAAATAGTAAAAAAATAAAAAATATCCAATCTAATTCTAATTATTCCAATCCTATAAATACATGCAACTGCAGGCGCACCAGTGATTGCCCATTGGACAATAGATGCACATATTCTGATATTGTATATGCTTGTACTGTAACTGAGCAAAATAATTATATAATGAATCCTAGAGACCACATAAATACAGCCCCTAATCAAATTCCACAATTGAGCACCACAACTAATTTGCACCATAACTCTAGACCTAACAATTCTAATATCCATCCTCTACCTCAGCAAACCGGTAATGAGTTCCCAATGGAAGGTAACGATAACAATAATATACAATCAATCAACCAACCTAATCCACATCATATAAATACAGTAAATAGAAATAGACCTGTGAATAGGAATATAAATGGCGCGGGAATAAGGGTAAATCCTAGGGTACACACATATATTGGGGCCACAGCAAATTTAATTAAATCCCGCATTTCCATGCATAACTACTCCTTCAATAACGATGTCGGTAACAACAGAACATCCCTGACCACTTTAGTTAAAAATTTAAGATCAAATAATATTCCACACAATATAAAATGGTCTATCTTAAAAAAATCAAACTCCTACAGCCCAGGATCCAGATCTTGTGGTCTATGCAACTCTGAAGCTGTAATGATAGCTACTGCACCTAAACATTTAAATCTGATAAATTCTAGGAGTGAATTAGTCTCCAAATGTCGACACAGAAGGAAATTCAAATATGCTATATGGAAACCACCACTAGTTTTGCCGTAGCTGTTTGGGCTAGCAATGAAACCGGGGGTGTCCAGACTTCGAGATGGGTCCTTTTTGATTTTTAATCTTTTTTGCCTAAGGGATTTAGACTCCGAGGTTGTAAGGGTTTATACACCTAAATTTTCAGTTTCTAAATGTATACACCTAAATTTTCAGTTTCTAAATATATTTACAATATCTTTACAATATCTTTACAACCTCTTAATTGGGAAATATTAAACCTTAAACCTTGAATATATTTACAACTTCTAGATTAGGAAAAATTAAGCCCTAATTTGGATTGGACTTCTTGATTGAACAAACCTAACCTTAAATTAACCTTAAATTAAACTTCCTAATCTGATAAAATTAAATCTTAAATTAAACTATTAAATTATTAAGTTATAATTATTTAGATAACTTCGTAATTGGGAAAATTAAATCTTAATTGGGAAAAATTAAACCTTAGGGCAGGTTAAACTTTTTTAATTGGGGAATGTCAGGCCTTGAGTTGGAATTCCTGGGCTGATGGGATTGAATCTTAAATTAAACTACTAATAATTTCTGGCCTGTTAAAATTAAATCTTAAAAATTAAATCTTGAATTAAACTATAAAATTATTGGAATTTAATAACTTCGTAATTTTTAACTTCATAAATATTCTAAATTACTTGATGGGGCTAGATTTGTCGAGTCGGTTTTTTACTGTAAGCCAGATTTTAAGTAATACTTTTGGATGGGTACGTGATGACTTGACCTAATTTTCCTAACTCCCTTTTAGTTTTCTTTTAACTTTTTAACTTCTTAGCTCCTTTCCCTTTTGACATGGAATAAGCTTACTGACCCAGACAGTGAAAACCTAATTTGGGTGGGATGGATGGCGGGGTTGTGGGTTGCTGTCTTCTCTTGAACCTGTCAAACAGGAAGTAGGACAGACATTTCCTGAACCCGTTGAAGTCATTCTGAGATGTAGACAATTTAATATCGCCTTCTGTTCGTTAGGGATTTGTCATGTCTGGTGAGAAGATCACTTATATATTTTTCGCTCTTCTGGCTAGATGTGATGGGAGTCCGTCTTGTTTTGCTCAATTCGGATTTGGCTGGTTTTCTAATTTAACAACGAATTTGGATTTGATTGGATTTGCACATGTTGGGATCTCGGAACTTTGATTGGACTTTTTGTATTATTTTGATTGATTTATTTATTTATTTATCATTAACATTGAATATGGACACATTTCGCGAATGGATAACCTTGCCGGCCCCTTCAATTTCACATATTTGGACTGCTGTTTGTATCTTGGAGTAATGTCCTTCCTGATTATGCTTCTCAACTTATATGACCTGGATGGACTGTATGGATTCAACAAAAGTATGTTTTTGGATTGATATGTTTGATGTTATGTATTTTTTATATATTTGTGTATATAATTTTATATATTTTCAAAGCGTAATTTTATTGCCTGTAGTAGTATAACTGCGGTAATGGTCCTCTGAAGAGAAGAATTATCTTTGAAAACTCATGAGCTAAGGACTTAAGGATGCTTTGCATGAACTTTGAATTCTAATAAAATTTGATTGACACCTTATTTTATTACTTCATTTTATATTATAATATTAATGCTCTATCCAGTATATTGAGCTTCAGTTTTTTTATCCGGATGTTTCACTAATTATAAGATATTAGTTGACGCTTATATCTTTTGTTGGATTGCTTCATATATATATATATATATATATATATATATATATATATATATATATATATATGTATATCACTAACTATTTATCTCTCTCTATATATATGCACATCAGTATAATAAAATAAGCACACCTATCTATATGTATGCATGATTTATCTTTAAAAAAGCTATACTAATACGTGCCGGTTAAATACAAACCAACTTACATCTATAATTCGCATGCAACCATAATGGACACAGTTCTGCGTACTTAGCTGCCTGTAAAATGAGTTAATCACATTTTCAAAAATGTTGCAAAATGTAATTAATTCATGTTTAAGCGTTAGTGTAAGAGTATTAACATATAGTGAATAGCTTAGAGTTAATGATATATCGCTGAAAAACTCAAGGTTTCTGTTTCAGTAAAATCTATTTAATATTAAATTTCATAGTATGTTATTCCACACGCCAACACGATCGACGCGTGGTAACTCTGCTAGTATATATATATATATATATATATATATATATATATATATATATATATATATATATATATATATATATATATAACAGAATCAATGAGTGTATATGTGATATTTGCGTGTTTAGTATTTAAAGAAACGTTAGAGAATGTACATAAAATATACATGTGTATTCCAATGCAATATTAACCGGGGAAGACAATGAAAGTGTTTCCGAATGTCTAAGTGCTCGCTTAAGAAAGCTACGGGCGCATAACCCCCTTTAAACTCCAAGTATACTCTATTTTAATGTGTATAATGTTTTCCCCTAAAGAAAATAAAAGTGATCTTTAATCTTTGAGTGCCCTCTTAACTTGAGAGAAATGTGTGGGCGGTCAAACTCCTGTTAAAATGTCTAATATACATTTTTGCTGATCAAAATTATATCATATGAATATAATGTATGAAATTAATATGTTTCCATATATATATATATATATATATATATATATATATGTGTGTGTGTGTGTGTGTGTAAGACAATTGTAAGTGGTCACGAATCTCCGTGTGTCACTCTATGTGCTTAATATTTACGCGTCCCCACCTCAAAATCACCCATGCGAACGTAAACACTTTAACACTCAAAATGCGTATACCGATTACAATGAAATTTCAAACATATGCACGAGACACTAATTCAAATATGTTTTCAATATTTAATTCCTTTCAATTGCATTCTTAGGCGAAAACGTACGAGAGGAGTCAGTAATAACAAAGGCAGTGGTATGGTGTTGCTATTATAGTGCAGAATACGGTAGTAGTTATCCTCATGAAATCCCGAGCGACACGGGTCTTCCTGCTTGTATATTATATATATATATATATATATATATATATATATATATATATATATATATATATATATATATATATGAGTACCATAGTCAGATACATCCAAATAATCTAAAACAGGTATAATGTTTTCCTAATACGAATGTATCATTTTGCATTCCCTAAGGACTGGTTTGATGCATTCGCATACTATTTGATTCACCGTTTATGTTAATCTCACTACATAGTCCAACTATGTCGTTTCCTCTGCTTAATTCTACTTAACCTTTGATATACTTTGTTCTAAATGTGTCGTTTTGTGCGGCTGTCAGTGACGTTTTTGCTCATCTGTTCCAGTGCCCTTTTCGGGCGCTTGCCCGTCTGTTTACATGCATTATTTTCGAAGTCAATGTTATTAATCTTCCCTGCCGATGCTTATAATCTCATTTTCATATAAAAAAAACATAATCATACAAATTATCATCAAAATCATCATCAGCAGAAATATAATTATCAAGTTGTTCATCAAATTCATTATAATAATAATGATAATACGTTAAAGCATATTTAATGTTTTGAGCGCATATTCACACACCACTCCTTTTTAAAATATGGGATCGCCCGATCGCTGGAGATGAATTTTAAAAATATTCATCGAACAATATTTTTTTCCGTAACAGAGAAGAGAGTATTCGAATACAATGTTAATTGTTGCAAGACACAAAATAAATACAATAGTTAAAACTGGGGTTTTATATATTTGAAAAGAAAATATTAGTTGACAAGTAATTTCACGTAATAACAAAGAGAATAGTTATTGTTCAAATTGGTACAATGTTCAATAAATAATGTTGACATATTCGTTTTATTTATTTAAAGCATATTGGAAATGCCAATTACTTATACGTGATAATAAATATACAAGGACTGTTTTAATATTATTAAAACATAGTCTAGTATAGGTCAAATAAAATATTAGAGACAGCATAGAACTGAAGACAGCAAATGTATACATTGAACTGAGTCCTGCAAGTCATTAGTGTTGTGGACATAATCTTATAAACGATGATGATAGCCATTACAAGATTTGATAACTAGATTTAATGGCAGAAGATAACAAAAGTATTTCCTCTTCATTTTCATAAATACTTTCCTATTAATAAATATCGATTCTTCCTTATGAATCAAATTGTTCCTGAGCCAATTATCTACCTGGAAATCGTTCTCCCCGAAACATTATCCTGTGGACGTCATATTTCCTCAATAATCGATTTCAAATTTCAGCTATTTGATCGATCACAACTATGACTTTCTGTATTTTACCTGCTACAAATCGTGGAACTACTGATTGTAACAGGAAAAATATAAATAGTTCAATTGTCCCCTGTTTAAGGAGCATCTTGCACACGTCTTTACTTATGCGACTGTATTGTTGATCCCTTCTCTTAATTGTATCTCTCTTTACTCTTACCTATTCATCGTTATCGATGTCAGCAGTGCGAATGTCAAGGCTAATCCTTAGTCAGTACTAGACCTTTTTTCCCCTATAGAAATATACTATGGAAAATTAAGGCTATTTAATTTCAGCAGATACTTAATTAAATATTGACTAACAGTATTCATGAATTGATTTGGTTCTTTATACATGGTCCTCAATTATAAACATGTTGATCTTTTAACTTTAATCGCTAAATAAATAAATAATGTATAAATACATAATAAATGATTTCCTAAATAATAAATTAATAATTACATCACAACATCAATAAAAAATAAATAAATTACATAAAATGTATCGTTCTCTTTTTCGTAAAGGCTTTACTCTTGTCATCAACCAATATTCATTATTTATTCAAAAATAATAGGCAACCTCACACGTGTTCTTATTCTTACAAGTTTTTGATTTCTAATATATCACACGCGCACATTATAACATAAATAATATTTTGCTTTTCCACATTTTATTTTATTTTCCACACACTTGGTGTAAATTTACGTGTGGGTTTGGTATGTATATATATATATATATATATATATATATATATATATATATATATATATATATATATATATATTAACATAGTTCATCCCAAACAAGGCAGGCCGCCACTGTAGACGTAAGAGGTTACTGAGAAAAAAAGGGGAGAATGTTAGAGGGTCAACCTAAATTGACATCTGCGCAGCGAGATGTCTGTTTACATTAGCTTTAAATTTTTGCATGTAAGTACTGTCGGGGAAACAGGAGCAGGAAGGGAGTTCTAGAGGCCAGCAGCACGAGAAAATAAGCTATTTGGCGACTCTTACAGTAATAGATGTGAGTTAGTTGATTGTCGAGTTGAGCTAGTGAATATACGTCGAGGTGGCATCAGAGTAGCCAATTCATCGGAGCATACCCGATTGAAGTATTTGTAAATGAAGCAAAATAATTGACTAAATTGGTATATATTTCATGCTTATATATATATATATATGTATATATATATGTATATATATATATATATATATACATATATATGTAGATGCCAATTGTGCACACCTTTCTCATGCTTGATCATGTTCCTCGCTCACCTCACTCACTTGCCTCCATACACTCCTGTACTGTCTTATTACACGATTCTGATATCTTACCCTACCCGTGTTTCTCATTGCAAGGCTCATTTTAAAAGATTCAATAAACATGTCTCATGTCGCCATCTCCCACTTTCATAATTAATTCCAGATGCTACAAACGTTTGCTTCGACTGCTTCCGTATTTATTGTGATATCTCTCCTACTACTAAATTATATTATAGATTAAGTGTTTCCTACGTTCACTATCGATTTGTATATCACAACATGTTTTTCATACGCGGCCGAAAATTAAAGCTTAATACCGCCAAATCTTTTTCAAACATTTTTGTACCTTTGTTTTTTTTCAGACAATCATCATAACGAAGGTTTGCAATTAAGAGGAAACGTTGATGAATAGATAAATGATACATTTTAGTTTTTCTTTTGCAATTTCTATTGATTCGGAACACTATTTTTAATCATTTATCTTATATATATATATATATATATATATATATATATATATCTATATATATATATATATATATATATATATATATATATATATATATATATGAAGTTAATCCAACAACATATATAAGAGGACACTAACATCTTTAATTAGTGAGCATCTGGATACAACTGAAGCTCAATATACTAGATAAGGCATTAATAGCATTATAAAAAATGAAATAATAAAATAATATGCGAATCAAATTTTATTAGAATAGAATGTTCAGGCATTTACTGCATCGATTGCAAACAGATTTCCCGCCTAGATAATTTCTTTCGTTTTTGGACAACCACTCATAATCTGGATCACTTTTGAATCAACCTCTTGGATATATTTCCAGAATATGTTTTAAATTGTATGACTTGGATAGCTTAAACAAAAAAAGTATTTTGGGGGCTGATATATTTGATGTGTTATATACTTTTATGCATTTTTTCTATATATTGTTATACATTTTCAAAATTTGATTAAATTACCTGCAGTAACGTCATTGCGGTAATGGTCCTCTGAGGAGAAGAATTTTCTTTGAAAACTCATGAGTTAAGGACTTTAAGGTACTTTGCTTGAACATTGAATTCTAATAACATTTGATTCGCACGTTATTTTATTATTTCATTTTATATTATGCTATATATATATATATAATATATATATATATATATATAAATATAAATATATATATATATATATGTAAATATGTATATATATAAATGTATATATTTATATATATATATATATATATATATATATATATATATGTATATATATATATATATATATATGTATATATATATGTATATATATATATATATGTATATATATATATATATATATGTATATATATATATATATATATATATATATATATATATATATATATATATATAAGCAGACTAGGACGGCACTGCATAAATCTGCTGGGCACACTAAGTGCTGACCTCAAGTAGGTGGGACTAGGACCACTACGTACAGCGAAGCAGCTTCTTGCCTACGACAATTTGCGCATGACAAGGCCAGATGGGCTAGGACTAGCATTGAGGACTGATTGCAGCCTCAGGATGTCATTTGACTACGTTTTAATAATATTTATATAACCATATATATATATATATATATATATATATATATATATATATATATAACAAAATAATCATGAGTTCTTAAATAAAACAACAGCTTTATGGTTTTGTTTAATCATTTACAGTCTATCCTTCGAGTATTATGCACCGAGTTCTACGATTCTAACAATTCGATAGGTTGTGTTACAATGATGTGTTTTTTAACACGAAAACATACCTCAGTGCTCTATACCACATATTCATTAGCACTTCTCGTCTCTTCTCTTTGGGCCTATCTGTTGAAGTCTGCAAACAGCAAGTATGTGCTAGAAGAGATTGACTGGGTGTGAACACAATTTGATGTTCGATTCGATTAGTTGCTATCGACTTATTTACTTTGTCGAATGAGCATTTTTCCTCATCATTTGGGTCTGTTTTAATCGTGAATTCTTCCTTGAAATACACCAAATAGTCCATAAAAGATTCGCTATTCATTTTTTATTAGCTTAATCTAATCGATAGCAAAATACTTTGCGCATGCTAAAATACGGAGACTAAAAGCTTGTTTATTGATTTTTGCATTTTTCGTGGCTAAGCACAGCTTACACCTGCTGTTTTCGATTAAGCTTACTGCCGGTATAATTCATAATTTAATTGGTGGATTAATGTAACATCAATGTGTTGCATTTAAACAGTTGCACACAACGTTCTGAATCATCCATATGGTGTTGTTTTTGTTTGACTGTGAGCAAATGCAGCACCCATCATGAACATAGCTTCCTCCGTGAAATATCCCAATGCAAAAGATTGAATACGATTATTTTTGGAATAGTATACTAATCTTCTATGTTACCCAACAGCAGAGTAGAAGGTCTCCTTTGGGTTGATTTTCGGCAGCCTCATATCACTCGAGTCCCTTATTGAGTCCTTTACTGCTCACATTCGATGAGTATTGTTTCTAACAGGAACAGGAAGATTGCCGTTATCTGGGTACGATTATATCAATATAACACTTACTGTTAGCTAGTATTTAACCTGGAATGAGTACTTTCGATCCGTATATTAAATGGATCCATGCTTTGTCTGGGGAGATTTCTATAACACAATATAAAAAAAAATAATTTACTTTCTGAAAATGTAGTTGTGACGTTTTGCAATTTTTCGATGTAAGCGTTCAGCATCTTTTGTGTGTGTACGATCGCGTCTTTAGTAAGCATAACAGTTTTTGACTTCTTAATTTTGAACGGGCAAGATCAGAATAACACTTATTAAGCCCTTGCTTTTATGTAACAGTATACTTCCTATTATATAGAAATGATTAAGAAACACAGAAATTCAAACTTTTATTATTACGAAAACCTTCTTTTAAATAACTGTAATTTGTAAACTGATAATCCGGTTCGCTTCAAATTTTGACATATAGAATTTGCAAGTAAGCCATTCATAACAATCACATAGAGTTTTATAAGAAGCAGAAGTTTTTGAGTGATGGTATATATATATGTTTTTCTTTAAACACAGTGTTATCCATTGCTTAGATCTGCGGATTTCTTCTTACCATCAATCGGACAGATTTTCTACCGTAGTAATTTGCTTACATTTTAATGCATTTTTCTACGTTGTATAGCTTTTCAAATCTTGACATTGTGATACATTAAATTTTACTAATTTATTTATCGACTTTGTTCTGGCGTAAATATTTGATCTTTTAAATTCCTTGGTTAAATAAAGAGAAATACATGTTAATATACTAGCCTTTGTTTTTAACAATTGATAATTTACTATATATTGTATTATACACAACATTTATTATCACCAATTATATATGTATATCATTGCTCTATCTAATATATTGAGAACTAACTATGCATGACATAATAATAAAATATGTTCCATATATTTATATTCTACATTTGACTATATATATAGGTATGTATATATATATATATATATATATATATATATATATATATATATATATATATATATATATATGCATTTTCTTTTTTCATTTCCCATATATATATATATATATATATATATATATATTGTTGGTGATTTTATTCCAATAATTGCGACAAAATATATGCTGTTTCATTAACGCGCGCAAAGAACGTCAACTCTTCAAGCTGTAATGGAATCAAATGGCAAAGATTTTACATTCAACCTCAACCGGAAATTGAAGATGCATTAGAGGGAGGGGGACAGAGATGGAGCTCTGCCTATAACGGGGACACGAGAAGGGAGGGGGTGAGGGGGAGACCCCAACAAGTCATGTTTGAAAAAGTTGCATGGGAGGTTCTCTCGTGTCTGGGCCATCGTGACCTCAATTCCAGCCAGGGCGGGGGCAGGGGGGGTTAAATTTAAAATGAGAATAGAATTATAATCATAGAGTTATAACTGTCATTTTTGTTGTAATAGGTAATTATCGTGTAGATAAAAATGTTTGATAATTTTAATTTAGGGTATTAATTGCTACTTTTGCATTCTATTTTATATATATATATATATATATATATATATATATATATATAGGGGTTGTAAAATACGATATCAACACTTGGTGAATTGTGTATCAACTTTAAAAATGTCTATACCAGTTGAATGAAATTACAGAAATTATGTTTTTTTTTAATTTTTGGCTATTGTTGCTGTGAATAAATTTGTTACATTCTTTCTATTTATGTATGTATATATTAGTAAGAAAATTCTTAAATGTCTGATCTATCGTAGTAATAAAGAAGGCAGATTATTGGTGCCCGTAAGCCAGGTGCTAGTGTTACAGAGACGGCTGTGATGGTTCTTGTATTTAGAAGAACTGTATAACAAGTGATAATGTTGGATAAAGGCCCTGTGGGGCCGGACGCATCTTTAAGTGGACGAATGTGGGAATATCGTTTGGTTTGGCTTGCGCGATTTAGTGCGGGTGGACCCGTACAATCGAGTGCAAAATATACTGTTTCTTACAGTCGGAGCTAACAGACGTTGACAGGGCCACCGCGTTGACGAGACCTCAGATCAAGGGTGAAGGTACACCTGCGCATGGGGGTTCTGTCTCGTCACATGCTTTTTTGTGTGGGAAACGGTGTTTTGCAAGACTGGGTTTTGAAAGCGAGCCTAACGGTCGATTTCTCTATGAAGTCTTCAAATGATTAGGAGAAAAAAATTCCTTAAGTGAATACAGGTATGAGATTCCTTCTTCCCCCCTCCGACAATGGCTAACGACTTAAGCAAGGAATTAACTACCATAGAGTAGTAATTTGGTATCCCCCTCGACGTTAGTTAAGTATCTTCATGGCCGACAGAAATTTGAGGTCTTAATGAAACAGAATCGAATGTTTAAAAGATTGTTTGTCTTCTGAATTGTGGTATGAAGGTTTTGTTGCAGACACAACAGACAACATCGAGATACACACCACGCGAAGAAGGATAAAAGATACGAGAAACTAGAGGGCATAGAGACGAGGAAAGAAAGAAGGTACGAGAAATTTCAAAGTATGCAACAATAACAGGTTATGAAAATAATGAAAACAAGTCAAATACATTTATTGTAAGATTTCTGAAAAAAACACCACGGCACCTTAAATTACAAAAGTACTTAGCATTCATCAGGATAATCCCGTTTGATCAAAAACTGTTCACCGATATATTCACAGGGATGGGTTTCATGCGAGGATTTAAAAGTGTTTCCATTATTTTGCAAAACTCGATTATATATATATATATATATATATATATATATATATATATATATATATATATATATATATATATATATATATACATGTGTGTGTGTGTGTGTGTGTGTGAAAAAAGACACACTGCCGGAGAAAAAAAAAGATTTGGCCGGTTTCATCCGTATTAGCGAACGTCTTTCGAAAAAGTCAAGATTTGGAAACAATTTTATTTTGAAGGCACACACATTGGAGAAAGAAAAACATAACCGATTGGACCATATGTGAAGACTTATAGCGACATTGAAATATGATTTGACAAGTAAGTGACATATTTTTCTTCATTTCTTATTTTTTTTTTATATTTTAAAATTTTCTTTTTCATTTTTACACCTACTGCGTTAGTATAGGGGAGGTGGTAGGCGGAGAGTTAAAGGCAATAAGAGGGAAGAAGACAGAGAAATTAGCAAAGATAAACCCACATAATATGGAATATATATATATATATATATATATATATATATATATATATATATATATATAAACATGCATACAATTGTGTATGTGAATATATATATATAAGTGTAAATAAACACAAACAAAACTATCACACATAGGATTAAGCATGACATTGATACACCGAACACTAGCCCACAAAATTAATCGAGCAACATAATTAGTAGGGCTGCTTATTCGTCTAATTTTAAGTTTATAAAATAATAACGATTTTAAATTGACAGTCTAGAAAAATCTACTTTACAGTCAAACCGATATACATGATATCTTATTATAAGAAAAGTTGGCAGGCCGGTCTATATTTCTCTATGACTTTTTAAAAGTATATGATGATACGAAATACATGTAAGAAAACTCCTTAGTTTATGGATAGTGTTAAGTTTGAACAAAATGTATTATAAATTATCTAATTCGATATAACACTTGCTATTATCTGAACAATTTGTTGATGTTTATTCATGTATTTATGTAGTCTTTATTCATTTATTTATGTTGTGATGTAATACACTGAATTGTGTTAATGCGATTTTTGCTAGGTGCCTGCTTAGGGTATAAGATCCGACCCTGTGGTTGATGTTCGATGGTGATGAAAGAAGTATAGTCGTGCTTTTAATGCATTTGTGGCGTGAGAGAGAGTGTTCGCTTTTACGGAGAGTGCAGTCTGAAACGACAACATTATGGGTGAAAGTGCTCCTGTGTATCACTAGAGCGCTAGTGGAAGTGTCGCGTTTGAGGTCCCGCTTTTGTTCGTATATGCGATATTTTAAGATTCGGAAAGTTTCCCTAATGTAAAACATCGGACATGCGGCACATTTTATTTTGTAAATGCCGGCAAATGGAGAGGTGTATTTTGGGAGAGCAGAGGTTTGGTATTGAGTAGATCTTTAATTGTGTTAGAAGTTGATGTTACTATATTTATGTGAGGTTTCAGTTGTTTCTGTAAAGAGATGACAACATAACAGCTAATGCATTACCCCCCCCCCCTTTAAATGAGGTAGAAATACTTGGAATATGACATTATTAAACTATAAAATATGGTATTTTGACAACAGAACTGCTATAATATTTCCCACCCCCATTACAAATAATACAATAATGGATTAAATAATTGTATTATTCATTTAAAAGTGCTCGCAAAGAATATAATTTTTAAAGTTTCTTTTTCTTTTTTGCTAAGATCACAGTGAATATATGTTCCCAGCATCCCGACGATATCAGGCCTGTCAGTTCTCAGATCCCAGCGATCTCAGACGTTGTAACATCGAGTGAAGTATATATATATATATATATATATATATATATATATATATATATATATATATATATATATATATATATATATATATACATATTTATATATATATATATATTTATATATATATATGTATACATATATATTTATATATATATATATATTTATATATATATATATTTATATATATATATATACATATACATACATATATATAAATACATATATATACATATACATACATATATATATATACATACATATATATACATGGGAAGAGAAGGATGAAAGTAATCCGACGTGATGGGAAAATGAAAAAGGAAAACCAAAAAAAATGGATGTTTTTTATGTGTACATCAACGTTTCATATTTATTTATAAGACTTCATCAGGATGATAAAATAGAGAAAAAATGTCATGCAAGTACAGATACATGTAGGGTAGACATATTGGGAAAAATAGAATGAAATAGTGGCCAACTGCTGTGTGGGCGTCCGTATTTGTTGGAGAAATAGAAATGAATGTAGAAAAGCATGAGTAGGGAAAAAATGGAAGGATGGGGTGAGCCAGGACTACTGTGGCTGGTGGTAAGAGAAAGAGGTGGGGGATGAGCAGGGTTAAAGTGGATGGCAGAGAGGGAGGTGAGGAAGAGGGGGGGAGGGAGGTGTTTGACCAGATGGCTGCGGTTCAAGATTGAAGGGGAAAAAGTAAGTTGGAATGTTTGTGTGTGGGGGGGGTGTATGCAGGGAAAGGAGGATGGGTAGAGAGGAAGAAGGAGCTGTGATTTTGGTGGATGGGCGAAAGTTATGGTCTTAGAGAGCGTTTTGAGAAAATGAGGGAATTTAAGAAGGGGTATGGGAGAAAATAGTTGAGTGGGGGAGAGGGAGGATTTGTTGTGATAGGGTGTGAAATATTTGAAATATTTGGAAAATGATAGCAATGAGTGAGGGATTGGGGGAGGGGGGGTGGAGGAGGGTGGTGATTGATAGGGTGGGTATGGAATATTTGAAATATTTGGAACATGAGAAAGTTTTTTTGGACTGCAGTATTAAAGGTGTGAGGAAAAAGTAAGGAGAAAATGAAGATTCAAGGAGAAAAAGAAAGGGAAAAGTAAATGGGAGAGTGTTATAGAGGTTGGAGATGAAAACAGTTAACCATGATCAGGCAAGAGTCTTTGTTCAGTGAGGATGATCTTGCTTATTAAGGGTGATAGGTTAAAGAAACCATTACGTTGCTTGATGGTGGTGGAGGCGGTGATGAGAGCAGTTTCTAATAATCTTCGCCGAGATTTGTTGTGGATATATTTAGTGATTTTGGCTTGTTCAAATATATATACATATACATACATATATATATATATATATATATATACATACATATATATACATATACATATACATACATATATATATATATATATATATATATATATACATACATATATATATATATATATATATATATATATATATATATATATATATAATAACCCAATACACAATTGCAACAGTATATTACAAAATATTAATGTATATGAAACGGTTTATGAAATAAATATACAAATTAAGAAGACCTAAAATTGTTTGTGGGTATAAGCGGTCTTATAAAATATACGATATTTGGAATTTTCTTTCCTTTGTTCTGCAGAATAAAATCAGCGCAACACTGTTTATGTTAATATTGTAATTATAGATGGATAATATTCGCATTTATTCATCGGTACTCTGATTGAGAACCCACCGCGTTTCCGTGACTTTGCGTCGGCAACGTTCGGGTAGAACTAGGAAACGTCCAACAGTTGACAAAAGGATTTACTAACCAAATTGCAGTAGACAATAGATCACCAAGTTGCAGGCAAGCAGACGATAGCCTTTTAGATTAATTAATTTCTACGATCAGCAGCGCGTTAAAAAATGAATTTTTATAATCTGTGTCAGTGAAGTCTCTTGTTCTTGGCCTTTTAGCTAAGATGAAAGTGTAGTATCTGTTCCGATGGATACTGCACCCCATAGACTATAGTTTCTTGGCCTTCGGGGCTTGATTTACGCCGGTCTATGGGTCTGTCTTGTGCAGTTCTAGGAGATCCACCCACCCAGGCTTTGCCTCCCCTCTTTGGAGAGGAATAAGTTTATTGATTACTGTCTGGTGTGCCCCTACCGTGGAATGCCGATGATGCTGCCCAGGCATTCTTTAATGGCAAGAGTGCTCAACTTTCGGGCGCTGGATTTTCAAACCCCACTTTCCCGACCCGACCTTGGCTCACATCTTACTTGTGGGAGTAAGATTAAAGTGGCCTTGTGCCTAACTCCTGGAGAGGAGTAAATAAATACTCATTAAGTTCTGTCAGCAACGGCCAGTTCAAGTGAAAGACTAACCCGAACCCAAACCAAGAAAATATTACAAATAATATAAACATCGATAAAAAACAAACACCAGATTACTTAAAAACAGTGACTTCGTTGTTTGTTAAATAAAATAAAAACATCATCTTTTGGAAACTTTCAGTGCACAAAAAACAAACATTTTATTGTAAAACATTTTCTTAACAATGGTTTCTTTTGACAAACAAATAAACATAATTAATAACAGCTATTTAACTATAGTTTGTGTGCTCTTTATTCATATTTATATATTTTACTTTGATTTTCTGCCTCTGATTTTATCGTCTACCAGCAATCAATTCATCATTTGACAGTGGTCGGCTCGTCAACTCTCAGGCGTGCCCATAACCTGATCGAACGTTGACCACGCGAAGTCCCAGAAACGCGGTGCGTTCTCTATTAAAGTACCTATTCATTTATATGTTGCATGTGCACACAAGGCATTGATCGGAAAACAATGTCCACCTTTGTGTAATTCTGCTCCCTAATCTGAAAAGCGTATTTCCCTATTTGCCTTCTTTCATTTTAAAAATACAATGACTATTGCGTGTTGATGTTTATTGATGATAATGAAGACCTCACAATAGTATTGTAGAAACGTGTAGTCAATATTTCTTTAATATTTAACAATCAATGTATTTGTATGTTATGTTAAGCTAATCGGACGTTTACATAAAACTCACTGTATATCAGGAGTATATAGTGTGCATTAATTACTTCTCATTGGCAACAGCTATTCGTTACTTTGCAGTATTGTATGTCTATACCTCTGCCACTGAAAGCATCACGTCTCAACTGTTGCATACACATTCTTGAAATAGTTGTCACTAAACACACAAAGGAATGACACAAACGAAACAATTCCACTTTCAATCCATTTGTTTGAAGTTATTCGTTTGACACGTATTTACTTGCAAAATCCAGATGCACGGAAGACCAGAGAACGACGTATCCTAATTCTGACCCCACATAGATTCTATACTATAGTCATGTTAGTCAGAATTTGTCCGTATAAGCGCCCTGACAATAACCGGCATTTTCAACAGCATATCTCTTATTTAATAGTCTTGTCACCACCTCTACCATAGTGAGAAAATATTGGATTTTAAGGGTTGCTGGTACTGCCGCTGCCGATGTTTAATATTAAAATATCCTTAGTGTATCTAGCTCTGATTAAAACTCATAAACCTCATCAATTTATTGATTTGATTTTCACATATAATGTATCATAATCATCACCATCACCATCATCAGCATCATCGTCAAAATAAGCATTATCTCGGCTGTTATTATTCATTAACACTAGCATCATCAGATATATCGCAATCATATTCATCATAATTGATCATCATCACATCTATCAACATGATCATCATAAGCAACAGCATTTACATATTTCTGATAATTTTCATGATCTTTATAGTCTTTTTAGTGTTTATTCTTTCCTTTCATCTTTGTCTTATTTTTCAATTTTAGTTATGTTTTTTTAATTTTCTAGCATGCTTGCTCCTCCTGCCCTATTCTTTGAAGATAAACCCCTTGCCTTTAGCATTGGACACCGACAATGGTGATTCTCGTTGAATTGATTAGAACCAATTATTCACCCAATTTTCAATAACCCGTAACATATCGATAAAACCGATTTTTAATGAGTTCAAAGAGTCGCCAAATTCTTTTTTCCCCAGATCTAAACACATTTTGCCGTTCGATGGTGATTGAGAGAGAAAGATGAAAATAAAAACCGATAACCATAAGATACGTCCATTTAATGTGAATGTGCAATGGTCGATATTATTCTTTAACCTAACGATACACACATATATGCGAATTCATTTTCATAAACAAGCTTGAAACAAAAAAAATCAATTTCTTTTAAAAATAACCGTAGAAAATGTGAAGTAGTCAAAGTTACATGTTGGCGTGTGTTCGTAGATTCTTTTCAAAATATATATTCTAATAGCAATACATAGTCAACGTGTATTTTATTTAAATACTTGAAGCATATTAATAGCCAGTGAAAACTATTGCAGCTGGAATTGATGATATACCGCGCCAAACAGAACGGAGTCCATTGTATTTGCTGTATCACTTTGATTATAAACAAGAACATAACAGAAACAATAGCCTACTAGGTCAACATTTCACGAATTCACACATCAACAATTCAATTGTCCAGAATAGTTTTGCAAACATATTTTTTCTAACGTGTTTACATCGATGTATTTCTTACTGGACTGATCTCTTCAATAATGTGATTTTTCTCCTGTGATTTCTAGCATTTTGATCAGCAAAAATATGTAGCATTTTTACTACCTCAGTTAGTGGATGAGAGTCTGTTTCGTATGAAAAAAGTTGCTATTGTTATTAGTAACTTCTGGAAATAAACATCTATTTTAGAAACAATACACTTTTGACAAAATTACTTTTCTTATAAATTCTCGAATCTACTCAGTTTCCTTAGAAAACGAGTCAGATAATTTACTGAATTGCTTTGTAAAATAAAATGAATCTCTTAATTAACTTACTACAGTATATTCCCTGTATATTTTCTCATCAAACAAGTCATCCATTCGTAATCAACGTTATAGTTTTCTTAAAATTAGTGTTCTATAACTCACGTGTAATACAGCCAACATTAACTATCGAACTACGCCGCGCCGGGACACCTAGTATATTTTGAACAGACATACTCACCCAAAATCGTATCATGGAGATGCAATGACGCAGCTTAGAAATAATGTTAATTGATTTCAATAAAAAAAGAAAAACACCAAAATGATTTCCTCTCGAATCATTATAACACACTCCCCATATCTTTCATCAACCAAAAAACAACGCCTATAGGCTTGAAAATAATATTTTCAGTGAACTTTCCATTACTCTGTTCCTTTGCAGAGCTGATGCTATTCTCTCATTTTCTTTCTATTATTAAATTTTAAACTCTGTCTCAAATCTGTATTACGTGCATGCTTTATTATACATGCCAAACTAAGTATTCTATAGTGTTGACTTTGACCGTAGCTATATATTCTTAAGTAGTGAAATGAAGACAGTAATAACGCTGATGTGTTATTAAGTTAAACTGCCCCCAAAAGTCGCAAGCTTACGAAGGTGTAATTAATTACGCTTCAAGAGTTAGACAAGCGTATAAAGTATGCCAAAAGGTACCACTCTAATGTCTAGCTGTGGTGCACTATCTTTTAGCAGATTGTCATGTTACACCTACACAAACAGATACACATACACGTACAACGATATTATTATATTTATATATATATATAGATATATAGCAGGAGAAAGATAGAGCAAAACGGCTAAACTTTTGTTATTAAAAATAAATACCGGAAGAGAAGTGTTATAGTTTTAGTATAATGGCGGATAAAGGTGACAGGTAAAATAGAATAATAATCGTTAATATTAGACCCATAGATAGCTGTGTTATTGTATCCTTCTACTGTATCTTAGCTACTATTTCAACATGATAAGGGCTATATAAGTAAGTTTTTCTTTTAATTCTAAAGGCATACACTTGTATTTGGCTGATGTATTAAACAGGACCGTCTATTCTGGGAGAAAAATCCACGATAACAATGGTTTACCTGTATTCATAGCATTTCGCATTCTTCTCCGGAGTTTCCCGCCGTTATGATGTATTATTGCGTAAATGGAAACATTAAACAATGAGTTTCGTACGTTATGATTTGCGTAGGAGCGTAACATGTTTAGGAATAAGTTACATTAATTCACGTTTAGGACAGTTAGTTGCCTGTTGATAGCGATGACGTACGTACGCTACTTTGCGGTAACAACTTTCATGGTCAATTTTAGACCGATTAAGCCTGATAAAATGTTAGCTGAGTGTACTCCATGTGTTACTGACATGGGCAGAGACATAAACAAACACAGAATAACAGAAATTGTAGTATGCACTCATCGTTTTGGTCCTTTCTCAGGAAGTTTTCAAAAGGGGTCGTTTAGTCTAATGTATCAAAATTGACGGGCGTGGATCTCTACAGATAACAGACAATGCCAATATAAACAAGAGAGGAAATAGTTCACTTTGACAATCAATGGATATGAGTGAATTCTTAGTGCATCTCCTGATTGGTTGATTAATTCAAAATTGGTTTAGTTTATTCTGCGTAATCGTTTGCACAATTCATTGTCAATAGAAAAAGCGTCAATACGGCAATGGGAGTGTTTTCACATGTGGTTATCTCACTATTACTCAATCGAAATTACTATAGAAGACTATTATTACAAATAAATGTATGTTTAAATACTGAAAGATGTAAATATATTTACACCAGCATCCTCTTTTCAGTGTATTTATCTCTATATCTCTCATTATATGTATATATATATATATATATATATATATATATATATATATATATATAAATATATATACATATATCTATGTATATGTATATATATACATATATAAATACATATATATATATACATATATCTATGTATATATATATATATACATATATAAATATATATATATATATATACATATATCTATGTATATGGATATGTATATATATATATACATATATCTATACATATATCTATGTATATATATATATATACATATACATATATATATATATATATACATATACATATATATATATATATATATATATATATATATATATATATATATATATTTCGGCTAAGAGGATCATACATTTAAAGAAATCAATGTCAACAGAAATGCTGTTACGGAAAGAGAATGTAGAAGAAAGATTACTCAAGGTTCTTATATTGTAGATAATATATATATATATATATATATATATATATATAGATATACATATATATATATATATACATATATGGAGAGAGAGAGAGAGAGAGAGAGAGAGAGATGTTTAACTGAGAATAGTGTATACTATGTAAAATCCGGAACAAGGGCAATGAAAAAGTCCAATTCTACCTGATTATGGGATACAAAGTATTAATATATATATACACATATTTCTATGTATATGTATATGTTTATGTATATATATATGCATATATATATATATATATATATATATATATATATAGAGAGAGAGAGAGAGAGAGAGAGAGAGAGAGAGAGAGATTTAGAGCGTTTACAAACACATTGTTTTCTAATATCGTATTCCTCACAATAAACACACTTTTATTTCTTTTATTATGTGTTTATTTTATATAGTAACTGTTTCCAACACGTTTTTCGCTACAAGAGCAAGGTAACTGCTTGACAGTGTACTAGGGGAATTATACACTCTTAAATATGGACATCCCCGACTGACAAGGTCCCCCGAAGGATTGACCTAATTGAAGGCATTTAAGATCAAACAGTTTTTAAAAAAAACAACAGCTAAAAACTCCGATAATATATGGTGGCTGTGATGCGCTCTCACAATAATTAAGTCCGATGAAATCCAAAATAGGGGGAAACAGAAAGAATTCACTCAACTTTGGTGGAATACATACTTGTAGGTCAACCTCAACTAAGGTACCCCTCCCTCCCAAATCAATTCTACATCGCAATCCTTAAATATTACCAAGAGCTTGAAACAATAATAAAACCTAAAAATATTAAAATCAAACAGAAATTAATTTTTCAAAAAGCTTGTCTCTATTTTGTTTAACATTATAAAAAAACTAAACTTATTTAGAACAGGTTGGGAAGAATTATTTTATATAAGATATAAAGAGTTAAAGTCTTTAAGATTCAACAACAAAAACAATCAGCGAACTTTTCTTCATACAGAAAAGGGGAAGCAACTCAAAATTACGCCGGGGTTGGTTATCTCTAACATACCCGGATTTATCTGCTTTCAGAACTTATAACGGCTCCAAAGCTTATTGAAACGAATACAAGGAAAAAGTTTATTAGAGATAGCTAATTATTCGTAGCGGTTGATCAGTATATTAATTTATATGAGAAAGGAAACAGGAATAAATTAGAATATAGAATCACGACACACGACCCCACCAATAAACATCACCAAATAATTTCTATTAATTATAAGAAACTTATCCTCCTTGATGTTTTCATATCATATTTATTTATATATTCTATTCTATCCTAACCTATTCGTTCAATTACGCTGATTGCAATATTTAAAACATTAGTTTTTATATAATTATTCCATACGTATCTTATGTTAATTTCCAAACTCACCTGTACCAACCCATACCCCTCCCATGGTTATATCGTTTAGGAAGGAATTGGCGGAATAAGTACTGATTCGTGCTTAATCGGGGGTCATTTGGTATTGGACTATTCCAACTATCACCCCCGTATTATCTAGAATAGCGTAATTTACATTTACATTAGAAAAATTAGAAACATTTCTATGCTGTTCCCGTACAAAAACTTCTTTTTTTTTTCATTATTTATTATTAATTCATTTATGTGTATTTTACTCCCCCATTCCCTCTACTGAAGGTGGATTTATAAGGGTCAACCTCCAAAAAAGAGTTTGCAATTTTGTTACCTGACATCTAACCAACCGAACCGACCATCCCGCTATCCCAGTATCCTAATCCACGGCTAATGTTTGCTTTATGCCTCAGTTCATACTAACCCGCTACGCCGATACTATACATCTATTGCAACCATTTTAATGCCGTAACCAAATTATCCCAATAAGAAATGTATCCCTCTATCTAGCCCACGTCTATTGTCTCAGTTTCATGTCTGACAATAGGGACTTATTTTAATGCAATGTTGAATTATCTCTTGGCTGGCGTTCAACAAATAGTTCCTAGATGTCATTATATGGTACAATTCTAATGCGCACAGGGTGCACCTCTTTCTTTTGTTCATTCTATATTTGATAGTCTTCCCTAGAACTTACCATTTCAATTCGAAGGGAGCCTTTTTGATAATGAGATTTTTACAAAACCGTCAAAATAAGTATTAGGCATATTTATGTTTGCCTCGCGTCTTCCCCTGAAAGCACTAATATGATTTCTGAATCTATCCATGCACTCTCCTCTGTTGATCTGATATATGACCTTTTGTTATCTACTGTCACTACATCGGATTTGTAGGCAATGCTTGAGATGCTACAATTCCCCTCCAGTGGACAGAGTTTGCTAACTCAAGAATTAATACTGAATACTAAACCGTTGTAGGGTATATTCACAACGCTGGATCTCAATTGTTATTATTGTGATTGACACCATAAATATATGTACCATTCGGTAGCTTACCAATCTTTGAGCTATTATACCCTATCGTGGATGAGGTAACATTTTTGCAAGGTGAATCAGATAGCTTGACAGTATTTTTATTAATAATCTCTCCTAATCCGCTGTCTCTGGGGAAGTCTTTCTCTACGATGCTATAACATACTTTTATAATTTAGTCCTAATATGTTTCAATTTGAGGGTTGAATCAATACTTGCTCTTCCTATTTTTCTTATTGCCCTTCCCTGTACCCCCGGACCCATGTGTGCTCAATATATTTTCCGTAAACCACTTTTCCTGCAACTGACATCAATTCTTATTTCTACAGGTACATTAATTATCGTTATTATTATCTTGTATGATATTACTACTATTCTTATGACTTTATAACATCCGTCTGTTATAACTCTTAATGATTGTCGAACTTATATGTATATCTAAAACTAAGTGTAATGGTGTGTTTTAAATATTTTATGTAATAGGTTATTTATTGGGAAATGTTTAGTTAAAAGATTAAAGAACATGTGCCCAATTTAAGTGGAAGAGTAAACGGGCAGTATATATAATGCTTCACCGATTTCAATTCATCCTATATTTTATTTAGTGGTCTAATACATTATATCCTCGCATTCAACGTTCATGTTAATATAACCATTATTTCGTAAAGCGTTTTTGTAGGCATGACTATTAATATTAAATGCTTTTTATTACTTTATTTTCATTTAATTATAAAATACTTGCAATACGTTAGTACCTGTGTTGATAGATATCTTGTAAATATTAGGCTGTTTAGTTCTAATAAATATTGCTTCTAGTATTTTAAGTCTGTTTATGCAGTGAGTTTTGTGTATTATTTTATTGTTAGATGTTTTTATATTCCGTATATCGGCCGATAGCATCGATAATTACTTACTGGCTTAGTATGCCCACCCACACCCACACCCACACACACACATATATATACATATATATATATATATATATATATATATATATATATATTACAAAATACACATATATCTAATTTAAAATCAACGACGTAATGTTGTTATTCAGTTCGGTGACCACAGATAAGAGTATCCTCAATACTACATATGTTTTGGTATATGCTATGCTGTTATCTCTATTTCTATTTCTCCAAATCATGTTTGAGTTGTTCAAATCTGCTCTAAGTTGACCTCTTCAGATGTACGCTGCACTTATTTCATACAGCCTGTAGTTCTTTTGCAATGCCCCTGTATTTTCCTATGTGTATCTGCCCCCCTTACACTTTCACCCTGTGAGCTTTTAGGACAGATAAATATTTTTTTTAGCAGATATTTTTCTTCCCTTATTACCTGTTATAACGTTGATATATATGATTGAATTATGTTGCAGTATGTATTTACAGGTGCGGTAGAATGTTATGCTTTTAATTATTAAATACTGTCTATATCATTCGACAGTATATTCAAAGCGTCCTCTCTTGCATAGTAGCTTAAACACGATATTTTCAAACCAACCATGCCTGTTTTTATAAACCTCTTCGCCTAGTTTGCTGTTTACGTGTAACATTTGACGTGATTTTTTTGTATTTGTATTCCCATAGTTCATATTTACGCGTTTTGGAAGTTCTGTCTATCATAGCATTATGGAGTGAATCACGATCTCCTGTTTTGTACAGTTCGCAATAGCGATTATTTATCAATACAATTTTCAATTTAATAACAAATCTGGTGTGTTTACAGGCGTCATTTGTTTAGTCAGTGTTTATACGTCGGCTATGTAACAGAATACTTAATACGGGGCGTATTAATCTATCTAATAAAACGATAAAATAAAGTCGACATTCGACTACATATATAAACATAGTCGCATTCTATGGTTATACACTGATTGCATATTTTCTCACACTATTCTACGTTATTTTAAAAAATGTTGAATGATATGATTTTGGTTCTCAAATGCGTGTTGGTATCGCTTCTTCATTGGGACTGCATCTATTTTTCTGGAGTATTTGTCGTAAGAGCAAGATATGGAAAACATTGTGGGTGCGGAAACAATTCGATGTAAAAGCAATGTAGTTTTGCGATCGTTGCTATAAACGTGTGACACGGTGCATGGTTCACCTTTTCTTGTAGATATTCATCTGCGATTATTCTCTTCAAAAGTACGAACAACGTTATATGATATTCGTAAGTTATGCGTATCCCTTGCCAAGGTGATTGACGTATTAAATACTTTCCACATACTAAAACGCCAAAGGAAAAGTTTGCCTTCTGATGTTTGCGGGTGTTTTCGCTTGTGACTGTCTCTACACTTTTACTCTGGATTAACCTGCCATCCTATTTGAAATCCGTATTGAAGTGATGGAACAATGGTTCATCCATTCCCGTATATTGACGGACATACACCTTTTATTATGTATTCACAGTTAAAAAAAACGTTTGGGATTTCCAAGCTTTGCTGTTCTAAATCGATGTTAAAAAAAAACTCAGCACCCATTTAGTCTCATGAACAACTCTAATGCAAAATAGTGGATACACTGACATCCGATATATTTTTCAACACGACTATCTGACGCTAATTTGCATTACATTCGGCCTAAACATGTTTGTAGACTGTGTAATGTGTTCCCGGGCAACGGCAGACAGTGGGTGACGTTGGCGTTCAGCAACTATGTTTGTTCCTATAAGGCCGCGTTTCCTCTTTCGCATACCACTGCGTAACTGATAATTCTAACAGAACATTGTTTGAACAATACTTATAAATCATTGCATTGGCTTGACCACTATTTTCCAATGAAGCAGCAATGATTAAGCAACAAACATAATTTCGAATTCCCATAGTTTTGAAAATTTGCAACACTAGTTTCACTTTAATAACTGTAATTTGTAAATTAAAAATCTGTTTAAGATAATTTTTCGCACGTACCATTTGAAAGGTGAAACCGTCGGAAAATCGTATGGATGTGTTATTAGTTGGTCTATGTATAACTAAGGCGTAGGATTCTTGAGTGATGTGTGAATTCTTCCTATGTTTCTATTATCCTTCTTTCGCTTGTTTTACTTATTCTGATCTTCATTGCTCACTTGTTCTATTCATTCTACGGCGGAAATTAGCCTCTCATTTTTTTACTATGTGTTGTCTAGTCCTTTTACCAAATTGTTCACGCAATGTTCAATACGTGCCGGTGATCTACTTCCTTTTATCATTTTTATGTACAGTGGATCAATATAATTACTATGTTGAGTGCATGATTATTATTATAATTATTATTAGTATTATTATTATTATTAGGAGTTCTTAGGCAGGCCATTCTTAATGAGTAAAGACTGATAATATTCAATGGTATTCATTAAAGTGTGAGTAACCACCTAGACTCCACACCTTTCCAGACATTTACGATTGATTTCTCGCTGACAAAAACTCTTGGCATTCTCTGAGATTTAGGTGGCAATAACGCTCCCCAAAGTGTCTATACTCTATGCAGTGTTTAAATAATGTCCTGGTTAGTGATCTCCCTCCTCTGTGTTACCAACTTCTTTAAGACTTTACAATTATTTTGTGTGTTATTAGGCGGGGTTGATACCTTTTGGCGTTTCAGTTCTCTTGATTGATCTGGTATAGCTTCAATGTGTTTGGTTTACCTCCGTTGCAAGTTACGTGTTGTTGGTTACTATTCGTAGTTGTATGTAGGTTGGTGTCCGCATTCGAAGGTTTTCCTTAAAATATTAACTGTGTTCATGGTCACTCTTCGTAATATAGTGCCAGTCTTGATATTGATTCTAATTTTACGCATTTAAAAAAATATTTCGGAAATCTTCCTAGTGCCAACACGGTTTTTGGTATTATATTTATGTTTATGTTCTCTGACAAGTTTCGTGTATTTGAATCATGTTTTCTGTTTCTGTGATCTTCATTTTGTCAGCTTCTGAGACTGCATCATCTACAATATTGCAGTTTATTCTATTATTATTAACTATTATGCCGCCTGGTATCATAGCTTGTTTGTACATCCATATCCCAGAAGGTGTTATAGTGTTCATATTTAAGTATTTTGTCTGTTTTTTTTTTGTATCATTTGTCTGTATATATACAATGCAGTCGTTTGCATCGTTCTAAGTGTACTGCCTTGCTCACGCAGTTGTGCCTATTCTTGTATTATGTTTAGAGTTGTTGTTGACATTAATGTATTAGGTAGTTGACCGTTACGTTTCTCTATCCACAGAGTGTACATTAACAGTGTTCATGGGGTTTATCTATTTCACCTTCAATACAGTTCATTATAATACCATTCGTCTGCGCAGTTGTCAGTAGTGTCTCCGTTTTTCTGTTTAAGTTTTTTTTTTCATCGTGCCCATATCTAAGTGTTTTCTCGATTCTCTTCTTGTTCCGTTTTTAATTAATCGTGCACGTAACTGTTTTTTCTTCCCACGTTTCTTTTTTGTCTGTTTTCTTCTGGCTTTGCCGTTTACCATTTTAGCGTTTCTTTTTCTACGGGGGCCAGTCTTTCCGTGTTCTGGGTTATGTATTTTCCAAGTATATTTGTGTTTTACGCCCTGTATGGTATACTTACCAACCATATTTCTCTTCGTTTCTGTTTACCGTAGAGCAGGGCAGTACCATCTCTCGGGCAGAGTGAATTTATACACCCATTAGTTACTTCTTCTTCTGACCAAGACGCCTGAGATTTTCTTTGGTACAGCCTATGAATGGTCTAAAGTATCTATTTAGTAATACTGTTAAAGTGTTCATACATTCAACTATATTTCTATCTGATAATTTAGTTTCTAAGAGTATTATTTTTCTTCTTAGGTATGCTTTAAAATTGGCTGTTTCATTTATGTAGATATTATAGTACTTGCTTCGAGAACCCATTAATAGCAATAGAAATTGTGTTCCTGAAGCACCCTAATCTCGTCTCGGTTGGTTAGTTCCATGCCCTTCGCTCTTTTAAGTGTTCTTCTTAAGAATCTCTTGCAGTGAATACTTTCATTTTCTGAATGCTATTTGAATGTCTTGGCTAACGATTCTGCTTGCATTTATTATATTTTCTATGTCCATGTTTGCTTTTGATAAATACCGTGGTGTCGTCAATATACTTGAGGTGGTTTATTATTTGGTATGTGTTTGCGAACTTGTATCCAACCTCACACTTCCTAATTATGAAGTTGAGTGACCTTATGGCTATGATAAAGAGTAGTGGTAATGAATAGTACCTTTAGAAGGTTTGTTTGTGTACTTATTCTAGTAAGGTGTTGTTCTGCAGCTATCCGTTCTAGTCTTTGTATTCCCATTGTTTTATGCATACTGTTTTTTATCTTGCTGGATATCTTGTACATCGTGGAACATTCAATTAGTAATGCTGTAAGTATTCTGCTAAAGGCTTTCTTGTAGTCAATCTCTGCTATAGGCATGTTCTTTTGCCTTTTTTCTGGGTACTTCAGTATATTTTAATCTATGTATAATATGTCGTGCGCCCCCTATTTCCTTTCCGGCATTCCTTTTTGTTCCTCGGACAGTAATCAACGATATTTAAGAGAGTGATAGATCCGTTCTTTTTACTGTGTCATTACGATCTTCGACAATGCTTGTAAATAGCTTATCGATCTTTTGTGGCTTTGAGTCGTTCCCATTTTTGGGCCTCGTTATGTACTAACACAATTCTTCCTTTAGACATCAATTCTTGTACAGCTGTTTTCCAAATACCCCCTTGTAGTTTTTGCATTACTTTTTCATGTAAAGTCGTGAATTCTTTAAAAAAGAATGCGTGTATCTAATCGTGGTCTAGTGCTTTACAGTTTACTATTTTCCCTTAGTGGTGTCTTGAACATTTCTCCATTATTTTATGTTTCTATTCTTTGCATTCCTGAAGTTCTTCGTTCATGTTTTTAAGCCATTTGGAATTTCGGTTGTCGTCTAGAGGCTGTCCCCATATCTGGCCAAGAGCGTTTTTATTTTGTCTGGACTGCTTGTTATATTCTTTTTATTCACCCATTTCAGTGTTGATAGCAGGGTCTTGAATTGTTTTCAAGGCCCGTATTTTTTGTATTCTCACGATCTGTATGTGTATCGTATCAGCGTTCCTTCTTTTGTTTTAGTGTTTCATGTTTCTTATTTACTCTTTCCATGTGAGACAGAAATACCCTATTCTATCGTATCCTGTTGTATTTCATCTCATTCGCGGTTTTAGCTTATTTTGAAATTTGGTGATCTGGGTTTCGAGTCAGATATTGCCTGTTTATGTGTGGGATAGTATCTGCTGAAATGCATGGGATAACTTTGTTTACTTTTTATGTTTCTAATCATAATTTCTCACAATCTTCGTTTCTTGGATCTAGTTTTTTTTTGGCCCTCGTTACTGAATTTTTTGATTTTTTCAAATACTTTGTGCTTCTACCTCACTACTTTCTTGTGGATTCGCCGTTTTATAGTCGCCTCAGTTGTTAGTCTTCTACCTTAGGATTTTAACACATGTTTGTTCGTTTTCTGACGAATATATAATTAATCTATTTGCAAATATGTTCACTTACGATCTTTTCAACTTTATCATAATTAGACCTCTAAATATATCGTGTATTTTTAAGGAATCATGATATCTTTAAACATGATATATAAAACGAAAATGTGTGCACCCAAAAACTCAAAATAAACATTTTCAAATGAATTATAAATTCATATTTTATAAATCCATATTTACGTACTTATAACGTATCAGTTTTCTTTCCTGTGCAGGTAACCAACAATTATGTCGTTTGAATCATAAAACATATTATTCCTATCCGTGAAATCCACACATTCAATCCTTGCACAATGCTTTATAGTTACCTCTGCTTTTATTGGCGTTTTCAGTTTGAATATTTGCTTTAAAGTAAAAATTAATACATTAATAAATTGTTGGTGTATGTAACGTGTTCAATGAAGCATACAATTATGATTATTTTTAAATGCAGCGATATCCAGTGTAGTAATCACTTTTATATCAGCCTATATATATATATATATATATATATATATATATATATATATATATATATATATATATATATATATATATATATATATACATTTGTTTTTATTGTTTAAGCGATAATTAAGTATATGTTGCTCACTCAGTTACCCCCATTGTACATACGCATGGTTGTTACTATCGACAATCTTTAAAGAGCGTGTAAATATATGCATGCATATATATACATATATATATATATATATATATATATATATATATATATATATATATATATATTTGCATTACTTATTTAATTTTATTTATTTATCGATAAAATTCTCTAAATGTTACGCTAAGAGTCCCGTATGAAATAAAGTGAAAATGTATCGTTTATGAAGTTATATGTTTCTATTGGTTTTAGCGATAATTAACTATATATATATATATATATATATATATATATATATATATATATATATATTTATACGTACATAGTGTTTGGATGTATCATCTCTCTTCAGTGCAGCTAGCCCAGCTAGTGCCTCAAGCCGGGATTAAAACACAACCACCGATAACAGTCGGCGCCTCTACCCCTGCGCTATCAGACGACACTGACTGAATGCAAGTGATATCCTAACGTAACTATTGTAAATAACCGGGAGCCCGAATTAGCTATGCCAATGAGCTATGCATAATGGCAGATGGCGATATCTTTACAAAAGAGCTCTAATATATATATATATATATATATATATATATATATATATATATATATATATATATATATATACTGTTATTAACTTAAATCAACACATATTAGCAATGGGACGTAAGGGGCTACTATTAGGAAACCACGCTTACAATGACACACTTAGTGAGTTGAACAGCGCGATGTCTGTACGGATAACCTTTAAATTGTGACATTGTTTACAGTTAGGGTCGCAGTAAACAGCGATGGAATTTTAAACTCTAGCGGTTCAAGTTAAACAACTTTTAGAGCACAATGCTTTCCGGTATCAAGAGACTTCTACAGTGTAGGGGTAGGATTCTGCTGATTTGGTGGTTTGTCAGGAGGGTAGTTAGGTTGTAATAGCACAGTGCTACGAGTTCGTCAGAGCACAGTTCATTAAAATACATGTAAGACAAATACAAGCGTGCAACATTGCACTAATTAGACATCGATTTAAGCTCGGTGAACAGTGCGACAGCTATTAGATTGTGCACTCTTTTAGGAGCATGTCTTATAGCGGAAGACTAGGAGTAGATTAAGACGTGACAACAATACTCCATGCATGACCGAATAGTAACTATATAGAGACATAGGATACTTGCAGGTTTGATAAGTTTTAGATCATGGTTGGTGAATTCTACCTTTTTTCAAGCAGCCTTAGAAGTATATTCTAGTAAGGCATTCCAATTAACATTGCCTGTAAATGTTAGGCCTAAAAGTGTTAATGATGAACTCTCAAGCATTATTTTATTTGCTATAGCAATCAGTGTTTCAGAAGGTTTCTTTTAATTTTTAAAGAAAATGAGCATTGCCTTAGTAGCATAAAATGTTACCATCCATTTACGTCCACATTCCAGCAGAGCGTGGTGGCATAAGCAAATATACTCATCTCGGACACAATATCATCAGAGAAATATTTTATGAATATCAGGAATCATAAAGGTTAAAGAAGCTACCCTTTCGACACACGCGCATTCATGTCATGTCGTGCCGCCATCTCTTATCCTAGAACAATATTATTATCTTAAGTGTGTTTCCAGTAACACGAAATTATTCAATCTATATATTATGCATATACACGTTTACACATACACAAACACACACACACACACACACATATATATATATATTTATGTAAGTAAACATATATATATAGAGAGAGAGGGAGAGAGAGTTTTATTAACATATATATATATATATATATATATATATATATATATATGTTTACGTATACATATGGGAATATATTGATATATTTACATGTATATATATATACATATATATATATATATATATATATATATATATGCACATACATCTTTATTTATTAAATACTATTTAAAAGAGGGCAAAAAGATATAATGATGAAAAATATTAAAACAAACGTCCTCATTAAAATGTTGATCGAAATATATGATATTATGGTTTTGTAAACAATATATAATACAAATATAATATATTTAAATCGTTAAATATGACACCATTACCATGTAAACCCTTTCAGAATCATCCAAAGCTAATTGTAATTGACGAATATAAATGAATTGATGTGTAATACTTATGGTAAATACTGCATAAGAATGAGAAGTTTTTAAATTTTCGCCACTGGCTTTAACCCACTTTTGACCCGTTTGCATAAAAGTAATAGAACGAAGTAAGTACTTCATTATTCTCTTCCATTGGTGTCATCTGTGTTACAAAATTCGTAATAATCGATGAATTAGTTTCGGAATAATCCCGTACATACAAATATATATATATATACATATGCAAACATCTTACTTTACAGAAACAAGAAATCACTTACAATGTAAACGTATGTATGGAATTAACACACAGTTGGACTCATATAAAAAACATTTACATAGAACTTATTAATCAGATTCTGTTAAATCAATAATTCAACCAGGGGTATTTTTTACCCCACCTAATAAACCAGTATTGTCCGGGCATTTGGGTCTGGATTTACGACGGTCTATTGGGGGTTGTCTGGTCCTGTGCAGTTCTAGGAGGTGCACCCTCCCAGGCTTCGCCTCCCCTCTTTGGGGAGGAGTAAGTTTATTGCTTACTGTCTGAGGCGCCCTTACCGGGGAATTCCGACGGGGCTTCCCAGGCAATTTTTAAATGGTCAGATAGCTCACCTCTCGAGCGCTGGCTTACCTAATCCCACTTTTCCGACCTTGTGTCACATTTTACCTTGTGGGAGGTAGATAAATAACAATAATTAAACTAGTGTAGTAAATTTCTAATACTTGTTTATTTCATATCCGGTAGTATTTTTTCGCACTGATTTTAAATCATTACTGTGAACATATAAACGCAATGATGGAATCATTCCAATTACTAAAGAAACACATGCATGACACTCAAGTAAGTTATGATACTTACATGCAATTTGTTTACAACTATTATATGAACGAAATAAAGGATTTCGTAATTATATTTACGAACCTTCAAAAAAATCTAAGCATCACTTACACAGCAGATATCAGACACAGTTATGTTTAAAACTATATTAAATTGAAATACAAGTCAAATATCTGTTACAAAAATGTGTTTAGTATCAACATTTCGTAATCGGCTCAATTAGCATTCCCTTATGCATTGAATGTATTCAAAACTAGCTTTGCGGTGCAATGTTCAATAATTCGATCTTCTTATTTTTACCCGGACAGCGTACAAGATAATATCTGGTGTATCGCTATATTGCATATTATTGTCACATCAAATGTAAATCGAACGGTTTCGTATGCAGTCAAACATGGCAGTTTAAAATCGTAATTATTAAGATGGAATTAATTACACTATTAAAGGCCACTGATTTTAACCTAACCAGCAATATTCTGCACCAATGCTCTCTCGTTATGTATAAGTTATCACCAAGCATAATTGTGTACAGCGCTGATCCGTAAGTATAAGAAATAATTCAGATACAAGCCACCTTTTATGTACGGTAGTACGCATTGGCACGTGACTGCTAACACACAACATACTTTAACTATAATGTCTATAAATACTTGTGGGAGCGTCCCTTGGTGTAATTAACTTGACCGATGTTATTGTTTAAATTCCAAAAGTACTGTTAATCATTTAATTGACAATCTTATTATCTCTTATTATGGAGTCGCTTTTTGCTTCTCGTTTTGATATAAAACGAATGCACAAATGTTCTGTCTTGGAATTTATATCTACCCGTGCTCGCTCTACAAAGCTATGGTTGTGTATATCTTCGCATATTTGGCCTTGGTAATGTTGTGGCTTATTAGTAAAAGAAAATAACATACACTCGTAAACATGCTACGATTGCTAGTACAGAATCACACTTCTTTGGTCTCCAGTTTGCTGCTAAAAAACAGTCGCAATAAAATTAATATAGTTCATTTGACAAAAATAACTTTCGATTAGTTATGTGCAAGACAAAAATGAAACCTATTCATTACCTTTAAGTAGCCTGATGTCCATTGCTCACTTCGTTTGAATACACTATGTAAGACACATGATATAAGTTTAGTATAGTAAAAACTTTAATACGCATGTGACACTTTTTGATTTTAAATAATGTAACAATTATCAACAGAATTGCGCACTATCTTGTTACGTGACACAGTTAATACAATAGAGCAAGTATTAGTAGCTACATTTTTTTTAGGTATAATACAGTATAAGATATATGGCATATTCTTTTAGTTTTAAACAAAAAATAATAATTCGCATCAATTATTCTGATAAAAACAATTAGTGAAAGTGACTTTAATTTACTTATCTTTACACTTATACAAATAAATCATACACTAATCAGAAGCTAAAGTTATCAATAGGTAAATGTATTTTATTTTGATGAATTGCGTTTCTTATAACTTTAATACAGTTATGCATTTTACGTAAGCAAATGAAAATTTAGACTCTAGTATCTGTAAAAAAGTTTCTTTTATTAAATAGGTATACAGACAAAAATGCTAAGATAATAATATTGTAAACAAATGAGACACGTACACATCGTTGACAAACGGTTTAACAAAGATAATAGAGCCAGTTCTCTTCAAATAGTAAATTATTAAACATAACATAGGTATTATTTCGAACCCAGCGTAAACATGTGTTTGCACTAGTTTGAATAAATACCGCACTGAGAACATTATCTATAAGTGTGAACTACCAATGGTAAGCCCTAAAGGTGTCCAATTGGTTGCACGTTTACTGTTGCTCATTTTTCTGCATTTATTTATTGTCTTTGATCTGTTCCGTTTTCTCTGGAATTCCCTCGTGTTCTCTTCACTTTGGTGTGGGGTGCGCTAACGTCTCTAGTTCGTGGGCGATATAATTTCGCAATCATCTGATAATCAGTGGATCGTTTCGTTTATGAAAGAATGGAGAAAGTATCGATCGAAATACCACGAGGAAAAGATCAATAAAGAAATTGTGATCTAAAGAATAGGGATGTTGTATAAAGAGGTACAGCTTTCTATGGTTTTGTCTTCAAAGATAATGGCTATAGAAGCATCTTCGGGCTCAACCTAATGTATCCCCGTTTAAGGGGATTTGTTCATCGAATGAAGTGTCAGCATATAACTAATCCTAAAGAGAGTAGAATGCATTAAATTATCATCATCATATGACGACGTATGAATATTAGAGTAACACGAATATGCACACACAATACAATGTGTATATGCGAATGTTTATAGAATATCATTTAAAATAGATAAAAGACTACGTTAAGAATTACTTTTGTTGTTAAGAACATATTGAATATGAATGTGCAGTTTGTATATGTTTTTAGTAGGAGTGAAATTATTGCATATGAATCAGAGTATTATAGTATCAGTACAAGGCGTAACAAGAAAACAGCATAAGGAATATCTCAAATTAAATAAACTAATACGATTTAAATGCTCCGATAGAGAGGTTAATAAAGATCCTGATAGAAACCTTCTAAACAAGAATAGGTCATTGGAAAATGGAACGCGTATTCAAATATATCTACTCAGATAAGACATTTAGTGCTGAGGTTTGATAATCTAACACGTATTTCTGCAACGTTTAAAACAGATAGAATAGAAGTGTTCTTTTCATATCTGGCAAAGAGATCAGTATAATAGGTTATAAAAAGAATACGCATCATCTACGAGAGAGCAATTCAGTTGAGCTTAGGCAGAATATAAATCTGAGCATTGGGCTTGAAGGCAGAGAAGCTCGGTTGGGGAAGGGTTAAGAGTAAAAAATTACTTTTAAACCTATTAGACAACGGGCTTCAATACATTAGAGATATTTGCAAAAATGATCCCGCTCATCAATGTCCTTCAAAACGCTGCCATATACAGTTTGTATTCAAATCAGATATCGACTAATGATATACACTAATTCTGTGTCAGAAAACATACCAAGGCATAATGAAAATGCCTGAACAGACACACAACATTGTTTAAATAAGGTAAATAAAAACTAAATTTTAAACAGCAACGATATCTGCTATCACAACTAGTAAATAATAACTCGTTTTTCATTACTTCAGTTCAACAGAAATTCGAATCGCCCGATGTTTATAAATAACATATTTGCTTCAATCATACCTTTGATGAAACAATTGTGAAAAAAGTGTAAATTCGTATGTAAAAAACATGATAGTTTATTAATAAACTTCTGATTATCAACTATTCTACGATACACTACATGTATCATTAATCACACTACATCTATATGTCACAGCTACCTATTTGTGTGTGCAAGATTTACTGTTAGACTCGTCAAAGTTCCGATGTTGGAAAATGTATTTACATGTTTTATATATATATATATATATATATATATACATATATACAATAGCGTGGGTGTTCGTGTGTCACGGTTACACCAAATGTTCTGCGATTGTGTGCCGCACCTAGATTTGGAAAAGCATTCAAGTCACCTAATGTTCGTAATGTTTTAAAGTACTTTTCTTTGCCGCAACGGTTAGCGACGCGTTATTTTGACGTCGGCCCGAGTGGTTTATAGTTCGATCCCAACCAACCACTGAGATTTTTCTTCTACATCGAAAGGGAGGGAGGTAAGGAGGGGATGACCGAGAACAGACATATTAATACCTTAGCATGTCTGTTATTTTGTGTGTCACGCTTACATCAAAAGCAACGACTTTCTTAATCTGTGTATGCTATTCTATGAAGTACCATTAATACAGCTTAAAGACAGACTTTCGATAAGGTTGAGATCAACCTACCACAACCTTGCTTTACTCATGAACAACTTCTTAAGAGCAAGGTCTATAGACGGTGTAAGAGTGAAAATTTGTCATCAGAGTAATTCTACTCATGGCCAGAGAAGAGGAACTACCTTCACTAGAAATATTGTATATAAATAAATGTTGTAAATTGTTTCATGTATTGTTCATTTTTTTAAATAAATAAACAAGTCAAATCTTATCATGTTTTATTCAAGCATGTATAGGTTAGGAACAAGATAATTAGTATTAAAAACATAATTTCGTGTAATTTACACGGGTCCCGCTTTTATATATTAAGAGTTTATATTGGACTCACATATAGAACATGTACATTTATTTTTACCTTCCAAGATAAATATACATATACAGGGTGGGCAAAAATAAGGGTCCTATTTTTTTAAATTCATAACTTTTTTATTTATTGATTTTTTTTTTTTTTTTTAGAATAAGTAAAGGACCCCTTCCGAAGCAAGCATGAGCCGTATTAGACCTAAGGAACGTACCCTCATTTAGAAAACATTATTTTTGCTTAAAAAACTCAAAACAGAGTAAAAAACAATACTTTAGTTTTTATAAGTTTTAAGAAGTGTTTTTCGGCTAAAATTTGTTTTGTTTATTTCAAAAAATCTCGGAAGGGTCAGTCTACACACACATAAAGTTTGGTGAGTTTAACTTTTATTTTGTGGAAGTTATTCAAATTCAAGTTATTCAAATTTAAAGATAGGGCCCTTATTTTGGCCCACCCTATACATACATATAAGTGGATGAAATGCACGTTATATCATGAAATTAATGAAATACATGAAAAAATAGTTAATTGATGATTTTTCCCGTATATTTACATTTCTTTTTTCTGTTTGTTTTTAATGCACACACACACACACATATATATATATATATATATATATATATATATATATATATATATATATATATATATATATATATATATATATATATATGGGTGTGTGTGTGTATGCTTTAGATTCGTAATAGAAAAATTTATTTCAATATGCTTCGCAGTTTTATTTTTAAATATAATTTTGAGCATATATGTGTAAACATATATATATATATATATATATATATATATATATATATATATATATATATACATATATATGTGTGTGTTGTGTGTATTAAACATAGTACATACATGGGTGTATTCTTCGTAGAAAAATCTTTTAAAAAATCTTCATGTTGAAATAATATAATAAAAATAGTACGTTCATGCGCAACATAGTCGGAAATATTAAATAGTTTTGTCTGACTAACATACCACCGTTCGCCGTTATGAAAAAAAATACCAAATGTATTTCTTTTTTGCCCGTCTTATTTTCACCAGACAACCGTACAATCTTTTCATCTTTTTTCTTGCACAGTTCACCGAAATCATAATCATTAGAGTAAAAAAATATGGATAATACTTTCAAACGTAGCTACCAACGCCATCTACCATCTTGACCAGATAACTACTAATGACCCATATAAAAATTGGCAATCACATATCCATGTCAGTATCGGTTGAAAAAATGAAAGCTGCGTGGAACAACATACAAAGATGAAAATAGAATGAATATTCGTAGATGCGTCTTTTCAATCTGCGCGTTTATCGATTAAACTGCGTATTCAAACTTAAGTAAGGACATACTCCATCTAAAATTGTATTTGCAATTTATTTTGGACAGTTTGTTAAAGGTTGTAGTTCAACGTAAAACATTAAAGGCCAATGAAAATGATGTTAAAGTAGACTACTTTACTTAAGCCTGACAGACATATAATAATTATATTAAAAACTTAAGCATTGCATACCTGTATAAATGGTGTAAGATAAAAGCAGTACAAGCTCACGTGAGAAATAACAGACACACATCACATCTCATACAGATGTTTTGGCGACCTTAAATGTCGGTTAACTTTAGATTCTCAGATCGACGAAAATGTTATTTCAAACTAAACCGTGATAGACCAATAGATATATAAATATATAAGATGTTAGGGTGAAATACATACGAACTACCATAATGCACGCGTAGACACTCTTCGAGATATCTGAACACACAAATTGATTCTCACAAGACAAACCGACGAAAAATGTATATTCAACGTGTCATGTCGATGTCAGATTGATAAAAACATCTTATTTAGTCTAAAGCGAGACTGATATACAATTTTAGATGCAAGTAATAGTTGAGAAAATAAACGAACCCGAACCTAACCCTTACCCTAACCCTTACTCACCACTTCCAAAGGTCTGCTTCATTATTTTTTCTTTTGTCTTGTCTTACCTCGAGATTTGATCGTTGCAATTTATTATTCTTTGCCAAAAAATGCAAAGCGAGGTGCTCATCTTCTTTCTGCTAATTCATCGAACCCGATAACCTTAAAAACTAGAGCAGAATTATTCGTTGCATGGTCAAAGTATTCGTCTTGAAATGATGGGCAAATTTCGATTAGAAATAGAATTCGTGCTTTTACTTACGTTTTAAATTTGTTTCAAAGAATTATCTTGATCGACATGATGATGCATATATGATCAGAAGTATTTATATTGCATGAACATTGTGATAACTGTAATCAATCACGTTCCCATCGACGATAGTATGGACTGCTATCAATGTGATTATCTTTTCATCTATTATTCATCATTGATTATTAAGAAAGAGAATGCACATTTGTCCATGATCAATTAAGTACTTGTAGCGCAATCAATCAGCGCGTTTGGATGATAATAGAAATATTGTAGTTCATCCATGACGCAGCGACAATTCTCATAAGTTATTCAAATAATTGATAAACAAGTGAAAGGATGCGTTCAAACACAATGACATATCTGTTGGTTCAATCGGTAAACGTGTGAGGCTCTTGATTACAGATAGCTGTTTCTAGGTAACCTAAGTGATCTTTATTCTTTAATAAAATATATATTATACATGTGATGTGTTCGTCTCAGTGGATTCAAATTAAAAGAAAAGTATATACAAATATAAGTAATGTTGTCATGACTATCATTTTACGAAGAAATTAGATTGTTGTATTAATGGGGCATACATTTTGTTCACAATGGTATCAGCTCAAACCTACAAAAGACAGAGACACCGTTTTCATTTTTATTATACTTATTTTACTTAGAATTTCAACTTTATAGAAATGATAAAAATCTCACATTCTCGGATATAAAATACGAGGGTTTTACAAAATTCCGAAAACAATGCGCATACCAGTATTTGATCCACATATCAGCTTTTGCTGAACACCTATTGACTAGTGTGAAATCTGCATATCAGCTTTTGCTGAACACCTATTGACTAGTGTGAAATCCGTATATCAGCTTTTGCTGAACACCTATTGACTAGTGTGAAATCCGCATATCAGCTTTTGCTGAACACCTATTGACTAGTGTGAAATCCGCATATCAGCTTTTGCTGAACACCTATTGACTAGTGTGAAATCCGTATATCAGCTTTTGCTGAACACCTATTGACTAGTGTGAAATCCGCATATCAGCTTTTGCTGAACACCTATTGACTAGTGTGAAATCCGTATATCAGCTTTTGCTGAACACCTATTGACTAGTGTGAAATCCGCATATCAGCTTTTGCTGAACACCTATTCACTAGTGTGAAATCCGCATATAAGCTTTTGCTGAACACCTTTTCACTAGTGTGAAATCCGCATATAAGATGTTGCTGAACCCCTATTCTCTAGTTTGAAATCCGCATATCAGCTTTTCCTGAACACTTATTCACTAGTGTGAAATCCGCATATCAGCTTTTGCTGAACACCTATTCACTAGTGGGAACTATGCGATGCATAGCTCGCTTGATCTTCGCGGTGGGTTACCCGCCATATTCGTTTTCTTGAACGGTCCAGCCCAGGTTTCGAAGCTGAGGTATTAAGATAAGCTGATCTTTCATAATCAGTGAGGTGTTAGCAAATTGCGTGCACATTTTATGAAGAAGTGTGCGACTTAAATTCTGTGGTAAAATAGGTGCTTAGCTTTTTCACAGCAGGTGTATTGTTGCTCCTTCCGACGATGCTTATGTCAGGATCGAATTGAATGAAGCCACTTACACCGTGTCAACGAAAACCCTATCAAGCGACCTGTGTTACCTCTGATAGCAGTTATATACCTACGGCAAACACGTATGCATAATAAAACTATTTGCTAATAACTGTGTTTAAATTAATCTCTGTCTTTCTCTCTCTATTTTCCTTTTGGAGTAAGCTTCCCTCTTTCTTTCTCTCTCTCCCTACCACTTCTCTAAATATCACAATCGCAACGTATTTCACTCTTCATCCGCCTCCTATTCCTATTTACAGCTGTGTTTGTAAATATATGGTAATGCGCTTATAACGAAACCTAGCTATGTTAAGCACCCGCAGTTTTTTACAGTGAATACTTTTAATCTTAAAACTTTCAGTTAATTTGTTTGCGTCTAATTCTTTATTTTGTAAGGTTCTATTAGATTTGTTTGGCTTTACATAAGCCGAACACACGTGTGACCTTTTTTTACTTATAGGATTTTATCAGGCAAACGCTAACCTATGTATAAAGAAAGATGTAACGATCATTAACTTATTTGAATTTCTTTAAAATTTTAATATGAATAAACTGCCAATATTTTGTTATAATTTGTTAAACTTAAGTTCTGAATGTGTGGGGTTACCACACTGAATAAGATACGGAAAGCGTGGCATATATATATATATATATATATATATATATATATATATATAAATGTTTTAATGCCTTATAACGGCTTTTACTATGAATTCAAAATATGCTTTAAATTAACTTTTCAATTCGAACTATATTTCGTGGCATGCAATGTGCTCGTGAGCTTTTACAGTAGAACATCTTACAGCAATACGTCAATCCAGGATAGTTCGTCTATGGAACTCTTAGACAATAAAATGTCATCTTTAAAAGAAACTACAAAAGGAGGCAGCAAACAAAAATCACAAAAAACGAACAACTCACATTGATTACAATATATAATGTAAGGTATGAGCATAGGTAAACATTGCCAGAATAATTTCAACTCCATATCTACGTATTATGGGAGACATGTAGAATTTGAGGGGTTGGTTTCCAATTGGTTTAATATTTTCAGATAATTAAGACGAAGAAATGGTAAGGATACGTAGGGAAAATGCTGGTTAATTATTGAGTATAGGTCAAACATTATTTACAATGGACACTATGTATGAAGTATATTGTATTCGTCGGGTGGTTGACCATTGAGTGTACTAGACACAAATATATGCTAGCGGTATTTGTTGAAAACAGAGAGAAGGATATATTTGAGAATTCGGAGTTTTTTATCATGTTTTTTCAACGCTTGGGATTAAGTACATGACAACGACCCCGCCATACAAATGTTGTTTAAATCCTTCTAGCTAAATTGGGAGAAATCTCACCGTGTTCACATGAATTGCGCATTGAGTTGAGCTAATGGCTGGCAGTAGGGTATACAAAGAGGGGGTATTTTCAATCTGCATCTTAACTAATTCAACATATATGAGACCCGTAAAATACAAACAGTTACGCTCGGTGATATTTTGTGTGATAATGTAATATTATTTTTATTTATAGGTCTATATAATACATTTTATAGATACAACAATCTAAACCATGTAAGTATAATCTGTTTATATCATTGGTAAAACATTAGTTTACTCATTTCTGTTGTATGATTCCCCGTGCTCTATATATTTTAAAACATTTTTATGAAGAAATATTTAAATAAATATTATTCAAGACATTTTCTTAAACCGATATGTTCTAAATGAAATTACCTTTAGAACATATCGGTTTAAGAAAATGTCTTGAATAATATTTATTTGAATATTTCTTCATAAATCTTTACTAAACCACTCATATTAACATGTTTTCACTATTATAATTTAAGAGGAAATAAATAGATTTTGTGTTTCTCTTTATATAATCATTTAGATTTAAACGTCCATTGAATATCTACTAAATCTTAAAAATGTGTTGACTATAGATTAATGCACTTATCTAGTTATTTTTTAATAAATAAAATATATTAATTAATCACCTTTTAATCATGTTTCATCGCCTTTATATTTGTTGTTTATATTGTATATTTTACGATTACCTCTAAAATGAACGAAGCAATACGATTATAATTAAACTGATGCCATAAAATAGATTTGATAAGTATATTTTAATGAAATGTGATTTAATGTTAAAACATTGATGTGAAAAAAATGGCAACGTTATAAACGTATTTATTTTGTTATTTTACTACCTAAAGAATATGATACAATTTTAGAAGCACTACCCCATCCCGCCGTCTCACTATGCATCTTGTATATTCAAGCTCAATTAAAAAATATCTACACAAACATTACTGCCTTCCCTTTAGTTTGAGAAAAATTCTAGTTAATAACACTAAAATGTATACATTCCGAAAGCTATTTAAAATATATATATATATATATATATATATATATATATATATATATATATATATATATATATATATATGTATATAGTGGAAGGTATCTACATAAAAACACCACAAAATAACAACATGACATATGAAAACCGAGGTAACATTTTAAAATGCTTAACGTAATACGATTTCGTTCTGTGATGCCATCCAGCGTTGCTGAATTACACTCGTCAACAACTTCCTGAAACAATGCGAAAACGTTCTATGCACGTTTCTCCGCTGTCTTTTTTAAATTCTCTTCTTTCTTCAGCTTTGTTGTTCATTTGCTTTTGACACCTGAGGATGATTCGACGGAGAATGGAAAATGTTCGTTAAACCTGTAGACCCTATGGAACATTTATTATTATTTTTATTATTTAATACAAAAAACACCATCAGGAAAATTGAAAAAAACAGTATAATTATAGACGAATATATATATATATATATATATATATATATATATATATATATATATATATATATATAATTGTTCTGACACATTTTACATATATGTAAACTGTATTTCAAGGGTTTCACTCTGTCTGTGGATAATTAATTGTTTGGATTAAATGTGTTAATGCATATATTTTCTCAACTGTTAAATATCCGAGATTAAATCATCATTACAGACAGGTTTTTATACTGATAACATCCAATATTTATTATTCTAAGTTGTACCAAAAACTCGTTGGGGTATAGATATATATGTTAAGTTATCAAAATTACGTTTACGGTTCAACACATGATGTGTTAATAACCACACTGACACGACGTGACAGTATAAGTAGTTAATTGTTTACTTATACATACATAGATATATGTATATATATATATATATATATGAGCTCTACTCACCTTTCATTCTATAATATCTACCCCCCATCCACCAACCAACCCCCATATCTAACACTTAACAGAGTCCGTTTCCACCATTTCACTCATTACTCACCTCCCATAATAAACTCACCATACACCCAAACAATCAAACAGGCCCCTCCCCATATGAACTTCCATCCTTACACACTTTCAACCACAAACCAAAAACCATATTCAGCATACTCGTCTAACCCACCAAAATAAGTCACTCCATAACCTAGCATTATTAATTAATAAATCCAAACACATATAGAATGTATACAAATAACATGCAAATATTAAATAAATAATTCATAAAATAAATTAAACAAGTAAATAATAATAATAAAAAATAAATAAATAAAAAAACAAAACAGAAAAAAAAAAACAAAAAAAAAAAAATACAAACAAACAAATATGTAAAGAAATTGATGAATATATATAGATAAACAATTAAACAAACAATAATACATAGATATGTATATATATATGTATATATGCATTTGTGTATATATGTTGTATATATATACTAATATTGTTAGACAGATCTCCACCAAAAAAAAAGATTATAAAAAATTAAAAAAAAACAAAAACAAACAAATATGTAAAGAAATTGATGAATATATATAGATAAACAATTAAACAAACAATAATACATAGATATGTATATATATATGTATATATGCATTTGTGTATATATGCTGTATATATATACTAATATTGTTATACAGATCTCCACCAAAAAAAAAGATTTTATAAAATTAAAAAAAAAAATTAAAAAAAAAAAAAATTAATTATAAAAAAAATATTTTAAAAAATCCAGAGTTACTCCCCTTTATCTTATAATAAATATATCAAGTTAATAAGTTAATTCGTTAATCTAATTTGACGAAACTCACAATTAGTAATTAATAACACTTCTTTAATAGATGATAATCGAAATCGATAAGTAGATAGATCTAGAATATTTAAAATATGAGACTAATTACTTTAATTTATATTAAAATTCTTAAATTACGATAGAAAGATAAACAAATTAAAAATACGAAGATAAAACAAAGTAAATATTCAAATATAAAAAAAAAAAAAAATAAATAAATAAAATAAAAAAATGATATATATATATTATCAAAAATAACAGTTTATCGAACACCATACACCTAACCAACATTACACTAATATTCTAAACACCAATCATATATTTAACATAATATTAAAATAAAACTTAACTTAATTTATATTCACTGTGAAACTGTGTTTTTTTGCTGCGGTCTATATCTGGCAGCCATTTTGTTTTGTATTATTCTCTACACAGTCGGAGAAGAATAAAATATTATTCTTCTTCTGGTCTAATTATTTTTGAAAAAGGGATGTCTTTTCCCGAAATATCAAATAGTGATTTTTAATCACCCGGACAGCTAAAACACTCTTGCTGTTATGTAAGAAAAAAAAAAAAAAAAAAGGAAAAAAAGGAAAAATAAATAGTAAGTCTTATATCGTATTCGATTTATTTTTATTGTTTTTGTTCCTTTCCTTTCATCTTGCATCTTACCCGGAATTGCATTGCCCACAGCCTTTCAAAAACTTACTACTAATATATATATATATATATATATATATATATATACATACATATATATATATATGCATGTATATTTACCTATATATATATATATATATATATATATATATATATATATACATATATATATATATATATGCATGTATATTTACCTATATATATATATATACATATATATTTACCTATATATATGTATATATATATACATATATATATATACATATATATATATGCATGTATATTTACCTATATATATATATATATATATATATATATATACATACATATATATATATGCATGTATATTTACCTATATATATATGCATATATATATATATGCATGTATATTTACCTATATATATATATATATATATATATATATATATACATATATATATGCATGTATATTTACCTATATATATGTATATATATACATATATATATATATATACATATATATATATATGCATGTATATTTACCTATATATATATATATATATATATATATATATATATATATATATATATATATATATATATATGTACGAATCCATTGCATAAAAATAGGAGGGCAAGGTCTACTCAACGTGAATCGCAATCCGAGATTAATTAATCGATGGAAGAAATCAAGGGTCAGGAGAATTACCCGACTACTATAGTACTATGGGTCACTTCGTCAACACAACACCTCCAATGTACATCAGCATTCGACTCACATCAACAAGCCTCAAGCAAAGTACAAAAAGATAGAGGGCCCTTGATGCGGAGTTTGCCTTCATTCTACGACACAACTTGAAGAGATCTATCGAGATTAAGTTGCATTCTCTCCCTAAAATTGTGTATGCAGTTTTCCTATATCAATTCGGAGCTGCAGACAGGAATAAACAACACAAAAATGTGAAAACAGCCAATAGAAGACAGAGAGAGAAAGGGCGAATCAGAGAAGAGCAAAAGGTTTCTAAGAAAGCGGCTTAAGGAAATGGGAGATTGCTGGAAGTTGGGGAGGAAACGATTGTCTGAAGTGAAGAATAGAATATCTGCAAGAGCTGACCACGCTAAGGAACGTCAACGAAATAAGCGAAAAACGAACCACAATTTTGAAAAAAAAACATATTTAAATTCACCAAGAAATTGTTCGAGGGCAGAATAAAAAGCAGGATCTACAATATTTCTAAACAAGGCTTAGAAGCGCACATTATGAAAGAAATACACAGGCTCACTCACTAACAACCCTCTGGGTCCTTTTGACGAAGTATTGAAGATTGTTGCGGAGGCTTTAAGATATGTTGTGAGATTGCTAATAAAGGTCTTAATGCCAAGAGTATAACGATTCTTGTCGTATAAGAAAGGAAATGGTGCAAACTATTTGTTTTAAAATAGACAGATATTCTCAGTATGTGATGGCTAAACGGACTGGCATGTTGCATTCGACTTAGAACGCCGGTTCGAATTGACAACTGAAATAACGTTCGCTAAATACTTTGTATACTATCGCTCTAAACGTAAATCCGACTACCACCGAACGAGTGCGTAAAATAAAATGCGGCCCCCAGTCACACGATCATATCCCCAAAAGGTGATAACCATAATTAACTCTGGTAATGTAACTAGATCACGTGCATCGACGTAATTTTGAAGTACATTGTTCTACATACAAAACATAGCCGTTAGAATCCCCGAAAAAGGTGTACATATATATATATTATAATATAAAATGAAGTAATAAAATAAGGTGTCAATCAAATTTTATTAGAATTCAAAGTTCATGCAAAGCATCCTTAAGTCCTTAGCTCATGAGTTTTCAAAGATAATTCTTCTCTTCAGAGGACCATTACCGCAGTTCGCGACTGGATAACTTTGCCGGCCCCTTCAATTTCACGTATTTGGACTGCTGTTTGTATCTTGGAGTAATGTCCTTCCTGATTATGCTTCTCAACTTGTATGACCTGGATGGACTGTATGGATTCAACAAAAGTATGTTTTTGGATTGATATGTTTGATGTTATGTATTTTTATATATTTGTGTATATAATTTTATATATTTTCAAAGCGTAATTTTATTGCCTGTAGTAGTATAACTGCGGTAATGGTCCTCTGAAAAGAAGAATTATCTTTGAAAACTCATGAGCTAAGGACTTAAGGATGCTTTGCATGAACTTTGAATTCTAATAAAATTTGATTGACACCTTATTTTATTACTTCATTTTATATTATAATATTAATGCTCTATCCAGTATATTGAGCTTCAGTTTTTTATCCGGATGTTTCACTAATTATAAGATATTAGTTGACGCTTATATCTTTTGTTGGATTGCTTCATATATATATATATATATATATATATATATATATATATATATATATATATATATATATATATATATATATATATATATGTAATTATTATAAATCTGATGAATAAATAAATAAACTTTGAAAAGATAAAAGTGTTCTGTGGTGATTAATGATTTCGTGAACGAAATGTTTTGGTAACCTTTCAAACACACGCACACACATGTATATATATATATATATATATATATATATATATATATGTATATATATATATATTATAATTACTCACACTTTTTCATTAAAAGCTTTTTTTTGCCTCAGTCCTAGTTGTCAAGCTGACGAATAAAGTTAGTTCACACAATATACATTATACTTTATATTATAGTCCACATAGGTCTATATATATACTAATGTTTTGAACATAAATGTGTATTTCAAAAAAAAATATATTTTTATGTCATAGATAAGTTTATTTAATTGCAAGTTTAAATGCACGTGGCGTGTTAATTATTCTGCATTCTAAGTATAACATGTTTGGAAACATTGCATTAGTTCAAGCAACAAAAAAATACATGACAAGTAAATGAATGTTTGCCGATGTTTACCGACAGATACGACTTCAGCGTTATCTAGATTCTGCCGAGTTCCCCAGCGGGTGTCAGATTTTAATATTCATCGTAGAAAGTTATGGTGGCTAATGTAACAGCTATTTTTTTTATTTCAATGGAGAGAAGTTACTTGTTGTTTTTACTGTGCAGGTGGGTGATACAAGAGAAACAAAATGCGAGATGAGAAAAGATCAATTGTTGAATAAATAAATAAATATGTTGATGGGGGGAATAGAATATAAACACACATTGGATATCATAAAAAGAACATGGTGAGCAGAAACAAAGCTAACTTGATGATATGAGATTGCATTTCTACATAGTAAGTTAAGTATTATCCTTAGAATTCTAGACTACTACTTTGATGCAAACGTGAGTGCAATAGAGAGCTACAGTTATAACTTAGAAAAATAGAGATAATTTGTCATATGCTACGCTATTGTACATTTCACTACGTATCAGCATGCTATTAAGATTGTGATAAGGTTGTTATTTTATCAACGTGCACACAGTTTATCTGTTACTTAATGTTATATATATATATATATATATATATATATATATATATATATATATATATATATATATACAAGAAGAAAAAAGAATAACATGAAAAAGCGAAAGTAAATGAAGTTCGTGGGAAGATAACACACCTACTTCAAATAGAGAGATAAACGTGTATATCTGTACGCAGAAAAAGAAAAGGTATGTGGAAAAAGCGTCAGTGAAAACGAAAGAGGAGAAGAAATAGGAGAGTACAGAGAGATTGAAGTTTAGATATACAGAATGTAAGAGAAAGGATGGGGGAGGTAAAACGGTAATGAGGAATCATATCCCTAATCAAATTTACTTCTCACCACAAAGTATCGGCCTATTTAATCCGATGTTCTTCAAGTGTATCTTGTCGAACTTTAGGATCTAAAAGTAATAAGAAATGTCAAATTGACCCCTTTATTTAATCTATGAGGGGCCACTCCTCCTATTCTTTCAGCAATAAGGGTATACATTCTTACGTCATTTTTATTTATTCTTTGTTAGTATCGTCTGTAATTGTCAACCACCCGAATACTGTCATTTATTACCGTTTATTACATAACATCTGTATCCATTGCAACACAGTTACATGTAGGTAATTTTCGTATGAATTTGCAGATCTTTAAACTAAATCTTCTTTCAAAATGATCGTATTACTTCCTATTACTATATTTACTTACTAATATAACCAAAACATCCTTCAAACACTTGCAATTAAAATCCATTTCAAATCGATTACAGAACGCATATCGATTAGAGTTGATACGAATTCAAATGTTTTCTAACATCAGCACATTTTCAAATACTCAACTCCCAAAAGTGTATCTAGCATCATTATTAACCTAGTATACAAAGTGTTCTTCACCTGCTACCTCGCTGCAGCACTCTCACCCGCCCGAGAAAGCTCTAACAGGCCCAACCCACATGTCTCCAGCCTGGGTCTGTCATTGGAAATGAGATATGCAGACGACGTTGATTTCCTGGACGTAGAAGAGAAGCCTCTCGATCAGTTCGAGCCAATAGCGGCAGATAAACTGAAAACGGACACTTTCTTAATGAACGAGATGAAAACAGAGTTTACCCATGTATACCTTGCAGAAGCCACATAAGTGGACCCACAAGGAGATATCCTCCGCGACAATGAAAGCTGGCGCAAGACCAAAACCCTGGGCCCTTTGCCGTGCAGCACTACATACGTCACAGCCCGCTGTATGCATGGCAATGTAGCGTTTCATTCATTACATAAACTCTGGAGCCGACGAACCAAGATCCCGTTGAAGACTAGACTCCGTCTCTATAACGCGTACTGCGTGTCCATCATACTCTACATTAGCAACAGCTGGGCAATAACAAAAGCCCTGCTTGACAAGCTGGATGCGTGCCACCGCAGACACCTCCGTTCCATCACAGGTCACTGCTGGCCGAAAAAACGTATTAGCAACCAGGCACTATACGAGCTGTGCAACGAAACACCCCTCTCCACAAAGGTCGCTGAACAAAGATGGTCTATGTTAGGCCATCTCCTACGAATGGACCCTGACATTCCCGCACAGAGGGCACTAGACTTTGCCGTTACTGGCTCGCAAGCCTACCAACCGCAACTAGGACGGCACTGCACAAATCTGCTCGGCACACTACGTGCTGACCTCAAGCGGGCGGGACTAGGACCACTACGTACAGCGAAACCACTTCATTGCCTACGACAAATTGCGCATGACAAGGCCAGATGGGCTGGGACTAGCATGGAGGACTAATTGCAGCTACGGGATGTCATTTGACTACCGTAGCCGCAGAACACAGTTTTTAATAATAAATACAAAATTGTGAAATATCGGTGCACATAGTAAAATCAATGTTTATAATAATAAAAATATTCCGTGTAATTGTAATATAACTATTTTACATATATTCGGTCATATAAACCGCAAGGTTTGACAGCAAACCTGTTACACCTGCTGGTAAGAGGCTGATTATTTCTTCAAACTATCAAAGATCAAATATCGGCTTCACAATTTTTTAAAGGTTAGAATAAATATCTATTCATTTACACGTGTTAAATAGTAAAGAGGTTGCTAGTATTAATCTGATGATTTATTTGTGTTCCCAGGACGGTGTTAACACCTGACAGAAAACCGCGGTCACGCGGTTAGCAAGTTTGCACTTGAATGTCACGTAGACTTAGTGTGCCTGAAAGCAGACATCACGTGAAATTTTCTAAAGAGAAATGCATTTAGAGAGTTTAGTCCTATTGATAGGAAGCTTTGCGGCGAAGAGCACGTGTAAAGAATAACTAAACATCGATTGTAAACCAGGTGGCTTTACGCCCGTACATGTATTTTGTCCACAACGATATCTGCCGCTAGCAGAAGAGAAGGCGATGAACACATCTTAGTAAATGCATCTTCACTAAATTCAGAATTTTGTTGTATTTTTCTAGTTGTGTGATCATTTAATTCCAGAGCGAAGATTTTCCTAAATGTCCTCGCTCACATTTTTATTTTAATTTTAAGTCGATAACAAAGTGTGTGTATGAACGACTATGCATTTTATGTAATTGTGACTTACGAGACATTGGACATCCACTAGGAGGAGAGTTATATGTAACACACGCGTACAGTTGTTACCGCAATATGTTTATATTGTTCGACTTTGATTATTTTAAAATTAATCTGATTAAATATGAGCATTATTTAAATAATTTAATGTGAAAATGTGGATAGATTCATCGGGAAGGGAGAAAGTGCGCGAGAGAGCGTGTATGCAAAGCTTTATTCTAATTGGTTCATGTACTGCCTATTAAAATATGGTTCACCATTATATGTATTAAACAGAATACATATTTAGGTACATGATAATCTGATTCTCTTATTTTATACTAAGATAAGCACTTCCATATTTGGTGTCATATATAATACATCTCAATGTTAAAATGTAATATTACATCAACTAAATATAACAACCTTGTTATCATTAAGCTGACAAAATAGTATATATTTCAGTAGTTACGATTTCGAACATGGATCGCGCTAGATATTTTTCATTCGTAGAATCTAATTATCGAAAACATAGTGTGGTAAAATTCAGTGATATTATCAGCATGTTAACACACTCACGTTGATTAAGGGCTAACTGAAACAAAAAGTAAAAATAATAAAATAAATCAGATGCAAACGCTATTTTATTGTATTATTCATTTCCTAAAATATGTATTATATCGTAGAAGCAATGTATCCACATATTTGTAAAGATTGATTCTCGCTATGTTGTACAGAATAAGAACAGATTACAGCGGATTAAATAGCGAGTTTATTTCGGCATTCCTAGAAAGTTATCTGACACGATAAAAGGCAGGTGTAAATTTGCATTCGCCGAAACGTTGTTAACATGCCAACCTCCAAGATGAGAATTCTGTTCTAAACCACTATCATTTATGTATTGTTACGTACGATATGTCATCTCCGTATGTAAAAGAAAATTGCCACACGTAGTTTCTTGTAAAAGCACACAGCAGGCATAAATTAGGACATAATAGGGAGACGTTTACAGAAGGGAATAATAATTTGTCCGTGTATATGTGAATACATGGCGACTGTTCAGTATAAAGAACACATTAGAACTTTGTGCCGAGGTGAAAAAACTATTGAAACAGAGTTGGCCAGAGGAAAGGGGGGGGGCGAGGGAGGAAGAACCCTAAAACGAGCATACATATATGTAAGAGTGAAAATAACGTGATATATCAGTTGATAGAAAGAGATGGAGACGAAGAGAAAGCACATACGTTGACCGTAAGACAAATATAGACAACAAACTGTACACACCAACATTTTGTCGATTATGTGTGTACTTTAAATTGATGTTGCTTCAATATTTCAAACAATATATATATATATATGTTTCAAGAAAATATATTTTGTTCAAATCAAAGCAAATTTAGCCTATATAGACGAATAAATATTTATGTCTCCGTATAAATTATCCGATTTGAACACTTATTTTCATGTAGGAATAACATCTTTTTTTTCTTTTCAGGGGCATGCTGCAACTATTCTCCCAAAATAGCGAACGAGAACACATATGGTTTTGATAGAGAAATGTATATAACTCGCTGCTCCTTCCCAAGTTGCTCGATTGTGCATGAATATGGAATTCATTTTCTGTAATATGTTGAACTATACATGTTTTTCTTGCAAACTAATATATGTTTGTTCCACTCAAAAAGTAAGTAATAATATCTGGACGAATAGATATGTTCGTCTCTTTTTTATATATGTATCCGATCCGGAACAATTATTTCCTGATAGTAATTAGATAAGATATTTTTCACAACATGCGGCAACTATCTAGAATTAAACAAGCGAACGAAAGGCAAATATTCATTTAGTAGAAAGAAACCAATCGACAACTAAAAAACTGATATTACTTGCTATATATGACGAGAAAGATGGCTACCATTAACTATTTCTCTGTTCAGAAAGTTAGGTACGCTGTATAGTTTGTATTATGCTAACATTAAACTACGTTATAGCGATAAAATATTTGCTCTATCTAGATAAGATAATAGCATTGAAATTTACTAAGTGTTCATGGGATAAATGATTAAAGTTGACTGCCCCGGATTCAATATTTAAAGATTTTTTTACAATGGTCTGTAATTACAAAAAAATCTCTTTTGGGGGAGGGTTAACATTATGCACATAGGCTCAATTGTTGTTGTTCTTATGTATTGAGCTCAATAAAATTATGCAGATGGATGGTCTGGTCAGCATTATGTTCTTCTTGTTTACATGTAGGATTGCAGGTTAAACGACCGACAACGACAGCACCATAGATCAGCGATTGCCTGCGAAGTTCGGAAAACTTTGGTCGTGGAACACAAATACATCGATTAGTTTGCTACTTCGCGCATGACAGACGCAGAATACAAAAGAATACACGCGGAATACGATGAGAACTAGCTGATTTAGACCTGAGCAATATGAGCCGGTGTGTCATCCTAATGGCATTTAGCGCTAAAGCCTTTCTCATGGATGACCCTGTTATAAAACTGAGGTTTCAGACGGCATAGCTCTGACGCTACACCGTTGCCACCGCCCCTACCAGAATTAGTGATGTTTCTGTTATTGACACTTACGTCCTGCAAGTGTCTACTTTGATTACCTCGTTTCTATTTTTAATATATATATATATATATATATATGTATATATATATATATATTAAAAATTGATGAGTCCCCATTATTAATGGCTAACCGTATACGTACAACCGTATACATATATATATATATATATATATATATATATATATATATATATATATATATATATATATATATATATATATATATATATATGTATTAATAAATATTTGTTATTGTTTATTATATATGTACGCATACGGTTAGTCATTAATAATGGGGACTCATCAATTTTGAATATATATATATATATATATATATATATATATATATATATATATATATATATATATATAAACAGCGAATATAAAAAACAAAGCATTTCAATTCAGTTCAATTAATTAATCTGGAAATAATATAAAACCAGCATGATTCCGTAACTATATAAAGTTAAATGGGTGACATTTACACAGAGGATGATACCATTGACCAGCACTTACTATATTTTTCTGCGTTGTTTGACGCATTTACTACATCTAATTAGATTCTATACAAAGGTTCAAGTACACCAAATCAGCGGTGAAACAGTTAATTGTAATATCCGTGAAGAACTATTTCTGGGGCAGAAGTTAATAATATGTTTTGATGGATGGCATATCCCCTATTGAGAATATTTTCGTAAGAAATGAGATTACCACGTAAACATAGGTCGGCTTTCGTAGGGTAAGTATTGTATTCCCTGTACCATTTACGTATCTACTTGTTAAACTCTCCAAGTGCTGGGTGTAATGTATTAGACATAGAAGAGATACATTGACACCAATTTAATAGTTTTGTGGCAAGGGAAACATGAAGTTAAGGAAACATTTAGAGAGTACGTTTGTCGGGGCGCCGAATGAGAAATACAAATATTCCTACTTTGTTCTCAGCCTAAATCGAATTCGGACATTAAAAAAGCAGTGCATGTAATTACACACATTTTCTAATCAATATTTCAGGGTGTTGCAGAATTTAACGACTTGACATCTGTTGATTAGTAAATAAGCAAAACATTAGCATGAAGCACGAATGGATTTTCATTGGATAGATGAATTAAATTAGCGCGTTTATCAAAGGAAATGACAGTTCAAACATACGTTTTACATGTCGACTAAACTTATATTCTAGATGTGTGACTGACTGAATGACCTGTTATATCTTCGAAAGACACGAACGTTCTTTTTAACATTTAAGCATGACATAATGACAAAAAATATTACTTCAAACATAAGTTTGATGGAACAATATAGGGGTATTTCAAACGTAATTATGTGAAACGTCGAAACAATATGTAAATGAAGGGCCAACATATGTGTCAATGCATAAGCGTTGCACTCTGACGAAAATATCATTTAAACACAAGCGAACATATAATTTAGAAATTAAGCGTGCCTACATTCTTTATTCAAAATCAACTGTTACTGAACGACGAAAATATTATTCCAAAGAGTGCCAGAAATAGGAAAATATATAAAATATATAACATATATAAAACTATGGAGGAAAATCTTAGTTCCGACTTACGAATTATATAGCGTCGAACTTTTATTTCAACCGTAAGCGTTACAGAGCAACGATCATTTTATTTGAGGCTTTGGCGTGACAAAATAACAAACATTTTCTTCAAAATAAGCGTGATAGAGCACCGAAACGAGTATTGAGTATTACAAACTGAAGCATGACTAGAGCCAGGAAAGCCTAATTTCCAACTTTAGCTTGACAAAGCAACGAGAAACTTATACCAAACTTGAGAGTCACAGAGAGACGAATGTATTATTTTAGACGTAAGCGTAGCAGAGCGACTAACATTCTATTTGAAATGTGAGCGTGATACAGCGGCAACAGTTTATTTATCCCTTAAGCGTTAAAGTTAGACGAAAATAGTATTCCAAACTAAATTTTAACAGAGGAAGAAATATGTGAAACTTAAACGTGACAGAGCGACGACGATCTTATTTCAAAGTTGAGCATGACAAAGCAGAGAATATCTAATGACAGACAGACAGAATTGTTATCTCAAATTTAAGAGAGGCAGGGAAACGAAAATGTGATTTAAAATGAAAGTATGAAAGGGTGACGAAACTTCTTTTGCAAACTGAAGTGTCACAGACTGGCGGAAATGTTTTACCGAACTCAAGCGTCATAAAGTGATCACGTTTTTATTTAAAGTTAAAGGATTTAAAAGCATCGAAAATGTAGTTTGAAAATAAAGAAACAGACAGACCCATGGACAACGACCCTGATGCATATGTTAAACGCATGCAACAACCATCTATTTACTATAAACGTTTAGCGATAGAAATGTTATTTAAACATTAGTGTGAAGGCTAACAGGCCTATTGACGGACACCATGTCTGAAAAATATTCGACGAAATATCTAATAATCTACACACTTTAAAATGCTTTTGTAATTCTATAATGTTCTAGATGTTATTATTAGATTTATTTATTAATATCTTTTTATGAAAAAAAATATGTATTTACATAATTTGATTACTGTTAAGTAATAATATTCCAGAACAATTTCGATTAATTTAATAAAAATGTTGCGTTTTTCACAATCGCTTCAAAAATGAGAATCTATTTATAACAAACACGACAGAAACGCGGACGGTGACAAAGTGGAATTACATGGAAGGAAATCTCATAGACTAATTCAATTGTTTTCCTGATGTATCTGGACAATAACGCGTCCACACTACTGAAACATCGTGAGTAACCCGTGATTGAACTTCTATAGAAAACATAATACATCATTCAAGTGGTCACTTGACTGAGATATAGATTTTTTCAATAATATACACTCTATATGACCTTTCTGAGGTCCTAAAACCTTAAAAAGTTAAGCCTAATAGTATTAGCATTTTACAAATGTCAATTATTGCCAATTTTCTTAACAATGGACACATCTTAATTTAGTACGTTCCTACAGCATTGTTTTATGATATAAACAAAAACACTGTTCAAGAATAGTAATGGATTTATAAAATCGAGACCCTACACCGTCGAAAACCAGGATTAAGCGGGGTATGTTGACATAAAATACGGTCGTACATACAAATATATTACTGAATGCTGAGCCCTCTCTAATTAAACATTTTCCATGGGAAACATGACAAAAGTAAACATAACAACATTTACCTGATAAAAAATTGGAGTTGTGGGATATAGCAGAAGATTTAAAGATACTAGAAGACAGTGTATTCACCATTTTACATGAAGATTTGTCAATGAGAAAGATGTGTACAAAGTAGATGACGTGTCTGCCATCAGTCTATCAAAACAACAACGCGTTGATTATTCAAAATGTGTTTTTAGCAATTAATTTAACATAACATGAATATGTTGTGCAGTCAATATGTTAAATAGTATGAAATATGAACGTACAACTTAACCCCGAAGTACAAATAAGGAGTCAGTTGAGTTGACACTAGCAAATGTAAGACATCCAAAACGAGAAGGCACAGAGAAAATATCGTCAGGCTAGATATGTGTTCTGCATTTTTGAATGCCCAATCTGTTTTGTTCATCAATTTATTTGAAAAAAGAAAAACCCTCATGAGCGAAAAGTATATGGCATCATGTGTGTGTTTTAAAAACTGACATTAATCTACAGAAAACTTGTTTGATGTCATCAAGAAAATGAATCACGTAACATATCAATCGCAGCGATAGCAAATCTCGTATTCATTACACCTTATAATTACTTCCTCGACGGCTTTATTCTCTTATTATGCCCCCACTGACTAGTAGCTTTTTTATAGTACTATATAATTCTCTATGGATAATGATTTTGCTCCGATTATCTAGTGATATCGGTAAGAGAGACGTATCAACCTTGAAAACATCTAAAATTAATTAATGAACTGAAACGGTGTGTTCAAGTTATTGTTTTATTTTGTAAACTTAGCAGTTATTGTGTTGTGTGTTATTGGTGTAATGAAAAGTGTGTGAACATAACTTACTACGGCAATCGACTTAGAACAATAACACATATAGGCAGCGACGTTTTCATGATGGATTGTAAAATGTAGCGAATCTGTTTAAAATGTGTGTATGTTTGCAATTAGTTATACATTATTAATCTAAACTTAAAGACTTATAAACAATGCATACAACCTGTTTTCCCGAGAAATTTCGCACGCGCGTTGAACACTGTGGAGAGCAATAACGCTTTTCTCTTACTTCCCAGCAAAATGTATCTGGCGGTGCACATTGTCAGTAGCCGTGTGCCGCTAAGAGTTTTTCTCGTTATTTTAGCCTGAATCTACGAACTGTAGCAACGACCACCCTGCACTGAAAAGACATCCTCTGTCTGTAAATAACACTTTACTATTTAATTTTTTTAGTTAAACGCTCCTTTAAAGATGTAAATAGTCTTGCAAGTAAAGCACCGTGAAGTTGAAAATGGTGTGTTGTCATTTGCGACAAAGCGAGTTCCGCACGAGCGTTGAATACTGTGTGCAGCAATAACGCCTCCCTGCCCCCCCCCCATGTGTAAGTGTATCTTAATTTACATTACTGGCTGTGCTAATTGCCGACAGCCGTGTTGTCCTGAGCGTTTTCTCGTAATTCTAGCTTGAATCTACGAACTGCGTTCGATCCCATGAAGACTGCTTTCAATCTCCACTTCTGCACTTATGTGGGTAAAACGCCAGAAACGATATCGTACGTAGCTTAAAAAAACTTAAATATTTAATAAACAAATATTTATAGTTGTATAGATTATACATTCATTTGAGCAACACAAAAATGTGTAATTCATCACTGTTTACCAGTGATTGGCGTGATGTTTATTTTCTAATTGTCAAAAAACATGTTTGAAGTTCAGTATCTCGTTCTAACGTCTGTCATATTGCTCTTACAGATTCCATCATTTATTAATTCGTCCACCTGAGCAACACCAAATACTTGTCTTATCATCATTCATAATCTGAACTTCCAGTGATGTTTTGTTTCAAATTTCGACTACGGAACTACATCCAAACTGACAATATTTCACGTTTTAAATCTGCTGTATATGGAGTGTCCTTCTAACTAATATGTTCACTTGAGCTACACTAACATGTCTTCAGCAATCTTTAAAAGTGCTTCTAACTATGTTTATTTAAAGATGTCGACTGCTCACACATCAGACTAGTACATGTTTGACGTTTTTTATGGCGTTATAAAAGGTTGAAATATTCAACATTCTATTTAGTTATTATACTTAGTTGCATACAAGTACTGAGACTTTTTTATTTTCCGTTGCCACATTCACCCAAATTCTACATAATTATACATACAACCTGCTTCATATATTTTAGACACGCTGGTACGAGCATATCGATCAGAATATGTTTGTTATGCTTGAAATGTTTGGCTATTTTGTTTGCGTTGTTGCTATCTATATATGAGTATGTTTGTATTGCGGTAAGAAGTACTTTATATATTTATATATATATATATATATATATATATATATATATATATATCCACGTATTTCTGTATATATATATATATATATATATATATATATACATATGTTTTATATATACCCACACACATATACCCACATACACTATATATATATATATATATATATATATATATATATATATATATATATATATATATACCAAAAGAGCTACCCGGCGTACCCAGAGCTATATAAAACAAAATAGAAGAGGTTAAAATTGTAGTTCCATGTTTATATTAAAACGTCTACCTCTCTACTTATCACAATTCGTATCTGTATATTTCTCTATGTACGCTTTACCAGTGTTTTTTTAAAATTCCTTTTAGACCTGTTTCTACTATTATTCTCTTGTTTTCATGTATTGAAAATAATACTTACAATACTAATAATACTACTAACAATACTAACAATACTAATAATTCTACTAACAATACTAATAACAATACTAATAACAATACTAACAATAATACTAACAATACCAACAACAACAATACCACCACAACCACCACCACCAACAACAACAATAATAATAATAATAATAATAATAATAATAATAATAATAATAATAATAATAATGATGATGATGTTGATGATGATGATAATGTAAGTTATTTACCTAAGTTTTAAGTTGTAGACTATTTGCTACCGGGCAAAAATGAATTTCTTCCTCACCTACTACATTAGAAAATAACGAGATCTATATGTGTTTTAATTCATCGATTGTTTGTTATATTTCTATCTCCCTTGATGACACCTACATTTATTTAAGTGTATTCCCGTGCAATACTGAGTGTCTGTGTCTAACGTTTCCCTATTGAGCATACACCGCATTAGATATGTACTACTGCATTATGTAATACACCTCCTCCATCTAGGATATTGAACACTGACTTCTGAGCAATACATATCACCTTTTCTGCTATAAAATAATATAAGAATATACTGTTAAAATATATTTCAGGACACCGAAGAGGTTAGAAACATCCTGCATTGTGTAGAATTGATCTATCTATTATATTGATGACAGCCAGTCAACACTAACTAAACACACCTGCTCGATA
>OY744528.1:108433729-108446229 GCA_963556195.1 Sepiola atlantica | reverse complement strand
TTTATTTGTCATGATACCATCTAATCAGGCATAACTACATATTTTTTTGTGGGGAGTGGGTGAAATATTACGTAGATTAACCCCTTCCTTTTGAAGGTCTTAGTGTAGTTTTCTTTTTATTCCTTATGATGCATTCCCTCCTTTTTTTGTTTGGGGGGTATAGTATATGTCCGTTTCCTCAGGATATTATAATCCCAGGATAACTTTCTACTGTTTTAATGGGGTTGGTGTAGTGTACCATTAATTATGTTGAAATGATACCCTCTTCCAAGGCGTTAACCCCTCTTTTTTCTTTTTCTTTTTTTTTTGGGGGGGTAGTTTCGTTCGTCCTATAACCCTCTAAGTCATTGCCCATTTCTGTTGAGGAGGTCAATGTATGTACTTCGTTCATTATGATATCAGGCTCCCAGCCTAACAAAAATATGCAACCGGAGGGAGCACATATTTTCTAATATATATATATATATATATATATATATATATATATATATATATATATATATGGGTATCTTTTACTTTACTCCGCAGAGTCGTGAACAGGGTCAAACAACGAACGAGAAAGTGTTTAACAACATAAATATGCAACAAGTAAATGCGACCTACGTCGAGAATATATATTTTCCTACGTAGCTATGACATTTGTTTGTATTTTTACGTAGTATACATGGGAGTTTATTAGATGTAAACAAAATCATGTTTTTTTTGCACAAAAAGAAAATGGCGGACGGTCCTTATTCTCTTACATGCCTCTCTATGTCGCCATCTTGGATTTGTGTTATGTTGGTGTGAGGAATAATTTAATTTCTAATAAATACCACTTCGAACGGGTTAAAAATACAAACAAATGCCACAGGTAAGTTTGAAAATAACTTGTATCGCCTACAGTTACTTTTATTTGTTGTATATTTTTTTTAGCGTTTTTAGTCTGCTGAGTAAAGTAAAAGATACCTATATATATATATATATATATATATATATATATATATAAGCGTGCATTATTTGACAAACAACCACATAGCTAAATGTATTTCGTGTGTTTTATTTATGTATTATGTGTTACGTTATATATCCACACAGTTGGCATGAAACTTCTGATGTCTTAAATATAAGCAAAATGATGTCACACACATATTTACAGAACTTAATATTTGCAAAAACAATTTTAGGTATAAATTAGAATATTAGTCAGCATATATTATTTGAGAGGTTCCACGAAATATAGGTAATCTTCACACATTCCGAACTTTATTATAATCATAATCATACGCATAACGCTGCAAAGACCAGCACCATTTACACTAGAAATTCCAGAGCCGAGCAGATGTATTTAGTTAAAATGTAGATTTATTTTGTCGAGCCATTTGGGTTTTGTTCTGGAAAATAAAGTGTAATGTTTCCAGGATCAGATCCCCTGGAATCGCTCCTGGAAGTTGTCTATTTCGTTATTCTGATGATGCGTTTACTTTTTTTAATTCAATAGTAACCGGTCAGCTTCGTCCGAAATGGTAATTCTCTAGATTCTCTACAGAACGAGAATCGGATACTTGTTATGCAAGTATATACAGAAAGCAAATATATCGCCTAAGACATGTTCTCGCTTTAAAGAAAAATGCATGGCATTAAAACCTTGGCACGTCGTTCTAAGTGTAAGTTAGATAAGGATGTTCGCAACATAGCTATAATCAGAACTGCTTATTATTAAGTATCAATGGACACTCAAAGTGCTCGATCTATTTAATAGATACAATAGTCATACCCTGAAAGTAAATACCTTCTTGGGAAAAGTGTTTCCGCTCTGTCTCGTGGCCGTTTTATAACGAAAATACAGATTATTTTTTGCGTCGAGGATTACATTTCTCTTGTTTCGCAAAGATAGCATCGCTATTATTAATACAAGTTTGGTCATTTTTAATCTGAATAGTCGGTGTAAAGTTGAATAAATGGGGTGTACCATTCACCGATTCGATGTTATAATATATATACAGACCCCTAAGGATGATCTTTTTAAAAAGAGTATGCATACACACACTCACGGACAAGCGGCTCCGGTATAGAAGAACATTGATTGCGATAAAGATCCGTTTCTGTAATGCAAAGATCATTGCCTTAATATAACCTGGAAATATTGAAATCATGGATATTATCATGCCGCTATATAGTTCATGGATGCAGATTATATGTGTTCAAGACATTGAGTTTATAATTATTTATATATATATATATATATATATATATATATATATATATATACATATATATATATGGGAGGGTGCAAAAAGACAAACTTAAAACAAGTTAAAATGCAGGGGAGAAAAAACAAAAACAAGAGATTTGGCCGGTTTCCTTCGTATTAACGAACGTCTTCAGAAAAGGTGTTTCTCCTGCATTTTAACCTGTTTTCCGTTCGTCTGATTCACACATTTTGTCTACAACGGCATTCTATATTCATGACTTATCAGGCACCTTACCTCATATATATATATATATATATATATATATATATATATATATATATATATATATACAGACATGTGCAGACGCAACACTGAAATGACGATGCTTCCATCTGTAGTAATTAAAACGAAGATCTCCGCAGGTAAAAAGTTGTATTTCATTTACTTGCTTATGTTGAAAAAGAAAGAAGAGGCAAAGAGGAATACTTTAGATTCATAACTGAATAGTTACATGATCAGATTTAACTAATTATATTTTAGTAAACAGTTTGTATGTTTTAATTAATGGAGTCAATCAAATTACCTACGTTTAGCATTGGCTTCATATCGGGTCGGGAGACAATGTGTCAACAAATGTGTGTGTATATATATATATATATATATATATATATATATATATATATATATATATATATTCACGAAAAGTAAGTAAATTTGCAGTATTTTAAAGGTATTTAAAAGTAACATTATAGGCAGGCCCTCTCATTTATTAGATTCAAATACCTCACATGTGAGTACGTTTTTCCATAGTAATTAGACACCAATGAGGCAAAATCCCCTGAATATAATGTCCCTCTGAGTGTGGAGGCATATAGGCAAAGAGAGATAATGAAGTAGGTAGGTAGATATATATATATAAAGGTATATATATATATATATATATATATATATATATATATATATATAAATATATATGTATATATATAAAGATATATATATATATAAAGATATATATATATAAAGATATATATATATATATATATACATATATATATAAAGATATATATATATATACATATATATATAAAGATATATATATATATATATACATATAAAGATATATATATATACATATATATATATAAAGATATATATATATATATAATATATATATATATAAAGATATATATATATATATAGATAGATAGATAGATAGATAGATAGATAGATAGATAGATTATCAGCCGGGTTTCCGAGTTAAAACGGATTGTATATAACCTCAAGAAATGCCTCACTTAAACGTTGAACCATTGACTTTTTGACTTAGTTCATGCTTATATTTTCTCGTTCGAATGCAGATACCACGAGGTTGATGGGGAAAACTATTTGAGAGGGTTACTTTAACCGTAAATTAAGTCTAGTGTATGCTACACGCAGGTTATTTTAAAATTGCATGTCAAAAAAATGTGCGCCGATTAAAAGTAAATTTTACTTAAATAAACATTTAAAAAAACGAAAATAAATTTTTCGTTACGCGATGTATATTTAAAACTAGACTTTGAAAATCGAGAAACCAGACAACTTGACGGGTGATATTAATTAAATCATTTCTTTTTTAAATCTACATTTTCTGTTTTATAACCCCCTTTTCCTGCTAATACAGACACTATTGTCCTTTTTTTCCATTTTTCGTGTATTTGGAAAAATCACGCGCCTAGTTATCTGGTTTCGAAATTTTCGAAGTTTATAAATTCAACGGCGTTTCTAACTGTAATAACACTAATCTCATAATATTTTAAAAGTAGGTGAACCTAAGGGCAATTACAAGCTGTTTTGTCTTTAGAAAATGAAATGATACTGCACCAAAAGTTATGAAGACTAAATTAAGACCATGCCTAAGAAAGAAACAAAGAGGAAATACTTGTTCAGTTCGATTTAGAGGGGTGATGATTCTAAGAAAAGAATCTTACGATAAAAACTGAAACAATGATTTATTTAAAGTAATGACCATTAATACGATTTGGAAAAGTTTTTTTTCATGTTTTGTTGAGAAATAAATGAAAGGAAACGTGTGTGTGTGATTGAGGCTGGAAATACCGATTTGTTAACAGGGTGCGTTCCCCTCTTTTTTGCTGATGGAATGAAACTGATTCGATACATTTATCTAACTTTTTTATTTACTTGATTATATATATATATATACATATATATATATATATATTCAATCAAAACTGACCTGCACTCTGGGCAGCAATTTATAGGGATGGAAGCCCGTTAATTAAAAAAAGAAATACTCAGACTATTCCAGAATGTTAACAATAAACTTTGATGGTATATATATTGACACAGTTCGCTTAATTACACTCTTCAAAAAATGAGATTCTACTTTTTTTCTGAATTTAAACCCTAATTTACTAACATATTTAAGACACTTATCCTATGTTCGACTAGCAAGGTCGTAATGCCATGCAATACACCAAAAATATTAACGTATATAATTCATGTCGAATGGCAAAGATAGTAAACTCCCATAAAATCCTAGAAGAGCTCGAAAATTGAGGCTTAGTTATCGTTAAATTTGTCTGTGAAACTAATCCCACAGTGAACATTCTAAAATAGTTTGTGTTGTTCCTATTTCCGGCAGACTTTTAGGGTATTTACATGTAATCGCCTAAAAAAGGTATTTACAATAATATCCAAACTTTTAATATTTGTTTTATTCATACTATAAAAATAAAGTCTTCAATTATTTAGATAATTTTAAATTGTTTTATTCAATTTTCTACGTGGAGATTTGCCACCAAAATGGACCTATAGTTAACAAATGTATAAGATTTTAAAAATTAAATATGGTGAAATTTGTAGATCAACACCCTCCGTCATCCCACCGGAAATTAATGACATTCTGCTTTTTTAGGCGATTGCGTGTTAACACCGTGAGGACGCACGTACCAGTACAACAGTGAAAGTCTCCTCGTCTCAAAATCGGCGGGTTTGAACCGGAGGTAAGATAAGTTGAGATGAGAGGAGAAGTCAGGGTTCTGCTCTCTAACCCGGTCACTGGTTCCGAGGTAAGGCTTCGACCGCATCTTCGCCCTAAGCGCCATGCCCAGTACTTCCGCCAGTGCCGCCCCCGGCACTGGAAATAGACCGGAGAGTTCCGCCTTATGTTGCAGCTCTGCCGAAAATTTCAACGCTACTAACTCCGGCAGCGTAGGTTATAGTCCTACTTAGAGAGATGATCTTGTACAGTGGGATGGACGCCCCCTCACACCAGCCGGTCGACGGGCTTTAACTGTTAGCCCGCCTGCTCGCTGGTGAAAAAGTATCGTGCCTCCAAGATTAAGACCAACCACGTCGCTGGAACTTCAAAAAGAGGCAGCCACCGGTCCAGATAAGCCGTCAGGGCCAATGACCCGGAATTTGCTCAGATAAGACTTGTGCAGATAGACTACGCGCTATTCGGAACACCAAACAGCGGCAACAGCAGCCGTAGCAACAGAAACATCGGTAGAGCTAAGAGCTTACCGAAAAGCAGCATACGACAGTCCAGACCGAGGAAGAAGGCATTCGCTGGACAAAACAAAGAGCTGGAGCAGTTGATGCCGCTAACAAAAAGGGAGGTGCGACGAAGTTGGTTACTCTAAAGGTGTCCAATCCTTTGGCATCTCCACAAAAGTGGCTGTCTCTCCCTCATGCTCAGATTCCCAAGTATCTAGTCAGGACAGGGCAACACTTGCATCAGCAACACCGATAACACCAGCATCCCTTGATATTTTACCTAGCAAGGATAAGTGGAGAACCCACACACAGCTAAGCCTAGAGGAGTACCATCGGTTATTTAAACCAGCTCCGTGTACAGTGGAAAGACTTGCGAGAAAGATAGTATCACTAGTCACCATCGACACCAAGACCAACGGGTTGGCTGGGGTTGATAGAAACAAGATGGCGGGCCTTATGGGGAACTTAAACTTCCCGAAACTTATTTGTGTCGCAGAGGGTTCTTCACTTGGGATATTTTACTTCCCAATGAAGTCAAAGCCGAAAACGTGTCCAGGGCTGGTCTGAGATTTAAACATCTTATACTTCGACCGGATTACTTTAGTAATAAAGGACTTTCATGACGCCGCTTTGTGTTCCATGCTACGTCAGTTCTGAAAAGCTTGGTGCTGTTCTGAGCTAGTATGTGGATGTTGAAGCCGTTATCCCGGGCTGTGGTCTCCGTAACTTTATAATAGGGGACTACTAAGTAAAAATTCGAGTGGACCGGAATGGCTTCGATAACATTCCACTCGTACTTAAGTGCGATACCTGGACGATGAGTGTGATTGTTGAATGAAGGAGGCCAAATTGTTGACACCGCGAGCAGAATAGACATGTTGCAAAATAATTCCTTTTAATATGACCCCTACTGCTGCACGCCCGGAAGAGAAAACAACACCAGTTCCATAAGCAGCTCACCACCAACGATCGAAGGGGGCATTGACACACAAAAAGAGTGCTGGAACAATATGGTGAACACAAGAAAGACCATCCTCACCAAACACTCAATTTAGTGACCAGAGAAGACCCCCTTAAAAAAGTTGCAGCCCCCTAAAAACAAAATGGTGGGGCTATCCACAGGGTCGCCCTTTCAAGAAATTCTCAGCAACGAGCTGCAGTATAAAACGCCCGTCTCGGCAGCGGCCACTAAAAAGAAGCAGCATGCCCCTTTATCGTTATTGGATTCAAAAAAGAAGAATGTCGAAAGTATAGAATATGACGCTTGACCGGCTCTACAGACAAAGAGCAAAAATCACAGGAAGTTTAAAAACAGCTAATAGAAAAGCAAAAAAAGTAAAAAAGAAAATGGGTCCCAATCCCCTGCCCCTATGTCTGACGAGGTTACAATATCTTCTGCTGAGAACCCAGAACCGAAGACCCCTACGCTGCCCACTGAGCAGAAACCCCGCCCCCTTTTTTATTCTACCCAAGCTGGCTCCGCTCTGTGCCCCAAAATTAAGAGCCGGAACAAACCATAAGCGTCTCTTTCGCCAGTGAGGAAGGATACATCACGAAAGCTCCCCTTCTTGCGATGCAGATATACATGATGACGCTGTCGACCATAACACGCTGCAGCTCTAAGTGCAGGGTCAGGGGATAATGTAGATAAGTTTAATGTAAGTAACTTCAAAAATTCCCCGGATGCTCCTTGATTACAATCTTCGTAAGATAGTCGAGCGTAGGGCGCACAAAGGCCACGTGGAAAATGTTTGGGGGCGCCAAGTGTACAATCCGCGTCTGAAACTGGTTGAGGGAAAGCTATCACTTCCTCAAACAGTTGGCAGAAAAATGCGAAAAGAGGGTCCCGATTTACGCTCAACGTTCTCTCGATACAGCCTTAAAATTAACGTTTCCATTAGATGTCGGAGGCATTTCTCAAGACGGGCGAGTTACGTCCGAATTGCTTACGGGCAATATCGGTCATGCCTACAACATCTTTCTTTCTAAGGACTTCAGACCAGTGGTAGACACTGATTAGTGCAGATGGGCATAAACTTAGTCCTAGGTAGTCTGAACACGAGGGGCATGAGGTGCTTAAGCAAAGCTTCGAGCATACTGGAGGACCTTATGGCATTTAACATAGATGTGGCTGCGCTACAAAAACACTGATGATCCGATTGACGATCACCGGCTGCTGTTTGAGCATTTCGATGTATTTTCATTAATTGGTAACCGTCATGCAAAGGAGTGTCCTTGTTAGTACGACGAACCCTGTCTTCAAGAGTAAACGTTCTTCACGCGGATGCTGATGACAGACTGGTCGTAGCCGATGGTGCCGATAAAATACAAGATTTGGAATCGTCGCGGTTTATGTGCGAATTTCCCTCAGGAAAGGGCTTCCGTTTTTCGGAAGTGTGATGGGTTCCTCTGTAGGTCCAAACATTTAATTTCACTGGGAGATTGGAATGCCATCCTTATGGGCCTAAAGAGTCGGATGGGTGTGAGACACGTCTGTCTGATCCGATGGCCGAATGCAGTCTGGTCGTCAGGTTTCGTGTCGATCACACGCCACGTGAGATGTGGACATGGCTTTCTAGCAGACATTCCATTTCAAGTACTTACTTTAATCGGTTGTTAGTAAGAAGAGGATACGCATAGTATAACTCTTGTACAACGTTCCACTGGTTAAGCTATTCCGACCACAAATTAATTGTTGCCAGTTGGGAAATAGAAAATAGTACGCCTAAGTTATCTGGGGACTGGGGGTTAAATACCATCTTACTGGAGATACGTGACTTCGTGGACAGGCTAACACTTAATTTTGAAAAGAGGTTATTCGGGGTGGTAACAGAGAATAAGTGGTGAGTTAACGCCACATTTGGTATTAGGCGCTTTTCTGTGAAATAGAGCCAACGCCTCGCCTTAACTAAGGCTGAAGCAGAAAAGCGTTTAGAAAATTAGCAGGCCCGGACGGTGGATGGGGGAATCCCCTAGGAATAGAATTAGCTAAGGAAGACCTGAAACGCTCGGCTAACGAGTGGTATGAAGGACATGTAGTCAGGGCTTTGTTTAAAATTAAATAAGAAAGGAAATAAGTAGAACAAGTCTACAAAAATATAACAGCACGAAGAAAAAAATAGACACATCGATGACCCAACGGTTAAGATGTTCATTAGTGTATTTTTATTTTTATAGAATGTTATAACTGGATTGATTCTTGCACCAATGGTTTATTTCTCAGTTTAAAACCTAAGAAACGTATTTACTGAATGAATAATGAGATACATCTCGTTCCGTATTTTAGTCATTTCGTTACTATGATTAAGCGAATAGACAGAATCACGCTAAGGGCTCCTGCATTCAAAGTCCACAATGTTGTGCACACCGTGAACAGAAAATCCATATAATAAATTACCATAGTGCACTCATATCTGGAAAGACATTATTTTAATCGGAAATTGAAAAGAACACGTAATTGAAACCGAGTGCATAAACGGACACAGTGATTGTTTTATTGATTATTAAGAAAATACTTGACCGATATTCTGAAGTAATATGCACGTACATACATCGGTTCTATCTAGTTTTGTTCTCGAATATAAATATAAAATATTGACCACTTTTTTTAAAAAAATAGTATATCAACCAAAAAGCCTTATACGCAGCAGTTTATACTGAACATAATGCAATGCTTAACCTTTTATGTATGACATCTAACAATAAAAAATCAACTGCGACACTTCAATATAACAAAGAGTGCCATATTTTCAGAAGAAATGCAATGGACTTCGAACGGTTAAAATCACAACGTGGTCTGTTAATCAGCAACTCATGTAGATAAATTCTCGACAACTGATCAACATAATAAGGCACACATCAAGAAATGGTTTTCCTTATTTTCTCCATAGCAACGGGGTAAAATGTCTAATTATTTACTCTGATTAGTTTAATGAAGAACACTGACATATCTGCACTGGACTATTTGTAAAAAGTTGAATATCCAGTGTAGCAGCAAGTCCTGGAAGCATATACCAGAAAAAACAGTTGGAAATAATTGATACACTATCCACTACAACTATGCAATCCCTACAGCTTCATATCTAGAAAACGGACCTGTTAAACCTGACATCGTGATATGGGACAAAAGGGAGAAAGTAGCAATCCTAGTTGAAGTCAGTGTTCCTAATGATGCAGGATTAAACAGAGCAGCAAGGTTAAAGATTACGAAATACCAAGGTCTTATGTACGACATGAAAAGAAACTGGAATCTTAGGAAAATCTCCATCATACCAGTAATTATAGGAGCAACAGAACTAATGAAGAATAATTACAAGAGCTATCTTGCGAGTATACCCGGTGAACCTAGTGCAAGAGAAATACAAACACCTGCACTTAAAGGGACGGTTAGAATGTTAAAACGATATCTAGGCTGGAGTGTCTGAAATAGCCGGTAGGATTCCCCATCTCCAGAAAAAACAAAAAGATAAGAAAAAGAAAAAGAAAAAGAAAAAAAAAAATATATATATATATATATATATATAGAGAGAGAGAGAGAGAGAGAGAGAGGGAGAGAGGGGAGAGAGAAAGAGAGAGAGAAAGAGGGAGATTTTACAGATATACTGATGTTTATTGCACTAAACTACTTATCGTTCGGTCAAAACTCGTGATCAATAAATCTTTTTTTCAAAACGTCAGTTTACTGCTTTGCCACATTCACCAGCATATATTAATCTATGAATAATTTGTGTCGGTGTATGAACAATACTATTGATTATAAAGGAAACAGTTTTACAAGATGCCAAATAGATAAGCCAACCCTTTGAATGAATAAGTTAAAGCGGTGTTCATCAGATATCTGGAAAGGGATATTAATGATGTTACGAACTTCTACCAAACTTACACAGTTGTAGTTTTGAGTCTTATGTGGGGAGTGCGTAAATAAGTGTGTGAGAGAACTAAACACATATACAAATTAAATCATATTTAAAAATTAACCATGTGTGAAATCATGAGTTAGTTTTTTTTTAAACATGCGACAACAACGATTTATAGGAGTCTCCTTTAAATAAAACAGTACTACTTCACGACAGAATATAAAGAAAATAATGGCAGTACTCTGTCTAATTTTAACCGCATAGATAGTGAAAAAAAACTGTGTTCTATCGCCAGCAAAAACAATACAGAAAACTAGTCACCAAATATTCAGAAAAATAAATTAAATAAGTAATTGAAATCATAAAAAAATAGTTATAGTTTTAGTGTTATTACATTTGCTGCGGATATTAATATTTACTGCGTTATAAGCAATACTGCCACCCACACGTTTTTGAGAGTGTAAACACCTACCATTTGACAAATAAGTCTTCCTCGAAATATATTATGGAACACGGTCACACAGATTACATCGGTGTTGATGTCTGGCCTAATCAATTAAGATTTGCTATATAGAAAAAAAATGATTAAAAAAGTTTTTGAAAAAATATATGATTAACATCACTGGTTTTTGTCTTACTTCTCAACGCCGACATATTTCTATCTCTTGCCTTGTGATATCCTTCTAATACTCCTCTATATACGTATTACCCACAATGCTTCAAGCAAACTAGGTATCCTTATATATATATATATATATATATATATATATATATATCATTTAAAATAAAATCAGGGATATAGTACAAAAATACGCATATAATTATATTATACACTTCATTTTAAATTAAGACTGCATAGTATTATGTCTCCGACAGTAACGTGTGTTTCTATACTAACTAAAACCTGTGACTATTATAATAAATAAGCAATCCTAGTAAACAGTAAATAAGATACGTCAGATGTATATTTCCTTATTAGATAAACATTGTGAATTAGTATATATAAAATAAAATTAGAATCAAATAACATTTACATGAACATTATATTTCAATTCAGTTTAAAACACATCTTTGGATACATACGTAGTAGTATTTCTATTACTGACTGCGAAAGGTATTAGTGTTAAATAAAATAGCTGATTTTACAAATTGTATGAAAAGTATTTGTTAAAAATATTTAAATATTACCGATAACTTAATAAATATTATTATTATTATTATTATTATAGTTAATTATTGAAGGGCTAGAAATAAATAAGTTTGTGTGTTTTCTGTGACTTATTGAAACGCAAGTACCCGTATTTTCTAATATTAACATGTAAGAAAGGGCATATGAAATAAAGAAAAATCGATGGCTGAAACACGTATAAAAGAGAAATGATCATACAGAACAACAAACGACGGTAAATGAATACATATATATATATATATATATATATATATATATATATATATATATATGTGTGTGTGTGTTGGTGTGTGTGTGTGGGGGTGTGTGTGTATCTTGGCAGCATCTTTTCTTTCATACAAGTATCATTAAAAATAACGGACATCTTGTGTCTGGTTATTTTTTCTAAGATCCCTTCAGTTTTTCTGATTAGGTTCTTAGTTTTAGACGGAAACATACATAGTGTCGACTGTTACGACGCTATCCAGAAGATTAACTATGCATTTATCTAACGACTCCGCCATAACCCAGCACCTCTATAAAAAACATTCCTGCCCCCGTTCGCATATCCGTAAACTTCTAGTAGATAACACAAAAATCATCGCACAAAATACTAATACACTTAAACTCCACATACTCGAAGCCCTATACATTAAAACAGAAAAAAACAGCTATTAACAAGATTAACTATACTATTAGTACTAATATACTAAAATGCCTATAAATATAAAATTTACACAAACACAGTCCTTTATTTTCCCGCCTAAATAGAATATATATTCACTCCTAGGTCTATGCCTG
>OY744528.1:108391229-108428729 GCA_963556195.1 Sepiola atlantica | reverse complement strand
ATATCTATACATATACACATTTATATGTACACATACACACATATATATATATATACACACAAACATATATATATATATATTTATTTATTTTATTTATTTTTTTAGATTGAGCATTTATTTGGCATTATATTTTAATTTATTATTGCATTATTAGTTATTACTCATTCGAAAAATAGTCTTATTTACTAGTGACCATTTATTTACTACTTAGTACAGATGAAAAATAAAATGAAAACAATTTCTGCTGATGCTCTCATGATCTGGCCTTCTTACCATTTATCATAGGTCAGGTTGAAGCGTAGTTGGTCATTTTTGTTGTAAGTGATGTGTTCTATATTTGAATGTGTTATATTGGGGTATCAGTACTCAGTCATCTACTATTAGGTGTATGTTTTTATTGCCATGCTAGTCTTATATTATTCCGATACCTTAGATACTTTCATATTAATGCTGATGATAGGGTTACTGAACACAGGTATTGTATATGGGTCTGTAACGGGATAGGATATATGCGGTTCTATGTAGGCAGTTCTGAACCACTTCCAGTTTTTTATTTAATACATTTTCATTAGACATAACTATATCGATGGGTTCCAGAATACAGAGGTTACACCTCCAAAATTTGTTAGGTTAATATTTCCATGGTCTTTCCAAGGCTGAATTATATATTTTTACTGTTTAGTTCTCTTACATGTTTAGCTAAATTCGTATGGACCGGCTTTGAATTTGTATTCGGTTCTTTGGAAGATTGTAAATAGTTTCTGAATCTGTCCTTGAAACTACAGCCTGCAAACCCAATGTATATTCCTATTCTGGTTTCCTCTATGACGTTAAACTTATACATTACATCTGATGTTAAACATATTCTCTCTAAAGGGCATTCATTGACATTTCTACAGTCACATTTGGAGCTGTTATTCTGGTTCTGGGCTGTACTAGTATCTAAGTTACTATTCTCTTTGATGTTGGTGTTAGTTGAATTTACTATAGTTAATGTTAATGTTATCGATGTTGAAAAGGATAGCTTTACTGTATGTTTATGTATACCTCTGCCTTGTTTTATATCCCTATTATTTTTTCTCTCAATAATTTGGTAACACTTTATAGGTATGTTAGTGACAACTTTTAAGCCATACGGAAGGTTTCCCCTAATTGACAATCATCGAGTTGAATCTTTTAAGGAGACTCCAAAGTAAAAAAGGCACTGATACTATATACTAATACATGTATTGGCATTAATATATATATATATATATATATATATATATATATATTTCTTAACATAATAATTACCACTCACACGCTAATTCTACTAGAACACCCTACATCGGTAATTTGCTATCTTATGTTAACTATTTTGCCTTAGCACCATGTATATTTGATGTTTACTTCTATTTTGATTTGTGTGACTTTCACAAGAGTTAGCACCTAAATACGGATCGCTACTTTAAACTACTATTAAACATAATTTACTTAACTTTATAGATAGACGAAAAAACTGCAAAGGAAATTGTAATTAAAATCACAGAGGTAAGTACGACAATAATTAGTCATCCTTTAAATGTTTAATTTTATTTTATTTAATTGCTATTAATATTTTCCAAAACATATGATGTATCTAAATAAATATTTCATTCGCGGTTGTAGTACACTACTTATTCATGTTCATATTTTTCTATTTCTTTTTCTTTTTTCTTTTTCTCATTACTGTTTGCGTTAGCATATGGGCGTGGTATTCTTCCAAGTTCCAGACAATCACCTGTTATTTAGAGGCTCCAGCCGAGTGCTTATTTCCCTTAATGCAATTAGTTGGGTTTCTTTCGCACTTAGGGTTGTGGCCCTGTTAAACGGACCGAAATAGAGACACGAACACGGTATGAAGTAGAAACAAGTGTATTAAGAAAATAGAGTACAGAGGAAAGAAATATGCGCCTGGTAAGTAGAGTTCGACTATCTTACTGGATTTCGGCGAGAGTTAATAGCCGTCGGCACTTATTGAGCAAAGAGGAATAGTCCATGTTGTACATAGGTAAGTCACCATAACACCCCCTCCCAAGTATTACCTCCGCAGGAGAATTAATAGCGTTTTTTTTCGGGTCTATTACGATAAGATCCGTTAGTCTTTGCTTCCTTTTTGATTGTCTTGGTTCCGGAGCTGCCTGGGGGATCTCAATGTCAAAGGTGTCATATATGGTGTCTATAATTTCTACTTATTCATGGGGAGCGCTGTCGATGTCGTCCGATAGTCGTTTTCTTAATTGATTTAAAAGTCTCTTATCAGAGAACTTGGGACCTTGAATTATGTATACCATATTTCCAATCCGCTTCTTAATTGTTCCCAGTTCCTAGAACGATTTATTATTTTTAAACATTTTAAAATAAAATTTCGCCTGGGACGTAACGTTTTCTTGGTACTGCATTTGTTCGTCCCGGTTTTGTCTGTTTTGGCAGCAGTTTGTCAAAAACAGATCTTATCCTGCGCGCAAACATTACCTCAGCAGGGGATAATAAATATGGTGTATGCGTGTTTGGTGTGATCCTGTACATCTGAAGAAACTGTTTTAGGGCTTTTTTCCGTAGGAGTGCCTCTAGCGTTCTTCAGGGCTCTTTTCAGTGTATCGACAAAACGCTCTGCTGTCCATTTGATCTCGGGTGGTATGCTGGGGTCGTAATATGTTCTATTTTGAACTTATCACATAATTCATTGAATTCAGCGGACGTGAACTGTGTTCCGTTGTCGCTGACTAAAAAATCCACCACCCCGAAACGGGCTAACAATTAGTGGAGGAAGTTTATGGTTACTTCCGTCGTTGGACTTTTGCATCGGCCCACTTCGGGCCATTTAGTGAAACTATCTACTGCAATTAAATAGTTGAAACCGTCTAATTGGCCTGCGAAGTCCATATGTATCCTATACGTTTTTGACCAAGGACTGTATTTGATCGGATGTGCATTTGCTTCCAATGCACAACCTTTGCAAGTCTTTATGATTTTCTCGATATCCTGGTCCATGTTAGGCCAGTATACGTAGCTCCTCATCACGCTCCTCATTCTTGTAGTCCCTGCGTACCCAACATGAAAATCCTTCAGAATTCTCCTTTGAAGAGTTTTGGGAATGACGACTCTCTCACTATAAAAGAGTACCTCATCGCATAGGGAGATCATGTCTGAAGTGTTTTGGTCCTTTTCAATTAATTTAGTCTTGCTCATCTTAATAAACTCGTCACCGAGGGCTTCCATTTTGATTTCGTGCAGTGACACGGGGAGTTCTCTTACTGTGTTCCGTAATGTCGAGTTAATTTCTCCGAAGGGAGGCAATCACAGTGTCTTCCAGGATTTCACTACGTTTTGGGATGAGTCTTGACAATCCGTCAGCGTGACAGATTTTTTCGAGGGAACCTATTCCATCTTAAAATTATAATTTAAATCGGTTGTTCCCCACCTCTGCAGTCTGTTAGCTGTGTGTATGGGCAAACCTTTTTTTGACCCAAACATTGTGAGTAAAGGTTTATGATCCCTTGGTAAAGTGAAAAATCTACTGTGTATGTAACGGTGGAATTTCGAGACTGCAAATATGACCGTTAAAGACTTATTTTCTATTTGGGAGTAGTTCTTATCTGCTGGTAACAGTGTCCTGGATGCGTGAGCTATTTGTTTGTGAGTCCCGTCTGGCATTTTGTGTAAAATGCCTGCCCCGATGCCATATGAGTTTGCGTTGCTAGCGACAATAATCTCTAAGTCTGGATTATAGTGAGTTAGAAAAAGATCAGATGTTAGGACTTTTTTCGTTTTCCCGAATGCCTCCTTGCATTCAGCTGTCCATTCCCACTCTTTGTCTTTTTCAGAAGTTCATTTATTGGAGCACGGAGGTTATGCATATTAAGAATGAAAACTTGGTACTAGTTAGCCAGTCCGAGAAAACTTTGTAAAGATGCGATATTTTCAGGAGCCGGCATGTCCTTAATTGCAGTAGCCCGTTCTGGGTCTAGTATTCTGCCATCTTTGTCAATAATGTGGCCCATATATTTGATTTTCTTCATAAAAATTCACATTTGGATTCTTTGAGTTTGAAACCGTACTCTTGGATTCGCGTGACAACTTTGTGGATGTGTTCCCGGTGTTGTTCTTTGGTATGACTAGTCATTAGAATGTCGTCTAAGTATGCTATCGCGAATTCCAGTCTGTTTAACATAGTATCCATTACCTGATGGAATATAGCTGGTGCGACCTTGACACCGAAAGCGAGTCTCTCGAATTTGTATAACCCGCGATGGGTGTTAATACATAGTAGTTTCGAGCTTTCTTCTTCCACGGGTGTCTGTAAATATGCGTCACTTAAATCTATTTTGGAGAAAAATCTTCCTCCATGTGAGCCTGTTATTCGGTTTGGAATTTAACGTGTTCTAACATCATAGCTTTGAAATCTTTCGATGTTGACTGTTGTATCATTATACAATACAGCTTTTTTTCTCTTTTGTATTACGCTGCTAACGTAATTAGTTCTCTAACAAGAAAAAAAATAAAAGTCAAACCATTTTTTTTCTTTCTTTGCTGGACAAAAAAGAATAAGGTTTTTAATTTCGGCGGTAGTATTTTTATTGTTTTCCTTTGGAGAGAGAAAAAAAATTGTATTATATTCCTTTGTTAAAAATCTTAACTCAGTACCGGAATAAAATAATGACTCACGAGTGTCATTCTAGAAAAAATAACTTAGCTGATATTTTTTCGTAAGAGACGAAGAACAAAAAAAAATCACGTGAATTTACTTGCCTAAAAAATCCGATTTTCAAGATTTCTTTTTCTTTGTCTGCCGGATAAGCTTGTTTAAAAACTTTGGTGCTTGTGTAGCTTTCTCCACGTTCGTCTTTAATTTCCTCGTGCATTTTCCAGTGTGTGTCTTACGCTGGATTTTGTTTTGCATTCGAAAAACTTTTCGTTTGTTCAAATGTGAGTACGTAAGAAAAATGTTGCGTAATTTTAGATTGTCAGTTGTTGTCTGGTGGTTAGAAAATGGAGAGATAGTAGATCTTCGAATCCTTCGTCGCCAACTTGTTGTGGCCATGTTAAAGGGACTGAAATGAAGACAGGAACACGGTATGAAGTACAAACCAGTGTATTAAGAAAATAGAGTATAGAGGGAAGAAATATGCGCCTGGTAAGTAGAGTTCGACTATCTTACTTGATTCTGGCGATAGTTAATTGCCGTTGGCATTTATTGAGCAAAGAGGAAGAGTCCATGTTGTACATAGGTAAGTCACCATAACACTTAGTTTTCCAGGAATACTTGCCAGATACTTTTAGTGCTGGCTTATTGTGTGCTTATTGCGGTTGAACCCAGATTCGAGATTATCAAGTTCGTCGAAATAGCATTTTCTGAATGAACAGCAGACTCTGTCGTAATTCATAAAATGCCTAGCAGTAGTCGCTTTGAATATTCTTACAGTATACTTAATTTTCTTTTTTGTGAACATTTTTTCATAATTGTTTTGAAAAATAAAAGCAACTGCAGATTCCCGTACATTTCCTATAAAATATAGCGGATATTTTTTGTTTAAAATTCAACAGTGACTATATAAGAATTTGATATATCAAAGACTATACTTTTGTTTATATAAACATTGACCAGCTAGAAACATGGAGACTAGCTTTCATTTTGTATTTACAAGAGCAGTTACCAACATGTTTCTAGCTACGAACACACACATTGACATGTTTGTGTTTCTTTCTTTTAACTTTTTCTTTTGACTATAGACGTTTTTTATTCGTATTTTCCTATTTTGTCGCTTTATTTATTGAGATTCATATATTGTTTGTGTGTGTTAGTCTTCGGAATGAGAACTATTTCCCTTCATGACAAGAAGTTAAGCAGTCGGAATAGTTACCTTAATGTCTTTTTATTCGAGTTACTCTTAATTTATGTGGAGTACTAACGATACACATTAAGATTTGTAACAATTCAAACATTATCTAACTATATTTTCTGCATATATGTGTCTGAACATTTATTTATGTTGAACCCTTTCTTTCCAATAAGATGTCTATTGCATTATTTTCTATGGAACGTCTAATCAATGATTCTGAAGGCGTAAATAATATATTACAAATATTATAATTGTTTACCGGCATTTCCAAGGAATCATAGATAAATCTGTACATGTTTGCCATTTCTCCATTTCAAAATTTAGTTATAATAATGTGGTGCTCTTCTTGTAGGAAATCTCATATACGTATATATTATACAGATGATCAAAACACATAACATCGTCGGTATGAATCAACAAATGATCAACAAGTGATCACGCCTTGTTGAAATGTATGTCTGATTTAATGGTTCGGCTTATTTTTATTTATAAGGGGAAACTCAAGCATATTCCGGAATCAAGTTTCATTCATGAGCTTTAATATATTGCTCGGCGAGTAATACAAATCCAGAGATGATTGAACACTTAAGGAGACCAGCCCGGTGTCGTCACTAAATAAGTTTATGTAATATTTCGACTGGAAACTGGTGTGCGCTATGCATGTTTGCATTTATCTGACTCGATTCAAGGTTACCCACGATTAAATTAGTATTACACTATTAAAAAAAGTTTCTTAATGACGATCCTTCTGCCAAGATTCTTTCACTGATCTTATAAAGTTTTAGAGTTGGAATGCATCATTTGTACTGATATCTGATGTTTCTTTTCCTGAGACTTCTGTTTTAAAAGACTCTGACGCTTCGTGAGAGCCTTTTAAAACAGAATTGGTATTGTCAACGAATAACAAAAACTAATAGACAATAAAATATTTCCAAAAAATCTTGCAAACGACTGTACGCCAAATATTCGTTGGTTTTGACTTCTTGGAACAATGTTCAAATCATATGCATCTTAACTAAAATTATATATATATATATATATATATATATATATGCATATATATATATGTATATATATATATATATAGATATATATGTTTGTGTGTGGGGAGTGTAAAATATATCCCTTTACTACACACTTGGTTTGTAATTAACGTATATTTTGATAAACAAGTGGTTAAATATGCACATTATTTAATTTACATGTTGAATAAAATAAGCAATTAAATTAATATATATATATATACATATATAGAAAGAGATAGAGAGAGAGCGAGAGAGAGAATTATATATATATATATATATATATATATATATATATATGTACGTGTATATTTGTGTATGTTTGTGTGAAATTATATAATACATACTAAAGTAAAATATGAGAAGCTGAAATGTATTTGTAAATACTACATTCTGAAACAAATCATGTGATATACTGAGCCGTTATTGAAATGATAAGTAAAACAATAAAGAAGATGGCGAAAAGATCACTCTGATAAAATTATTCCAAAAATCAGAGCAACTAACAGACGCCATGACACCAACACTCGTTGCTACCAGAGAAAGTGCCGCGAGTATTGTTAATTTGAGCTGGAATTATTTCACAATTACTTCAGGGAAAACATCTGTTTGTAAACGATAAATCACTAACTACGGCTGGTGTGAAACCCCTTTTTTCTGTAAGAAGTAATATGAATACTATTATTACTAATGCTACAACTACTATTATAATAATAATAATGATAATAATAATAACAATAATTATACTACTACTACTACTACTACTACTAATATTAATAATAATAATAATAATAATAATAATAATAATAATAATAATAATAATAATAATAATAATAATAATAATAATAGCAACAACAACTAATAATATTAAATACACGGAACTCGCAGAAGAATTAACATAGATATGGATTATGAAGAGAGTCAATATAATACCAATCTTTGTAGATACAATCCCGAATAACCTGAAAAAAGACTGGTATCAATTGGGTAGTGGTTCTGTTACATGACCTATCAAACCTGTTCGTGTTATTTAATGCCAAATCAGATCATTTTCGTAAAATATTTCATAAATCAGTTTGATTTTTGTCTCTTCAAATATTTATTTATGATGTTTGGTTTGGCTCTTTTGTAGATGAAAATTGTCTGTTTTATTTTTGGCTTTGCGGAATATCATCGAGTTTTGCTATGATAATGAGAAACACAATAATATTCATGTGTGCTGCATTTATGGGTCAAGAAGACAGTATGGAGCAAGTAGACTCAAAGGGAAGACTAGCATTATACAAGGGACATCAATGATGAAAACACATAAGATCTTAAGGACAATGCTTGAATGCGGAAACCAACAAACACAATCAACGTATGCTAACCAGTCAAATGGGAGTTGCAATCGGAAGCTAACAAACCCAGCAGAAAGAACACCACAGCCTGAAACGACGGAACATACAATTTAAGAAATTTCATAAACTACACCCCAACAAAAAAAATTGATGAAACCAGCCTCTGCTAATACCACCCAAAATAGTCGTGAATTATCAAGGAGGATAGGGAACACTTACTCCACTGGATAGTACTAGGATATTAGAGGGTGGTTATTCACATCCAAACAGCGGAGAAGAGCAAAGGTAGTTTCCAGCAATACATTGATTGTAAACGTCTGCTGTTATAACGCAAAGTAAATTTCAATATGTATGATTACATTAGCGAAATCGGTGGAAAGAAATAGACATATGGTGACCACTTGTTCTCACTCAGACCGCATAGAACATCACCGCTAATGATCAGTGAAAAATGACTGATGATGACCTGTGTGAAAACTCCTAGTAAGTTCAAATAATAATAATAATAATAATAATAATAATAATAATAATAATAATAATAATAATAATAATGGAACAAAGGATAGCAGACCAAACATAACAAATCCTCAGGAGAAGGTGGTTCTTGGAGATGGAACTGACGGAAAAAATAACAAAAGAGCGGAACAGAGCAAGAACCACAACCCGACGACCCCCCCCCCCAGGAAAAAGGCAGACAAAACATAAACCCAGTGAGGGAAGACGTCGAAATCTACGAAATCACAGAACTCGCTGAAGCAGAACTCACCGAAAAAGAAGCAAGTGAAGTGGAAAACATCAAACGTTACATGTTTGAGAACAAAACAAATCTCCCATCTCTAAGGAACGAAGATTGGAAGAAGTTAAATGTTGAAAGAAAGACAGTAAACAAGGTATTCGCGTACATCCCAACATACACTATCACAGACCTAAATAACTTGATATATGTGGGGGCAAAATCAGTAACTATGAAAGAAAGAAAAGAAAAAAAGCGTGGCCAAAGGAATGGACCGACAAAACCTAGATGGGAAATCAGACTGGAAACCCAGTTAACATAACTCCGGAAAGAAGCTTGCACCGTAAACAGGATGAAAGAAAATAGGAAACGATGGAAGAGCAGAAATCCGGTTCACAAGGAAAGACTGAATAAGAAACATGAATAATTAAAATAAAAGATAGCAGCAATACAGGGAAAACTGAGACGATATAGATACAAATCAGAACAGCAAAAACAGAACAGGACCTTTGAAAACAATGAAAGACAGTTTTACAAAAACGTGAACGGAGAACGAATAACATCAGAACAACCTGACCCGACAGAGACAAAACACTTCTGGAGCAAGATATGGGAAAATCCTAAAACACACAACAAAAAATCCAAGTAGTTGAAAAACATGAGAAATGAACTACGGGAAATAGAAGAAAGAAACAGAAACAGAGATTACTAAACAAACCATTAAGGACACCCTAAGGAAAATGGCAAATTGGAAAGCACCAGCCCATGAGTGAATACATGCATATTGGTTTTAAAAATGCACGACCCTACGTGAAAGACTTGCGCAAAAACTGAGAGGATGTATCCACAAAACAGCCATACCAGTGTGGATGACCAAAGGAAGGACAACGCTTATGCAAAAATATGCCAAAAAAGGACGACCCAAAGCAACTACAAACCATTAATCTGTTTACCAGCAATGTGGGCAATCCTGACGACACAACTGAGAAAACAAATCTGCCAGTCCCTAAAAAAACGTGGACTACTTCCCGAAGACAAAACAGGATGCTGTAAAGGAAAAAGAGGGACGCATGACCTCCTATACATCGATCAAAATCTCTTGAAAGAGGTAAAAAACACAAGAAAGAGCATATCCATGGCATGGATTGAATACAAAAACTCTTACGACAGAATCCCTCAAACATGGATAATTGAATGTTTGAAAATATACAAAATACCCGAAAGGATGATTAATCAAATTAAGAAAGCAATGGGAACATGGAGACTGGAACTTACAGCCGGAGGACAACACCTGACTGAGATAAAGATACAGAGAGGCATCTTCCAAGGAGACTCCCTATCACCATTACTGCTTATAATAGCTATGATGCCACTTAACTACATACTCAGAAAATGTGATGCCGGATACAAGTTTACAGACACGAAACTAAAGGTAAACCACCTGATGTACATGGATGATCTGAACTATTTGCAAAAACATTAGGAACTGGAAAAGCTGATAAATATGACCAGAATCTGCAGCCAGGACATCCAAATGGAATTCGGAATCGAAAAGTGTGCACTACTAGAAATAAAAATGAAAACTGGGGACAACAGATGGCATGGAACTCCCCAACCAAGAGGAAATGAGGGTGCTAGGCGAACAGGATAGCTCCAAATATTTTAGAGTTCTGGAAGCAGACACCATCAATATGTATGTATCTCATATGGATATCAAGTATTAGCCCCAGGAACTGGTCCCTTGATTTCTGAGAACTTCGATTGTAGTGAAATGAATACAAAACTAAAATAAATAAATGGATAGCTTCCCGAGTAGTGTCGATAAAATATATATGAAAATTATATTTTAAGATACTATAATTACTTTAAGGCTTCACAAATGCACACATAATTTCTACCACTAAAATAGAGATACAAATTAAAAAAGAAATAGAAGTCAAAACTTTAAATTATGTTGCAGATCTAAAACTTGATAAATAAAAACTCGTCTACACACATTTATATAAGCATATATCCTAGATAATGGTGGTGGTTGCAGATATAAACGACATCTTTAGAAAAGAGATGTCATTTCCAAACGCGTTCATTTCGTCCCTTTCTGTTCCTGACGCTTGACGAATACGGTTGTTTGAAAACTACCCTCCCGCTATCCCAAGGTGGGAGACATGAACTTGTAGAAATATAGTATGCGTATGTTTCCCCCAATATTCTCTTTATATATATATCTCTCTCAGTCTCTCTCTCTCTCTCGCTCTCTCTCTCTCTCTCTCGTGTAAGCAAATACACAAACCGTCTGTCTGTTTGTTTAATACATATTCGAAACCTACATAGGCTTCGGTTTTATATATTCATGATGATGATGATGACTGCGAAATGCGGCTCACTACGACGTTTGCGACAACGAGCGCCTTGTGGTAGTAAATGGTGAACACCGGCCAGCCGGAACAAGCAGAGGGATGATACTTGAATGGAAGCCGAAATGCAACATCTCCAATAAGAGATATCGAGCATGTGACAATGTCAAATGTAACATATATATATATATATATATATATATATATATATATATATATATATATATATATATATATATATATATATATATGTGTGTATGTAAGCAAACACATGCTCATCTACATCCAGGAGTATACAAGAATACATATATATATATATATATATATATATATATATATATATATATATTCCTACTTAAAAAATAGAGTCTTATATAAATCCACACGAATCCATATATGTCCATCACCCACCACCCCTTACACATGCGCATGAATTAAACCTTATATACATAAAACTCAAATCTGTATATATGTTAACATATAATACTATTACTTTTACCTGAAGCAATGCGAATTCTTCATAACTATGGTGTGATGTTGACGGTATTAAGTGTGTGTATGTTGTGTGTACACGTAATAAAGTCCTTAATGAGATTCAAAAGTTTCGTTTGATCCTTAGATCTAATTATTTTTAATTTCTCATGAAAGCTAATATAAAAAAAGGCTAAGCGAATTACATGCTGCAACTTTCTTCATTTCATATTACTTAACTATTGTCGTTTTATTAAAATTGATTAGAGAAACAATATTTAGTAAGCACTCTTTTGCTTTTATATTACGTGTGATTGAAAGAATATTTGGCGTTTTAACATATTTTTGTAAATGTATTTAGTGCACTGTCTATATATAATCCATTATCTATAAGGTGTGTCTTAGTTGAAAAGTTCAATGATAGGCTATTCTGTTATCAAGCCTTGCATTTGTAGTTATATAGTGTGTGCTCGTTGTACTGTTTCAACATGAGTTTGTAATTAGCTGATATGTATGTCCTGCATTATCTTTCAGTATGTTTAATTATAGCTTTTTATGATTGTTATCACTACAAATATAACATAGTTCAACTGCATTTTAAAACATATCTGATAAAACTATTATTTTGTGGTAAGTCTTTTGTAATTAAGTTGAGAATAGCCTATTTTAGTGTTCACCATTTGATCTAATGGAGGCTTAAACCAAATTACTTTCTTAAATTTTCTCTTTGATCTGTTAATAAATATTTCAGATCAACTATATTTTAGCCTGGTCTTGTTTTATAATAATACTCCTTTAATAGATTTGCATATAAACCTTTATGTGTGTTAAGTATTCATTTATTTATCTCCTTTTAATGCATTTTCGTATATCCTTGATAATTCTTTATGAATAGTTTGATATTCTAAATAGGTCTGGCGTTATTGCTCATATACGGTTTGCAGAGTGCTTTCTCTAAAAAGAATATTACATGAAGTAACTTACGTTGTTTGATAAAAGCTAACTTTTCCATTTGTTTGAATACTATTTTTCTAATTTGCTACAATTGTCGCCATTAGGATCTCCTCTTATCAACAAACCATCATCCCTGTAGCGGGCTTGGTTATCCGCATCAATCTAAATAATAAGATTATACATAGCCCACTTAATCAGAAATCCTGGCTGGGTACAGAGGCTCAATTGAAACGTAAACAAAGATCGTATTGCTTTTTCCAAAGAGGGAAACTTCTTACCAAACACATCTGAAATATATGTTAATTGCTTACACAACAAAGTGCACACACATAATAATTTATATAAAACTACATAGCTGTAAGGAATGTTTATTTTGTACAATTCTGTGTATGATTGTTGATATAATAGTTTCTGTCCACTCTGATGTAGATCTGGGTATGTGCATATGATTATATGCACGTAAGTAATGGTGGGTGTGTGTAATGCATATGTGTGCGTAGATTAGTATGTATATATAGGTATGTATGGGTATGTTTGATTGAATACCTAGGTACATGGATATGCGCGTACATTCTTACTAATATTGTCGCATCTATTTGTTTAACTATATATGTTACCATGTATATTCTTAGCGTTGATTTCGGGTGTTTAACATACAAGCGAGCATGTACTTGTACACAATAGGGTAGAAATGTATGGGCTTTTATTTATATATTCTTAGTTCGGAGGTATGTTCCGGTTTCAGTTGTTCCCTATCAAATGGTAAAGTTGAACAGTGTTCAGTGTAAATTTTTTGTATATAGTTCTCCAATTGCCTTCGAGACATATTCAGTCCTTCTAAATTCAGCTACTAAAGGTTTGAACGACACATGTATGCAATTGTGTAGCCAAAAAGAATTTGTATGGATGAACAAATGTGCGCCTAATACACATATCTATTTATGATTAGTATTTTTATAGAACTTCAATAAGGATTAATTGAATTGTTCTCCTGTGGAACAAAATATATATATATATATATATATATATATATATATATATATATATATATATATATATATATATATATATATATATATATATATTAACGTGCTGATAACCCCGGGGATGAAACACGGGTACCTCTGTGTAGCTTAATTGCCATTAACATATTTTTGATAACTTACAATATATATATTTATATGAATATATATATTTATTTATTTATATATATATATATATATATATATATATGTATATATATATATATATATATATATATATATATATATATATATATATATATATATACATACATGTGTGTGTGTGGTTGAAAGTTTATAAATGCCCTGTACCCTGTAATCGAGTATCATCGAGCTTATTTTTATTGGAATAATTCTGGTCTCTAGTGAATATACTATCTTCTAAGTGAAAAATCGAAACATATATATATATATATATATATATATATATATATATATATATATATATATATACTGTTGATTGCAACATTACATATACATAGAAATAATTTGCATATACCCCATGTATATTGCCAAATTTCAACCTTTATCTATCAACAGATACGAAACATATTTGTAAAGCAGCGGGTGAAGATCACTAGAATGTAAATCACTCAGTATGACTGTTATTTCCCAAGAGTTCGACTTTTTTTCATTATTTCATCTGGTAACATATCAGTCACCCTCCTTTAACAAGTTTAGAGTAAACATAGCTAATACCGAATCAGTTATAGTGAATATGTTTAACTTATTTAGCTTTCTATATTTTCATAGCAATAACATCCCTTGACGTCAAACACTTCCTCTTGGGGCGATGACAATGTGGTAGTGCCAGATCTATGTCGTGTAGAACTTGGATTTGAGCGGAGACTACGATTTTTATTTTATTTATTTTCTTATTTTTATTTATCTTCCTCCCACAGGAGTAAGATGTGACACATAGTCGGATGAGTTGAATTTGAAAAGCCAGCGTCCGAGAAGATGATCACTCTGGCCTACAAAAAAATGCCTGGACAGCCCCGTTTGCATTTCACGGTAGGTGCACCTCAGGCAGTAAGAGATAAACTTACTCCACCCCAAAGAGGAGAGGCAAGGCTTGTAGGATGGACATCCTAGAACTGCACACGGGAAACCCACAGACAAGCGGAATCAATACCCGAAGGCCAAGACGAAACCGGTCTATAAGTTGTAGTATCCATCGGAACAGATACTACACATTGTTCTTATCCAAAAGACCAAGAAAGTTGACAGCGATATTAGGGCCGGAATTCAGCTAAACGTTATGCTGTAGAACTCCATAAGGTTAAGCGTTATTATCCGGCATTTAATGATCGTCTCAACATATGCATGTGCTAAGCAAAGACGTGTTCAGCGTGTACCTGCTAATCGATCAAGTGAGAATGCCAAGTGTAGTTGTATGTTCAGTATTTTATGTGTCTGATGCCCAAACTTCGCGACGTAGCATCCAACTGCTGAACTTTGCTCGTCTCGGTCTTCAGATAAAACTCTGCAAAAAATGTCTATAGCTGAGACCAACGGCGAGGACCTTATACGGACCAGACCCTCTTGAGGCAAGACGATTCATTATTATCTCTGCGGAATTCTGATTCGATTAACAAACACACAGCACACAACCACTCTTTAGTTATCGTTTTTTATATTTTTCATCATATTAAACATTCATGGATGTTTATGTCAAAACTAAAAACAATTGTAAACGATCTTTGTTTTTTCCTAAGGCTAAATTGAATACCGCAAAACAGTTTTAAAATATTGCTTGGTTCTAGAATTGATTGTATATTTTTTAAAATATTTTAATTTTTCTAATTAGTTTTAATTAATGATTAACCGTTAATTGCTTTCGATATTGGTTTAACATCGAATATACTTATTACTAAATTAGCTTGTATGCTGATGCAACATCATACAAATACTTACTAACAATTGCCAACATGATCGTTGCAGATGTGAAACAAGTTGCAGTTTGACACGTTCTCGTTAGATATTATATTAAATAGGCATTTTGTTGGAATGTGTCGTATTTCAAACGCTCTCAGCTATATCGTCCGAAATGCCCAGGACATCATTGTCTTTCCGTCTATTCTCGTTCCAGTTGGCATCCACAAACAGGATAGCAAATGGACACATGAGCTGAAGTTATGTTCCTTTGCAAAAGGAAAGTAACTAATATGATATGTCACCTGTGTCGACAATTTTGTCCCCTGAGAAATGGACATTTTTATTCACTGTGATAGAGAATGAGTTCTGGCAGTGAATGTTTTACAATGAAAAAAATAGAGATTCGCGCTCAGTCGACCACTTTCCATGGAAATAACGAGTTGGTACAGATATACTAGCAACGTCTCTTCCGTTGGAGAAAAAAAATTGCAAAGAAAAAAAGAGATCATTTATCATTAGATATTGCAGTCGATTACGAAGTATGCGAAACGTACGAAGTGTACGCTGAGCGTCATCTTTCCAGTTGTGGTAGCAATAATCAAGCTAGAGACGTACATGCCTCTAATCTGGGTAGATACGTGCATAAAAATCAAGGTACTTTCTGGAAGTTGAGTTTTCAACGCTCGCCTTGTTGGTCTATGATCATGGCCATTGTTCGTGACTAATCTATCAACTAGTCGGTTCTAAGTCACGTACTTGGTCATGGAATGGTCGTTCAGAATTCCTTATTGCCAATATTGTTTTCAATTTATATCTCCTTTATGCATTACAACTCAACTTATTCCTTAGTAGAACTATATATATATATATATGTATAAATAGTAATATATATACATATATATATAAATAGTAATATATATATATATATATATATAAATAGAAATTGATGAATATATATATAAATAGTAATATATATAAATAGTAATATATATAGATATATATATATAGATATATATATATATATAAATAGTAATATATATATATATATAAATAGTAATATATATATATATCGATATATATATATATATAGATATATAAATGGTAATATATATATATATATATATAAAACATATATATATATACATATACATATATATATATATATATATATATATATATATATATATATATAGATAGATATAACAAGTGAATTCAATTTTAGAAAAAATCAACCTCCTGTTTATTTTATAGTTATTACTGTTTGGGGATACCTGCTTGCAGCTAGATTATACATGAAGTCAGTTTAATGTTGGAATTAAAACCCAGCTACCCTTATGAGGATATGTGGAAGGGTACAGAGTAGCCGAGAATGGTCGACAGGTCCCTTTATGGGCGCATATGCGTTCAACATTGCATCATTTTCTTTTTGGAGAAGAGCTAATGAATAGCCTCTTAGAACCGAACCATATATCATTCAGACATATGGATGCGACCGTCGCGCGAATAGCTTAAACTTAGATTGGTCCCGATTTTACACTCGACAGGCATGAAAAATGAAGCTGAGCAGCTGGAGAAACCGGCCATAAAACTATCGAAACTTCTTACAGGGCATATACATATTCGGTTGTATGATCCCGTTTTTTTTTTGTATTGGATGAGTGTCTACATACGGGTTTGTTAAAGTATGTTGAGGAAACAATAAATATTTTTATTCAATATGGTAGTCATGAGAAAAATAAAGATGATGATGCAAGCGAATGATTCATCGAACTGACAACTAGTAAAAAGAACACCGGTTGCCGAGTAAAGATAGAGAGGATATAGAAAGATGGCACTGATGAAAAACCTAATCAGGCGTGATAGGATAGACAAAGAAAAAAAGGTCAGGGAGATTAGAATTAGTCGAAAAGAGCGCCAATAAACAACAGGTAGTCATGACAACGTGTCCCAGCATTTTCCCCATAGCAACCCATCACCCATCAATATTCCTTTGTTTTTCGCACATATTTCCCATCCCGTCGATTTGCTCATTACTCCATCCGTCGCTCCTTTCCCCAATACACCGTTCATCTTTGTAGATTCGGACATGCGCAGAGTATTTCTATCGATACTTAGCCATTTTTTTTTCTTTGTCTTTTTTTTTAAATCTTTGTTCGACGTTAAGAGTTTATCGATTTTTTTCTTATTCTTCGTCTTTTTCCTTTAATTTTCCCTTTTTGTTCGTTTAATTATCCGGGATTTTCTAGCTGCGCCTTTTTGAAAATTTTCATTCATCAATGAAATGATTATGTCTTATCTGGTGATTTTCATTGCCTTTTTTCTTTTTTTAATTCCACGAATTTTAACGCTCACGTTTATTTTCTTTCCCTTTTCATAGTAAAGTATAATAATAATAATAATAATAATAATAATAATAATAATAATAATAATAATAATAATAATAATAATAATAATAATAATAATAATAATAATAATAATAATAATATTTATTATTATTATTATTATTATTATTACTATTATTATTATTAAAATTTCTGCTCACTAGTAGTTATCACACAAATAATCGTCAGTGATTACTCACCGACAACCACCAGTGGTGTTCCCTGGAGTCTGAGTGACAACAAGCGTCCCCAGATTGCTAGTAGTCTTCATCTCGTTTCGATCACCACAGTAAATGACCTTGCGTTATCGCAACAGCCGCCGACCATTGTTATTTAGCTGGCAACCATCATTGGTCTCGATTACGATTTGGGTTGAAATCCGCCTCCCCAAGGCCCCAGAACTCTCCGCACTCTTCCGCTGGAGTTCTGGTTAGTGGTGTCCCTCCTCGGTCTTACCGCCCTCTTTGCTCTTCTACAACTATTTTGTGCGGTGTCAACCGAGGCCGGCGTCGTTTTTTTAATTATTTTGTTTTGTGTTTTTTTTTGGGGGGGGGGAAGGGCAGCTTATGATGTTTCTTTGCAGTGTATGTTCCTTCGTCCTTGCAGTGGTGTTCTCCCTGTGATTTTGTTTTCTTCCTGTTGTAAGTTCTATATGACTGGTTATAATTCGTAGCTTATGCGGGTTGGTTTCCGCCTTCTAGGGGTGTTCCTTAAGGTTGCAGCTGCTTTGTATTATTGCCATTCTTTTATATAGTGTCAGTGATCTCTTTGATTCTCATTTCTCCCTGGTTTTTCTACAGTTTTTTTTTTCTGGCTGTTCCTTGTGGTGCTACAATTATTGGTATTATATTGACTTTCTTCATGCTTCATATTCTTCTTCTTATTATCATTATTATTATTATAACCATTATTATTATTATTATTATTATTATTATTATTGGTGTTAGTAGTAGTGGTAGTAGTAGTGGTAGTAGTAGTGGTAGTAGTAGTAGTAGCAGTAGTTACTTACTACGAGGTTTAAATTCATCATTATCAGTTATCGTACACTGCCAGTGACACGTGGTTTTCTTTGGAATATAGAGGCTAAAAGTATCTCCAGTTTTACAGCGCTCTCCGAAGATTATTCAGCGTTTTCACACCAGCAAATTCTAATTTATTACAGCCGTTGGTATTCTCCAGAGATTGCATGCAATAACCTTTTAAAAAGTTCCAGTATTTCTCGCATCCTACCAGTGTAGGTCTACTTTGTGCTATACAACCAATCAGTCTTTACACTTTCCTCTTTATTATTATTATTATTATTATTATTATTATTATTATTATTATTATTATTATTATTATTACCATTACCATTATCATTATTATTATTATTATTATTATTATTATTATTATTATTATTTTACTCACTAGGATTTCTGACACATATAATCATCAGTTATTGTCCACCAACAACAACCGGTCGTATTCCCTGGAGTCTAAGTGACAAAAAGTATCCCTATATTTCCAGTATTATCCCCCTCTTTTCGATAGCCACCGCAAATAACGTTGCAGAATCGCAACATCCGTTTTCCATTGATTTCTCGCTGATAAAGACCATGTTTTGTCTTGGATCTGAGTGGCAATAAGCTTCCCCAAAATCCCATCACTCTCCGTACTTTCAGTAGAGGTGTAGTTTGTGCTGTCCCTCTTCGGTCTTCTCATCCGCCTTGACCCTCTGCAAATATTTTCTGTAGTGTCAGCCTTGGCTGGAACTATTTTTATTTATTCATTTATTTATTTTTTTAAATATTTTTGTTTGGAGGAGTAAAGCGGTATAGGAGAGCAGGGGAGCGGTGGAGGATAGCAATGTCTGTTCATCGGTTAATTATCATAGTATTATTATTTGTTAAATTTCTATTCATTGAAGGTTATCACATGTATAATCAGCAGTTATTTCTCACCTGTGGAAACATGTGGTGTTCTCTAGAGACTGAGTGACACCAAGTCTTCCCAGATGTTCACTACACCTTTTTTCTATCATCATTACGACTTGGTTTCTGTTTTCGTATAATTTATTCCCTATTTATCTCCAGCAGATAATGGTTGCTGTCTTTCTCTTAAAATTGCGTGATAATACGCTTCTTCAATATTCTTCTCCTCAACGTGCATATAGAGTGGTGGCCTGGATTGCGTTCGTTCCTCGGTTTTTTACATTTTCCCAGTCACTTCATAACATCTTCCGGTACAAACGCATGTTGGAACCTTCGCTTAAAAATATTGTTATCATTATATATCTAGGCTGCCACTTTCTATTCACTCTGGAGTGGTATATGTTCAAACTATATTTTTGCTTGGCTTGATGGAGTGCTATATATTATGCGCTCACAGTTATCACATGTGGCATTACCGGTGATTGTTCACTGTCAAAAAGCAAGTACTTCTTCTTAGCGTATGTATTGCAGTAATTCTCACTTGATTTCATGTACTCTCTGTTTCTTTCAAGTGGCGTTCCAAATCAGTTTGGATTATCACACGAGCCGCTCACTATTTTAAGTTCCCACATATGATGGCAGTTGCCGCTTTTTTGAATGAGAGTCAAATTAAGCCTTCTCGGGATTAAACTACTCTCGAACTATTTTTAATGAAGGGGTGAATGCTGATTTCTAGATTCGGTCTAGACCTAGGCTCTTACGGAGCATTTCACGTGACATCCAATGATGCCAGACAACTGGAATTGTGTACCTATTAATTGACGGAGCGCTAGATTATAAGAGTGTTCTCACATATCCGACAGTTTCAGCAGCCTTGCCTTCGTCATGAGTATTATATATTTACTCGGAATTCTCACACGATGGAATGCCAGTGAGCGATCAAACACTGATGTTCTTTTGAGTTTAACTGATATTATTATTATTATTAGTATTATTATTATTATTATTATCATCATCATTATTATTAGTAGTAGTAGTAGTATCGTATATTTCTTACTTCACTATTTTTGTAATTGGTTTGGTCTCTAAATAAATATTAGAGATTCGTGTCACGTATCCAGTTTATATATTAGATCTGCAATAGTAACTATTATAGTAATGCATATTACGCGCACACGCAAACACCCACATATACGTTACTATTTTATGTATATAAATGTATACTATAATAAGGTGATAGAATATATTGTTTTTATATATATACATATATATATATATATATATATATATATATATCTTCATTATTTACTTCAACAGTGCTTCATACGTGAGTATGGTTGAATAGTATTAGTATGAATATGTATATATATATATATATATATATATATATATATATATATATATTGCTGAAAGCTTGCTTGCTGTAAATATATTTTAATACTACATATATATATATATATATATATATATATATATATATATATATATATATATATATATATATATAACCCCTTTGTTATATAATAAGCCGTTTTACAAAAGTGACCTCTTATACAATTTATGTTCATAGATTTTTCAATTGTATTTATTAAGCATATGATCAAATATTTTGATTTGTCTTATCGGGTATTTGTAGAGTTCAGAAAATGCGTCATAAATGTCAGGATGTTGAATTATTAATATTTAGTAATCCCTAGAGATGTGCATCTAATAATTTGCAAATATTTATAAGAAGATAAATTAAAAACTAAAAAAATTGGAGTCGAAATAATTAAAGAAATATTCTTATGTGCACCAAATAGAAATCACCGCCATTTGGTTGCGTTTATAAAATTGTTCTAATTCCTATTCGCTAAATATTCCCAATGAACTATCTGCCTCTTAAATTAAAAATGTTGTTTACTATCATGACCGTTTTATTTAGATTATATTTCCTTCGACATTACTGAAGGAGAAAAACTAACTATACCCGCTTATTTTATCCTATTTTGAATTTAAAATTGTATTCAAACACTTTCTTTTTTGGGGGGGAGGGGGAATTATGCTTTTATTCAATTGTTTTCAATAAGCTATCTCCTAATATTTTCCAAAATTAGTTGAATCTGTTATCTTCAACCAGGAATTACTAACCTCTGTTTATACTGATACTTTTGCATTGCTTTTTATTAATTAATCTCTCATGTCAGTTATGTAATGTTGTACATGTTTACTAAGAATTTAAAATATATTGTCTCACTCTGTTTGCAAGAAAATTTCACTCAGTGAAGAACAATTGGCTCCATTCAATTTCCTCTCCGAATTCTATAAACAATTATATTATATGTGTTACGCCGTATTACCTATACTTAATACGTTTAGTAATTGTAAGCGATTGCTATATTTGGCAATGTCAATTCACCACGTTTGCCTCTTTCATCTAATTCCTTTACATGTTGTGTTAGTGATATTCATACACTCATAAATGAGGTTAGATGACCAATATATCGTATTTTAAGTTGCCCAGCTGTTGCTCATATGCATATAATTGATTTGTCTGTTCTCTTAACTTCGCATTTAATAACGTATGCCTTTAATTAGTCAATTTACACTAAAAACATATTCATTAAAGGTATTAATTAGCATAGAGTTTGCATGAATTAGTAATTATTATTGAGGTTAACAACAGAATTCCTAACTTGTTATTTATCTTAATATTGTTAGATGCAAAGACTGATGTGTCCAGATTTTGTGAGTTTAAATAGAATAATTCAATGGAAGTTTATTGTTGCTGAGAAAATGCATAGTAGTTAAGTTAAATACGTTAAGATTGTAAGTTTGCACCTCTCTGATGAGTGTAAGCGAACGTCTTCAGAAGACGTTCGCTAATACGAACAAACCAGTCAAATCTCTTGGTTTTGTTTTTCTCCTACAGTTTAACCTGTTATTCGTTTGTTATTCTTAACATACACCTCCACACACACACACACATATATATATATATATATATATATATATATATATATATATATATATATGATATATATAAATAAATATTAATTATTTATTACCTGCAGATATCGATGTGTCATGCTAACGCAATCTTCAGTGTAGGAAGGTCATTTTCGACGGTCGGCGGGCTCGAACTCAGATCACAAATCGCCACTGTGTGTGTATATGTATATATATATATATATATATATATATATATATATATATATATCACACTGGATGGACAAACACCCACTAATACTACACCACAGATTCACCAAACAATTCATCCTCGACAGCATAGACATTATTCTCAACAACAACTCCTTTGAGTTTAATAACAAAAACTACATCCAGATTCTAGGTACAGCAATGGGAACCAAAATGGCACCAACATATGCCACCCTAACACTAGCCTACCTAGAGAAGATCTTATATGAAAAGATAGAAGACATATATGGACAGAATATTCAAACTCTCTTCATAAAATCTTGGAAAAGATACCTGGATGATTGTTTTATCCTCTGGGAACCCACATGGGGGGACATCAATAAATTACACAACATACTACAGAACCTACACCCCAAGATTAAATTCACCATTGAACACAGTCAAACAGAACTACCCTTCTTAGATGTATTGATTAAAATTAAAAACACTCACATAATCACAGACATCTACCACAAACCCACAGACACCCAACAATATCTCCATTTTAGAAGCCATCACCCCAAAAGCTGCCTAAAATCTATACCCTACTCCCTAGCACGCAGGATCTGTACTATAGTCAGTGACAAAGACCTCCGGATTGTCCGACTGGAGGAACTACGGAAAACTTTAAAAAGAAGAGGATACCCGCTACAAATAATACATAAAGGTATAGAACTAGCAGAAAACATTCCATTAGAACAATTACGAATCCCAAAAAAACGAAACAAAGAACAAATATTGGCATACATCTCTACACACAACAAAAACAATCCAGAATTATTCACAGAAATAACAAGAAACCTAACCCTACTCAACCATAACAACAAACTAAACGACATATTAAAAACAACAAAAATAATAAAAAGCAAACGCCAACCGAAAAACCTCAAACAAATTTTAACCTCATCTAAACTCAACCAACACACAATACAAGGGGTCACAAAATGCAACAAGGAAAGATGTGGGGTCTGTGACATAATAATGGAGGGGAACTCATACACATTTAAAAACCCAACACAAACATTCACAATAAAAAAGACCTTAACTGCACCTCCAGGAACGTTGTCTATGTGCTAGAATGTACAACATGTAATGAAGCTTATATAGGTGCGACGAAAACATTTAATAATAGAGTATCTTTACATAAAAGCAACATTAAAATCAAAGAAAACCGTAAATTATTCGTCTCCCAACATGTGCACTCATGCAGCGGAGGAAAATTCAAAATAATGCCAATTTTCCAAAGCCAAGACTACACTTACTTACTAACACAAGAAAAAAACTTCATACTTAAATTTAATCCAACATTAAACAGATCATAACTCTAACAACACACACTTTGATCACACTTTATCCACCTCTAGTTAAGTACAAACATAAATAACTATTTATAGTTATCTATAGACTGGACAATTCTTATTCAAGGAAGATAATATTAGTACATAACTTCTTATTGCGCACTTCTACACAGCTATGAGTCAAATAGCAACTTGTGTTAAATGAATCATTTACAATAGACATTAAATTTGCACATAAAATACCGAACTATGAAATCGGCCAAACCAAGTTCAAATCTATTTGGACCGTTTGCATTAATTTATCTTTTGCAAATATGTATGTATATGTATGTGTGTGTGTGTGTATGTATGTATGTATGTATGTATGTATATATATATATATATATATATATATATATATATGTATGTATATATATATGTATATATGTGTGTGTGTGTGTGTATGTGTATGTATGTGTATATAATTCAACCTTTATCCCCCTCTCTGTCACTATAACCACACGCCTGTGGGTGCGATCGCATGGGTGTGTGTGTGCGTGTTTGTGTGTGTGTGTGTGTATGTATCGCCCACCTATTCACAAGACTCGAGACCAGACCACACATACGGACACACACGCGCGCAGACACCACTTCAACTTTTGGAGACAAAAAGCAATAAAAAGTATCAAATTTCAAAAGAAAATCTCCCGCACCCTAGAAAGCTAGGATGACCGATGGATCAATCATGGATGAGTAACACGCACTTGACCAAGAGAAACAGGAAAAATGACAAATAAAAATAAAAATAAAAATCAAAGATACCCACACACCCGCAAACCCACGCATGCGCAAAAACAAATAAAACAACATTTGCTCGAATCGAAAGACATTTCTTCAAATGGATTTTCATATCTGATGAAAGCGGGCCACCGCTTGAAACGCGTTATATATAAAATCATAAAATGGTAAAATAATAAATAAATGTTGAAAAAAACATTCTACAAATGTTGGTAGCCTTACTCCTTTACATATATACTTTTCTCTCGTTGGAACTGCACTAATACTGCACTACCCTCTTTTCTATATATATATATATATATATATATATATATAATGTATATGAACCTATTTATATATATATATATATACATATATATACATATATATATAAATACATATATATATACATACATATATACATATATATAAATACATATATATATACATATATATAAATACATATACATATATATACATACATATATATATATATATATATATATATATATATATATATATGTATAAATACATATATACATACATATATATATATACATACATATATATATATATATGTATAAATACATATATACATACACATATATATATATACATACATACATATATACATACATATATATATATATACATACATACATATATATATATATACATACATACATATATATATATATATATATATATATATATATATATATATATATATATATATATATATATATATATAAAGTAATGTGTGGTAGGGCAGGAAAAAACCCTTCAGAGTTCTCGATTAATTAAGACATCCAAGATTTCGAAGGATTAAGAGCGTAAATATTTATTTATAAAATACAGTAATTACATATAACATCAGAACAATCGGTTTCAAAGCAGGAGGTTATTTATATATATATATATATATATATATATATATATATATATATATATATATATATATATATGAGACTCTTCCACTGTTTTAAAAAGCAATCAATTTTAAACACACATATAAATGGGTTGCAGTAATCTATATATACATTTTTTGGCATACAACGACCCAACTATGTTTGGCATGCCGTACATAATAACTATATATATATATATATATATATATATATATATATAAAGTATATCCCGAAACAGTTTTTCATAGTAAACAACTGATGGTCCCTTAAATAATGTTAGAAGCAAACTAATATAATAACTAAAAACTAAATTGACTTACATGAGGTATTTTCCACTGAAGGACTTGGGACTTAAGGTTTTTTTTTTGTTTTGTTTATTTTTTAGTTTTAATGGTTGAGAAACTTCCGAGACTATATATATATATATATATATATATATATATATATATATATATATATAAAGAAAACCGACTGTTTTTTAAGAGCAATCAGATTAAAACACACACATACATGCGTTTCGAGATGTTATATATCCCTTTTTGCATACAACGACACAACTATGATTAGCATGCCGTACATGATAACTATTGGTAAATCTTCCATGTATTCTTTATTATAGCCTCGTGAGTTGCTTACGTTTGGTTTTATATTCTGAATCTATCGCATACAACACAGTTGAATACAACTATTTAAGAGATAATCTAGTTATATGAGATTTCTGGATTTGGTCGCGCAAAAATGTTAGTTTAATTCGAATCTCAGATATTTTAAACAAATTCAAGAGTGTTTAGTAAATGAACACTTGAAACCTACCTTAATTAAAACAATACTCACAATTAATTTTATCAGACGTATAACTTGTTATTTACTTGTTTTATATTTTTTATATAAACCGTCTGATATGCGAGCAAGTCTTTGTTTTCTAGACAGAACTGACGCACACACAGATGATGGGTAATGCATGCCTAATATCTTCTGTTAGAGTGTTTCAAAACACAGTATTAATATGTATTATTAATGACAATGTAATCTGTTGTAGGAAAGGATAATAATACTTAGTGATTCTTGGACATGTTAATACGTGCACACAGGTCGGACTTCGAACATTAACAAAGAACATTGTGAGAGATATCTTAAAGAATAGTAGAATGAGATCAACAATACCTGGTGATGTGTTTATTCCATTTCATGCTTACTTTAAGCGCACATCGTAGAACTACGCGTTAACATATGCTGATGAACACTTCTTATGCTCTATCAACAATAGATTTTCTTGTTGGTTGAATAATTAATCATCAACCTATATTTTATAATAACGTGTTTTCGCACGAACCGTCGTTATATTATTACTCTCTAATAATTGTCGATATTGTTGAAAATACGCTTTCTCATAATAACAGTGCTCTCCGTATGCTACCAATCGACATCTGAACGTTCTATTATCCTCAGTACTTTAATACTTTTAAACAACTAGTATTACTTATAGTATTCACTGATTCCTTTATAATATTAAGATGTGTCTCAGAATATTTATAATAACATTTTATTTCGATCTATCAGTCAATAATAATAATAATAATAATAATAATAATAATAATAATAATAATAACAATAATAATAATAATAATAATAATAATAATAATCTTCGAAACTAAACTATATAGCAGAACCCTAGTAAAAGGGATAAACACATGGGCTGTATCACTAATAAGATACTCTGGACCATTCATAGGCTGAGCCAAAGAAGTACTCAGGCACCTTGACCAAAAGACTAGAAAACTAATGACTATGCACAATGCATTGCACCCAAAAGACGATACGGACAGACTCTACATGAAAAGAAATGAAGGAGGGAGAGGACTGGTAAGTATAGAAGACTGTGTGGAAGACACCAAAAAAGAGCTGGAGTAATATGTAACCCTGAACACGGAAAGACCGATCACCACAGCAAGAGACACCAGCCCAACAAACAACTCCGGAAGCACTGAACCCAGAAACAAAAAGACAAGAAAGGAAAAGTGGGAAGAAAAACAACTACATGGACGCTTTATAAGACTCACAAGCGATGAAGCCAATGAAAACAGCTGGGCATGGCTTAGAAAAGGACACTGTAACAGAGAAACGGAATCTCTGCTGACGGCCGCACAGAACAATGCGATTAGGACAAACTTTATTAAAGCAAAGATAGATAAAACCCAGGAAAACAGCAAATGCCGATTGTGTGGACAAAGAGACGAAACGATAAATCATATAATAAGTGAATGCAGCAAGCTAGCAGAAAGGAAATAAAAGAACAGACATGACAGCGTGGGGAAAGTAGTACACCGGGAAATGTGCAAACAACTGAATTTCGAATATGCAAAAAAACAGTACAAACACAAACCAAAAACTGTACTAGAAAACGAAAAACACAAAATCATATGGGATATGAATGTACAAACAGACAAACCCATAACAGCAAGGAGACTGGATATGATAATAATCAACAAGAAAGAAAAATCCTGCAAAATCGTAGACTTTGCCGTTCAAGCAGTCCACAGAGTTAAGATCAAAGAGACGGAAAAAAGAAGCAAATATACTGAACTTGCCAGAGAATTGAAAGGAATCTGGAACATGAAGAAAGTCAGTATAACACCAATAATCATAGGAGCACAAGGAACAGTCCCCAAAAACACGGAGAAAAGACTAGGAAAAATAGGAATCAAAGGGATAACTGAGACCATACAAAGGACAGTAATGATCAAAACAGCTACAATCCTGAGATATGTCCTCGAATGCGGAAACCAACCCACATAAGCAATGAATGGGAACAAACACATGGAAGCACAAGACAACAGAACCGGGGAAAATACAACCGCACGAGAGAGGCGCAAGCATAGGCTGACGCCACGAAAATTATGGACAGAGAGTCAAGGAGGGAAATCGCAAACCAGACCTCCACTGGAAGAGCGCGGACAGCTCTGGGATCTTGGGGAGGCTAGTTGCCACTCGGGCCCCAGAGGGGACCGATGGCCATTATCAGCGGGAAATCGGTGGTAGGTGGCTGTTGCGATACCGCAAGGTCATCAGCGGTGATGAACTAAAAGAGGTGGAGCATACTGGAAGTCTGAGAAGACTTGTTGTCACTCAGATTCCAGTGAATACCACATGTTGGCAGTGGGCGATCACTGGCGATGACCAGTGTGATAACTCCTCGTGAGTAAATAATAATAATAATAATAATAATAATAATAATAATAATAATAATAATAATAATAATAATAATAATAATAATAATAATAATAGGAATCCCTATATTCGGACAAGCTAAAGGGTTATATAGATTTTTTATAGATAAATACTCGTTTTTGTTAATTGCAAGTCCTTTTTGTCATACATTTTCTCGGAATAGTGACATAATGAAATATTTTCTTTCCGTCAGCATTCATTCATATTTTTCTGGTGAACTTTTCTATTTCTATTTTAGTCTCTAACTCATTAAAATTATCACTAGTGTAGTGTATACTTCTCATCGCCAAAATGTCACATCTAATTAGCATTTTCTTTTAATCACTCTGATAACACTTCATTTTAAAACAATCTAATAACTTGCAGTTATATATATATATATATATATATATATATATATATATATATATATATATATATATATATATATTGTTCGAACCTCCCCATCGATTTTCTATGACGCAATAAGACAATAAATACAAGAGTCAGCCTAATATGTTCAAACGCCTCTTTTTCTTGTGTCATATTATAAGACTGAGACGAAAGGCAAGCCAGTTTGGAGTAAGTTCTTGTTTAATTAAGTCTACTCCCTGACAAATACGGCAGTACAAACTTCAGCTATTGGTGAATACAGGAAATGTCCGATGTATCAGCTTGATGTTGATACATCAGTTTAATTATAGGTTTTAGGTCATTAGTTTTATTATAGGTTATTTTACCAAGTAACTAGGTTTTGCGTAGTCAACTTCCCGTAGTGTACAGTACGCAACCTGGTCACCAAAACAACTCTTGAAGAAGAGGTGACGACATACGCCGCAACCCAATTAAAACAAATATCATAGAAAATCATGTGTACCATTTTCTTGAACATATAATATCTGCCTAATATCTACCCACAGTCTTCTCCTACTATTCGCTGGTATTTATATCAATCTCATCCGTGATGAAGTTAAAAAAATATAATTAACAATAATGATAATAATAATCATAATAATAATAATAATACAAAAATACTAATAATAACAAATATGATAATAATAATAATAATAATAATAATAATAATAATAATAATAATAATAATAATAATAATAATAATAATAAGAATCAAAGCATGAACAGAACCTGCAAGAACCACTATAACCCCTCCCCCATAAAAAAAACATTGTCGAGGCCTAGACTGACACCACACAAAATATTTGTAGACGTTCGAGGATGCTGAGAAGACCGAGAAAGAGCATTACAAACCAGACCTCTACTGGCAGAGTAGGGGCCCTTCGAGACGCTTATTGCTACCCAAATCCATGACAAGACCAATGGTTTTTACTGGCGTGAAATCAATGGTAAGCGGCTATTGCGATACTGCAAGGTAATTTGCGGTGGTTATCAAAAAGAGGTGGAGTACTGGGTATCTCGCAGGGACGTTGTCATGCAGACTCCAGGTAACACCATCCGTTTTTGTCAGTGAGCAATTTCTGACGATGACCTGTGCAATACCTCCCAGTGAGTACGAATAATAGTAATAATAATAATAATAATACTAATAATAATAATAATAATGATGATGATAACAATAATAATAATAATGAGACTAATAATAATAATAATAATAATAATAATAATAATAATAATAATAATAATAACATTTAAAAAAGAAAAATTAAAAAAAAAAAAATAAATTAATGAAAACAATTTTTTTTTGTTAATATGGTACCTACCTAGGCTGACACCAGACACAATATCTGTAGAGGTCGAGGAAGATGAGAAGACCGGATAGCACAAACCAGACCTCCACTTGAAAAGTGTGGAGGATGATGGGACCTTGGGGAGACTTATTGCCACTCAGATCCCAGAGAAGACCAATTGTCGTAACCAGCGAGAACTCAATGGTAAGCGGATGTTGCGATACGGCATTGTTATCGAAAATAGGTTAAGAATACTGGAAATCTGGGGACGTCTGTTGTCACTAAGTCTTCAGGAAATACCACTAGTTGTTGTCGGCAAGCAATCACTGACGATGATCTGTGTGAGAACTCCTAGTGAGTAATAATAATAATAATAATAATAATAATAATAATAATAATTATTATTATAATTATAATACATGTAACTACATCCAACTAAAGTAAACTAATAATAATAAATTAAACCACACTAAACTAATAATAGTGCATACAACTAGCTCGGTAAAGTGTAGTAGTCCAGCTATCAATTGCAGTCATTATCTATGCATTACTTTTTTTTTATAAATTTGGTAATTTGTATCAGATATTATCGACATCTTTAATCATTCAACAATATATATGCTTAAGGCATTGTGGCATATGCTTTCTTGTAGTCAATCCATGCCATCACTATGTTCTTAGTTCGGATGTTTAATACTAATAGTATTATAATGATATTTTACACATTAAGAGTTTTCACACAAGTCTGATTGCTCACTGACAATAGTTACCTTTTATATTCCCAGGGGTTCAAGTAAGAATTAGTTCCATATTTTTCCAGTTACCTACGGGTGTATCGGTCAGTATTTGTAATCACTTTGTTCACAACAGCCGTATACCATTGAATACTTGTTGATACCGACCATTTACTTTCTCTGGAATTTGAGTGATTATAATCTCCATCAGGATTCACATAATCGCTGTTCTCTTCATGTTAAGAGCCCAATATTTATCTACGTCCATGATGTTTCCCACAGAACCCCCAAAGACAATAAATTGGTATGAAATTTGTTTTTTTCTTTCATATCTACCTTGAAATTTCCATTTTCTTTTCCTTGGATGTTGTCTTTCCAATTTTAGTTTTATTTATCTAGACTTATTCAATTAAATCTCATCTGTTTTTAGCTCATGTCACCTGGGTTTCCGCCCTCTATGATATTTCAGCTGTGCCGGGTTTTGTAGGAAGTGAATCATCCCTTTTTATAGACCCTTTTCTCATTTATTTTCCGAACTATTGCTAGTGCACGTAAACACATTTGCATGTTTGACATTTTCATAAGCTTTATGGAAAGTTCCATATATGTTCTGAGTCTTTTTCCCCTAGTCATAATTGTGGAGCAAATACTGTGAACTGCTAGGGCATTAATCTTCTTATATATACAGTAGAGTACCTTCTCTGAGAATAGGAACATAAGCACATGCATCACAGGCTACTAAACTCACAATTATATTACACTTGTTCACTCGAGCGTGTTTTACTAACATATGTATTATTGTTTCCACCTAACACTAAATATTACATTTGGCCCAGCATCTACGGCTCTCTGACAAAACAACTTCATATAGATGGTAGTAAAAACTTTTCTCCCTAACAATTGTGTACTGTAACTACACTCATCGACACCGGGAATTAATAAACACAGTTTAATTTTCACAAAACACTGGTTCTTATTTATTATTTGCATGATATGAATTTAACACGCATGCCAATAATCAAGCTTAGGAAATTTGGCCTATTTTTACGTGCATCTTTAGTCGGTAAGAAGGTAGGTTTCATGATCGCCAGTTGTAGCGTTCGATCCCATTCTACTCTACCACGTATTTCTTTTTTTTGAATTTAAAACATTCGTCAACAAGGTAGACGGGGGAGAAAAACAATAGGCCTTATCTTTTTTTTATTCGACGTCATGCAATAGGTAGTACTTTCTCCCGTGCAACGCCGGGCGACGGGTTCCGCTAGTGTACTATAAAGCAGGGTTTGTTCTACTTGTGCACTGTTATTACGTCCGGTTTTCTTGTTTGAATTCGTTTGGCCGTTTGTATTTCCCGAAGATTATCAGTGTTCTATTTTTCAATGCATGCCAGAGTCTGTGCCTTTATTACTTGTCTACATGTTTAAAGTGTAACCATTAGACTAGTAGTAGTAGACTAGCTAACGGAAATCGCTTATTTCTGCGTTCATATTCCATTATGACTGGTTAGATGTATCCACTTTTTTTTATATAGTTTCGTTGTTCTTTAACAGACTCACAGGGTATAGTTCTGCTGGTTTACTTATGTTTGTTTATATAGGTTTTTATGTGTTTTATCATGGTCACGTTGTTTTCGGTAGCTGTCTGTTGCGTTCTCATTATATATATGTATATATATATATATATATATATATATATATATATATATATATATATATATGCATACAAAATGATATCCACATACATTTACAGGAATACCGTGTTAATATATACCAAGTTCTTCTAACATTGTAACCCATGCTCGTGAGAACACTTCTCGGTTTGTTTTATAACCGGGACTATTCAGCTTACACAGGAAACGGTATACCAAGGAAAACAAGGACCTTTAATATACTGCGTTATTCAAATGCCATATTTTGAAAATGCCCATTTAAGAGTATTATATTTTCATAGTGGTTTCTTATTATTTCAAACCAAAAGAAAATACACATTTTAAAATGGGCATTTGAGGAATATTCTATATGAAGAACTTAGTAATTCTCGTCATAAGAGCCATCCATCACATAAGCATACGAGAGAGCCAGCCTTTAAGATGCCGAATTAAATACAATTACAATACGACTTATGTTGTTATGATGTAACACTCTATAAGAACCGGTTTAAACTTACCGCCTGAGTGAGATAGTTTGCAGTATTCTTCGAAATGATGGAGTTATTTTAACGCGTCCATTCGTTAGACTATCATTACTATTCTTAGTAGCGGTAGCAGTAGTAGTTGTAGGTGTATTAGGAGGTGTAGTGTCATTGTAATTATTATGAGCATACTTGTATTTATTAAGATTATGACAATTATCAATTACGATTTCCATAATGAAGGCTTGTCTTATCAATCGACCTTGAAGGGCGCAATTCATATTAAAAAGAGCGTTACGTTATTAGAGTAGCCGGTTTCTCTTCACACCTTGAAGGGATTTGCAGTAGTGGATAGTCATCGTTATATGTCCGCTGTGTGCGCCGATGTGAATGCGCGACTGACGGTTAAGGTGATACTGTTTGGAGCCGCGCGAAGATTCTTAGTTTGTGCCGCTGGGTGAGACACTTAAATTATCCTTTCGATAAGCCGGCACTTATCACTTTCCACTTATAGCAAGCTTCAGTCTCAGGGTAATTTAGATTCGGCAAATCTGAGGGTGCTCAACTCTCATGCCCTCACCCAACCAAATTGCATATTACATAAATATAAGTACCAGAGCGTATAGAATACATGACAGTTCTTAATATTAAATGTGGGCAAGGTGCAACCATACTACATTACTATAGAAGACTACGCTTTTTGAATGAATATAGAATTATATCTTTATTCAAATATGTCACGTATATCATTGAACTAGTGTTAAACACGGTAGTGGCGAAAGGTTATTTACATTAATTAAATGTTGTTTTAGTAAAAGTACGTTTGATGTTAACTTCTTTATATTGAAGAATTATTTGCTTTTACATAAATGTATTTTTTTCTAAATTACTGTAAGTCATCGTATTATAAGTAGTCTATGTGATTTTTTCTACATTGACTTTCTCGCTATTTTTTCACATTTCACCGGAAATAAACACATTATAGTTTTCAAAAATAGTTTTAGAAATAAATTCTGAATTATTAAACATTCGAAAAATAATATTGTAAATGTGAAATAGGAAAATATATATAGAAACATAAATAAATGTTTATATATTTGGCTTACATTTTAAAGCTGGTATCATAAGTAGCAACCTGTTTATATCCGACATAGAGACATTTTTCTTCTTACTAAGAATTATAATTAACACTAACCTTACAGACATATATATATATATATATATATATATATATATATATATATATATATATACCGTATTTCTTAATTGGGAGAGTTTCCCAGCAGACTGCTCAATTATTAATGCAAAAGTAAAATTAACTAAATAATTAATAAGAGCATGATATTTATTAATATTAAATAAAGTGTTACAACAACATCCGGACCAAGGTTTCAGATCCGAGAAAATCGGACCTTCATCAGCGGAGTCGTATAGCTATACGACTCCGCTGATGAAGGTCCGATTTTCTCGGATCTGAAACCTTGGTCCGGATGTTGTTGTAACACTTTATTTAATATTAATAAATATATATATATATATATATATAAATGTAAATGCCTATATATATATATATATATATATATATATATATATATATATATATAGGCATCTACATTTACTGGCATAGCACGTGCGAACAAAAAGATTTCACAATAAAATAAGGAAAATGATAACCAAAATAAACTAAAGAAATAAGAAAATAACTTGACAAAAATAACAAAGACGTCAGTAAAATATATACCATAATTTTATGAATAGTTAGATCAATAATGATAGCCGATAATGAATGATTAGAAATATACAATTATATGAAACGTACAGGTTATTTTAAAAAGATGTAAAGAGACCATAATTTCATGTTTTATATATATATATATATGTGTGTGTGTGTGTATGTGTGTGTGTGTGTGTGTGTGTGTATTAGTTGCTAATCAGTACTGACTGTAATTCGGGCTATAATCGCGAGGTTTTTGCTTTTTTTCTCATTGGTGTTGTACAATTTGCACAGAATATAGCCACACCAAAAAATAAATGCATAAGTACATTTCGCAAATATCTTGAAGTTAGACGAGATACTTTTCTGTGAAATAAAGAAATAAGTTGTAAACAATGACATGAATCTGTCCTCTGTGATATTGATACAAATATTGAATATAGCATATCTCTAGCTATAAACTATTGAACTATTATAAGTATGTTATGTTATAAAAGAAAAAAATCACACACACACACACACACATATATATATATATATATATATATATATATATATATATATACATTTAAGCATAAGTTATCGATAAACACTGCAGAGTTTTCGCGTTTTTTTTAAATGTATTAATTATTTTTTTCGGACCAGCGAGCAAGTTGTTTACTATCTGGTTATAATTTGTGTTTGTGGAGAATTAATCAAAAGGTTCTTTAGATTGCGAAAATACTCTCAGAGCCATACTCCAAAACTTACTCGTCGTGTCGAAAAAATAATTCAATAAATCAAAAAAACGTAAACATTCCGTAGTCTCTAACCAGATCTTTACACACACGCACACACGCACGCACACACAAAACACACACCTATGTATATACATATATATATATATATATATATATATGGCGGTTTTCTATTCGATTTCGAATATGACTAATTTTGGCGTATCGATGTGATCCTATTGTAGAAGTTCCCTGTGTGAGTCGTGAATATGGCTCTTCAGGCTTGCCAGCATTTTATAGGCCATACCTCACAAATGGCAGGTGTTGCGATGATATAGGGGGATGCAATAAATGAAGCTGCCTCTTGTCCGTTTATGATTTTACAATACATGCACTCGTAAGTGACTCATCAAACATGCACGTGACATAGTTACACAAATTGCAAGCCTAGTCTAATGGGTGTTTCCTATATATATCTATATATATATATATATATATATATATATATATATATATATGTGTGTGTGATTTTATGAAGGCTTACCAAAGCATTCCTTTCAGGACACCAATGATCACCATTAAAGATATTTTTTCTTACAAATACTATTTATTCAAATTAAATGTTTTTTCCTACACGTGTTTCACTACCAAGCAGTTACTTGCTTGGCAGATCATCAGGGAAATTAAATGTCTGGAATACTGGTTTCAACTGCCGACAATACACAATGTGACGTTGCAATAGTTGAGGTCACTTAAGAAGAGAAGAGGAAAAAAAATAAAAATAAAAGTCAAAATTAAAAAGCAAGGAAGAACAACGATAAAAAAATAAGAAAGTCCTAGAAAAGTCTTAGAAAAGTAGCTCGTGCATTATTTCTTCCACCAAGCCAACAAGCAAATAATCGGTCCCAAATACATTCAATAAAACCATAAAACCGGAACAATGTGCGATAATACACTTTCATGTCGGCCGGCACAATGATGAATAAATCCCCCCCCCACAAAAAAACAAAAGAATTCCCATACTATCATTGGATTGGAATGGTAACTTGTGAGCGGTATCTTGAATGATTTAGTTCTTTTGTTTTTTTGTGGGGGGGGGGGATTTATTCATCATTGTGCCGGCCGACGTGAAAGTGTATTATCGCACATTGTTCCGGTTTTATGGTTTTATATATATATAGGAATCGCTGCAGACAATGCATTACGCCACCTGATGTAAGGAGCTTAATAA
>OY744528.1:108278729-108386229 GCA_963556195.1 Sepiola atlantica | reverse complement strand
TACAGAACGTCTGAATTGCTGCAATATGTAATTAATTGATATTGTTGGAAAACATATTTTTAAGCAAATCGTGTAGTGGTATTTTGCAATTCTCATAAAATGTCACGGTGCCATTGCTGATCCCAACGTAGAATAAACGCAACGATGAATCAAGATAAGAGAGGCTATTTACAAATATAATTTTATGAATGTAATTCTGGCTTAAAAAAGATAAGACGACATGCAAACATTACCGACGCTTTATTGAGATGAGGATTTTGTTATTGATTAGACAGTTTACATGCATCTTTCACCATTAAAGTATTGATTTATTACAATCTGCAGTCTATAAACAACAGAATTAATATGGATCTGCGCAGTTCATTTTTCTATTCCTAATTTATTCTCATAATTAAACTTTTTTTTTCGAAATATTCTTGAGATATTACAGAACTATCACCTCGTGGATTCACAAGCTCAATGGAAAACGCGCATGCATAAAAATACATGTATTTAAAAACTGTTCACTATACGTGGTTTATATATATATATATATATATATATATATATATATATATATATATATACATATGTATATATATATATATAATAGTAAGTAATGAAAATATATTCATGGGTATTAAGTTACACAGAGAGCCGCGTTTGATCACCGAGTGGAATATTCAGGCTAACATTTCATACTAACAATTCTCCTCGGGGATAAAACGCGGTAGCCTCTGTGAAGCTTAATTGTTATATATATATATATATATATATATATATATATATATATATATATATATATATATATATATATATATATATATATATATATATATATTAATAACTTACTACCTTTCCCCACTCAAGTATCGAGCACTGTTGAAGTAAATACTGAAAAGTGAGACATACAAACTTATAGTTCCTTATAAAATTCCATGTGGATACATCAAATAGTAATTATATATATATATATATATATATATATATATATATATATATATATATATATATATATATATATATGTGTGTGTGTGGGTGTGTGTTTGTATGCTTTAGATACGTAATAGAAACATTTCTTTCGATATGCTTCGCAGTTTTATTTTTTAATATAATTTTGAGCATATATGTGTAAACATATATATATATATATATATATATATATATATATATATATATATATATATATATATACTAGAAGAATACCTGAAACAGGTATAATCCATGCATAATGCATTTGTTATATTTTTGTAGGTTTTTTTTATTTCTAGAAAAGTTTGATACACTTTCGTAGGCACCCTCTAAATTCTTAACTTCACCAAAAAAATGATATGCCGACGTTTTTCACCTTATTCAAAAGAATACATATTCCATAATACATAATCGGTTCAATACATGAGAATTTGCCATAATAGGTACACATTATTGACGATTATACGCACGTGCGGACCCTTTTTAAAAATATGATACTTTATATTACTGAAAAATTCTTGTACGGTAATTTAAATGTGTGATTCTAACGTATTTTAAAGGTTATTCGAGAGGCTAGTGCGTATTTGTGTTAGCGCATCCTGAGTTGTAAAGTTTCCCCGACACATAATGTGCCAGTGTTATTTACAAGGTGAAAGAGAATATATATTCCAAAATACATAATGATTTGATAATAATAAAATACATTTGTATTTTTCTATGTATATACTAGTTTGACCCGTCACCCGGCGTTACCCTGGAAAAATACGAAAGAATAAAGTAACATTTCTAAACATCCAGACAGAACGCAAATATGTAACAGATAAGACAATTTTTATGTTTAGAATAATTGTGGGTTTGGAATTGTGGAAGAGGCCATGAGGAAGAAGGAATGAATGAAGAAAGCAGACGCGGTGCTAGGAGTCTTCCTGCCCATGGTACCGGTATTTCCCCAGATTTTTATTTTTATTTTTGATTAAACATCCGCTCTATCAACGAGAATAGGAACATTGAAAGTTAAAGAGTCCTACAGAGCGTTATTTAAACAATTCCCCCTGATATATTTTTATAGAAATTCACTTTTTCTGATTAAAAAAAGAAAAATGAGTATGCCTCCTGAGCACTACTGAACACACACAACTATAATTAAAGCCGCCTGCAGAGCGCTAATTTACCATGTGTATTCAAAGAGAAATTATGATATTGCATTACTTTCTTTGTAAAATTACTAAATACTAACGTTGAATTTTAAAAACTATGCCCATAGTGCTCCCTCCTCCTTCCCTCATAGGCAACACTTTAACAATGTAAAAAAATGCGTTAGTCGGCTTAGATGTTACGCTAAACCTCTCAGTCTTGCATGTACGTCGATAACCTCATGTTTACGAAAGCGAGTAGGACATCTTTGAAAATAGGTGACTTAAACAATGCATGTAGCTGCGCTATGTTTTATTTGACGATATGCCAGAAGTCGACCAAATTAAGGTCTCACCTGTCAAACGTTTTGGTTAATTTCAATAAAAATAAGTCGATGTTATTTTTTCTTATTTCTTCAATATCATGCGTATGAAAGGTGTAAGATTATAAAAATGTTAACGTTATTGTATTATGTCGAGTATCTTGGTGTATATTGACTTAATTCAGAAGTCAAGTCGCTGAAAAAATTATAGCAGCCATGTTGAATAATTAAACACTGTAACGAGACATGTTAGTTAATTGCATTCTTTACAAACCAGAATGTGTATAACTGTATAAGAAATGTGTTGAAATATTGTAACCTGATATTCTCGAAAATAAGTGGAATTGAATTATATGTGTGCGTAATGAATTCTCTTATGTATTAAATTCATAGCATACGAATAGTAAATAATAACGGTCACTTTATTCAAAATTTAACGGTTTTTATTTATTCCCGGTGCCGATGGGGAAAGTGTTAGTACTTAAATGTAAGCGGGAACTGTTTTTGCTACCACTTATATAGAGTATATTTCATGGAGAGTCTAAGATGGTAAGTAAATAGTAATATTTAATGTGTACTGTTGAAAATACTTACAAATTTACTTAAACACGCGTGAGTGCATAAGTGTAATATAGTGGTAAGTTTAGCAGCCTGCGTACATGTGGATATTTTCTTATTCTGGACAAAGGTACAAGGGAAAATCGTCTTAACTCTATATAGAAGCTATGCACCTTTTAAATGTAAACATTTACAACAAAATAATGTATCAATGTTATCAACCAAGTTTTCTAAATAAATATTCCAAAATTAATAATGATCCCTTTATGAATTTAAGAGATAACCATATATATATATATATATATATATATATATATATATATATATATATATATATATATATGCTCTCTCTGGTCGCATATATTTGCTACCCAGGGGTGTGATATCATGCTGAACAAACATATTCTACACTGACATCCAAAGGATGAGGGCAATAGTGAGAGCATATGATCATGACGAACGCTACCACTAAAGGAATGAACATATCGTACACTTGCCTCTGAATATATATATATATATATATATATATATATATATATATATATATATATATATATATATATATATATATATATATATATATATATATAAGTATTGCACATATACATTTGTGTGTTTTTCAGGGGGCGGGATGAACTTGAAAAGTGTTACAAAAACCAGGGAAAAGATATAAGTACATGAATTTACTAAGCCGGCGTTTGTCTACACTCATTACAGTCAATGTGTGGAAGTAATATGTATGCACTACGATTAAAACTAAGGATATCTAGTGAAATGAGGACTAGTGATAGTTTAGGGTGAATAAAATTGAGTGGGGGCAGAAGCAGATCACATTAAGTCCTAGAAGAAGCGCCTTTTGTTTACAAAGAAGGATGTTTAAGACTTAATATAGATTGTTGCCATGATTAAAAGATTGAATAGCGAATGTGATCTACTGATGACAGAGAACATGTTACTTGTGTTAGCCGATGCATATTTAGTGCTATTCATAAAGTGTTGACCAATAGCCGACCCAGATGTATTGACTAAATGATTTCAATTTTATTGTCGGCTTTGGCGTATTTCAGATCGGAGGTGTTGCTGCATTCTGTATTCAAACCTTTGCACCGCTGTTCTACCGTATACGGCATCGAACCAACATTTAAGTTTATAAATAATATTATAAGTGTGCATGGATTTTAACAAAGGTAGAGCAGAAAAAAAAACAATTCAATGGTACGAATCCTGATAACAGCGATATACAGCTGCAGATATGTTGTTAGCACATGTTATCCTTACTTTACCTAACATAGTTAATTTGCGCTACGTCCGACAATTTGGAGGCCAAACAGTTTACTCTCATGAAAATAGGTGATATTGGCAGCGATATTTTAATTAACAAAATCGATGGGGTGACCATTATCGATGAGTACCTGTTTGATGAATTCCATATTTGAACCAATCAACGATTCGAGGCACGATTAAGGCATGATTAACAAAACATTTTATCATTTTCTGGCATTTGTTTGGAGCAGAAAGTGTACCAGTGGAAATATAAGGCGGTAAATGTTGGTGTGTGGTAAACATATCTAAGAATCAACAAATCAGATTTTGCACTAATCAGCAAGGAAAGGAAAGCTAGAATTATGTTCCTTCTCACAAGTGAACTGTAAGGATGGGTATCAGCATTAATTAAGTGCATTAATAAATACTACGGAATCTGACTTATCGTTCAACACACACAATTTATTATCGACCTAGCGGAAATAGAAAAGTAGTGTATTTATACCAGCCAAAATATTATGCTAATAAAAACCCACGAAGATATTGGCTAACGCAGGACCAAGTGGTCACCCTATTAGACATACCGTCAGTTTGCTGATACATGACATTATGGAACCGAAAGTCGACAAGCATAGTAGCATCAGTTCTACGACATTAGACTAACTGGTAAACCACGATATAGTAAATCGGCAGCAATATCGATGTTGCAGGGATGCGAATGTTAATATACGGCTGGTGTCGAAAGAACACGAATACTTATTTTTAGCATAAAATGGGCAGTTAAGTAGGTATTCAGCAAAATTAAAAGAATGTTTTATACAGTTGTGTTTATATACTTTAAGAACTGGTTGAAGGATTTGAGCCAAGCATTGAGTCAACTGATTCTGAACAGAGCCTATCATATAGACCGTACGGGTATACTATTCTTATGTGATTTTAGTAACCCATACAGACGTGGTCTTATACACCGTATATGTCGGATACGATTATATATTTCCACAAAAAAACTTTCATAACTCATTTAAGTCATCTTTTTTGCAAATTAGTTTCAATGGAAAAGGTCTCATCATGCGTACTCACAGGTAACAGTTTTTTTTTTACTTATCTAGGTCATCCAAGATCACCGCAATGTTTGCCCCATGTTCTGCATAATCTCGAATCACACTACCCGAACCCTTATCTTGTTTACAATACTGATTCGACTGGAGAGATGTGATGCCAAGAAAATGTTAATTTTGCCAGGTCAAATTAGAACGTTCAATGGGAATGCCTATATATATATATATATATATATATATATATATATATATATATATATATAAAAATAAGTATATATATTCAATAGATCAGCGTATATATAATGATAACCTGGTATATATATATATATATATATATATATATATATATATATATATATATATATATATATATATATATATATATATATATATATAGTAATCCATGTAAAGTAACCATCCCCAGGATAAAAATTCAAATAATTTATAAATGGTGCTCAATATCAAAAACAGATTGTATACATTGTTATTTTCTTTCTATAACTTAATTATTTCTAAATATGAGCTGCGGGAGGAATACTATTATATTTCCTCCTGATAAGATATGTTTCTAACAAATGTTGACCGATAACATAGACAGGCCAGTGTCGCGGATTATGTACATTTCTATATGAATAAATAAAATATAATTATATATATATATATATATATATATATATATATATATATATATATATATATATATATATATATATATATATATCAGAGCAATTATTGATTCCCACAATGTGTCTTTAGGTTTTAATTTGCGGCCGGATTTCTTTGATGCTTGAAAGTTAGTATTTTTCTTGAATTCTACTATGGTATTCCATGTAGTGGCTATCGATAGGCCAAGCAAATTTCCAGTGTTGGTAAGTCTTGGTACCTAACGTTTTCCAAAATCTGAAAGAGAATTACGACTATCAAATTAAAATTATTAACAAATATAATTAGGAGTGTAAAAATTAAACTTGAGTTTACTTTCGCCAGTCTCATAACTCTCGCCTCTCTCATTTTGTGATATATTTATCGCATTCCATGAGCGATTTTTCTGACAAAGTTTTAAGTATCGCTGTTTTCTGTGTCGCACTCAAGCCATCTTGCATTCATCGTTAGCTACTTTATTATCTTGAAGTATTATTTTTTAGCTTCTTACATCAAGTAGCTTCATGCTTTGTCTGGGGGTATATTTATAGAAAATCCGTTCTCCAATAAATATGCATTTAATAATGATATGTGGGTCAATATTGGTGATATAATAAAACATGGCCACGTTGGCGTAAAATATGTATGATTAAAACTACAGGGTGTTATATAGTACTATTTGTGATGCAAAATGTATTTTTTCTGGGTGAGAATATACGGGTGACGATTAGCACCCTAAAATAACTATTTTAGATCTATTAAATATTGAACCAATATCAACACCCTGTGGATATTGATTGAATTGCTGCCATCTTGCATACCTCTGTATAAAGGGAGTGAATTCATTTCCAGAACAGTATGCCGGAGGCTCTAGCTATTTGATTTTGCTCCTTTTAGTTTTTTTTTAGTTTTTTGTATTTTTTTTAAATTTCATTAAATTATAATGTAAATAATAATAAATAAAATATAATTAAATAATTAAAAATAATAAAAAGAAAATAGGAAAAGAATAAGGAGATAAGGAACAACATGGAGTGGATGAAATAGGAAAAATAATATTAATAGGTTCAAGAGAAGATTTTGAAAGAAGTGTTCCATTTTGAACACTTATATTTGGTTGTGGTTTAGAATAAGTGATTAAGATTGATGAACACGTTACCGAGTTAATTAGATTAATTATGTTTATTGTTTTAATTCTATAAAATTTTGTATCTATTTTTTTGTTTTATATATTATACTTGCATAGTTCTCCTTTAAACTACAATAATTACAATATCCGTTGGTTTCAGTATATGGGGCGTTACAACCTCGCAGTTGAATATTTACTTTTTATGCGAACTCACTGTTTTAAAAAGGCGCTAATTGCAATTTTGTATTATTTTTATTAAAATTTAAAAAAAATGATTGGTTATGAAGTATTACCATTCAGTTTATTCATTAATAATTACTAGCCTATATTATACGTCTTCCAATTAGCTGTATTAAAGATATTTTTCTATTTCGAACTTGGACCGATATGCATGGTTGGGGGCTGGCTATTTGGAGTTCAACTAAGATAATTGTGGTCGGACTGCTTCCAGATCCTGCTTTTTTGTGGGGAAGACATTTATTTTAGATGCATGTTCTCTTTACGTGAGTTCATTCAATCCCCTCTTTAATTGCCAGATGTATAAGATATCGATATTTCTTTTGTGTTTTTCTTCCGCCTTTGGATATTACTACTTGTTTCTACGACTCTACATATTTCTAACATTCTCTGATGACCGGGAAATAGATTAACGAACTGTATTTTTTCTGTCCGCAGGGAAACACGTATAGCTCTACAAATAGATTACTATGGATATATATATATATATATATATATATATATATATATATATATATGTATATATATATATATTATATAAGTTACAAACCTAAATAATAAATATTCAATGAAGTCCGGAAATTGATGTGAAGTATGTCTTTGAATGTACTTTTACATGTTTTTTGAATTAAAGCAAAATATTAATTTCCATGTTTTCTTCTAAATCATTAATCTTGCGAAAGTCTTTAAATAAAGATGAAACGTTTATGGATATAAAAATCTTTCCGTTGTATCTATTTTCATGTTACTTCATGTTTGATTATTATTTCAATACTTATCATATATATGTATATATATATATATATATATATATATATATATATATATATATAAAGAAAGTAAGAGAGAGAAAAAGAGAGAGAAGGCGAGATATTTAAGCTTTGTATGGTACACGTTAATTGAGTTAGTTGTATATGCAATTGTATTTTTGTCTTTGTAAATAATGGTCGTGATTGTGTGATTGTGTGATTGTTAATACCCTTGCAGGAAGTACACTGAAACATGACGATTATAATTTTAACCAGCTTTCTGCAGCTGATCGGGATGACGACGCAACGATGTCAATGAGTTTACTTTCCTTGAAATGAAGAGTTATAAAGATTAGTAAGAAAAATAAAAAGTAAATTACAATGATGATATAAAGATTGAGTAAAATACACGAAAACGGCGTAAAATTGCAGCAATAATAAGTACAACATTTTAAAATGATGATTATAACAAAACACATATTACATTAAACAGAGTAGGTCAAGTAAGAAAGAAAATGCAAAACGGAGTTGAGCTGTTGAGATGAAGTGGGGAATAACATAAAATAAAAGAACATCAAGATTATTAGAAGGTTAACTTGTTATAAGGATGACCAAAAAAGGGAATAATGACTAAATGGAGTAGGTTGAAGAAAAATAACACATGAATACAATAAGTTAGCAAAATACGAGAAAACAAAAGTGAATCTAATAGAAAATGGCAGACTATAAAATATGTAAAATTAGAAAAAACATCAAATAGAAATGAAAATACAAAGGAAGTGAACATTAAAGAAAACGTCGATGAAAAAAAAGAAATGAATTAAGAAATTAAAAGACATGGTAGAAAAATTAGAATTTAATTAATAAAACTAAATAAATAAAAATTAAAGAAGACATTACGAAATAATAAAAATAAATGACGAATGAAACTAGAAGGTAAGGTCGAAAATGAAAAGGAAACACACATGGATGATAATAGAAACAAGTAAAGAAAGAGAAAAACACTGAATTAAAAATACGATTGAAATTTGATATAAGAACCAAATAATCAGAAATTAATTCGACACAAAAAAAAGAAATTCATAAAGAAATGATGAAGAAAAATATAATGAAAATATAAAAAGAAACAAAGAAAACATCAATTAATATATAGTAGAAATTACGAAAGATATATAAATACATAATTAAAACATATGAAACAAAAGCATTTTAATTAAACTGTGAAACAAAAATGAACTAATACGTGGATAGAGAAAGAATAACATGAATTAAGATCGCACTATCTGTATTGCAATGAAAAGAAGCAACTAAATTGATTAAATTAGGGCATCGAGGAGTGGCCGTGTAGTAATGTGTATCCTGTCTCGTCCTCTGAGAAATGAGATACTGCACTCACTAATTACGAAAATGGAAGCGAAGACGGCGAGATAAGAGCAGAAAGACATAAAGCTACCATTTTCGTCCGACTTATTACTTTGTAATAAACAGAAGGAGAGCAGACAATGAAAAGAAAGTTTTTTCTCCAGGGGATTCCGTTAAAACATCACTAATACAAAGAGGACAACGACACTGTCGACTAGTCTGAGACGACCACCGTCGGAGAGAACGAATTCATTAATAGCTAATCAGACTGGCATCACCGAAGAGGTCTCATTTAAAAAAACTGAACAACCTATCAGCGCTGAAGGTAGTTTGGTATCTGACAGATCTACAACACTTGCTATTCTATGGGTTATTATTTCGTATTCTTTGGGAAATTTTTGATTCTCTGACAGATGACAAAAAAATGTAGCTCTCAGCAGATTCATCAAGGCAGATGAAGTGGGTAACCAGCTAACCATTTGCATTCATGTAGACACAATGTGACACGCTAACGTTATTACTATTTAGTCCCTGTCGCATCCATATCGACATGATAATAACTAGGGCGTTAGTAGTTAAGGTGCGTCCATTAAATGCGCACGTTTTACGATAGAATTGCTATTTGGACTTTAGCCGTAATAAGCCACCAAGAAGGCGATTTCAGACTTAAACACAAACAGTAAAGGAAAGTTATTCATAAAACTAAAGAATGACAGACAGACAGACAGACGGAAACGCAACTACAATCCACAGCATGAAAGAAATACAACAATTATGGTTTGAAGACTACATCAACTATAACTAGTAGAAGTATTATAACAGAATACAATTGCCGAAATATGTATTAGTTATGTATATTTATCAATAAATATGTGTCAGCTTATATACTATAAAGCCTAATCATTGTTGATATTACAGTTATGAGACACCATATGTTTTTGTACATGTCCTGCATGTGTACTTGGGCGCAATGCTTCAAATATTTGATTCGTTGGATGCAGTAAATGAAGACATTAACACATGCTTAAATGATCATGTATGGTTCACATGTGTAAATAGCGGGACCGTTCGATTTACCCATTCTCTCAACTCATATACATTTTGGAACTTAACGTGACACATTGGTTAAAATAACGGGTACAGCTAAAAAGATACAGAAATTAAAATGCTATTTGTACTTTTATCATCAGAGACTGCTCAGAATCCTATTTAAAACGTCATAGTTAGATATAACCTGAAATATAACAAATATTCCACACCTTATTTGACACATCCCGAATTATACATATTCTATTAACTATATCCGTTTAGCGATAAACATTATATTTCAAACTTTATCGAGAGAACCAAAAATCATATTTTAAACTGTGGCTTGATATATCTAACACAATTATATTTGTAACTTTAGACAGACCGGCGAATATGAAATTCATAACTTAGGCGTGTAAGACGGATGGACGTGATATTTAGACCTTAAGAATAAGAAACTTAGAAAAATAATATTTCAAATGTTATCCTGACATCTTGACGAAAATGCTATAAAACGTTACCAAGAAAGCCTTATTATAAATATAAACATATTTAAAACAGGATGCGTTCGTGCAATCTCAGCGTTTAGATATATATATATATATATATATATATATATATATATATATATATATATATATATGTATATATATATATATATATATATGTATATATATAAATACAGTTTCAAAACGACGCATTAACTAACAACTTACCGACGACCGACGGACTAAGCTTCCCATAGTGATGCGATGACGTATCTAAAACTATGTGGACAGTCTAGGCGACTATTGTCAAGATTCTGTCAGACTAGTTGACCCTCAACCTTGTCCAATGGAGGAGGTTCAGAGGCGAAGTACCGAAAGTCAGGACTTGTCAAATCAAATTATAAGGCGTCCCAGCCCCCGGGGAGAAGAGCTAGGAGGTATATGATGGATGGTTTTATTAGTAACTACTGACTCTCGATCTGTATTTTAACTAAAGTGTTTCAAATATTAATATAGATAACACATAAAAAACAGAACATTCATTTTAGAATATGGTCTGGATGTAGAAATATTATTCTACTTTGCTAGTGTGTGATTTGACCATCCGCGTGGATTATGGACTAATCTATGTAAAGTTCTCCGGTTGTGTTGTTATCAAATACGCATTACATTTCTTGTGAAATTTACGAGCTAATTATTTTCATAGCCTCGCGCTAAAACACATTTATAACAATGCGACACTTTATCAATGACACGTATGTAAAAATCGTCTACAATACGGATGTTGTTTGGCATTCGAAAACATTGATGAGACGTACAATATAAAATAAGTTTATCATTGTTTTGTAGAGGGGGTGTTTATAATTTTTCAGGCGAAACACCGGCATGATAAAAAATATATATATATCACGTAACTATTTCAAATGTTCATTTCTGATTCAGAATATTGTTGATTTTCTATCATTTTAATGATGTAATATTGTATACGTTATACCGAATGATATTATCCTAAATAAGATCGCTTGTATGCGTGTGTTGATATATGGGAATAGAGTTATACGGTGCATTACTCGTGTATTGGATAATTTTACAGACTATTGGATCAACTATTACACAGTAAAATTTTATCGGTTCTATAGTGTAGTTTAATTATTCATTTAACAAACTAAATAACTGAACCTGCTCTCTGTTCTCGTATTACCAATCATAAAAGGTAAGCTATTGCTACATGAAGGCTGAAACTGAAAGCTGGGGGCAGTACCTGACATAGGAATACAGGCATACATATTACACTGAGACTTTCTATGAACACAATTGATCCGGATATCAATCACTGTCAATTGGGTTCGCTATCCTACTATGCGTATTATTTGCTAATTTATATTACCACTAATGTAATGTATTACCTTAGAAGTACACTAATAATATTAGCGCTAATTTAAACTTTATTGAGAGGAACCACTACCGAGAATTATTAGAAAAATAAACAATTTCTTAAACTAAATATACAATTGTTATATTTAAAATAACGCGTATTCCTATCCTATGCAATTACGTGTGTGATGTCAGATGTATTACTAGTAGATACTTGCAATTATTGTCTAAGTCTGTATTGAAATATAGATTAGCAATAAGACTAAACTGAGCCGAAACTAGCTTATTTTGTGTCATATGAGAACACTAGCATGTCTATATTCGCTTAATAGATAACATATAGAAAGTACTGATTTAACTTAATTCAAATTGTCGCATATTACGTTAGTCGAAAACAGAGAATACACTATTGTCTATACTAGCATATGCACCTGGCTTACTGCCATATTATTATAGCAACACCCATTCCGACAACGGAAATAGCAATAACACAAAATACATTTCATTAGATAAAAAAAAACAACCAGACTATAAGCGAAATGTTTCACCCGATGACATATAATAGATATCGAAATTAAATAGCTGGTCCGAAATTTCTCTCAGCAAGATGTACACGCCGGCTGTGAAAATCAGAATTTAGCAAAGTGATAGCTTTTTTTGCATTTGCAAAAAGTATTTTATTATTTAAGGAGTTTACTAATTATCGGCGAATTTGTCTTTCACGATAAGCAATTCGACTTCTCAATCTATTACAAGTACGAGTCAAGTCGACCTGCGATAATGGCACCCACCTTGGCATGTAAAACCATTGAGATGTCGTGAGATGAAGTGTGCTTTAATTATTCAATAGGGGAATTAGAACTATATAAATATTATTACTGAGAATATTGCTACAACTGCCTGATATTAATGATATTAATGATAATAACACGTATATACTCCACGGATGTTGTGTAGAATGACATTAAACGCCATGTAAGTAACCGTTGTGTTGACAGTGTATAAGCATTGTTGAAGGAATGATGATCAATAGAAGCAGTAAGCGTCAATGATGATGATGATGATGATGATGATGATGATGATGATGATGATGATGATGATGATGATGATGATGATTGTGATGATGATGATGATGATGATGATGATTAGCGGGACCCGTGTACATTACACGAAATGATGTTTTTAATACTAATTATCTTGTTCCTAACCTATACATGTTTGTAATAAAATATGATAAGATTTGGACTTGTATATATTTTTTTTAAATGAACAATACATGAAACAATTTACAAAACTTCTTTATATACAATATTTCTAGTGAAGGTAATATTTCGACGACTAAACCTTACTTTGTAAATGTTTTCGATTACATTAAATTTGGCTCCAATTCATGAATATTTATTTACTCCTCTCAAGGAGTTAGGCACAATCCCAGTTTTATTTTACCCCCACAAGAAAGATGTAACACAAGGTCGGGTCGGGAAAGTGGGGTTTGAAAAGCCAACGCTCGAGAAGGTGAGCACTCTGGCCATTAAAAATTGCCTGGGCATCCTCGTTGGCATTCCCCGGTAGAGGCGCTCCAGGCAGTAAGCAATAAACTTACTCTTCCCCAAAGAGGGGAGGCCAAGCCTGGGACGGTGGACCTCCATGAACTGCACAGGACAGACCCATAGACCGGCGTAAATCAAGCCACGAAGGCCAAGACAATACCAGTCTATGGAGAGCAGTATTCATAGGAAAAGATACTACACTTTGATCTTAGCCAAAAGGCCAAGCCAATTCATGAGTAACATACAAAGATTCGAGATGTCGTTGCTTTTGATGTAAGCATGACACACAAAATCACACACGCTATTGTATTAATATGTGTCTTCTCGGTCGTCCCCTCCCTACCCCTCTTCCCCTGCCCCTCGAAATGTAGAAAAAAATCTTAGAGGTCAGTTGGGATCGAACTATTACCCAGTCGGGCCGCAGTAAAAAATAATACGTCACTAACTGTTGCGCCACAGGAAAATACTTGAAAATGTTTCGAAAATTAAGCGAGTTGAATATTTTTCAAAATCTAGGTGCGGCACGCATGCGCAGAGCTTTCGTCGGAAGCGTGATACACTAACAGACACGCTATCGTATAAATATATAGATCTTACTTTACTTATTGAGACGTTATTTAGCATGTATACACATATTAGTAAAAACAGTAGCGGAGCATATTTATTGTTCTTCTTACCTTACTTATTGAGACGTTTTTTAACATGTACACAAATATTAGTGAAAACAATGGCGGAGCATAATTATTACTCTTCTAACTTTACTTATTTAGACGTTATTTAACATGTATACACATATTAGTGAAAACAATGTCGGAGCATAATTATTTCTCTTCTTAATTTACTTATTGAGACGTTATTTTATATGTATACAAATATTAGTGAAAACAGTGGGGGAGCATAAATATGTCTCTTCTTACTTTACTTATTGAGACGTTATTTAATATGTATACAAATATTAGTGAAAACAGTGAAAGAGCATAATTAGTTCTATTCTTACTATACTTAGTGTAACGTTATTTAATGTTTATACAAATATCAGTGAAAACTTAGGTGGAGAATAATTATTTATTTTCTTACTATACTTATTGTAACGTTATTTGATATTTATACAAATATAAGTGAAACACTGTTGGAGCATAATTATTAATTTTCTTACTTTACTTATTGAGACATTATATAACATGTATACAAATATGAGTGAAAACCATAGCGGAACATAATTATTTCTCGTCTTATTTACTTATTAACACGTTATTTAACATGTATACACACATTAGTTAAAACAATGGCGGCACATAATTGTTTCTTTTGTAACTTTACTTATGGACACGTTATTTAACATGTATACAAATATTTATGAAAACAATGGCGGAGCATTTTTTTTTCTCTTCTTACTTTACTTATTGAGATGTTTTTTCATATGTATATAAATATTAGTGTAAACAGTGGTTGAGAATAATTATTTCTCTTCTTACTTTACTCATTGAAACGGTATTTAATATGTATACAAATATTAGTGGAACAATGGCGGAGCATAGTTATTTATTGCTTTAATTTTATAGATTAAGACGTTATTTAATATATATACAAATATTAGCTAAAACAATGACGGAGCATAATTATTTTTGCTCTAATTTTACTTATTGACACGTTATTAAACATGTATACAAATATTAGTGAAAACAATGGCGGAGCATAATAATGTCTTATCTTACTTTACTTATTGAGACGTTATTTAATATGTATACAAATATTAGTGAAAACAGTGGCAGAACTTAATAATTCATCTTCTTACTTTATATATTGAGACGTTATTTAATGTGTATACACATATTAGTGAAAACAATGGCGGAGCATAATTATTGCTCCTCTTACCTTACTTATTGAGACGTTATTTTACATGTATACAAATATTAGTGAAAACAATGGCGGAGTATAATTATTTCTCTTACTTTACTTATTGAGTTGTTTTTTTAATATGTATACATATATTAGGTAAAACAATGGCGGAGCATAATTATTTCTCTTCTTTCTTTACTGATGTAGAAGTTATTTTTTATGTATACAAATATTAGTGAAAACAATAGCGGAGCATAACAATTTCTTCATTTTTACTTTAGATATTTAGACGTTATTTAATATGTATACAATATCAGTGGAACAATGGCGGAGCATAATTATTTATTTCCATAATTTTACTGATTGAGACGTTATTTATACGTATACAAATATTAGTGAAAACAATGTCTGAGCATAATTATTTCTCTTCTTACTTTACTTATTGAGACGTTATTTAACATGTATACACATATTAGTGAACACAATGGCGGAGCATACTCATTTCTATTCTTACTTTATATATTGAGACTTTATTTAACATGTATACACATATTAGTGAAATCAGTGGCGGAGCATAATTATTTATCTTCTTACTGTACTTATTGAGACGTGATTTTACATGTATACAAATATTAGTGAAAACAATGACGGAGCATAATTATGTATTTTCTTTACATTACTTATTGACACGTTATTTCATATGTATACAAATATATGTGAAAAAATGGCGGAACATAATTATTTGTCTTCTTACTTTACTTATTAATTCGATATTTAACAAGTATACAGATATAAGTGAAAACAGTGGTGGAACATAATTATTTCTCTTCTTACTTTACTGATTGGGAAGTTATTGTATATGTATACAAATATTAGTGAAAACTATGGCGGAACATAATTATTTCTCTTCTTACTTTACTTATTGGGACGTTATTTAATATGTATACAACTATTAGTGGAACAATGGCGGAGCATAGTTATTTATTCCTTTAATTTTACTGACTGAGACATTATTTAATATGTATACAAATATTAGTGAAAACAGTGGAGGAGCATAATTATTTCTCTCAAAATGTACAAAATGTAGAAAAAATATCTTAGAGGTTGGTTGGGATCGAACTATTACCCAGTCGCGCCGAAGTCAAAAATACTACTTCGCTAACCGTTGCGCCAAAAGGGAAGTAAATGAAAATGTTTCGAAAATTAGGCGAGTTGAATGTTTTCACACAATCTAGGTGCGGCTCGCATAAGCAGAGCTTTGCCGGAAGCGTGACACACGAACACACACGCTATCATATGAATATATATATATATATAATAGTAGTAATAATAATCATAATAATAATAATATAAAAAAATACACCATAAGGGGAAGTATCTAATGCAACAAAAGACCAATAAATTATTTACCAACTATGTGGGAAATCCTAATCGCAACTATGAAAACATGTCTACACTTACGAAATAATTGTTGACTACTTCTTGATGAACTAAATGGATACCGGAAAGGGAAAAGAGAGACGCATTACTTGTTATACATAGATCAAAAGATCCTGAAGTAAGTTTAAAGCAGACACAATCATGACCATGGAATTAATCGACTACAAGAAATACTTGAACAAAATTTCACAAACATAGATAATGAGTGGCTAAGGATCTACAGAATTTCACAAACATAGATAATGATGGTTAAGGATCTACAGAATTTCACAAACATAGATAATGATGGTTAAGGATCTACAAAATACTCGACACAATTCCCAATTATATTAAGAAAGTTATTGCTACTCGAGACTTAAACTGATAGCAATACTTGAGATAGGAATACAGAGAGACATATTACTCTGAGGCTTTCTATAAAACGTATTGCTTATTAGCGACATGATGCTACTCAACAATATACTCGGAAAATGTGATGCCGGATACAATTTTACTGGCAGAGAACAAGGAATAAACCAGTTCATGTATATGGACGACCTTGATCTATTTGCGAGAAAGCAAATAACTAAAGATTCTGTAGAACACAACCAGACGCTTCAGCGATGATATGGACATGGAATTTGGTCGGAAAAGGCCGCACTGTTAGAAATGAATAGAGGAACACTGAAGACATCGGAGGTGATTGTACTGCCCAACCAAGAGGAGATTACGACACATGGCGACATGATATCTATAGATAGTTGATAATTTGGGAAGAAGTAATCATCAAATACACAACAATGAACGAAACAGTTGTAAAAGAATACCTGAGAAAAACAAGAAAACTGGACACTTAATTATATAGCAGGAAACTGGTAACAGGAATACACAGTGGACTTTGTAAGGAGTAAGACTTTCAATTGAGTCTCATTTTTCTACTGGCATTATAGTTGATAGTGCTAGCCGTCGCCTAACGAAACTGAAATATCGTAACTTAACTGCTATTTTCATATTATTGTTATTTAATTTATTTATCATATCGACTCTCGTAATTACGAATACAGTATTGTAAAAATAATGCTTGCCTAGAGAACTTTAAATTATCTGGTAAATCATTGTTGTGGTAAAAAAATATAATTTTACTAAAAACAAAGTTTTACTTTTTAAAATAAATGTCTGCCCTAGTAACTTAAGTGTTTATTTGTATTGAAAATATTGGTTTTAATTTCATTTGTTCTATTCTAAAATCGTTCGCGTGTTTTCATTTTAAAATAACTTATTTATCGTATTATTTTATTTTATATTAACTTATTTAGCATTGGTTTTTTATTTTAAACACTTATATTTGAATTGGTAGCTCCCCAAATAGCTGCCACATTGTAGCGATTAGTTGTTTTATTCTGAGTTGCTATGTAGTGAAATGACACATTACTCCATCGTTTAAATTTGTTTTATTTTTGTAGATTCTTTTTATTCTTTCTGTTCTATTTCTTTTATTTCCCATATATTAATTAACAGATAATAAAATCTAACTCTTTAGCAAAAAGGATGCAACTAAGGCTCAGGTTATTGAAAGGTTTAAATTGATGGTATGACTTTTTGTAACAAAAACACAAATAACAAATTTAAATAATATTTATTAAAAATAAAATTGAAATATATTTCAAATTAATCATTATAATAATGACGTATCAAATATAAAATATTTTCGATAAAATGTCAGTGAAAACCAATGTCTCTTACTAGCTATAAATAAACGGTAGGCATTTGTTGCAAAAAGTAAAAGTAATGTGCAATGGTAACCGAAAGAGGTAAAACAAATACTGGAGATTGATACACTCATAAAATGGCAAATGCTAATAACCGATATTGGTATGAACATGTGTATGAGTAAATATTATTGTAGAAATACATGATTAGATAGACAACGAAAATATATCGATAGAGATATGCATAGAGATGTATTAATACATATATATGGGAGAGATTATTTTTAACAGAATTTCACTACGGAAATAACATTTAAAAAATAATAATAGAAAAGGGTACATTTATTACTATAAGTAAGTTTATATAAATATATATTGAAATATATAAAGATATATAGGGAGAAAGATTAGACAAAAACATATATATATATATATATATATATATAGAGAGAGAGAGAGAGAGAGAGAGAGAGAGAGATAGATAGATAGATTGATAGATAGGTAGATAGATAGATTGATAGATAAATAGATAGATAGATAGATAGAAATACATAAATATGGGCATCAATATATAAACTACCAGTCAGTATTACATTCATAAGATGTTTTCCATTTCTTCCGAACTAGACTAATGTGTCTGTCGAATGAAAGACAATAGAATTTGATCGACTTAAGCAGACCTATTGTATAGCCATCGACTTATTCGAACGCTCACAAGTATAATATTGCCTAGCCGATTCTTGTCCGCACAATGGCTGACCGGCAATCAGATTTGAGTATTCGACCACATTACGCAGAAAAAGATGTGCTTATGATGAGGATTAGAATTACTTTCCCCAGCCTCTCATTGCTGACGAAAGATGTTGTCATGCGTTAATTGGACAAATGACCCCGTTTTAAAATCGCAGCCAGACTGGAGAAATAGAAACCGACATTTTAAAAAGAAGACGTACATAATGGTAGTGGAATAAAGACTTCACACACACACACACACACACACACACACACACACACACACACACACACACACACATATATATATATATATATATATATATATATACGAGTTTATGGTAATCAAACTTAAGAATGATGTTTAATAATAGAAAACCTTATATGTACACCCAGAAAATATCAATTTTGAAAAATAATATTATTAAAATTCAACAATCATACACACACATATGTAGAAAGAGTTCGATACACCTACTAATAGTTTATTCGGTCTGTCTGTACAATGGTGTGCCAGGACAACTTGACATGAATATATTAACCTTTACAAGTAAACCAAATATTCAAAATAACTTAGTATTCGCAGCCCAAATAAGATCCCCTCGACACGGCTATATACTAACTCATACTAGGAATAGTGTTATTTCTTCTTGTGATGTTACCTCAAGTAACAGCACTCGGCTAGATACCCCCAGACTAGATAATTCCTTGTTTTGGAATCCGGTAAGACCAATAGACCACACACACTATATATATATATATATATATATATATATATATATATATATATATATATATATATATATATATATATATATATATATATATATAACACAGTTAACTGATCAATTGAGCAGAAAAAAAGAAATCTGTCTAACTTCATTACTAACTCAATGATTGACAGGTAAAGGAAAACTGTAATTAGATATTCGAATATCAATATATCTAATATAGATATTAAGTGTAAGCCTCAGTAAGAGGTCCCTTGATTTATGAGAACTTCGACGGAAGTAAAATTAAACGAAAGAGCGTGATGTCATGAGGTAATTGACAGAATAAAATATATTAAACAGATTTTATATGTTAAAAGTTAAATTCGTATAGGATAATACCGTTTGCAGTATAGTGCACGCATAAAATTTCTATATGAAACGCAATATTGAATGTAAATTAAATAGAGCTAACTAAGATGTAATTTAAGATTTCTAATTAGATTTAAATTAAGTTTTGAAATCAAAACAACAAAGACATTGTGTTCAGATATGTTTTAAGAGGAATAACTTTAATAATTTTCTAAAAATAGATCAAACCAAAAACAACAGACTCTCTGAATAGAATTATATTCAGTCACTATCCTACTTATGAGAATATATATGAAATATAATCAATTTACGAATATATATTACTAGCGGAACCCGTCGCCCGGCGTTGCACGGGAGAAATTAGTATCTGTTGCATGACGTCGAATTTAAAAAAAAAAACGGCCTATAGTCTATTCTACACCTCCACCCCCTATACCGTGTTGGCGAATGTTTTAAATTAAAAAAAAAAGAAAAAAGTGGCAGAGTTGAACGGGATCGAACGTTGAAACCATCGACTTAGTACACCACCGTTCTTACCCAAAGCGCAACGGTTTCGAGTTAAAAATACATGTGGAAATAGGCTAATAAGGCTATGGTTGTTTATTGACATGCGTGTTATGTTAACATTTAGATTCTGCCGACCAAATGGAAAGTTAAAAAATGACACGGTGTAGGTCATTTTTTGATGAAGTAAATTCATTTGGGCAATTTTTCTATAATATGCGTGTTTAAGGTGTATGATTTTTAAAATGTAAATGTATCCGGGTCTACCAGTATCTTGGTGCTTATTGAATTAAATAGGAAGTCGATTCGATCAAGAAATTTTATCCGTCATGTTGAATCATAAATGTTGCAGGAATTGTGTTCGTTAATTTCATTCGCTTAATTCCGGAATGAATATAAATGTAGAAGGTAGTATTAGATAGAACGTAATCTGATATTCGTGAATAATCATCGGAGTGTAAGGGAGCGGTTGTTAAGTTTTTGCGTATTGCTTAATATTATGTAGTAAAATAATGCCAGACAAATACGAAATAACAATGGGTGTTTTGTGAAAATTATACTGTGTTTATTAGTTCCCGGCGTCGATGAGGGTAGTCACAGATCAGAATTGTTAGGGAGAAAAGTTTTTACTACCACCTATATGGAGTTGGTATTTCGGAGAGTTGTGGCGGCCGGGTCGAATGTAATATTCGGTGTTAGTTTGAAAAAAAGAATAACAAATTTACTGAAACCCGCTCGAGTAAATAAGTGTAATGTAATGGTGAGTTTAGTACCCTGTGATGCATGTGGTTATTTTCCTATTCTCCGAGAAGGTACAGGGGAAAAAACGTCTCTACTTTATATATTAGATAAAATCACAAACTATACTATTAGAGTAGTATTGTTAAATAATCCGTGTAATGAAGTTGAATGCCCGGAAAACACTGGCATGTCGGGATTTTCTAATTTGATTGAAGAGCCGCGATCTCAAGGGAGATAATAAAAGGTCACTATTTAATCAAGTAAGTTTCTAGGAAAGAAATTTAAAATATCGTCCAAAGAAGAAAACCACTAAATATCCAAAAACACCTTCTGTTATTAAACACTCAAATATAGTATTAATATGAATCAGACAAAAATATGATTTATGTTACGATTTAGAAAAGGTGACTGTTATTAATCTATTAATCAGCATCTAATAACACCGGAAAATGTCAATATGAATGTACTAAGTATTAAGTAATTATAATTCGTGAATTGTTATAATGATTACAATTAGGTTTCCTATGGAATTAATGCATTGTAGACGGAGGAGTAATAACTCGACAATGAGACCTCTTTCATAGGGCAAACGTCTACATTGAACTTAAAATTCTTAAACAAATGTACACCCCAGCATAATTCGTAAGCGTTTCTTTTAACGCTAACGAGAGCAACCTTATATTATTATAATACACTTATGTTCTAATAACTATTTGATATGGTTCACAGTGAATTGCTTTAGTGTTGACAAGGAAATTTCTTCAACACCCGCATTGCTTAAATCTTTCAATATTATATATATATATATATATATATATATATTGAATATATATATATATATATATATATATATATATATATATATATATATATATAAACTGTGTCCATCGCTTTATTGCAGATTACAAAATAATCAATATTTCAGTAAATATAAGTTATAAAAAGCTGAAAATTACACCATCCAAGGACTGTATTAAGGTGAGATAAATCCTAAAATTTCATCAAAATTCATGTCATATTTAAAAAGTTATGTTATTTTTTTAATATTCAAGGAATTTTCACCGTCCATCGCTTTATTGCAAGTCTTCTAAGATAATGTTTTAGCTCAATAAAACAATACCAAAGCATCATAAATTTATATTGAACACATTTTCTGGGGAAAATTAACAAAAACAAAGGCACATCCCGAGGGCTAAGTGTCAAACAAACGAATTATTTGTCCACATATCCCCCATGTTTTGAAATTACATTAAACAACCTTTTGTCCACCGAGGAGGTCAATTGTTTGATCTGAGATGGAGTAATGGTTCTGGCAACGTCGACTATTTTGTTCCAAAGGGCATCCTTCGAAGAAAAGTGCTCTCCTCCCTCATAAACTCCTCGTTTCAATATTGACCATAGGTGTTCGATGGGGTTAAGGTCCGGAGAACACGGTGGCCAGGACATGAGGGTTTCTCCAACAAAGCCTTGAGATCCAAGGAAGGATGTAGTTGCCCTAGCAGCATGAGATGGGGCATTGTCATGCATAAAAATAATCTTAAAACGACGTGACAAAGGAAAATCATCTAGCCATGGTAACAAATTCTCATTTAGAAAGGCAGTGTAGGCATTGCTGGTGAGCTTGACACCTTCTGGCACTCGGAATGGTCCACATAGCTTATCCCCAATAATTCCCGCCCAAAACATTATGCCTCCACCTCCCTGTTGGCGACGAAATCTATAAGGCGTTGGAGTTCCATTTGGATGGCAAACTTTGGCCCATCCGTCCGGTCCATCAAGGGTAGCACGAGCCTCATCTGTAAACAGAACATTTTGGCAATCCATTTTCATATATTTTTGTGCCCAAGCCAATCGTTTTTCTTTGTGGGTTTGGCTCAATGGAGGCCTTGGAATAGGTTTGATGTTCCTTGCCATTTCATTCAGCATCGGGCTTGTCTAGACGTTGGTATGACTCCAGCCCTCGCAAAAATTGTTGCACTGGCGCTGTTTGGGTTGCGCACAATCTCTCTACGTATTTTACGAAGATCCCGATCAGAAAGGTTCCTCCTTGTGCCCTTATCTTTCCTGGACTTGATGTTGGGGTTCTTGACGAATGTAGCAAAAGTTCGAGGATCCCTTTTTAGTTCTGTGGCTAAATTCATGATCGAGATACCTTCTGCTAGTCCTGCAATAATCCTCTGCTTCTCGGTAGCTGTTAAACGTCCTTTTTTTGGCATTTTATGAGACCTGCAATAAAGCAATGGACGGTGAAAATTCCTTGAATATTAAAAAAATAACATAACTTTTTAAATATGACATGAATTTTGATGAAATTTTAGGATTTATCTCACCTTAATACAGTCCTTGGATGGTGTGATTTTCAGCTTTTTATAACTTATATTTACTGAAATATTGATTATTTTGTAATCTGCAATAAAGCGATGGACACAGTTTATATATATATATATATATATATATATATATATATATATATATAGTAATCCAGGTTAGATACATATCCACAAGATACAAATCCATATAAATAAAAAAGAATCATGAAAGGTGGTCAATATCAAATAGAGCTTTTATATATATAATAATTTTTATTCATTCATGCATGCAAATAATCGGAAACACTGGCATGTCGATGTTAGTGATCAACAGCTGTTAAAAGCTGAAGCCTCATGAGGCAGAATAATAATTGGATATTTTCCTTTAGATCATATTTTGAAAAGTGATTTCCAAATATGACCTAAAGAAACGATCAGAGTATCATTCCACCTGATGAGATCCTAGCTTTTGACAGCTGTTGTCCGATAACATCGACATTTCAATGTCACAGATTATGTACGTGTATGCATGAATAAAAATAAGCATCTATGTATATGAATTTATATATATATATATATATATATATATACTATTTGTTTTGTTTATTATCTATGCACGTATACGTTTCGTCCCTTTTCATCGGGACTCGTCAGCATAGAAATATAACTATTTACTACTGGGCGCAACTCAAATTCTGACATCCAGAACAACACGGCCATCGCTGTATAGCCAGAAAAACAGTGATAATGTTAACACTTATTTCGGCGGCTAGACTTCATAAGAGCGATCAACTTAACGAAAGGAACGATGCATAGCTAGTGACGTCATGCTGCCCACCTAGGTGTTTTTTGTAGGGACTACAAATAATAAATATATTTTTTTTATTATCTATGAGTGTATACTTTTCGTCCTTTTTCATCAGGACTCATGAGCATAGAGATATAACGATTCACTACTGGTCGCGCGATTCGAAACCCCGGGTTTTGAGTATTTTACAACTGAAATCCTGACATCCAGTATCACACGGCCACCGCTGAATAGCCAGTAAAATAGGGATGATGTTAACACTTATTTCGGCGGCTTGACGTCATAAGAGCGTTCAACTTAATGAAAGGAACGATGCATTTATAGCTAGCGACGTCATGCTGTATATATATATATATATATATATATATATATATATATATATATATATATATATATATATATATATATATACATATATATATACAAGACATTTAGGTGTGTGCCTATATAAATATGATAATATATAGAATGAACTCATCTTAGAAAACTGAACCGATTACGATATTATAGGATCATCAAAACAAATTATCATAAGCGACAAATTCTTGGGTATAAAAAAGAAATGATTTGCACAGTTGATTTCTATCTTCATGCTATTGAAAGCTTAGATTAATTACACAATTTAAGCTAATTCTACAAATGTGGAGTAATATGCAACATTTTCAGGTAAGTTCTTTGTTTACTAAATATGGCCAATACACTTATAAAAGAAAATTGAAAATTAAATTCCTCAACGAATTTTCTTATGGGCTATAACCGTTTTATTATTTCAAATTTCAGATATTTTTTAAAAGAAAATATCTTCCAAAATCCATTTAAATTTAAAATGATTTAATATTTCGCATACATTAAAAAAAAACGAAGAGGGCTGGGTAATTAGAGGGTTGTGTACACACGGTCTACTACTAATACTACTTCTACTACTACCACTACTAATACTACTATTATTGAAATAGAAATATAAATAGAAATATACGTAAAATAAAGAAATTACATCAAACGAGCTCATAAGAAATACATCTGCCAGACATCCTATAAATAGACCTACCTAACATTAAAATGTAGAAAAAAAAAGAAATAGTATCGGAACAGTTAAACAGAGGTGTCGCCAAGATCAAGTCCAAATGAATGTTAATATCTCTCTCGAGGGTAAGACAAAAACGTCGTTCAGTCCAACATAAAAATAGCCAGCACTATTCTCTCCTTTCATTCGCTTTACGATCCACGTCTCTGACCGAATCTTCATTTTCCCTCTCTTATAAAAAACGAATGCAACGCATGCAAACCAACTTAATTTGCATGAACCTCTAACTCGACACCGCTGCCCGGATCTTCAAATAAAAACCTTATTTGACTTACTGACACCTTTTTTCTTCGTCAGCAAGCGTTTTCGGGTTCGCCCCGCACACACAGCATACCACACGCTGCCTCTTTGAACGGCGCCGACAAGTGTCTGCATTTACGTCAGTCGGCCGCTCTCCGTTACAGAAAACGTACACACGTATTATGTAAGCAGTATCAATTTTTAACATGCAGATTCTCATGCATCTTTAAATAGGATGGAGTAATCGAGTCAGGAGAACACAAATATCTCCACCGTAAGGTTGTGAAGAGTACTGTAATTCTGGCGAGGATGATTGCGCCTCAAATTTTAGAAATACAAATAATCGCCGGAAGCGGTTTATCAATTAGAAACAATTGTTGCCATAACGCAAACTGACTTGCAAATATATTAGGAGATCAGTGTCATTTAGATTTCAGAGAACACTTTTTGGTAAGTGGGCACTCACTAACAATGATATGTGTGTGCACTTTTAGTGAGTGAGTAAATAATAATAAGAAGAAGAAGTAGAAGAAGAGAAAGGAAAAAATTAAGGAATTGAAAAGGAAAAAAAAAGGAAAAAACATTTATTTATTTTCTTTTAATTGTGCCGGCCTAGGCTGACACCAGACAAAATATGTGTAGATTGTTGAGGAGAATGAGAAGACCAAAGAGGGACAGCACAAACCAGCCCTCCACTGGAAAAGTGCAGAGAATGCGGGGACCTTGGGGAGGCGTATTGCCACCCAAATCCCAGAGAAGACCAATTGGCCTTACCAGCAAAAAATCAATAGTAAGATGCTGTTGCAATACCGCATCGTTATGAAGAATACTGGACATCTGGGGAGGCCTGTTGTCACTCAGACTCCAGGAAATACCACTGGTTGTTGTCGCTGAGCAATCACTGACGATGATCTGTGTGACAACCCATAGTGAGTACAAATAATATTATTATTAATAATAATAATAATAATAATAATAATAATAATAATAATAATAATAATAATAATAATAATAATAATAATAATAATAATAATAATAAGCACAAATGACTGCGTTGTAAAATTGAGTATACTGGGAATTATATAAATCGTCTGCAATTCAAAACATTGCGATATTAGGGAATTTAAATAAACTATATGTTGGGACATACGGTACAAGCAATCTCATCCAAGCAAGAATACCCCTTGTGATTATTCAACAAGAAGGGCATAGATGTTGCAGTTCATGCAGATAGTAAGCTTAAGATGAAAGCTAGAGTAAACGAGGCAAATAGATGAATGTTACCTAACAAAAGAAATATATATATATATATATATATATATATAACATGAAACATCATAATAATTTTAATCATTGTAGAAACACTGGGAACACCCCTCGAAAACCTTTCAAAAGATAGAGAGAAGTTGTAAACAGAGGGAAGACTTGCCATATGCAAGCAAATAGAACGATGTAAACAGCCCAAATCTTAAGTAAAATCCTTGAATTCGGAAACTAACAAACAAAACAAACAAATAATGATATGTCACAGGTAATTTTAAGTAGTAAAATTTACCGAAACATATAGAAAGTGAATCAGACGCTCAAGGGAAGTGGAATCTGTCAGATATAGAATAAACTGACATAAGACATACACAGATATATATATATATATATATATATATATATATATATATATATATATATATATATATATGGGAAGAGAAGGATGAAGGTAATCCGACGTGATGGGAAAATGAAAAAGGAAAATAAAAAAATGGATGTTTTTTATGTGTACATCAACGTTTCTATTTCTATTTCTCCAACAAGTACGGACGTCCACCCTGTAGTGGCCATTATTTATTTTTATTTTTCCTCCCAATATGTCTACCCTACATGTATCTGTACTTGCATGACATTATTTCTCTATTTTATCATCCTGATGAAGTCTTATAAATAAAGACGAAACGTTGGTGTACACATAAAAAACATCCATTTTTTGGTTTTCCTTTTTCATTTTCCCATATATATATATATATATATATATATATATATATATATATATATATATATATATATATATATATATATATGCAGGGGTATGGTGACAATAAACAAGGGTGATGAAAACACCGAAAATACAAAACACCGACCTAATCTCTACCTGAAGGGAGCTGGGAAATATGTAACTTTTAGAAAAGTTACTGTTACTTAAATTACAGAGTAGACCGATGGTCTATAATAGCAATATATCAATGTTAAAATACGTGTTCGTGTAAAAAGAAGTAGAGACTTCTCAAAAAATTATCCTGATTATGTTTAGTAAATGTTGAATTTGTAGACGAATAGACGAAGCAGAAAACCACATTACACGTGAATACATCATACGAGCCCCAAAATAAAAGAACAGACACGACTGCATAGGGAAATAATTACAGTGTAAACTATGCAAATTACCTCATTTTGAACATGCATACAAATTGTACAAACATAAAACGATGACATTGCTGGAGGAAAAAAACAACAAATTATTTTGAAGCATTGAGATGCATACAAATAAGTTCATCCCAATCAAGGGGACTGGATGTCAAAATAATTAACAAAAAGGAAATACACTGCCAAATTAAATGTTTTACCGTCCAATCAAACACCATCATAAATATCAAAGAGACGGAGAAACGACGCAAACCCACAAAACTTGCCATAGAACTGAAACGAATATGTAACATTAACAAAGTCAATATCATATCAATATATGTATGACACTACGAACTCTCCCGAACAATCTGGAAAAAAATACAAGGAAAAATTAGAATCAAGGGGAATACTAAGACTATACAACGTACGGCAGTAAGGAGAGTTGCTTAAATCTTAAGGAAAATCCTCGAATACGGAAACCAACACACACAAACTACAAACACTAACAAGCAACATGCAACAGAAGCAAAACTAAAAGATGGAAGGAACACCACGTACACCCTAGGAAACTGAGACTGCAAAATATCTTATAAACTGGGTCCGCTTCCCACCACAAAAGAAATCAGCCTGCGTTGATACCACACAAAGTAGTCTTGAAGTGTCACGGAGGATAATAGGACCTAAGAAAGAACGCACTAATCAAACTTCCAGTGGATAAGTGCGAAGAGTACTAAGCCTTCTGTAGACTTATTGACACTAAATTCCGGGGAAGACTGATGCGTTGCCAGGGATAAAACAATTGTAAGCGGCTGTTTTTTATAATACAAAGTAATTTCCAAAAGTTATCAAAATAAGTCTAGAGTACTAGAAATCTAAGGGCACTTGTTGTCACCTGAACTCCAGGGAAGACTACCGGTTAATATCAGTGAGTAATCTCTTATCATGACCAGCGTTAGTATTTTGCGTGAGTACAAACACTAATAATAATAATAATAATAATAATAATAATAATAATAATAATAATCATAATAATAATAATAATAATAATAATAATAATAATAATAATAATAATAACATGTTTAATCGTTACCACCATATTTAAGTGTATTTACACCCTATTAAAGACAACTCCACCTGCTAGTATATCCATATAGATAATAGCTATTAAAGTGTCCATTGATTAATGTGTCTATTCATATGTCAACATTCGTATTATTTGAATCATAGCCGGCCTAATACGTTCTTGATTTCCCTGCCGGTCGTAGCACGTGACCAGACATTTCACTTGATTGGTCAAATAATGGTTGAAGAAAGACACACTAATCGCTGCTCATTGTCCTCTATTTCTTCTCGTTATCCGTCGCTTACTTCCGGCTATCAAGATGGCGGCCCAAATTGATGTCGAGTAATTCTCCTTTCATTAGTGATTTATTAAAAAGCGTTTGCACAAGAAGATCTGCCCAATGAATCCGACAGGTGTATCTGTCAATAAAGTGTCTTCTTTCTGCAAGTATTTAAACAGGAACGGATAATCTTAGGATATGTCAATTCAATCTGCGTTTCTATGTTTCTAACGTAAGATCAACACACAAAAGAGAATACTATTTCAAAGACTAGGGGGATTGACGAAAAACATCGATTTCTTTTAAATAACTTAAACAACCTTGAGTTAATAGAATAAGAAGTTAGAAGCATATGCCGGACTATGTCACAAGCGACATAACACTTTACATAACGATCCATCTTTGGCATATTAAAATACATACCGTAGTAATATTCTGACTCTTAGTATCAGAAGTGTTTCTGCAAAAGAATAATGATTCGTAAAAGATTGCATGTAAAAGGCGAACTAATACCATCAAAATAGTAATGTTCATATAAATGAAACGATAACAATATTATATATTTTCGTGCATGTAGTCAATTTAGTATATATATTTAAAGTAAAAGCATACCCACTTCCAAACAAGCAAACCTAAATAATCACGTATTCTAAAACGAGATAGCGGCGAAATAGTACAGATACCCATTTTTTTCGAATAAGAACCATTTTATGATTAGTGATATTATTTAAAATTGATGTAATTGTTATTTACCTAAAAATTTCAAACAATTGATAATCTAAACTATCACATGTCTAATTATGAGACGAAGCTAAATGTAGATTCTCGAGACAGATATCGTCATCAATGACGTCCACGTGTAAAACATTAGACGAAATCAACTTTCTGCCTTGAAGACAACAACAAAATGTTTTTTTACCGAAAAACTGTCGATGTTGCCCAATACAAACGACATATCGCGATAAGGACCATTGAGAACTGTAATAATATCATCAAGTACAGATTTGTTTTTCCTTTTCCTAATTTACTCAGCAATTACAAAAAATATTGTAAAAACATTAATTCAGCGACCACGATTCAATCACTATTTAACATTAACCTAAATATATATTTAACGCATGTTACACATGGTCGTCCCGACCTCGTCAGAGATATTGTTCATCAATTTCATTATACTGCATTTCATTCTAGCCGATTTTCCATCAAACTACTATATACCTTGTAAAACGTTGCTTTTTTCTGTCCGAATGTTCTGAAGTCACACTGACATGAGGCATACACATCCTCGATTCCGCTAGCATATAGCAAATCCATGTTGATTAAAAATGTGTTACATTAAAAATAAAATCCATTTTTACCAATCTCCCGTGTTTTAATCCCCATTCCCGAACAGGATATTAAAAATTTAATGGTTGTCTATCCACTTAAGATCTTGAGATCGACGGCACCTCTGAGGTTGTCTACCCATTTAGGTGGGAATATTAAAGATCAGGTCTGAGATACGTAGATAGACACACAGAAGTCACATGTAAGTTTTCCTTTATCATATTGAGTAGACGCCGTTTCCCTGCAAACAACACAAACTGCACACACACACACACACGTCATTACCGTGAGGAAGGTAACGGGAAGCGGCCGAAAATTATTTTTTTCTTTTAATTATAGTTTGTTTTTCCTTACGTGAACAAATACGAAAAAATACAATATATATATATATATATATATATACATATATATATATATATATATATATATATATATATATATATATATATATATATATATATATTATCTGTGTCATGAATGTAATGAACTAAATAATCTGGTTCGATCTTGGAATGAATTATATTTGAGATAACATGAAATCTACGTCGTTTTAACGCTAGCTCATTTAGCCATTGATGTTCGCTACGTCAGTAAATAGCTCGTATCAGTTCTGCCCCCATTTGATAAACGCACGTAAAACGACAGTTAACTTAGCTATTAATGACACACTTCGCCATAACATTTATTAGAAAATGGGGCGTTCATATATAAACATGACGCAACCTGTGTTTATATGCGAATTAGGAAATGTTCCAAGCGCAGAGTTATAGGCGATAAAGAGAACCGTACGCTTTCTCGGTTGGACAACAATGTGTGCAACATGAATTATTCGATCAAGGGGAAACGGGCCTTCCTTCTGCTGAAGGGCGTAATGGCTCTTTGTGTATACTACTTACTATCAGAACGAACGTTAAGATTAACTGTGTAAGTCTATCATAAACGCAGTGTAGAAGACCTCTAAAGGTTATTCTTTCTTCCTTAATCTCCGTAAACATGGATTATATTCAGTAGAGACATAAAGATTTTGAATGATTTTACGAACAACCCCACGTCTTACTTTGCTGTAAATACCCCGATTGATTTTCACGAAACGATATTTACATGACAATACACCTTTAAAATATTCAATATCTATTTTTTTTTGGGCCCTGTTTAAAGGGGCCGAAATCAAGACACGAACACGGTATGAAGTAGAAACAAGTGTATTTAGAAAATAGAGTACAGAGGAAAGAAATATGCGCCTGGTAAGTGGAGTTCGAACTATCTGACTAGATACCGGCGAGATATAATTGCCGTTGGCATTTATTGAGCAAAGAGGAAGAGTCCATGTTGTACATAGGTAAGTCACCATAACACCCTCCTCCCAAGTATTACCTCATCAGGAGAATTAATAACGTTTCCTTTTCGGGTCTATTACTATCAGATCCGTTTGTCTTCGCTTCCTTTTTGATTGTCTTGGTTCCGGAGCTGCCTGGGGGATCTCATTGTCAAAGGTGTCATATATAGTGTCTATAATTTCTTCTTCTTGGGGAGCGCTGTCGGTGTCGTCCGATAGTCGTTTTCTTAATTGATTAAAATGTCTCTTAAGAGAGAACTTATGGCCTTGAATTATGTATACCATATTTCCAATCCGCTTCTCAATTGTCCCCAGTGCCCAGCACGATTTATTATTTTTAAACATTTAAAAAAATATTTTTTTCGCATGGGACGTAACGTTTCCTTGGTACTGCATGTGTTCGTTCCGGTTTTGTCTATTTTGGCAGCAGTCTGTCAAAGACGGATCTGATCTTCGCTCAAACATTACCTAAGCAGGGGATAATGAAGATGGTGTATTCGTGTTTGGCGTGATCCTGTACACCTGGAATAACTGTTGTAAGGCTTGTTCTGTAAGAGTGACTCTAGTCTTCTTCAGGGCTCATTTCAGTGTATCAACAAAATGATCTGCTTGGCCATTTTATCTCGGTGGTATCCTGGTGTCGTAATATGTTCTATTTGGAACGTATCACAGAATTTGTTGAATTCAGCGGACGTGAACTGTGTTCCGTTGTAGCTGACTAAACAATCCACCACACCGAAACGAGCGAAAAATTCGTGGAGGAGGTTTATGGTTACTTCCGTAGTTGGTATTTTGCATCGGCACACTTCGGGCCATTTTGTGAAACTATCTATTACAATTAAATAGTTGAAACCGTCTAACGGGCCTGCGAAGTCTATATTGATTCTGGACCATGGTCGGTCTGTTTTTGGCCAAGGACTGTATTTAGTCGGAGGTGCCTTTGCTGCAAATGCACAGCCTTTGCATGTCTTCACGATTTTCTCGATATCCTGATCCATGTTAGGCCAGTACACGTAGCCGATCATCAAGCACTTCATTCTTGAAGTCCCTGGGTGGCCAACATGGAGATCCCTCAGAATTCTGCTTTGAAGAGTTTTGACGACTCTTTCACTATACAAGAATACCTCATCGCATAGGAAGAAAACGTCTGAAGTTTTTTGGTCCTTTTCAATTAATTTAGTCTTCGTCATCTTTATAAATTCGTAACTGAGGGCTTCCATTTTTATTTCGTGCAGTGACACGGGGAGTTTCCTTACTGTGTTCCGTAATGTTGAGTTAATTTTTCCTTCTGTTCGAAGGGAGGCAATCACAGTGTCTTCAAGGGGTTCACTATGCAGTGGAATGGGTCTTGATAATCCGTCAGCGTGACATATTTTTTTCGAGGGGAGGTATTCCATCTAAAAATTATAATTTAAAAAGAATGGCTCCCCACCTCTGCAGTCTGTTAGCTGTATGTACGGGTAGACCTTTTCTTTACCCAAAAATTGTGAGTAAAGGTTTATGATCCGTTTGTAAGGTGAACAAATCTACCGTCTATGTAACGGTGTAATTTCGAGACTGCAAATATAATCCCTAAAGACTTATTTTCTATTTTGGAGTAGTGCTTTTCTGCCGGCTGGGTGTTTTCCTTTAATTCACATTTTGCCGCCATCTTTTTGCATCGACACAGACCATTTGAAAAAACTTCTTGGAAGTTTTTTTTTTTCAAATCTTCTTTTAATTTATCTGCTTCGGTTGTCAAGCTTTCTTATTTTTGTCAAAAAGCGTAAGTGGGTAAATCCCATAGATTACAATGACTCATCCACTCTGCCCCTAATAAATTGCAAATGTTTTTTAACACCAACATTTTTAATTTTTTCGTTTTCCCGTTTAACCTAACGTTAGTTATAATCTCACTATCGAATTTTAATTTTCACCAGTCACCGCCCTGGCTACTTTGTTTTATTTTAACATGGTTGGTTTACTCAATCTTTTCTATGTCTGCAGGTTGATGATAGTTAAATCAGATCCGGGGTCTAAGTGTAACTTTATTCTTTCGTTAAGAATTTGTACTTGAACGTACTTCCTTATGTTTAGGCTATCCTGTTCGTCTGTTCTTGCGATTTTTATCCGGCTTTTAAATCCTACATTTGCTCTACAATGTGAGCTCTTGTGTCCGATTTTGTTACAAATTAAACAAGTTTTAAATCGGTAAATCCACATACTAATGAAGTAGACTCCGGCGCGAACAGGGGCTAGGTGGTAATTTGTTTTATTTTTTCTAGGGGAAATTTGTGTTTGGCGAAAAATGCGAATAGTCACTATTTTTGGATTGACCTGATTTTGAAGGAAAGTTAAGATATGATTTTTGTCGTACCTTTCTTATATGTGCTATACCCGATTCTTCTATGTCTTTTGAGTCTTGCTTCACGCTTACAAATCTCTCGCAGTCCTCTGCGACTTTTTGTAAGCTGATATCCGGCTCATTTTCTTGCTTATTCAGAACGCTGCGCCTTACTTAAGCGTATTTAGCAAGTATCAGTCCTTGCACAAAAATTAAACATTTGTAATCATCTGCACTTAATTCGGCAAGTTTGAAATCTGATGCGAAAGTCGTGTAATTCTCGCAATCTTTTCTCGTTAAATTTATGTACTTCCATCTTTTGTGAAAAAGAGAAATTTTGGGGCTAAACAACTCCGTCAATAACTTAACCGCTTCCGAGAAAGTGAAATCGCTGGTCTTACAGGGGTAATATATAGTCAACGAAATTTGAAGGGGGTGAATTAATGGGCATCCCCACTCTTGTCGTCATAGGTACCCCTAAGTGTTGACCCACTGTTATCTTTATAGTAGTGGGTTTTCTTTGTTGGCATTCAACGGTGAGGTGACCGACTTCCTCACTAGCCCAACAAACAGGCCTTCGTCCAGCCACAATTACTGGTAGTTTTTCTTCGCCTACTACCATATAGTATGGGATACTTTCAAAGGATTTCTTGTCAAGTAGTACTTCGAATGTCCATATCTATGGATGCTTATCCCAGGTTACAGACGTAATATCTCCATATTTAACGAAAAAATGCCCCTAAATGTTCCCCGTCCACATTGAACGGAACGTTGAAAACTGACACAGCTGTTCGCCGTTTTCCCATATATTCCATTCGGAGAATGTAGTCTTTGGTTATAATTTCCGTTTGCGATAGTTTCAAGCAAGTTTCTTCATTTGGAAACAAAGTGTTCCAAGTATTGTAACCTTTACATCTTATGATTCTGAATGGTCTATATCCTGCTGTTGATAGTAATTTCGCAAGAAGATCTGAAGACGATCTAATGACTTTTTTCGTCTATTTGTCACCGACAAACATGATAATACTTTTTTTTTTAATTTCCTCCAGTTTGGGAATGTCAACAAGTAAACCTGTATCAGTAACTAGATGCAAGCAGTTTTGCCTTCTGAATAAATTCACTGACATTCATCACAACTTTAGGAGGCTTACTCTATTCTGAGCATCCAGGAGTAGCCTCGGCCGGCCCCTTTTGCTCCTCGGTAATTTCCATAACGTCTTCCGGCTTCGGGCTACAAGTAGCCGTCGCCATTATGGTTATTAAACTTAACAACAAAAAAAAGCAACAAAAAAAACCAACAGTGGTTAAAAAAAAAGAAAAAAAAAGCTTCCCCACGAAAAACTCAGTCCAATAACAATAACAATAACGGCAGTGATAACAACAGCAACAAAGAATTCAACAATAATAACAAATGGTAACAAGGCAACAATATACTTAACAGTCGATATTTGAACGCAAGAAATGCACTCCGAGGATTAAGTTATCTTACTGGATACGATATTTATTCTGCATAAAGAATACAGAAATGCGGTACAAGGCCAAAAATGGGGGTGGGGAAAGATCGGTCTCCACTAACTTACTATGACTTGTCTAACTTGGCTTGTTTCATTCGTGACCATCATTCACCAAAATACCACATTCACCCTAAAATCATGCATCATACACCAAAAGAATTTATACCATGACTATCCTACTTAAAACCCATAATTACACAATATGAGATGGAGAATTTGGGTAATAAAATGTTATATACAAAAAGAAAATGAATTTATGTACAATGAAAAAAAAATCCCAGTGTTAGTATAAGAATCCCCCATTTCTAAGTTGTGGCAGATATGCGTATTTGCCTGTCGAAACGCGATGCAGGCCCAAACGCTTTATTTTCCCACCACTTTCGAAAATCTCGAAAGGTGACCTGCATCTCTGGGAAATCAGGCTATCTGTCACCTAATCGGGAAAGGGGTGGGTGAATTAAAAACTGAAATTGGAAAAAAAACAACGGGGGGGGGGGTAGGACGAAAAATAAAACGGGACCTTAATGAAATCATTCTTGCACTAGCTAAGTTATCAACAAAATATAATAGTCAAAAACGGGTCAACTTATTTAGCCTTAAACGGGACAAGACGGACCAAGATCAAATGTTCGTTGGAGAAACCCAAAATCTTTTGCCTAAGGCACGTCCAGATACCACTCCAGTCTAGCTCCTCTCACTCGACACAATCGTGCAACTGTCACCCATCTTTCACCAACATCTGTCGAAGGGAGTTTTGCCTTCTCGGCGTTAATGCGGATCTTCAGACGACACTTGAAAATTCGAACAATTTCGAGAGCAGCGAAGGTCTCACCGTCGTAGACAACTTTCATACTTTTCTGCCATATCACACTTCTCAACAATGCTAGTAAGCTATAGAATACAACACGTTTTTTTTCTATCATTTGTCGGAGCCCAATTGCTACATATATTAAACGGTTCCAGGTCGAAAGACGTTACATACAGTACGCGAACCATGGGGCCTGCAACTAACTTAATGAGCGGCACAACGATGCGGCAATAAACAAAGGCGTGACTAACAGTCTCGTCCTCGTCACCGCAACGACAACAAATAGGAGATGATTTGCATAATTCTCTCAAAGTTGGGGTTTTATGAATCGCTAGTTGCGGGGAAATATCAAAAGTAATGTTCGCCTCCTCCATCATACTCCAAACCCATTTTCCATCTTCTCCAGGTCGTATAACAGTTAATGACCGGCTGGCATTTGGGAAATTATAGGGATTTTCAATAGATTTGCCTCTAACTTCTGTAAAGGCCAATATTTTTTTAGGTCAGTGAAGTGGTGAACCTTCGCCCTGGTGATAACCTTTGTTGAAATCTTACATATATCTTCACCAGGGTAGAAGGGCTGTCTTTTCTACCCCTTTCCTTTGACGGGGACAGTAACAATTTCACAAGTTTGGGCCGGCGGAAGGGGGAAGATATATCGGTTTTCAACGGGGAGTGAGCCTTAGGGCGTACTTGAGAAACGGGGAAGGGGTAGGGAGCAATTGTGATTTTTTAGGGGAAGCAGGGGTGTGTGTCTCGGAGTCTGTTGTGGGGAGGCGAACGGGGAGGGGCTTAGGGTGGTGATCCTTGCTTTTTGGGGGCAGGGCTGAGAGGTATCATTTTTTATTCCCTTTCTTTTATAGTGGGGACTGGGGGCGGCATCTTGTGTGGTGAGGTCTTTTTGGGGGGTGGAGAAATAGGTGTTGTTGGGGGTATATATATAGGGTCTTGAGTTTTGGACGGGGAGTTAGGGCTGAGCTTTGCTTCCTCTCTAAGTTTTTTGTTAAGGTTGACTGCGTAGACATATGGTTCTTTCCCTGGATCCTTTGACATTTTAATTTCTTCCTCCGCCTCCATCCTTAATTGCTCCAGGGCGAGCCTTCCAGGTGTTTTCTTCCCCGTTACTACAGTCCACATCTCCCCTTTTTCATAATCGGCGTCGAATTCCGCGAAATCTTTTTCAATGTCTGGCTTTGTCTTTTTAGGGAGGGACTCTATCAGCGGATATCCAATTTTAGGACAAAGATGTGTCCCAACGTGATTTTTGGGGTTGTTGACTGCTTTTTTCGTTCTGGGCAGTCGAATGTGAGATGCCTTATGGCCTTACATCTCCAACATGCCGGTTTTCCTCCTGCGACAATAACCGGAATTTCGAGATAATACGGTATCTCATAACAAGTTTTTTGGTCGATAAGTATGTAAAAATTCAATAGGAAGAGATACTGATCGCACGTCACTGATATTAGCTCTCCATATATTGTAAAAAAGCTCCGATGTAAGCGCCTTCAATATAGAAGGGGACATTGAACACATATATCGTAGTCCTCCGTCTTCCAAGATGTTCCATTCGTAGTACATACTCTGATGTAATAATCTCTTTTTTCGCGAGTGTCATACACTCGTCCTCTGATGCAAAAAGTGAACACCAGTTGTTATGTCCTCGTGTTTTGATTATTTTAACCGGTCTATGACCGACCGAAGCTAAAAGCTTAGTTATAATTTCTACAGAGGCCCTTACGGCTCTTTAAATTTTCCTGTCCATAACGAACATCGTAAGGGTTTTCTTTTGAATCTTCTTTTTATTGATGGGTCACTACGTTTTATTGTTGGGTCACTACGTTTTATTGTTGGGTCACTACGATTGATGGTTAAGTCACTACTTTTTATGGTTTAAACACTGTTTTATCGTTGGGTCACAACTTCTTATTGCTGGGTCACCATTTTTTATGGTAGGGTCACTACGTTTTATTGTTGGGTCACCACATTTTTTCGTTGGGTTACTACGTTTTATTGTTTGGTCATTACGTTTTATGGTTAGGTTACTACGTTGTATTGTTGGGTCACCACTTTTTATAGTTTGGTCCCGACGTTTTATTGTTGGGTCACTACGTTTTATTGCTGGGTCACCACTTTTTATTGTTGGGTCACCACTTTTATTGTTAGTCACCACGTTTTATGGTTGGGTAACCACTTTTTTTTGCTGGGTCACTACGTTTTTATTGTTGGGCAACTATTTTGTATCGCTGAGTAACTACGTTTCATTGTTAGGTCACTACGATTTATTGTTAGGTCACTACGTTTTATTGTTGGGTCATCACTTTTTATAGTTGGGTCACTACGTTTTATTGTTGGGTCAACACATTTTATGGTTTGGTCACTACGATTTATTGTTAGGTCACCACTTTTTATTGTTGGGTCACCACTTTTTATTGCTGGGGCACTACGCTTTAATGTTGGGTCACAACGTTTTATTGCTGAATCACTACGTATTATTGTTGGGTCACCACTTTTTATGGTTGGGTCACTACGTTTCATTGTTGGGTCACTACGATTTATGGTTAGGCCACTACGTTTTTTTGTTAGATCTCCACTTTTTATTGCTGGGTATCCACTCCATATTGCTGGGGCACCACTTTTATGGTTGGTGACTACGTTTTATTATAGGTCACTACGCTTTATTGTTGGGTCACTGAGTTTTATTGTTGGGTCACCACGTTTTATTGTTGGGTCACAACTTTATTGAAGAGTCGCCACTATTTATGGTTTGGTCACTACGTTTTATTGTTGGGTCAGTACGTTTTATGGTTAGGTCACTACGTTTCATTGTTGGGTCACCAAGTTTTATGGTTGGGTCACCACTTTTTATGGTGGGGTCACAACTTTATATTGTTTAGTTACTACGTTTTATGGTTTTGGCCACTACGTTTTATGGTTAGGTCACTACGTTTTATTGTTAGGTCACCACTTTTTATGGTTGGGAAACTACGTTTGATGGTTAAGTCACTACGTTTTATTGCTAGGTCACCACTTTTTATGGTTGGGTCACTACGTTTTATGGTTAAGTCACTACGTTTTATTGTTGGGTCACCACTTTTTTTAGTCTGGTCACTACGTTTTATTGTTGGATTACTACGTTTTATTGTTGGGTCACCACTTTATTGTTGGGTCACAACGTTTTATTGTTGGGTCCCCACTTTTTATGGTTCGGTCACTACGTTTTATTATTGGGTCACCACATTTTTTGGTTGGGTCACTACGTTTTATGGTTAGGTCACTACGTTTTATCGTTAGTTCACCACTTTTTATTGTTGGGTCACGATTTTATTGTTATGTCACCACTTTTTTGGTTGGGTCACCACTTTTTATTGTTTAGTCATAACGTTTTATTGCTAGGTCCCTACGTTTTATTGTTGGGTCACCACTTTTTATGGTTGGGTCACTACGTTTTATTGTTGGGTGACTACGTTTATTGGTTAGGTCACTACGTTTTATTGTTGTGGCACCAATTTTTATGGTTTTATCACTGTTTTACTGTTGGGTCACCACTTTTTATTGCTGGGAAACCACTTTTTATGGTCGGGTCACTACGTTTTATGGTAAAGTCACTACGTTTTATTGTTGGGTCACCACTTTTTTAAGTTGGGTCAACACTTTATTGTTGGGTCACTACGTTTTAATGTTGGATCACCACGTTTTATTGCTGGGTCACTACGTTTTATTGTGTGGTCACCACTTTTTATGGTTGGGTCACTACGTTTTTTTGTTGGGTCACCACTTTTTATTGTTGGGTCACCGCTTTTTATTGATGGGTCACAACTTTTATTGTTGGGTCACTACTTTTTATGGTTGTGTCACTACGTTTTATTGTTGGGTCACCACATTTTTGGGGTAGGGGTCACTACGTTTTATGGTTATGTCACTACGTTTTATGGTAAGGTCACTACTTTTTATGGTTTTATCACTATGTTTTATCGTTGGGTCACCACTTTTTATTGCTGGGTCACCACTTTTTATTGCTTGGTCACAACTTTTTATGGTTGGGTCACTACGTTTTATTGTTGGGTCACCACATTTTTTGGTTGGGTCACTACGTTTTATGGTTCGGTCACTAGGTTTTCTTGTTTAGTCACTACGTTTTATTGATGGGTCACTACGTTTTATTGTTGGGTCACCACTTTTTATGGTTTAATAACTACGTTTTATTGTTGGGTCACCACTTTATTTTTGGGTAACCACTTTTTATTGTTTGGTTCCTTACGTTTTATTGCTGGGTCACTACGTTTTATGGTTGGGTCACTACGTTTTATTGTTGGGTCACTACGTTTTATAGTTAGGTCACTACGTTTTATTGTTGGGTAACCACTTTTTATTGTTTAAAAACTATGTTTTATCGTTGGGTCACCACTTTTTATTGCTGGGTCACCACTGTTTTTGGTTGGGTCACCACTTTATTGTTGGGTCACTACGTTTTAATGTTGGGTCACCACGTTTTATTGCTGGGTCACTAGGTTTTATTGTTAGGTCACCACATTTTATGGTTGGGTCACTACGTTTTATGGTTGGGTCACCACTTTTTATTGTTGGGTCACCGCTTTTTATTGATGGGTCACCAATTTTATTGTTGGGTCACCACTTTTTATGGTTGGGTCACTACGTTTTATTGTTGGGTCACCACATTTTTGGGGTGGGGTCACTACGTTTTATGGTTATGTCACTACGTTTTATGGTTAGGTCACTACGTTTTATGGTTATGTCACTACGTTTTATGGTTAGGTCACTACGTTTTATCGTTAGGTCACTACTTTTTATTGTTGGGTCACCGCTTTTTATTGATGGGTCACCACTTTTATTGTTGGGTCACCACTTTTTATGGTTGGGTCACTACGTTTTATTGTTGGGTCACCACATTTTTGGAGTGAGGTCACTACGTTTTCTGGTTAGGTCACTACGTTTTATTGTTGGGTCACCACGTTTTATTGCTGGGTCACTAGGTTTTATTGTTAGGTCACCACATTTTTGGGGTGGGGTCACTACGTTTTATGGTTAGGTCACTACTTTTTATGGTTTTATCACTATGTTTTATCGTTGGGTCACCACTTTTTATTGCTGGGTCACCACTTTATTTTTGGGTCACTACTTTTCATTGTTGTGTCCTTACGTTTTATTGCTGGGTCACTACGTTTTATTGTTGGGTCACCACGTTTTATTGCTGGGTCACTAGGTTTTATTGTTAGGTCACCACTTTTTATGGTTGGGTCACTACGTTTTATGGTTGGGTCACCACTTTTTATTGTTGGGTCACCGCTTTTTATTGATGGGTCACCACTGTTATTGTTGGGTCACCACTTTTTATGGTTGGGTCACTACGTTTTATTGTTGGGTCACCACATTTTTGGGGTAGGGTCACTACGTTTTATGGTTAGGTCACTACTTTTTATGGTTTTATCACTATGTTTTATCGTTGGGTCACCACTTTTTATTGCTGGGTCACCACTTTTTATTGCTTGGTCACCACTTTTTATGGTTGGTTACTACGTTTTATTGTTGGGTCGCCACATTTTTTGGTTGGGTCACTACGTTTTATGGTTCGGTCACTACGTTTTATTGTTGGGTCACCACTTTTTATGGTTCGGTCACTACGTTTTATTGTTTGGTCACTACGTTTTATGGTTAGGTCACTATGTTTTATCGTTAGGTCACCACTTTTTATTTCTGGGTCACTACTTTTTATGGTTGGGTCACTACGTTTTATGGTAAAGTCACTACGTTTTATTGTTGGGTCACCACTTTTTTTGGTTGGGTCACCACTTTATTGTTGGGTCACCACGTTTTATTGCTGGGTCACTAGGTTTTATTGTTAGGTCACAACTTTTTATGGTTGTGTCACTACGTTTTATGGTTAGGTCACCACTTTTTATTGTTGGGTCACCGCTTTTTATTGATGGGTCACCACTTTTATTGTTGGGTAACCACTTTTTTTGGTTGTGTCACTACGTTTTTTTGTTGGGTCACCACATTTTTGGGGTGGGGTCACTACGTTTGATTGTTATGTCACTACGTTTTATGGTTAGGTCACTACTTTTTATGGTTTTATCACTATGTTTTATCGTTGGGTCACCACTTTTTATTGCTGGGTCACCACTTTTTATTGCTTGGTCACTACTTTTTATGGTTGGGTCACTACGTTTTATTGTTGGGTCGCCACATTTTTTGGTTGGGTCACTACGTTTTATTGTTGGGTCGCCACATTTTATAGTGGGTCACTACGTATTATTGCTGGGGCACTACGTTTTATGGTTGGGTCACTACGTTTTATTGTTAGGTCACTACGATTTATGGTTAGGTCACTACTTTTTATGGTTTAAACTCTATGTTTTATCGTTGGATCACAACTTTTTATTGCTGGGTCACCACTTTTTATGGTTGGGTCACTACGTTTAATTGTTGGGTCACCACATTTATTGGTTGGGTCACTACGTTTCATTGTTTGGTCACTACGTTTTATGGTTAGGTCACTACGTTTTATTTTTGGCTCACCACTTTTTAGGGTAGGGTCACCACTTTTATTGTTGGGTCACCCCTTTTTATGGTTGGTCACTACGTTTTATTGTTGGGTCACCACTGTTTATGGTTGGGTCACTACGTTTTATTGTTTAGTCACTACGTTTTATGGTTAGGTCACTACGTTTTATTTTTGGGTCACCACTTTTTATAGTTGGGTCGCCACTTTTATTGTTTGGTCACCACTTTTTAGGGTTGGGTCACCACTTTTATTGTTGGGTCACCACTTTTTATGGTTTAATCACTATGTTTTATCGTTAGGTAACCACTTTTTATTGCTGGGTCACAACGTTTTATGGTAAAGTCACTACGTTTGATTGTTGGGTCACCACTTTATTTTTGGGTCACCACTTTTTATTGTTGGGTCCCTACGTTTGTTTGCTGGGTCACTACGTTTTATTGTTGGGTCACCACTTTTTATGGTTGGTCACTACGTTTTATTGTTGGGTCACCACTGTTTATGGTTGGGTCACTACGTTTTATTGTTTAGTCACTACGTTTTATGGTTAGGTAACTACGTTTTATTTTTGGGTCACCACTTTTTATGGTTGGGTCGCCACTTTTATTGTTTGGTTTCAACTTTTTAGGGTTGGGTCACCACTTTTATTGTTGGGTCACCACTTTTTATTGTTTAATCACTATGTTTTATCGTTAGGTAACCACTTTTTATTGCTGGGTCACAACGTTTTATGGTAAAGTCACTACGTTTGATTGTTGGGTCACCACTTTATTTTTGGGTCACCACTTTTTATTGTTGGGTCCCTACGTTTTATTGCTGGGTCACTACGTTTTATTGTTGGGTCACCACTTTTTATGGTTGGGTCACTACGTTTTATTGTTGGGTCATTACGTTTTATGGTTAGGTAACCACTTTTATTGTTGGGTCATTACTTTTTATGGTTGGGTCACTAGGTTTTATTGTTGGGTCACCACATTTTTTAGTTGGGTCACTACGTTTTATTGTTTGTTCACTACGTTTTATGGTTAGGTCACTACGTTTTATTGTTGGGTCACCACTTTTTATGGTTGGGTACTTACGTTTTATTCTTGAGTCACCACTTTTTATGGTTTAATCACTATGTTTTTTCATTAGATAACCACTTTTTATTGCTGGGTCACCACTTTTTATGGTTGGGTCACTACGTTTTATTGTTCGGTCACCACTAGTTTTTGTTGGGTCACCACGTTTTATTGTTGGGTCACCACTTTATTTGTGGGTCACTACTTTTTATTGTTGGGTCACTACTTTTTTAATGTTGGGTCACCACGTTTTATTGCTATGTCACTATGTTTTATTGTTAAGTCATCACTTTTTATGGTTGGGTCACTACGTTTTATGGTTTGGTCACCACTTTTTATTGTTGGGTCACCTGTTTTTATTGCTGGGTTACAACTTTTAATGTTGAGTCACCACTTTTTATGGTTAGGTCACTACTTTTTATTGCTGGGTCACCACTTTTTTGGTTGGGTCACCACTTTATTGTTGGGTCACCACTTTTTTGGTTGGGTCACCACGTTTTATTGCTGGGTCACCTCTTTTTTGGTTGGGTCACCACGTTTTATTGCTGGGTAATCACGTTTTATGGTTGGATCACTACGTTTTATTGTTGGGTCACTACGATTTATGGTTAGGTCACTACTTTTTATGGTTTAAACACTATGTTTTATCGTTCGGTCACAACTTTGTATTGCTGGGTCACCACTTTTTATGGTTGGGTCACTACGTTTTTTTGTTAGATCTCCACTTTTTATTGCTGGGTATCCACTCCATATTGCTGGGGCACCACTTTTATGGTTGGTGACTACGTTTTATTATAGGTCACTACGCTTTATTGTTGGGTCACTGAGTTTTATTGTTGGGTCACCACGTTTTATTGTTGGGTCACAACTTTATTGAAGAGTCGCCACTATTTATGGTTTGGTCACTACGTTTTATTGTTGGGTCAGTACGTTTTATGGTTAGGTCACTACGTTTCATTGTTGGGTCACCAAGTTTTATGGTTGGGTCACCACTTTTTATGGTGGGGTCACAACTTTATATTGTTTAGTTACTACGTTTTATGGTTTTGGCCACTACGTTTTATGGTTAGGTCACTACGTTTTATTGTTAGGTCACCACTTTTTATGGTTGGGAAACTACGTTTGATGGTTAAGTAACTACGTTTTATTGCTAGGTCACCACTTTTTATGGTTGGGTCACTACGTTTTATGGTTAAGTCACTACGTTTTATTGTTGGGTCACCACTTTTTTTAGTCTGGTCACTACGTTTTATTGTTGGATTACTACGTTTTATTGTTGGGTCACCACTTTATTGTTGGGTCACAACGTTTTATTGTTGGGTCCCCACTTTTTATGGTTCGGTCACTACGTTTTATTATTGGGTCACCACATTTTTTGGTTGGGTCACTACGTTTTATGGTTAGGTCACTACGTTTTATCGTTAGTTCACCACTTTTTATTGTTGGGTCACGATTTTATTGTTATGTCACCACTTTTTTGGTTGGGTCACCACTTTTTATTGTTTAGTCATAACGTTTTATTGCTAGGTCCCTACGTTTTATTGTTGGGTCACCACTTTTTATGGTTGGGTCACTACGTTTTATTGTTGGGTGACTACGTTTATTGGTTAGGTCACTACGTTTTATTGTTGTGGCACCAATTTTTATGGTTTTATCACTGTTTTACTGTTGGGTCACCACTTTTTATTGCTGGGAAACCACTTTTTATGGTCGGGTCACTACGTTTTATGGTAAAGTCACTACGTTTTATTGTTGGGTCACCACTTTTTTAAGTTGGGTCAACACTTTATTGTTGGGTCACTACGTTTTAATGTTGGATCACCACGTTTTATTGCTGGGTCACTACGTTTTATTGTGTGGTCACCACTTTTTATGGTTGGGTCACTACGTTTTTTTGTTGGGTCACCACTTTTTATTGTTGGGTCACCGCTTTTTATTGATGGGTCACAACTTTTATTGTTGGGTCACTACTTTTTATGGTTGTGTCACTACGTTTTATTGTTGGGTCACCACATTTTTGGGGTAGGGGTCACTACGTTTTATGGTTATGTCACTACGTTTTATGGTAAGGTCACTACTTTTTATGGTTTTATCACTATGTTTTATCGTTGGGTCACCACTTTTTATTGCTGGGTCACCACTTTTTATTGCTTGGTCACAACTTTTTATGGTTGGGTCACTACGTTTTATTGTTGGGTCACCACATTTTTTGGTTGGGTCACTACGTTTTATGGTTCGGTCACTAGGTTTTCTTGTTTAGTCACTACGTTTTATTGATGGGTCACTACGTTTTATTGTTGGGTCACCACTTTTTATGGTTTAATAACTACGTTTTATTGTTGGGTCACCACTTTATTTTTGGGTAACCACTTTTTATTGTTTGGTTCCTTACGTTTTATTGCTGGGTCACTACGTTTTATGGTTGGGTCACTACGTTTTATTGTTGGGTCACTACGTTTTATAGTTAGGTCACTACGTTTTATTGTTGGGTAACCACTTTTTATTGTTTAAAAACTATGTTTTATCGTTGGGTCACCACTTTTTATTGCTGGGTCACCACTGTTTTTGGTTGGGTCACCACTTTATTGTTGGGTCACTACGTTTTAATGTTGGGTCACCACGTTTTATTGCTGGGTCACTAGGTTTTATTGTTAGGTCACCACATTTTATGGTTGGGTCACTACGTTTTATGGTTGGGTCACCACTTTTTATTGTTGGGTCACCGCTTTTTATTGATGGGTCACCAATTTTATTGTTGGGTCACCACTTTTTATGGTTGGGTCACTACGTTTTATTGTTGGGTCACCACATTTTTGGGGTGGGGTCACTACGTTTTATGGTTATGTCACTACGTTTTATGGTTAGGTCACTACGTTTTATGGTTATGTCACTACGTTTTATGGTTAGGTCACTACGTTTTATCGTTAGGTCACTACTTTTTATTGTTGGGTCACCGCTTTTTATTGATGGGTCACCACTTTTATTGTTGGGTCACCACTTTTTATGGTTGGGTCACTACGTTTTATTGTTGGGTCACCACATTTTTGGAGTGAGGTCACTACGTTTTCTGGTTAGGTCACTACGTTTTATTGTTGGGTCACCACGTTTTATTGCTGGGTCACTAGGTTTTATTGTTAGGTCACCACATTTTTGGGGTGGGGTCACTACGTTTTATGGTTAGGTCACTACTTTTTATGGTTTTATCACTATGTTTTATCGTTGGGTCACCACTTTTTATTGCTGGGTCACCACTTTATTTTTGGGTCACTACTTTTCATTGTTGTGTCCTTACGTTTTATTGCTGGGTCACTACGTTTTATTGTTGGGTCACCACGTTTTATTGCTGGGTCACTACGTTTTATGGTTGGGTCACCACTTTTTATTGTTGGGTCACCGCTTTTTATTGATGGGTCACCACTGTTATTGTTGGGTCACCACTTTTTATGGTTGGGTCACTACGTTTTATTGTTGGGTCACCACATTTTTGGGGTAGGGTCACTACGTTTTATGGTTAGGTCACTACTTTTTATGGTTTTATCACTATGTTTTATCGTTGGGTCACCACTTTTTATTGCTGGGTCACCACTTTTTATTGCTTGGTCACCACTTTTTATGGTTGGTTACTACGTTTTATTGTTGGGTCGCCACATTTTTTGGTTGGGTCACTACGTTTTATGGTTCGGTCACTACGTTTTATTGTTGGGTCACCACTTTTTATGGTTCGGTCACTACGTTTTATTGTTTGGTCACTACGTTTTATGGTTAGGTCACTATGTTTTATCGTTAGGTCACCACTTTTTATTTCTGGGTCACTACTTTTTATGGTTGGGTCACTACGTTTTATGGTAAAGTCACTACGTTTTATTGTTGGGTCACCACTTTTTTTGGTTGGGTCACCACTTTATTGTTGGGTCACCACGTTTTATTGCTGGGTCACTAGGTTTTATTGTTAGGTCACAACTTTTTATGGTTGTGTCACTACGTTTTATGGTTAGGTCACCACTTTTTATTGTTGGGTCACCGCTTTTTATTGATGGGTCACCTCTTTTATTGTTGGGTAACCACTTTTTTTGGTTGTGTCACTACGTTTTTTTGTTGGGTCACCACATTTTTGGGGTGGGGTCACTACGTTTGATTGTTATGTCACTACGTTTTATGGTTAGGTCACTACTTTTTATGGTTTTATCACTATGTTTTATCGTTGGGTCACCACTTTTTATTGCTGGGTCACCACTTTTTATTGCTTGGTCACTACTTTTTATGGTTGGGTCACTACGTTTTATTGTTGGGTCGCCACATTTTTTGGTTGGGTCACTACGTTTTATTGTTGGGTCGCCACATTTTATAGTGGGTCACTACGTATTATTGCTGGGGCACTACGTTTTATGGTTGGGTCACTACGTTTTATTGTTAGGTCACTACGATTTATGGTTAGGTCACTACTTTTTATGGTTTAAACTCTATGTTTTATCGTTGGATCACAACTTTTTATTGCTGGGTCACCACTTTTTATGGTTGGGTCACTACGTTTAATTATTGGGTCACCACATTTATTGGTTGGGTCACTACGTTTCATTGTTTGGTCACTACGTTTTATGGTTAGGTCACTACGTTTTATTTTTGGCTCACCACTTTTTAGGGTAGGGTCACCACTTTTATTGTTGGGTCACCCCTTTTTATGGTTGGTCACTACGTTTTATTGTTGGGTCACCACTGTTTATGGTTGGGTCACTACGTTTTATTGTTTAGTCACTACGTTTTATGGTTAGGTCACTACGTTTTATTTTTGGGTCACCACTTTTTATAGTTGGGTCGCCACTTTTATTGTTTGGTCACCACTTTTTAGGGTTGGGTCACCACTTTTATTGTTGGGTCACCACTTTTTATGGTTTAATCACTATGTTTTATCGTTAGGTAACCACTTTTTATTGCTGGGTCACAACGTTTTATGGTAAAGTCACTACGTTTGATTGTTGGGTCACCACTTTATTTTTGGGTCACCACTTTTTATTGTTGGGTCCCTACGTTTGTTTGCTGGGTCACTACGTTTTATTGTTGGGTCACCACTTTTTATGGTTGGTCACTACGTTTTATTGTTGGGTCACCACTGTTTATGGTTGGGTCACTACGTTTTATTGTTTAGTCACTACGTTTTATGGTTAGGTAACTACGTTTTATTTTTGGGTCACCACTTTTTATGGTTGGGTCGCCACTTTTATTGTTTGGTTTCAACTTTTTAGGGTTGGGTCACCACTTTTATTGTTGGGTCACCACTTTTTATTGTTTAATCACTATGTTTTATCGTTAGGTAACCACTTTTTATTGCTGGGTCACAACGTTTTATGGTAAAGTCACTACGTTTGATTGTTGGGTCACCACTTTATTTTTGGGTCACCACTTTTTATTGTTGGGTCCCTACGTTTTATTGCTGGGTCACTACGTTTTATTGTTGGGTCACCACTTTTTATGGTTGGGTCACTACGTTTTATTGTTGGGTCATTACGTTTTATGGTTAGGTAACCACTTTTATTGTTGGGTCATTACTTTTTATGGTTGGGTCACTAGGTTTTATTGTTGGGTCACCACATTTTTTAGTTGGGTCACTACGTTTTATTGTTTGTTCACTACGTTTTATGGTTAGGTCACTACGTTTTATTGTTGGGTCACCACTTTTTATGGTTGGGTACTTACGTTTTATTCTTGAGTCACCACTTTTTATGGTTTAATCACTATGTTTTTTCATTAGATAACCACTTTTTATTGCTGGGTCACCACTTTTTATGGTTGGGTCACTACGTTTTATTGTTCGGTCACCACTAGTTTTTGTTGGGTCACCACGTTTTATTGTTGGGTCACCACTTTATTTGTGGGTCACTACTTTTTATTGTTGGGTCACTACTTTTTTAATGTTGGGTCACCACGTTTTATTGCTATGTCACTATGTTTTATTGTTAAGTCATCACTTTTTATGGTTGGGTCACTACGTTTTATGGTTTGGTCACCACTTTTTATTGTTGGGTCACCTGTTTTTATTGCTGGGTTACAACTTTTAATGTTGAGTCACCACTTTTTATGGTTAGGTCACTACTTTTTATTGCTGGGTCACCACTTTTTTGGTTGGGTCACCACTTTATTGTTGGGTCACCACTTTTTTGGTTGGGTCACCACGTTTTATTGCTGGGTCACCTCTTTTTTGGTTGGGTCACCACGTTTTATTGCTGGGTAATCACGTTTTATGGTTGGATCACTACGTTTTATTGTTGGGTCACTACGATTTATGGTTAGGTCACTACTTTTTATGGTTTAAACACTATGTTTTATCGTTCGGTCACAACTTTGTATTGCTGGGTCACCACTTTTTATGGTTGGGTCACTACGTTTAATTGTTGGGTCACCACATTTTTTGGTTCGGTCACTACGTTTTATTGTTGTGTCACTACGTTTTATGCTTAGGTCACTACGTTTTATTGTTGGGTAACAACTTTTTATAGTTGGGTCAATACATTTTATTGTTGGGTCACTACGTTTTATCGTAGGGTCACCACTTTTTATTGCTGGGTCACCACTTTTATTGTTGGGTCACTACGTTTTATTGTTGGGTCACCACATTTTTTAGTTGGGTCACTACGTTTTATTGTTTGGTCACTACGTTTTATGGTTAGGTCACCACTTTATTTGTTGGGTAACCACTTTATTGTTGTGTCACTACTTTTTATTGTTAGGTAACTACGTTTTATTCTGGGTCACAACTTTTATTGTTGGGTCACCTCATTTTTCGGTTGTGTCCCTACGTTTTATTGTTTGGTCACTACGTTTAATGGTTTGGTCACTACGTTTTATTGTTGGGTCACCACCTTTTATTGTTGGGTCACTACGTTTCATTGTTGGGTCACTATGTTTTATTTCTGGGTCATCACTTTTTATTGTTGGGTCACGATTTTATTGTTAGGTCACCACTGTTTATTGTTGGGTCACCATTTTTTTGGTAGGGTCACCACGTTTTATTGCTGGGTCACAATTTTTTATGGTTTGGTCACTACGTTTGGTTGTTGGGTCACAACATTGTTTGGTTTGGTCACTACGTTTTATTGTTTGGTCACTACGTTTTATGGTAAGGTCACTACGTTTTATTGTGCGGTCACCACTTTTTATAGTTGGGTCACTACCTACGTTTTATTGTTGGGTCACTACGTTTTTATGTTGGGTCACCACGTTTTATTGTTGGGTCACTACGTTTTATTGTTGGGTCACCACTTTTTATGGTTGGTCACTACGTTTTATGGTTGGGTCACTAGGTTTTTTTGTTGGGGCACTACGATTTATGGTTAGGTCTACGTTTTATTGTTGGGTCACCACTTTTTATTGTTGGGTGACCCGTTTTAATTGCTGGGTCACACTATTCATTGCTGGGTCACCATTGTATTGTTGGTCACCACTTATTATTGTTGGGTCACCACTTTTTAATGTTGGATCACCACTTTTTATTGCTGGGTCACTACGTTTTATTCTTGGGTCACTACGATTCATGGTTTGATCACCACTTTTATTGTTGGGTCACCACATTTTTTGGTTTGGTCCCTACGTTTTCTTGTTTGGTCACTACGTCTAAAAGTTAGGTCACTACGTTTTATTGTTGGGTCACAACCTTTTATGGTTGGGTCACCACGTTTTATTGTTGGGTCACTATGTTTTATTTCTGGGTCACCACTTTTTATTGTTGGGTCACGATTTTGTTGTTAGGTCACCACTGTTTATTGTTGGGTCACCACTTTTTTGGTTGGTTCACCACGTTTTATATGCTGGGTCACCACTTTTTATGGTTGGGTCACTACGTTTTATTGTTGAGTCACAACATTTTTTGGTTGGGTCACTACGTTTTATTGATTGGTCACTACGTTTTATGGATTGGTCACTACGTTTTATTGTTGGGTCACCACTTTTTATAGTTGGGTCACTACGTTTTATTGTTGGGTCACTACGTGTTATTCTGAGTCACCGCTTTTTATTGCTGGGTCGCTACGTTTTATTGTTGGGTCACCACTTTTTAATGTTGGGTCATTACGTTTAAGGAAGGGTCACTACCTTTTATTGTTGGGTCACTACGATTTATGGTTACGTCACTACGTTTTATTGTTGGGTTACATCTTTTTTTATGGTTTAATCACTATGTTTTATCGTTGGGTAACCATTTTGTATTGCTTGGTCACCACCTTTATTGTTGGGGCATCACTATTTATTGTTGGGTCACTACGTTTTATTGTTGGGCCCCAACATTTTTTGGTTTAGTCACTACGTTTTATAGTCTCGGTCACCACTTTTTATGGTTGGTTACTACGTTTTATGGTTTGGTCATTACGTGTTATTGCTGGCTCACCACTTTTTATTGTTGTCACGATTTTATTGTTGGGTCACCACTGTTAATTGTTGGGCCACAACCTGTTTGGTTGGATCACAACGTTTTAGTTCTGGGTCACGATTTTTTATGGTAGGGTCACTACGTTTTATTGTTGGGTCACAACATTGTTTGGTTTGGTCACTACGTTTTATTGTTTGGTCACTACGTTTTATGGTAAGGTCACTACGTTTTATTGTGCGGTCACCACTTTTTATAGTTGGGTCACCACGTTTTATTGTTGGGTCACTACGTTTTATTGTTGGGTCACCACTTTTTATGGTTGGTCACTACGTTTTATGGTTGGGTCACGAGGTTTTTTTGTTGGGGCACTACGATTTATGGTTAGGTCACTACGTTTTATTGTTGGGTCACCACTTTTTATTGTTGGGTGACCCGTTTTAATTGCTGGGTCACACTTTTTATTGCTGGGTCACTACGTTTTATTCTTGGGTCACTACGATTTATGGTTAGATCACCACGTGTTATTGGTCGGTCACCAGTTTTATTGTTGGGTCACCACATTTTTTGGTTGGGTCCCTACGTTTTATTGTTTGGTCACTACGTCTAATGGTTAGGTCACTAGGTTTTATTGTTAGGTCACAACCTTTTATGGTTGGGTCACCACGTTTTATTGTTGGGTCACTATGTTTTATTTCTGGGTCACCACTTTTTATTGTTGGGTCACGATTTTATTGTTAGGCTACCACTGTTTATTGTTGGGTCACCACTTTATTGGTTGGGTCACCACGTTTTATTGCTGGGTCACCACTTTTTATGGTTGGGTCACTACGTTTTATTGTTGGGTCACAACATTTTTTGGTTGGGTCACTAAGTTTTATTGTTTGGTCACTACGTTTTATGGTTAGGTCACTACGTTTTATTGTAGAGTCACCACTTTTTATAGTTGGGTCACTACGTTTTATTGTTGGGTCACTACGTTTTATTGCTTAGTCACCACTTTTTATTGTTGGGTCACCACCTTTTATTGTTGGGTCACTACGTTTTTATGTTGGGTCACCACGTTTTATTGCTGGGTCACTACGTTTTATTGTTGGGTCACCATTTTTTAATGGTTGGGTCACTACGTTTTATGGTTGGATCACTACGTTTTTGGGTTGGGTCACTACGATTTATGGTTAGGTCACTACGTTTTATTGTTGGGTCACCACTTTTTATTGTTGGGTCACCCGTTTTTATTGCTGGGTCACTACTTTTTATTGCTGGGTCACTACTTTTTATTGTTGGGTCACCATTGTATTGTTGGTCACAACTTATTATTGTTGGGTCACCACTTTTTAATGTTGGGTCACCACTTTTTATTGCTGGGTCACTACGTTTTATTCTTGGGTCACTACGATTCATAGTTAGATCACCACGTTTTATTGGTCGGTCACCTATTTTATTGTTGGGTCACCAGATGTTTTTATTGTTGAGTCACTACGTTTTATTGTGGAGTCACCACTTTTTATTGCTGGGTCGCTACGTGTTATTGTTGGGTCACCACTTTTTAATGTTGGGTCATTACGTTTTAGGAAGGGTCACTACTTTTTATTGTTGGGTCACTACGATTTATGGTTACGTCACTACGTTTTATCGTTGGGTTACATCTTTTTTATGGTTTAATCACTATGTTTTATCGTTGGGTAACCATTTTGTATTGCTGGGTCACCACCTTTATTGTTGGGTCATCACTATTTATGATTGGGTCACTACGTTTTATTTTTGGGCTCCAACATTTTTTGGTTTAGTCACTACGTTTTATAGTTTCGGTCACTACTTTTTATGGTTGGTAACTACGTTTTATGGTTGGGTCATTACGTGTTATTGCTGGCTCACCACTTTTTATTGTTGTCACGATTTTATTGTTGGGTCACCACTGTTTATTGTTGGGCCACCACCTTTTTGGTTAGATCACAACGTTTTATTGCTGGGTCACCACTTTTTTGGTTGGGTCACCACGTTTTATTGCTGGGTAACCACTTTTATTGTTGGGTCACTACGATTTATGGTTAGATCACGACTTTTTATTGCTAGGTCACTACTTTTTATTGCTGGGTCACAACTTTTGATGGTTGGGTCACTACGTTTTATTCTTGGGTCACTACGATTTATGGTTAGATCACCACGTTTTATTGTTGGGTCACCACTTTTTATTGTTGGGTCACCACTTTTTATTGTTGGGTCACCACTTCTTATTGCTGAGTCACAACTTTTATCGTTGAGTCACCACGTTTTATTGATGGGTCACCACTTTTTATTGTTAGGTCACTACGTTTTATGGTGGGGTCACTACGTTTTATTGTTGGGTCACCACTTTATTGTTGGGTTACAACTTTTTATTATTGGGTCACCACTTTTTATTGTTGGTCACCACCTTTTAATGTTTGGTCACCACGTTTTATTGCTGGGTCAATACGTTTTATTGTTGGGTCAACATTTATTGTGGTCGGTCACTACGTTTTATGGTTGGGTAACCACTTTTTATTGTTAGGTCACTACGTTTCATTGTTGGGTCACTACGATTTAGGGTAAGGTCACTACGTTTTATTGTTGAGTCAACACTTATTATTACTGGGTCCCCACTTTTTATTGCTCGGTCACCACTTTTTATTGTTGGGTCACCACCTTTTATTGTTGGGTCACTACGTTTTTATGTTGGGTAACCACGTTTTATTGCTGGGTCACTACGTTTTATTGTTGGGTCACCACTTTTTATGGTTGGCTCACTACGTTTTATGGTTGGGTCACTACGTTTTTTTGTTGGGTCACTACGATTTATGCTTAGGTCACTACGTTTTATTGTTGGGTTACCACTTTTTATTGTTGGGTCACCCGTTTTTATTGCTGGGTCACTACTTTTTATTGCTGGGTCACTACGTTTTATTGTAGGGTCACCATTGTATTGTTGGTCACCACTTATTATTGGGGGGTCACCACTTTTTAATGTTGGGTCACCACTTTTTATTGCTGGGTCACTACGATGTATTGTTGGGTCACCACTTTTGATGGTTGGGTCACTACGTTTTATTCTTGGGTCACTACGATTCATGGTTAGATCAGCACGTTTTATTGGTCGGTCACCACTTTTATTGTTGGGTCACCAGATGTTTTGGTTGGGTCCCTACGTTTTATTGTTTGGTAACTACGTCTAATTGTTAGGTCACTAGGTTTTATTGTTGGGTCACAACCTTTTATGGTTAGGTCCCCACGTTTTATTGTTGGGTCACTATGTTTTATTTCTGGGTCACGACTTTTTTGGTTGGGTCACCACGTTTTATTGCTGGGTCACCACTTTTATTGTTGGGTCACTACGATTTATGGTAAGATCACCACTTTTTATTGCTGTTGGGTTACATTTTTTTTATGGTTTCATCACTATGTTTTGACGTTGGGTAACCACTTTTTATTGCTGGGTAACCACCTTTATTGTTGGGTCACCACTATTTATGGTTGGGTCACTACGTTTTATTGTTGGGCCCCAACATTTTTTTGGTTTGGTCACTACGTTTTATTGTTTCGGTCACCACTTTTTATGGTTGGTAACTACGTTTTCTGGTTGGGTCATTACGTGTTATTGCTGGCTCACCACTTTTTATTGTTGTCACGATTTTGTTGTTGGGTCACCACTGTTTATTGTTGGGCCACCACCTTTTTGGTTTGATCACAACGTTTTATTGCTGGGTCACCACTTTTTTGGTTGGGTCACCACGTTTTATTGCTAGGTCACCACTTTTATTGTTGGGTCACTACGATTTATGGTAAGATCACCACTTTTTATTGCTGAGTCACCGCTTTTTATTGTTGGGTCACCACCTTTTATTGTTGGGTCACCACTTTGTATGGTTGGGTCACTACGTTTTATGGTTGGGTCACTACGTTTTTTTGTTGGGTCACTACGATTTATGCTTAGGTCACTACGTTTTATTGTTGGGTCACCACTTTTTATTGTTGGGTCACCCGTGTTTATTGCTGAGTCACCACTTTTTTGGTTGGGTCACTACGTTTTATTGTTTGGTCACTACGTTTTATGGTTAGGTCACTACGTTTATTGTTGGGTCACCACTTTTTATTGTTGGGTCACTACGTTTTATTGTTGGGTCACTACGTTTTATTGTTTAGTCACTACGTTTTATGAATTGGTCACTACGTTTTATTGTTGGGTATCAACTTTTTATAGTTGGGTCACTACGTTTTATTTGTTGGGTCACTACGTTTTATTGCTAAGTCACCACTTTTTATTGCTGGGTCGCTACGTTTTATTGTTGGGTCACCACTTTTTAATGTTAGGTCATTACGTTTTAGGAAGGGTCACTACGTTTTATTGTTGGGTCACTACGATTTATGGTTAGGTCACTACGTTTTATTGTTGGGTTACATTTTTTTTATGGTTTAATCACTATGTTTTGACGTTGGGTAACCACTTTTTATTGCTGGGTCACCACCTTTATTGTAAAGTCACCACTATTTATGGTTGAGTCACTACGTTTTATTGTTGGGCCCCAACATTTTTTGGTTTGGTCACTACGTTTTATTGTTTCGGTCACCACTTTTTATAGTTGGTAACTACGTTTTATGGTTGGGTCATTACGTGTTATTGCTGGCTCACCACTTTTTATTGTTGTCACGATTTTATTGTTGGGTCACCACTGTTTATTGTTGGGCTACCACCTTTTTGGTTGGATCACAACGTTTGATTGCTGGGTCACCACTTTTTTGGTTGGGGCACCACGTTTTATTGCTCGGCCCCAACTTTTATTGTAGGGTCACTACTATTTATGGTTAGATCACCACTTTTTATTGCTGGGTCACTACTTTTTATTGCTGGTCACCACTTTTGATGGTTGGGTCACTACGTTTTATTCTTGGGTCACTACGATTTATGGTTAGATCACCACGTTTTATTGTTGGGTCACCACTTTTTATTGTTGGGGCACCACTTTTTATTGTTGGGACACCACTTTTTATTGCTGAGTCACAACTTTTATCGTTGAGTCACCACTTTTATTGTTAGGTCACTACGTTTTATGGTGGGGTCACTACGTTTTATTGTTGGGTAACCACTTTATTGCTGGGTCACAACTTTTTATTGTTGGGTCACCACTTTTGATGGTTGGGTCACTACGTTTTATTCTTGGGTCACTACGATTTATGGTTAGATCACCACGTTTTATTGGTCGGTCACCAGTTTTATTGTTGGGTCACCACATGTTTTGGTTGGGTCACTACGTTTTATTGTTTGGTCACTACGTTTTATGGTTAGGTCACTACGTTTTATTGTGTGGTCACCACTTTTGATAGTTGGGTCACTACGTTTTATTGTTGGGTCACTACGTTTTATTGCTGAGTCACCACTTTTTATTGTTGGGTCACGATTTTATTGTTGGGTCACGACTTTTTATGGGTTGGTCACTACGTTTTATGGTTGGGTCACTAGGTTTTTTTGTTGGGTCACTACGATTTATGGTTAGGTCACTACGTTTTATTGTTCGGTCACCACTTTTTATTGTTGGGTCACCCGTTTTTATTGCTGGGTCACCACTTTTTATTGCTGGGTCACTACGTTTTATTCTTGGGTCACTACGATTAATGGTTAGATCACCACGTTTTATTGGTCACTTACCAGTTTTATTGTTGGGTCATTACATTTTTAGTTGGGTCCCTACGTTTTATTGTTTGGTCACTACGTCTAATGGTTAGGTCACTACGTTTTATTGTTTGGTCACAACCTTTTATGACTGAGTCACCACGTTTTATTGTTGGGTCACTATGTTTTATTTCTGGGTCACCACTTTTTATTGTTGGGTCACGATTTTATTGTTAGGTCACCACTGTTTATTGTTGGGTCACCACTTTTTTGGTTGTGTCACCACGTTTTATGGCTGGGTCACCAATTTTTATTGTTGGGTCACTACGTTTTATTGTTGGGTCACTACGTTTTATGGTTAGGTCACTACGTTTTATTGTAGGGTTACCACTTTTTATAGATGGGTCACTAAGTTTTTTTGTTGGTCACTACGTTTTATTATTGAGTCACAACTTCTTATTGTTGGGTCACCCCATTTTATTGTTGGGTCACTACGTTTTTATGTTGGGTCACCACGTTTTATTGCTGGGTCACTACGTTTTATTGTTGGGTCACCACTTTTTATGGTTGGCTCACTACGTTTTATGGTTGGGTCAGTACGATTTATGGTTAGGTCACTACGTTTTATTGTTGGGTAACCACTTTTTATTGTTGGGTCACCCGTTTTTATTGCTGGGTCACTACTTTTTATTGCTGGGTCACTACGTTTTATTGTTGGGTCACCATTGTATTGTTGGTCACCACTTATTATTGTTGGGTCACCACTTTTTAATGTTGGGTCACCACTTTTTATTGCTGGGTCACTACGATTTATTGTTGGGTCACCACTTTTGATGGTTGGGTCACTGCGTTTTATTCTTGGGTCACTACGATTCATGGTTAGATCACCACGTTTTATTGGTCGGTCACCACTTTTATTGTTGGGTCACCACATTTTTTGGTTGGTTCCCTAGGTTTTATTGTTCGGTCACGACGTCTAAAAGTTAGGTCACTACGTTTTATTGTTGGGTCACAACCTTTTAATGGTTGGGTCACCACGTTTTATTGTTGGCTCACTATGTTTTATTTCTGGGTCACCACTTTTTATTGTTGGGTCACGATTTTATTGTTAGGTCACCACTGTTTGTTGTTGGGTCACCACTTTTTTGGTTGGGTCACCACGTTTTATGGCTGGGTCACCACTTTTTATGGTAGGGTCACTACGTTTTATTGTTGGGTCACAACATTTTTTGGTTGGGTCACTACGTTTTATTGTTTGGTCACTACGTTTTATGGTTTGGTCACTACTTTTTATTGTTGGGTCACCACTTTTTATAGTTGGGTCACATCGTTTTATTGTTGGGTCACTACGTTTTATTGCTGAGTCACCACTTTTTATTGTTGGGTCACGATTTTATTGTTGGGTCACCACTTTTTATTGTTGGGTCACTACGTTTTTATGTTGGGTCACCACGTTTTATTGCTGGGTCACTACGTTTTATTGTTGGGTCACAACTTTTTATGGTTGGGTCACTACGTTTTATGGTGGGGTCACTACGTTTTATGGTGGGGTCACTACGATTTATGGTTAGGTCACTACGATTTATTGTTGGGTCACCACTTTTTATTCTTGGGTCACCCGTTTTTATTGCTGGGTCACCATTTTTTATTGCTGGGTCACAACGTTTTATTGTTGGGTCACCACTATTTAATGTTTGGTTATTACGTTTAAGGATGGGTCACTACGTTTTATTGTTGGGTTACCTCTTTTTATGGTTTAATCTCTATGATTCATCGGTAGGTTACCACTTTTTATTGCTGGGTCACCACCTTTATTTTTGGGTCACCACTATTTATGGTTGGGTCACTACGTTTTATTGTTGGGTCACAACTTTTTATGGTTGGTAACTACGTTTTATGGTTGGGTCACTACGTGGTATTGCTGGCTCACCACTTTTTATTGTTGTCACGATTTTATTGTTGGGTCACCACTGTTTATTGTTGGGCCACCACCTTTTTGGTTGAATCACAACGTTTTATTGCTGGGTCACCACTGTTTTGGTTGGGTCACCAGTTTTTATCGCTGGGTCACAACTTTTTTTTGCTGGGTCACCACTTCTTATTGCTGAGTCACAACTTTTATCGTTGAGTCACCACGTTTTATTGATGGGTCACCACTTTTTATTGTTAGGTCACTACGTTTTATAATGGGGTCACTACGTTTTATTGTTGGGTAACCACTTTATTGCTGGGTCACAACTTTTTATTGTTGGGTCACCACTTTTTATTGTTGGCCACCACGTTTTGGTGTTTGGTCACCACGTTTTCATGCTGGGTCACTACGTTTTATTGTTGGGTCACCACTTATTATGGTTGGTCACTACGTTTTATGGTTGGGTAACCACTTTTTATTGTTGGGTCACTACGTTTCATTGTTCGGTCACTACGTTTTATTGTTGGGTAACCACTTCTTATTACTGGGTCACCACTTTATAATGCTGGGTCACCACTTTTTATTGTTGGGTCACCACTTTAATTGTTGGGTCACTACTTTTTAATGTTGGTCACTACGTTTTATTGTTGGGTCACCACTGTATTGTTGGTCACCACTTATTATTGTTGGGTCACCACTTTTTAATGTTGGGTCACCACATTTTATTGCTGGGTCACTACGATTTATTGTTGGGTCACCAGTTTTGATGGTTGGGTCACTACGTTTTATTGTTTGGTCACAACCTTTTATGGTTGGGTCACCACGTTTTATTGTTGGGTCACTATGTTTTATTTCTGTGTCACCACTTTTTATTGTTGGGTCACGATTTTATTGTTAGGTCACCACTGTTTATTGTTGGGTCACCACTTTTTTGGTTGGGTCACCACGTTTTATACCTGGGTCACCACTTTTTATGGTTGGGTCACTACGATTTATTGTTGGGTCACAACATTTTTTGGTTGGGTCACTACGTTTTATTGTTTGGTCACTACGTTTTATGGTTAGGTCACTACGTTTTATTGTTGGGTCACCACTTTTTATAGTTGGTAACTACGTTTTATTGTTGGGTCACTACGTATTATTGCTGAGTGACCACTTTTTATTGTTGGGTCACGATTTTATTGTTGGGTCACCACTTTTGATTGTTGGGTCACTACGTTTTGATGTTGGGTCACCACGTTTTATTGCTGGGTCACTACGTTTTATTGTTGGGTAACCACTTTTTATGGTTGGGTCACTACGTTTTATGGTTGAGAAACAACGTTTTATTGTGTGGTCACTACGATTTATGGTTAGGTCACTACGTTTTATTGTTAAGTCACCACTGTTTATTGTTGGGGCACCACTTTTTTGGTTGGGTCACCACGTTTTATTTCTGGGTCACCACTTTTTATGGTTGGGTCACTACGTTTTATTGTTGGGTCACAACATTTTTTGGTTGGGTCACTACGTTTTATTGTTTGGTCACTACGTTTTATGGTTAGGTCACTACGTTTTATTGTTGGGTCACCACTTTTTATAGTTGGGTCACTACGTTTTATTGTTGGGTCACTACGTATTATTTCTGAGTCACCACTTTTTATTGTTGGGTCACGATTTTATTGTTGGTTCACCACTTTTGATTGTTGGGTCACTACGTTTTTATGTTGGGTCACCACGTTTTATTGCTGGGTCACTACGTTTTATTGTTGGGTCACCACTTTTTATGGTTGGGTCACTACGTTTTATGGTTGGGTAACCACTTTTTATTGTTGGGTCACTACGTTTCATTGTTCGGTCACTACGTTTTATTGTTGGGTAACCACTTCTTATTACTGGGTCACCACTTTTTATTGCTGGGTCACCACTTTTTATTGTTGGGTCACCACTTTAATTGTTGGGTCACTACTTTTTAATGTTTGTCACTACGTTTTATTGTTGGGTCACCACTGTATTGTTGGTCACAACTTATTATTGTTGGGTCACCACTTTTTAATGTTGGGTCACCACATTTTATTGCTGGGTCACTACGATTTATTGTTGGGTCACCAGTTTTGATGGTTGGGTCACTACGTTTTATTGTTTGGTCACTACGTCTAATGGTTAGGTCACTACGTTTTATTGTTGGGTCACAACTTTTTATGGTTGGGTCACCACGTTTTATTGTTGGGTCACTATGTTTTATTTCTGTGTCACCACTTTTTATTGTTGGGTCACGATTTTATTGTTAGGTCACCACTGTTTATTGTTGGGTCACCACTTTTTTGGTTGGGTCACTACGTTTTATTCCTGGGTCACCACTTTTTATGGTTGGGTCACTACGATTTATTGTTGGGTCCCAACATTTTTTGGTTGGGTCACTACGTTTTATTGTTTGGTCACTACGTTTTATGGTTAGGTCACTACGTTTTATTGTTGGGTCACCACTTTTTATCGTTGGGTCACTACGTTTTATTGTTGAGTCACTACGTATTATTGCTGAGTGACCACTTTTTATTGTTGGGTCACGATTTTATTGTTGGGTCACCACTTTTGATTGTTGGGTCACTATGTTTTGATGTTGGGTCACCACGTTTTATTGCTGGGTCACTACGTTTTATTGTTGGGTAACCACTTTTTATGGTTGGGTCACTACGTTTTATGGTTGGGTAACTACGTTTTATTGTTGGGTCACTACGATTTATGGTTAGGTCACTACGTTTTATTGTTAAGTCACCACTGTTTATTGGTGGGGCACAACTTTTTTGGTTGGTTCACCACGTTTCATTCCTGGGTCACCACTTTTTATGGTTGGGTCACTACGTTTCATTGTTGGGTCACAACATTTTTTGGTTGGGTCACTACGTTTTATTGTTTGGTCACTACGTTTTATGGTTAGGTCACTACGTTTTATTGTTGGGTCACCACATTTTATAGTTGGGTCACTACGTTTTATTGTTGGGTCACTACGTATTATTGCTGAGTCACCACTTTTTATTGTTGGGTCACGATTTTATTGTTGGGTCACCACTTTTGATTGTTGGGTCACTACGTTTTTATGTTGGGTCACCACGTTTTATTGCTGGGTCACTACGTTTTATTGTTGGGTCACCACTTTTTATGGTTGGGTCACTACGTTTTATGGTTGGGTCACTACGTGGTATTGCTGGCTCACCACTTTTTATTGTTGTCACGATGTTATTGTTGGGTCACAACTGTTAATTGTTGGGCCACCACCTTTTTGGTTGAATCACAACGTTTTATTGCTGGGTCACCACTGTTTTGGTTGGGTCATCACTTTTTGGTGCTGGGTCACCACTTTTTATTGCTGGGTCACCATTTAAGATGGTTGGGTCACTACGTTTTGTTCTTGGGTCACTACGATTGGTTGTTAGATCACCACGTTTTATTGTTGGGCCACGACTTTTTTATTGTTGGGTCACCACTTCTTATTGCTGAGTCACAACTTTTATCGTTGAGTCACCAGGTTTTATTGATGGGTCACCACTTTTTATTGTTGGGTCACCACTTTTTATTGTTGGCTATCACGTTTTAGTGTTTGGTCACCACGTTTTATTGCTAGGTCACTACGTTTTATTGTTCGGTCACCACTTATTATGGTTGGTCACTACGTTTTATGGTTGGGTAACCACTTTTTATTGTTGGGTCACTACGTTTCATTGTTCGGTCACTACGATTTAGGGTAAGGTCACTACGTTTTATTGTTGGGTAACCACTTCTTATTACTGGGTCACCACTTTTTATTGCTGGGTCACCACTTTTTATTGTTGGGTCACCACTTAAATTGTTGGGTCACTACTTTTTAATGTTGGTCACTACGTTTTATTGTTGGGTCACCACTGTATTGTTGGTCACCACTTATTATTGTTGGGTCACCACTTTTTAATGTTGGGTCACCACTTTTTATTGCTGGGTCACTACGATTTATTGTTGGGTCACCAGTTTTGATGGTGAGGTCACTACGTTTTATTGTTTTGTCACTACGTCTAATGGTTAGGTCACTACGTTTTATTGTTGGGTCACAACCTTTTATGGTTGGGTCACCACGTTTTATTGTTGGGTCACTATGTTTTATTTCTGTGTCACCACTTTTTATTGTTGGGTCACGATTTTATTGTTAGGTCACCACTGTTTATTGTTGGGTCACCACTTTTTTGGTTGGGTTACCACGTTTTATTCCTGGGTCACCACTTTTTATGGTTGGGTCACTACGTTTTATTGTTGGGTCACAACATTTTTTGGTTGGGTCACTACGTTTTATTGTTTGGTCACTACGTTTTATGGTTAGGTCACTACGTTTTATTGTTGGGTCACCACTTTTTATAGTTGGGTCACTACGTTTTATTGTTGGGTCACTACGTCTTATTGCTGAGTCACCACTTTTTATTGTTGGGTCACGATTTTATTGTTGGGTCAACACTTTTGATTGTTGGGTCACTACGTTTTTATGTTGGGTCACCACGTTTTATTGCTGGGTCACTACGTTTTATTGTTGGGTCACCACTTTTTATGGTTGGGTCACTACGTTTTATGGTTGGGTAACTACGTTTTATTGTTGGGTCACTACGATTTATGGTTAGGTCACTACGTTTTATTGTTGGGTCACCACTTTTTATTGTTGGGTCACCTCTTTTTATAGCTGGGTCACCACTTTTTATTGCTGCGTTACTACGTTTTATTGTTGGGTCACCACTTTTTAATGGTGGGTCATTACGTTTTAGGATGGGTCACTACGTTTTATTGTTGGGTCACTACGATTTAAGGTTAGGTCACTACGTTTTATTGTTGGGTCACATCTTTTTATGGTTTTAATCACTATGTTTCATCGTTGGGTAACCACTATTTATTGCTGGGTCACCACCTTTATTGTTAGGTCACCACTATTTATGGTTGGGTCACTACGTTTTATTCTTGGGTCACCACATTTTTTGGTTTGGTCACTACGTTTTATTGTTTAGGTCACAACTTTTTATGGTCGGTAACTACGTTTTATGGTTGGGTCACTACGTTTTATTGCTGGCTCACCACTTTTTATTGTTGTCACGATTTATTTGTTGGGTCACAACCGTTTATTGTTGGGCCACCACTTTTTTGGTTGGATCACTACGTTTTATTGTTGGGTCACAATTTTTTTGGTTGGGTCACCACGTTTTATTGCTGGGTGACTACTTTTATTTGCTGGGTGACTACGTTTTATTGTTGGGTCACCACTTTTTATCGTTGGGTCACTACGTTTTATGGTTGGGTCACTACGTTTTATTGTTGGGTCACTACGATTTATGGTTAGGTTACCAATTTTTAATTGCTGGTTCACAACTTTTTATTGCTGGGTCACCACTTTTTATTGCTGGGTCACCACATTTTATTGCTAGGGTCACCCTTTTTGATGTTTGGGTCACTACGTTTTATTATTGGGTCACTACGATTTATGGTTAGATCACCACGTTTTATTGGTCGGTCACCAGTTTTATTGTTGGGTCACCACTTTTTATGGTTGGGTCACTACGGGTTATTGTTGGGTCACTACGTTTTATGGTTAGGTCACTACGTTTTATTGTTGGATCACCACTTTTTATTGTTGAGTCACCACTTCTTATTGCTGAGTCACAACTTTTATCGTTGAGTCACCACGTTTTATTGATGGGTTACCACTTTTTATTGTTAGGTCACTACGTTTTATGGTAGGGTCACTACGTTTTATTGTTGGGTCACCACTTTATTGTTGGGTCACAACTTTTTATTGTTGGGTCACCACTTTTTATTGTTGGTCACCACGTTTTAATGTTTGGTCACCACGTTTTATTGCTGGGTCACTACGTTTTATTGTTGGGTCACCACTTATTATTGTTGGTCACTACGTTTTATGGTTGGGTAACCACTTTTTATTGTTGGGTCACTACGTTTCATTGTTGGGTCACTACGATTTCTTGTGAGTTCACTACGTTTTATTGTTGGGTCACCACTTCTTATTACTGGGTCACCACTTTTTATTGTTGTGTCACCACTTTAATTGTTGGGTCACTACTTTTTGATGTTGGTCACTACGTTTTATTGTTGGGTCACCACTGTATTGTTGGTCACCACTTATTATTGTTGGGTCACCACTTTTTAATGTGGGGTCACCACTTTTTATTGCTGAGTCACTATGTTTTATTGTTGGGTCACCACGTCTGATGGTTGGGTCACTACGTTTTATTCTTGGGTCACTACGATTTATGGTTAGATCACCACGTTTTATTGGTCGGTCACCACTTTTTATTGTTGGGTCACCACTTTATTGTTTGGTTACTATTTTTAATTGTTGGGTCACCCGTTTTAATGTAGGGTCACCTCGTTTTATTGCTGGGTCACCACTTTTTATTGTTGAGTCACCACTTTTTATGGTTTGGTCACTACGTTTTATTGTTGAGTCACTACTTTTTATGGTTTGGTCACCACTTTTTATGGTTGGTAACTACGTTTTATGATTGGGTCACTACGTTTCATTGCTGGCTCACCACTTTTTATTGTTGTCACGATTTTATTGTTGGGTCACCACTGTTTATTGTTGGGCCACCACTTTTTTGGTTGGATCACCACGTTTTATTGCTGGGTCACTACTTTTTTGGTTGGGTCACCACGTTTTATTGCTGGGTCACCACTTTTATTTGCTGGGTGACTACGTTTTATTGTTGGGTCACCACTTTTTATGGTTGGGTCACTACGTTTAATGGTTGGGTCACTACGTTTTATTGTTGGGTCACTACGATTTATGGTTAGATCACCACGTTTTATTGGTCGGTCACCAGTTTTATTGTTGGGTCACCACTTTTTATGGTTGGGTCACTACGGGTTATTGTTGGGTCACTACGTTTTATGGTTAGGTCACTACGTTTTATTGTTGGATCACCACTTTTTATGGTTGAGTCACTACGTTTTATTGTTAAGTCACTACGTTTTATTGTTGGGTCACCACTTTTTATGGTTTAATCATATTAAATAACGTCGACATAAGTAAAGTAAGAAGACAAATAATTATGCTCCACCAATGTTTTCATTAATATGTGTATACATATTAAATAACGTCGACACAAGTAAAGAAAGAAGAGAAATTATTATGGTTTGCCATTGTTTTCACTTATAGTTGTATACATGTTAAATTACATGTCAATAAGTAAAGTAAGAAGAGAAATAATTATGCTCCGCCATTGTTTTGACTAATATTTGTATACATGTTAAATAATGTCTCAATAAGTAAAGTAAGACCAGAAATAATTATGTTCCGCCATTGTTTTCACTAATATTTTTATACATGTTAAATTACGTCTCAATAAGTAAGAAGTGAAATAATTATGCTCCCCCACTGTTTCACTAATATTGTTATACATATTTAATAACGTCTTAATAAGAATAGTAAGAAGAGAAATATTTATGCTCTTCCATTGTTTTCACTAATATTTGTATACATGTTAAATAACGTCTCAATAAGTAAAGTAAGAGTATAATTATGCTCCACTACTGTTTTCACTAATATTTGTATACATATTAAATAACGTCTCAATAAGTAAAGTGCTTCTAAAGTATAACGGTCCCTAGAAATATTGGTGCTTCTAAATTATAATGGTCACCAGGAATGTTGGTGCTTATAAAGTATAACGGTCTACATGAATGTTGGTGCTTCTAAAGTATAAGTCCCTAGAAATATAGGTCTTCTAAAGTTTGACGGGCGCCCCCAGGAATGTTGGTGCTTTTTAAGTATAACGGTCCCTAGAAATATTGGTGTTTCGGGCCAAATTTATTTTCTTTTTTTGAACTTAAAATATTTCTCTAGGTTATGGGAGAGTGAAAATTTAGTTAGGATGAGGGGCTGGAGAGATTGAGGGGTCAGGGAAAATTTTAGGGGCCAGGCCGAACTTTTTAGGGGTCAGGCCAACTTTTTTTCTTTGTTTTTTGTTTTGAACTCAAAATATTTCTCAGGGTTGGGGAGAGTGAAAAATTAGTGGGGATGGGGAGCTGGAGAGATTGAGGGGTCGGGAAAATTTTAGGGGTCAGGCCGAACTTTTTAGGGGTCAGGCCAAATTTTGTTCTTTTTTTTTTGGTTTTGAGCTCAAAATATTTCTCAGGGTTGGGGAGAGTGAAAAATTTGTTAGGATGAGGGGCTGGAGAGATGTAGGGGTTGGGGAACATTTTAAGGATCAGGCCGAACTTTTTAGGGGTCAGGCCAAATTTTTTTGTTTTTTTTGTTTTGAACTTAAAATATTTCTCAGGGTTGGGGGAGAGTGAAAACCGAGTTGGAATGGTGGGCTGGATAGATTGAGGGGTCGGGGAAATTTTTAGGGGTCAGGCCAGCCTTTTTAGGGATCAGACCAAATTTTTTTCTTTTTTTTTGAACTCAAAATATTTCTCAAGGTTGGGGGAGAGTGGAACACAAGTTAGAATGGGGGGCTGGAAAGATTGAGGGGTCGGGGAAATTTTAGGGGTCAGGCCGAACTTTTTAAGGGTCAGGCCAAATTTGTTTGTTTTTGTTTGATTTGAACTCAAAATATTTCTCAGGGTTGGGGGGTGAGTAAAAATTAGTTAGGATTAGGGGCTGGAGAGATTGAGGGGTCGGGGAAAATTTTAGGGGTCAGGCCGAACTTTTTAGGGGTCAGGCCAAATTTTTTTTTTTTTTTTTGTTTGTTTTGAACTCAAAATATTTCTCAAGGTTGGGGGAGAGTGAAAAACAAGTTGGAATGGGGGGCTGGAAAGATTGAGGGGTCGGGGAAATTTTAGGGGTCAGGCCGAACTTTTTAGGGGTCAGGCCAAATTGTTTTCTTTTAGTTTGTTTTGAACTCAAAATATTTCTCAGGGTTGGGGGAGAGTGAAAAATTAGTTGGGATGGGGGCTGGAGAGATTGTGGGGTGGGGGGAAATTTTAGGGGTCAGGCCAAATTTTTTTGTTTTTTTTTAACTCCAAATATTTCTCAAGGTTGGGGGAGATTAAAACAAAATTGAGGGGTGCGGCTTGAGATATTAGGGTTAGGGGAACATTGTAGGGGTCGGGCTAAACTTTTTAGGGGGTCGGGCGAAATTTTTTTGTTCTTTTGAACTTAAAATATTTCGTAGGTAAGTATATAGTGTGCACATCAGGGCGGCGATACATACGAATATAGTATGCGCAGCGGGACGGCGATAGGTATATATATAGTATGTGCACCGGGGTTGCAATAGGTACGTGTATAGTAGTGCATAGAGGTGGCGATAGGTACTATATAGCATGTGCACAGGGATGGTAGTAAGTATGTATATAGAATGCGCACCAGGGCGGTGATAGGTATATATTTAGCATGCGCTCCAAGGCGGCGATCAGTACGTATATAGCACGCACACCAGGGAGGCGATAGGTACGTATTTAGCATGCGCACCGGGGCGGTGATAGGAACATATTTAGCATTCACATCAGGCCGGCGATAGAGACGTATTTAGCATTTGCACCGGGGCGGCGATAGGTACGTTGTAGCATCCGCAACGGGGCGGCGATAGGTACGTATGCAGCATTCGCACTGGGGCAGCGATAGGTACGTATGTAGCATTTACACCGGGGCAGCGATAGGTGCTTGTGTAGTAGGCATACCGGGGCGGCAATAGGTACTTATATAGTATCTGCCCCGGGGCGGCGATAGGTACGTATATTGTATGTGCACCAGGGTGGCGATAGATATGTATATAGTATGAACACCGGGGCGGAGATAAGTACCGATATAGAAGGCGCAGATAGATGTGGTACTTTTTATAGAAATATGTCATACTATTGCCATGGGCAACGTAGGAGAAATGGTAGGGAAGAAGCATCTTTTGCATAAGGCAAAATTAGAAAGTAGCGGTGAAATGGTGCGACCAGGGAAGAGAAATGTAGAAAGGTAAAGAGACGGCTATAGAAAAGGGGGAGAAATAGAAGTTTGAATATAAAGATGTTACACACGCGATTTTTCTTCAATTATATGTCATTATGACCCCGGGCAACGCCGGGTAGCCCCGCTAGTAATAACAATAAGAGGAAAATCGTAATATAATAGAAAAACAGAAAGAAAGAAGCCAACGTACCCTTCTCGATCTTACTGGATACCGGCGAGAGTTAATTGCCGTTGGCATTTATTGGGAAAAGAGGAAGAGTCCATGTTGTACATAGGTAAGTCACCGTTACAATTTTATATAAATAAAGGCAATTAAAGCATCAACTATCTTAGTATCTGTATCCCGTCTTTCTAATAGATTCATTTTTGTATTTTCAAACACTTTAATTAAACCCGTTGTCCTTTTTCAATCACAAACATTTTATTTGATTTAACGAAAAATAAAACGCGTCTTATTTTACCTGAAGTACGGCATACACTAATGTATTAGTGTTGTCACTTTTTCTTCTTATTTGCAGAAAATAATACAATATCACTCCTAGCTTATAATTTAAATGTAAATGTAAATTTTTCCCGTGATGCTGTATCAGATGAAGGGAATAGTTTGAGAATTAGAAAGTAATCAGTAGTAACTCAAAGTCTATGCACTTCAACACTTACATAACTATTGCACATATGGAAATACACATATTGATTTCCCTCTCGCATTCTGAACTGTGTTTATGTAATTGCAAGAAACACACACACACACACATATATATATATATATATATATATATATTTCTTGAATGTGAGATGATATATATAATTATTTCCACAATCAGACAACGCCGCAGCCCACAACCTATGAAAGAAACAAACCGGAAGTCCTAGACTCGAGTTTCGCCCTCCTTTGGGCTCATCAGTAGAACACATCCGAACTCAGGATTCGAAACCCGAGTCACTTGCATAGTAAGCGAGTACTCTGCCACTGAGCTACCTCGCCACATACAAGAATGTCTATTAATTTACACAGATTAAGCAAACCGCGGCGATGACCGACTGTGGAATTTACCTACTCTTTTCAACAAGGGGTGTAGTCATCCAACTACTATGAACCCAGGCCAATGTCTCATAAGTAGGATTTTATACTCGCTAGGACGATGTCATCCAACAAGCTAACCAAGCGAGCAAATAAATATTAGATTTCTTGAATGTGAGATGATATATATAATTATTTCCACAATCAGACAACGCCGCAGCCCACAAACAAACCGGAAGTCCTAGACTCGAGTTTCGCCCTCCTTTGGCCTAATCAGTAGAACACATCCGAACTCAGGATTCGAAACCCGAGTCACTTGCATGGTAAGCGAGTACTCTGCCACTGAGCTACCTCGCCACATACAAGAATGTCTATTAATTTACACAGATTAAGCAAACCGCGGCGATGTTTGTTTCTTTCATAGGAAATAGAATGCTTCGAAACCGACTTACTAGAAAGACACATACTAAGAACGCAGTATTCAAAGTATTGTCGGACAAGTAATAGTAAACTGTACATAGTTTATACAAGTGTGTTCATTGTATTTTTACTTTACGACATATTTATACAATTTATTATTCAAATATATCAATTTAGTGATATATACTTTACAAAAATATCGTTTTCTTGTAGATTGAATGTGCATTGCACAAATACTTTTAAATGAATAAATGAATAAATGCGAACATCTTCTCCATTGGGCACTCCTATATAACTGTCAAAACGTTTAATGTTATTTAAATCAATGAGTTGGAATACTCTATAGGAAGTACAGAGGAAATACCGATAGACATGCATATAGCTTTGAAATTAGCATTACTACTTTTGAAAAAATTCTATAATTCATTTATATCTGCTATTATTCATTCGTTATTTTATCGTTTTATTTGTTCTATGTATATCCAATATTTTGATCGCTATTAACAATAATTAATTCAAGTGATGTTATTAAAATAAGGGTAATTTATTAAACGTTTCCTAAATATTTTCTGGTTAATAATTAGGAGAGGTAATTAAAATTAAACTACATAACAGGGTAATAATTCACAAAGAGTAGGTGATTGTCTGCCTGACTTACTCCCCTCTTTCTCTATCTCTCTCTAACACTATATTTTCCCCCCTCCTACTTGTTAACGACGTCACGTGGAGCAAGTCAGGGGTGTACACTGCTCCCAACCCGTTAGCGGCATACCTATTTATACACAACAGGAATAAATTAAGTTCAATACGGGAGTGATGCGCTCTATTTGCCCCCCCCCACCCCACCCTCGAAAAATGAATAAAGATTATAATCTAGGCGTGTCCTATTTGTATGTATACATTCTGTTTTACAAGCAATCATGAATACCACCTAAAGAAATGTATGCTTTGGATACTTGAACATCATTATATACATCGTAGGGGTAGGCCAAAATAACAATTTTTGGCTAATAATAAACCTGGGTTTTTAGTGAAATGGTACGAATCTGTTCTTCTCTACATTTGATTTCGTTCAAATAACATTGAACTATGTTCTACCATAGCTCAAGCTTCACACTATTGAGCTATTATGATAGCTTCTTGTATAAACTTGGTATTTTAAGTATTAAAAAATATAAACACACACCCAGACACATATATATATATATATATATATATATATATATATATATATATATATATATGTTTATATATATATATATATATATATATATATATATATATATATATAATTATTTCCACAATCAGACAACGCCGCAGCCACAACCTATGAAAAGAAACAAACCGGAAGTCCTAGACTCGAGTTTCGCCCTCCTTTGGGCTCATCATCTGATTGTGGAAATAATTATATATATCATCTCACATTCAATAAATCTAATATTTATTTGCTCGCTTGGTTAGCTTGTTGGATGACATCGTCCTAGCGAGTATAAAATCCTACTTGTGAGTCATCGGCCTGGGTTCATAGTAGTTGGATGACTACACCCCTTGTTGAAAAGAGTAGGTAAATTCCACAGTCGGTCATCGCCGCGGTTCGCTTAATCTGTGTAAATTAATAGACATTCTTGTATGTGGCGAGGTAGCTCAGTGGCAGAGTACTCGCTTACCATGCAAGCGACTCGGGTTTCGAATCCTGAGTTCGGATGTGTTCTACTGATGAGCCCAAAGGAGGGCGAAACTCGAGTCTAGGACTTCCGGTTTGTTTCTTTTCATAGGTTGTGGCTGCGGCGTTGTCTGATTGTGGAAATAATTATATATATCATCTCACATTCAATAAATCTAATATATATATATATATATATATATATATATTATTGTTTGTAAAAATATATGTGTTGGCATATCATTTCTATTATTTATATATACAAATATTTTTCAAAATGAAAATTCAATGATTGTTAACATATAAAAACAGACACTATATAAGAAGGTGATTTAGTACATCATTAAGCGGTTCTACTATTTATATTTTATAGGCTTTGTCTTTGAAAAAATCATGAACCGAAAAAAGAATATTGCTTTGGTTATTTTAAGGTCACCTTTATATTGTATGCATATATACTAATGAACTATAATTGCACCCCTTAAATCTTTTTTGGTGTTATGATACTAAGTGTTATGTATGGTTTGTACGTTTATACTTACAAATTACTCTGTACAATTAAACTCAAAATTCCACATCTTATTAGTAATGAATTGATTGAGACAGTTATCTTTTTTAATGAACCTTCAACCATGTTAACTATTAACTGTTGTAGATGTTTTTATTTGGCAATATTGTTCATTTCTCACCATGGTTTTACTTCGTACCAAAATATGCCTGCTTTTTCTGGGTAGCGATTTAAAAATCTTAATGTAATTGAGATTGATTCAATGTAGGTTGTTTGTTTTTTGGCCTTTTTTTATTGCATCGTTATTTCTTATGAGTTCATAGAACAATGATCTGGAAATAACAACACATATTGGTTGGTTTTCTGTGAAAGAAACGGATTAAGTATTGTACCGGAGTAGTATTCTGTAAATAAAATGTTAATAATGTTAATAAGATTTTGGTCAGTAGGATGAAGCAAAATGTTGTATACACACACACACACACACACACCCACACGCACACACACACACACACACATATATATATATATATATATATATATATATATATATATATATATGTGTGTGTGTGTGTGTATATATATATATATGTATATATGCATATCTATTTTACTTATCTATCTCTCTATCCCTGTGTTGGTATCTAATTGAATTCTACATATATACATGACTACTCTCAATGACCTTTATTTCCGCGCTTTCTCTCTCTCCCTCTCTCTGCCTCTCTCTCTCTCTCTTTCTATATATATATATACATATATATATATATGTGTATATATATGTATATTTATATATACATATGTAGGTATATGTGTGGATATGTGTGTTAGTGCGTGTGAAGGGGCAGGAATGTGTGCATGTGAGTGTGTATATATGGACGGAAGCAGACGCACATGTGTACGGGGGAGCCGTGGACCATAGCTAGCCCCACACACACGCGCGCACGCAAACAGACAATGTGCCGACAAAGTTATAAAATGTGAAGACCAAGTTTAAACACTTTGAACAACGTGTACTCAACATGTGCCCACGGAAAGATAAAAGTCACAATCACATACACTTTAAAAAACCAAAAAAACTTTTACCCATAGAAGCAAAAACTATGAAAACAAATAAACGCATGCACACACGCACACCCACTCATACGCGCGCACATGAGCAGAAACATCAAATTTTAAAAATAAACACAATTTTTCAAATAGAAAATATATGTGAAGAGGGCCGCATAGGCTTTAAACGCGTTATAAAATCACAAAATTATGAAATGATAAAGTAACAAACAATGATATAAAAAAGTTTTGTACAAATGTTGGTAACCTCACTTCTTTATTTTATATATATATATATATATATATATATATATATATATATATATATATATATACATATATATATATACATATATATATACATATATATATACATATATATATGTATATACATACATACATATATATATATATATATATATATATATATATATATATACCACTCTTATAATAAAGTCCCCCCACAAAAATAGCATTCAAAGTACACCGCAAAAACACTGACAAAAACGACTACATACAGGTCTACTCTCACCACAATAGTAAGATAAAAACAGGTATGATAATAGGATGTTTCCTACGTGCTCTTAGAAGATGCAGTCCTTAATATATAGATGCCGATATACAAAACCATCATTAATTCCTTAAACACATTGCAATACCCCACACATTTTATACTAAATGGTAAGAAGAAAGCCTTTCAAATATTCTCAAAAAAATACAGAAAATACCAAATATAAACACCTCTCTTATAGACATACCTCTTCTCTTACCCACACATTCCAATAACGCATTCATCAGCAACACACTTAACAAACTAGGCATTTTACCAGTACAAACCACATCACAAACCATAACACAAACATTAAACATAGCAAGACATTTCCGAAAAAAAACATATCCCATGCCGGCTTATATACCGTCCCATGTAACAACTGCCATCAAATTTACGCGAGGGAAACGCAACCTGAATTGAAAAAAATGATTAAGCGAACACAAAAGAGACATCAAAAACAATACCTCTCTCAGTGCACTTTTTCCCCACGTATTTGAGCACGATGATGCTTTCAAGTTTGAACAGACAACCTTCTCTAAACACATTCATAATAAAGCTCGGCGAAGGCTACTGGAAACAGCACTAAGCACAGTCTCTAACACCATCAGACAAGGAAATGGTGTATTTAATCTATCACCATTAATAAGCAAAATTACCTTGACCGAACAAAAACTAAACCTACATCATGGTTAACCCTTCTTCTCATCATTCTAAATTGTACTTATATACAACTCCCTGCATACACACTTACGTACTAACTCATGCTTACATATATATTCATTCACATACTCATGAATCACCCACTAGTAATCAAAACTACTTAACCACAACTAACAGCTTTACCAATGAGCACAATCTACACATCCTCACAACTATGTTAACCCCTTTTTCCCTCAATTTAATCTCAAACCATCACCACATGCTGAACGAAACTACATTTCACTTATCTCTTCCTGAAATTAAAATCATTTTTTTTCTTTTCTTTTTCTTTATTGTCATGTTCACAGCACACTTCAACACATTCTTTCAAACTCACTTATATTCACACATTCCTGACATAGCTAGCTGATCAATACTCCTACTCTCCAATAATTTTACACATGACCACAACAAAATCTCCCCTCTCCCCTCTCACCTATCTCACCCTTTCGACTACTTTTTTCATAGTCTTACCTATCCCCCACTCATCGTCAAGTTGACTTCATTTCTTTAAATTATTTTCTACAACTATCATAACACCTACATACCAACCCCATAGAGTGTTCCCCTTCCTTCCTCTTTCCCCAGCTCCTCAAAATCCATGCCATACCTCACCACGACAAAAACATCAGCACCCCCTTTCCTCTCTACCACCCTAAGACAAATTCAGTAACACTCTTACCCCTCCCCTTTTTCACTGCTGCGATAAGAGTACCCACTCAAACCTTTCCTTATTTATTTCACTATTTGACACTGACTGACTTCTAGCAGCCAGAACCCTCGTGCAGCGCTCTATTAGACCCGGTTACTACTTTTCCTTATCAACCCATCATGCAAACTCAATATTTCGATGTACTTGCATGACATTTTTCTTCAAATGTACATTTTGAGGAAGTCTTACAATAAAGACGAAACGTTGATGAATATATAAAAAAAATATCTTGTGTTTTCCTTTTTTCATTTTCCATTACATCGGATTACTATCATCCTTCCTTTCTCGTCTATGTATGGTTGAATGTCTTAATTTAAATTAGTTGGCGTTATCGCGCTTTGCATTCAAACTATCTACACACACACACACACACATATATATATATATATATATATATATATATATATATATATATATATATATATATAAGTATGTGTTGTTTTTTTGTAGACGAAGTTGGACATTCCAATGAGCTACATCTAAAAATAGGAATAACTAAATAACTTCGTTTTGATACTTTACTAAGTTACATCTACCAGGAAAAATATATTTACCAACGATTTTTTCTCTTGGCATTTCCATACATCAATTCGTTACTATTTATATTTTATCTAACATGTTTTGTATACATGATGGAGAATATACGAAGTATCTCTAGCCGAGTGCTCATTAGTAACCCCGATAAACTCTTTAGAAACAGTGTCTACATTACTATTCATCACGATCGGGACGGCCTCAGAGGAGACTACATGTAAGTAAACATTAATGTCAGTTTTTGTTCTCATGTTAACGAGTGTCTCACGTAACGAAAGTTGCATTCAGCTATTTTAGCTTTTATTTTCTATTGAATAAACCAATTAGGTAGCTTAACAGAGTATTTTGGCTATTTATCACTTGTTTTTGGCTATTCTAAATTGATAAAAAAAATTACAGTACTATATCAGATTTAACCATCTACATCCATTCATAGCTTTTGAGGACGTTTTATGACCTGCAATGTCGCATGAAACTTCTTCACCGTAAAATGATGGATTTTGAGTTCCGTGGAGCCCTAACGGCTATTTTTGGCCTGCACCTTCTGAATTTTGCAAAATTTTCAAAATGTTTGATAGTCTAGTGTTAATTATGTATAAATTAACCCAAAAATACTACTCGCATGAATCTGAAATGTTCACCCATTACGTCCCAACCCGTAATATTATGATTAGTATACAACTTCAGAAATAATCTAGGAATTCTGATTATCATAAGTATATTCATTAAAAATATGGTTTGAGAGAAAAAAATAAATTAATCACGTTACTTATGAATCTAAAACATCAAAGTCAAGTAGAAAACATGTTTGTAAGATGAAATTATGAGACTCGCTTAAGATATATTTAGGTATATAAGTATGACAAACCCTGAACCAGATAAGTTTTAGTTAAAATGATTCTAATGCCGTAAAGGGAAATGTCATCACCCAAAAAATGATGCGTAGATTGTATAAATAGCTCGTAAATCAAGATTTTACAAACAGGGGGATTAGGCGTTCTGTTGTCTAATTCACCTCTTATGAGGTGGAAGAAGTTTTAGTAGAAATTGATTAAGGAAGAAATACATAGTATGATACGATTTCTGAAAACAGAAGCTCAGAAGTGTGTCGAAGAAATGTTTTTTTAGAAATAGTATATATATATATATATATTTATATATATGTATATATATATATACATATATATATATACATATTTATATATATGTATATATATATATATATATATATATATATGTATATATATATATATATATGATGACGTTGAAGGCATATTAAAAATGGATGGACAGAAGTGTTAACTATTAAGGAAGGATAAAGAGATGATTAAGACAAAGTCTATCACGAGAGCATGTTAAATGCTTGTTTTTTAGAACCGCAATAATCGATAAGTTTATTAGCCAGCTATACAAATTGACGGAAAATTGTACGGACATCAGTAAGTAAAACTATCGTACGTTCGTGTGTTAGATCGGATATATTAAATACATTGATACGATTTCAGAATTCAAAAATCATATCATGAAAAGTAGTTGTTCCTAAATTTTAACAATTGTAGACAAGGGTAATAGAGATCTTCTAGACAGAAGTATTTACCGAGTTTGTCTATTTCTAGATTATGGTTTTACAAGTATATACAAGATAAATTAATTTACAAATAAGATATCAATCAAAAATATGCAGTTTCTGATTAACATAGATTAAATGCAATTTTGTTTTTGTCTGTCTCGCTATGCTATATTTACACTGGGACAAATCCGATAGAAATATTTTGGTAAAAAGAACCTGTATTTCGGTTTTCTTAATTTAGAAAAATAGTACAAACCATTTTATTTTTCTCACAAGAAGCTTTGAAAAACCTTTGCTCAAAATAGCAATAAACGGTAAAGAATATTCCGTTTGTAATAAGTTTTTTTTTGTATTTGTGCATTAAATAAACACGTAATAGATTTCAACTTTGTAAGAAACCAACAACCAAACTATTACATTACGTCAGTTATTTTATACAATTGCTTTTCACGAGTTTTCGACCTCAATAAATGTCTGCTTATTTGTTGTTAAACCTTGTTCACAAATTAAAAAAAACAAGCTATATTTCTTCTGATGTTCGATCCAAGCAACTTACAAATTACATAATAGAAAAATCTTGTGTTATTCTACACATTGAAGCAACGGTGTTAGAATGAGATTAGCGAAACACAACACAACTACTCTGATTGTATTATTTACCACACATTCTTATCACCGCCTGACTATTCGCGATGCAATTATTAAGGTCGCTTATTGTCTTAGACGCTTCTCCTGTCGATCGCCTTGCTAAGCAAAATCACTTTTCACCAGAATATTGAATTGTCCCGACTGACATTTGCTACGACAAACGAACAAAGAGATCGAAAGCAATATTAGTTTCCACGTCGTTTTTACCAACAACGTGATCGATTTTATTAATAATATTAGGTTTTATTGAATTTTCTCAACAATCATCTTGGGGATTTTTATTTTGGTGTCGAGTGATACCAAGCATTCCCAGAAACTTATTTAAGTAACACTGTTCTTTGAAGTTTGTAATAGTGTGTACAGTTATTTCTTATTTTTCACTGTAAAAATACTAGCAGTTTCGCGCATCTGTTTTCTATTACTTTAATGTAGACTACAAGATGTAAACTTGCTTTCTATTGAGTTTTTACTTGAAAGACGCCTCTGTGTTTACCTCCATTCCATCATGGGAAGATGTGCCCCGATACCGGAATCTAGGGTAAATAATCTATCACACACTGTGTTTGCGCTCTTGGAGTACCTACAAGGCACAATCCTCAGGTTGATTGAGTCTCTCTGTACAAGGGTTTGTCAGGACTACTAACATGAGGAAAATTCACTCTACAAGTAAACGCTGACAAAATATACAAAATAACACGAAACCCAAATAAGATATCATCGACACAGCAATACACTTGCTTATACAAGTAAGCGTGCCCTATCTTCTATTGATGTTAGCTCAAGTCACTTTCACTTTGCTTCCTACTACACCAGACTAGCTCAATTATTGTTGTTGAATTTACTATATGTCAGAAATACCCTGATAAAGATAAACTATAACATAATTAAGTGGTTAATTAGAGAGATGCAAACTAATGATCTTCAGCGGTTGAAGCGTACAGTAGAATATTGATTGAACCCTTAAGTATGTACAGGGTGACACACAAGTTTTGTCTCCCCAAGTTTACAACTACAAGATGTTTTCATTCAACCGTTTTATGGGAATCACTTCATCAATTTGTTCATCGTAATAGCAATAAGTCTCAATTAACTCAGAAAACAAATGTAAGTGCTACGATTAGAAATGTATTTAAAGAGAAACGGGAAGGAATTAAACTGAACAATTATTTTCTCGTTTATGAATGAAGTTAAATCATCAAATTAAGTATTTGTACTCAACTCTTTTAATTCAAGTCATTGCATAACTCTTTTTGGAAATGATTCTACGAAATAATTGAGACACTGCTAACCATCATGAATTGTGTCCATTCTGATTTAACCTTGTCAATCAACTCTGTTTGGTGTCTCAGTTTGGGTTCCTCAAACACAATTTCATGTAGGGGTCTCCATAGATGCTCAATTACATTCAGGTCAGGACTGTTACCAGACCACATTTCCAGCAATCCACCACCAAATAAATAATTATTAGCTGTGATCCTGGGCACCATTTTGTTGGGGGCCTATTTGCTCATATCTAGTACAATGCGCCTGCTTTCTAGACTTTTGCGATATAATGGTAGCAGTTACTTTTATATAAACATCAGAATTGAGAGTTCCCTCATCATCACAAATGAATAATGAAGTTGTACCAAAGCTTGCAATTTATCCAATAAGCATACGTTTCGGTTAACATTTTGGTATTGTGACCATTTGGACATCACTTCATTTTCGACACGAACTCTGCAGTTTTGAGGATTTGGTATCGGAAATGGACATAAATACCTCTCATCTCTCCATAAAAAAGATGTCATCTATTTAGTCTCCTCTCACGGTCCATGACGACAAACCCTTCGAAATGATTACTCTGCAAAATTGTATTCGATTGGTGATGGTTTTTCTTGTGATCGAAATAATGTATACTACTTTACCTCAGAATCGATCCTTCACTTCGGACCGTTTCACGAGAAGCACCAACGAAAATTGATGTTTTCTCCTGATAAAATCAATAAATACACGAGACTTTTGGGTCAGCAAAATACAGAAAGTTCGTTATACCTCTTTTAAAACTTACTTCAATGTTACTAAATAAATTTAACATGGGAGAGAGTCGTTTTAAATAGCTGATATGTAAGTAAAAACACTATGCCTTATGTAAAATGTACCTTCATTCTAATCTCGATGAAGTGAGTCTACTCTGGTGTCAGTTTTATTTGTCTGCAACACCTTTTCTATCCGGAAGATCTGTATTGCCATTGTTCATACATATTTTTACTGTACATACACAAAGTTACTACGCGATTTATCTTTTGATTAGTTTCTTTTTCCTGCTCTCAATTCGTTGTGGAAGAACTTAGCTTTTTCTTCATTTTATTAATGAAGGTGCGCTTAAAATTAAAACAAGAATAGAAAACAACTTCGCAAACATGTAAGATATGTACTGTTTACAAAATTAAAACAACCTCTTACAGACATATTGAATACAAAATAGCACGTCGGGGAGACATCACTTATGGGTGACCTTGTATGTATTTTCCATAGAGCTCAAGTGTTTGGTCACTGAAGGGACCAATTGATTTCTGAGAACGTACTTACTGAAGAAATATTTAAACATAGCCGATGCCATTCCCCAGTAAGACACCTAAGGCAATTAGATACGAACTGACTCTTTCTCAAAGATAATAGAAAAGGAATGTAAAGGTAGACTACTGAGAGCTAAATTTACAAATACCAGATCCCGATAGAAAAAGACCAAGCACTGTATACTTGATAAGTTTCTACTGGATGTCTAATCGAAGTTTCATGCTCGACTGGTATATCCGCGTAAGGAAGGGGACGGCTGTCTACACCTTAAATGATTACTCGTGTGTTGTGGATTAAGGAATGAAATCACTCTAATAATAACTTAATAGAGCGATGCAGGTTATTCAGCTAAGAGTAGGCCAATGCAGTTACATATAATTATTTATAATTGTGCATAGACTGATAAGCTCTTGAAAGACTTAAATATTTTAAGATTGAGAAGTTATTATTCATGAGAAATAATCTAAAACAAGGAATTGTACTTTCGACGTTTTCACGCTAAATCATAGATCATATTGTAATAACACGAATAATATACATGCATTTCTGATTATTAACTAAGCCATAGGAGGTAAGCCATCGAGCTATTTCAAGGCTAGTTTAGTGCTATTAAATATGAACGTCAATAAGTAGAACCGTCTAATTAATAATGATGCAGCACGGATTACTATGCGCATGTCCGTTTCTGTATATTTTTAGGATACAAATGACATCATCTACGTTACTGAATGTATCAACATTGATATAACCTTGTAGTCTTATGAGCTTCCAATGGTAAACACGATGGACTATTCCAGAAGATGTTACCCACACTCAACACTGGACTCAACGCTTATAATTTTCCGTTTCTGATTTGATTTATCTTTTTAACCCTGGGTACTTTAATTATCTCTCGTCCATATTTTATCATTGATTTTAAAAATTAACAATTTGTCTACGTAAACATTATTTATGCTTTTGAATATTTTTGAAATACTCTTTTAGTAAATACAAACAACAATTACAACATATATTTTCGTAAGTCAACAAATTCAAGCAATACATCAAAAAGACTAAAACCACAAAATTCATCGCGAAATGAACTCGTGCATATTTGTTTAATCATATTCATAGCTAGTAATTCATGTAAAGCAGAACGTTTTACCGCTGATTAAAATAATAATGTACTAATTTACCGATGGCTGATGTATCACATTAAAAATTTCCTACACAACGTATAATTAAGAAAGAAATACTAAACATTCCATAATAATTTAACAATAAAAGTTGATGTTACATGTGAATATGTAAAGCTACGGATAATATGTTTAAAATAAAACAAGCCAAAGAAGCAATAAAGGTCGTTGGATTCAGCTGGTCAACTGAGCGAACTTTGCCGCTTTAGCCGAGGTCAGCCTTTCTTTCGTCACCTTTGAAGCGTATTGTGTGGTAATATATAAATGCACAACCCCGGCATGTAATAACATATCAAACGCACGTCATCATTGACAAATCATCTTATTCATATGTTCTTTAATTTTTATCAATTATAATAGCTACATAGGAAGGATGAAAGGATTGAAATCATCACAACTAAAGAAGAAGAAAGAATACAGTTTATTTTCTGCAAATACGACCAACGACGATTACGACTCATGTCACTAGCGAATAAAAGGCCAACACACTCATCAGAAAAAAAAACGACGAGCTGGTTTCCTCGACTGAGACACAGCGGGACTTATGTGCGGATCGAATAAATCTGCACGCAATTTAACAAGTCTCTTAATGGCCCACGTTAATGCTAATTTCAATTTTATTTTTGAAGTTTGTACTTTTTTGTACGTTTTTTTATTTTATGAGCGTGTATTTGCTATAACATAGTACATTTACGGGTGTTTAATATCAGGTGTCTAAATCTAGAAAGATATATATATATAATTAAAAAAAATATTGGATTAAAATTCTTCCAAAAACATACTCACAACATGCGATTAAGTAATAACAATTTTGGGTGCAATATTTTGTTAAATATATATATATAGGCTTAATAATGAATTTTTTTACTTATACATTTTATACAGTAACTATCAGCTGCTCAGACTAAACGATTAATTTGTTGTCAACAAATACCAGATGCGCTGCAATATAGTAATTGTAATTATAACACAATTATGCTGATCCACAAACGTTATTCTTGTTTACAAACTGTTCTTCAAATAAGTTTTAAAAATGCAATTTAGTATTTTGAGTCAGTGTTTAACATTTTTACAAATTCTTACTGAAAAAGAAATTACACACCAATGAACTGTGTATAAATATGATATATTCAATTATATTTTGTCTAATTTCAAAATTGATTAAAATATTTAAAAAAAATGAATCTAGTACAGAAATCAGTTGGCATTAATTAAAAAGCTTTATTTTTTTTAGATTTTAAGGAATAATAAAATGCTTAAACTTTAATATTTATCTGTTGGAATACAACATCCAATGGCGTTTATTACTTTAATTAACTTACAAAGTTATATTAAAAATAATTCAGTCTAATTATAATGACATGATGGTACGTATAAAGTCAGCTTGAACGGTAAAAGACGCAGACATAAGGCGAATATCTTGTTAGTATTCTTTCTTTTTCGCACATAAAATATACGTGAATAGTTCAAACTTTTCCTGCATTTGTCACATAATAAGAACTCTTATTTATTTATTGGTCGACTTGCTGATTTGTGATATATTACTCATAGCTTATCATAAGGTTACGTTGGTCTAAAGTCGTAATTATGCAATCATTTTCTTACTGAATTTGTGGTTATACATTACTATTTCAATTACTTATAATTGTATGTGTTTGCGAACCGGCGTCGGCATGAACGTGTGTTCTTTTCCCCATAACACCTAATTGTGCTATCTTAGATGTAATGAAACATCGTCAACGGTTTTTTCATCTATCATATCATTACAGAAACAGTATATTTTTGAGTATAAATGATTTATTTATTAATTTATTTTAAACTTAGTTCACTCCGAACAAGGCAAGTTGCCACTATAGATCTAAAGAGTTACTGGAATTATTTGTGAAACTTTATGAGTCATCCTGAATCTGAAGCTGTGTAGCGAGGTGTTTGTTCACATCAGTTATACATTCATGCATTGCTATATAGTCGAGAAAACAAGCAGCAGGAAGGGGGTTCGAAGGTCCGGCAGCTCGGGAAAAAATGTATTGGAGTATAAGCTCTTCGACATTTGAGGTCCTACACACTAAATAGGGGGGGGGGGTAGCTGATTGTCGGATTGGCCGAGTGTATTTACGGCGAGAGGGCCTTAAAGCAGCAAGTTGATCGCAGCACATTCCATCGAAGTACTAATAAATGATGCAAGTCAATTACAATTTGCAAGCACTCGTAAGATTAGTAGCATAATTAATATGTATTCTCAGACCACCTCTTTCGAGAATCTCGTTTATTTTCTGTATTTCTAACGTCATATCTAACGAAAAAACACCGACTTCTCTTCTCACGATGTTAAGGTCATTAAAGAAAGTTTAAATGTTTAGGTTTTTGTGAGTCTTTGTCGGAAATTATGTATGTTATTTTTAAAATAATCGAAAGCAAAATGAGAATAAAAAACGCTTCGGACATCCCGGGTGAGTTAACTTTAATATAAAATGTTTTGTTATTTTGTTTATCGAAATCCTCGGTGAGTTAACTTTGTTATTAAATGTCTCGTTATTGTGTATATAACGTTCACGGTACTCAATTCGTTGTATCTATTTTTAAACACATTAATTGTAAGAATAATTATATTTGTAATATTATACTCATACATTTGAGGAATGAGAAATATGATAACATCACTATTTATTATTACTAAAATTCAAGACATTTGATAATCAGGTAAGTCTGGTTTAATCTGCAAGTCTTATACAAAATATGTCGACGCATATCTGTGAAAGACACTTTCCGTTCGATCAGTCTGTCATCTTTATGAGCATGATGTGTTTCCTTTGTTCTGACTTTTAAAATCCAGGTGTCAACATAAGTTTGGAACATGCGATCCACGCTCTCGCCAGAAAGCCTCTTGAATTGCAATTGTTTTATCCTGGAAATAGCTCTTCTTTCGATTGTCACGCGGCATGATATTGTTTTTCTATAATACAGACTATACTTAATATCCATGGGGCTGCCATCAGTCGAGTAATGTGACCATATGTAAAAACTGATAAAGCTTAACAGTTTTCATACAGACATTTCTGACAGTCCTGTTGCCATACGTATGTTTTTCTCGTACTTACACTCCAATCGACGATTGATAATATCAGATTATATCAGACATAACACTTATCATGATAATTACTGCTAGCCAATGATTCCAAATCTCCACAAGATTCTCAAGCAGAGCATTTTGTCGATACACTGAAAAGAGCCCTGAAGAAGGCTAGAGGCACTCCTACGGAAAACGCCCACAACAGTTCCTGCAGGTGTACATGATCACATAAAACACGAATACACTATCTTCAGTATTCCCCGCTGAGGTAATGTTTGCGCGCAAGATACAATCCGTGTTTGTAATAATGCTGCAAAACAGGCAAGACCGGGACGAACAAATGCAGTACCAAGAAAACGTTACGTCCCTGGCGAAAAAATATTGTTTAAATTGTTTTAAAATAATAAATCGTTCTGGGAACTGGGGACAATTGAGAATCGGATTGTAAATATGGTATACATAATTCAAGGCCCTAAGTTCTCTCATAAGATACATTTAATTCAATTAAGAAAACGACTATCGGACGACACCGACAGCGCTCCCCAAAAAGAAGAAGAAATTATAGACACCATATATGACACCTTTGACATTGAGATCCCCCAGGCAGCTCCGGAACCAAGACAATCAAAAAGGAAGCGAAGACTAACGGATCTGATAGTAATAGACCCGAAAAGTAAACGTTATTAATTCTCCTGCGGAGGTAATACTTAGGAGGGGGGGTTTATGGTGACTTACCTATGTACAACATGGACTCTTCCTCTTTTTTCAATAAATGCCAACGGCAATTGACTCTCGCCGGAATCAGTAAGATAGTCGAACTCTACTTACCAGGCGCATGTTTCTTCCCTCTGTACACTATATTCTTAATATACTTGTTTCTACTTCATACCGTGTTCGTGTCTTCATTTCGATCCCTTTAAACAGGGCCACAACAATAATTCAAATTCTTCTAAAATAAAATAAATAAAAAGAATATCAAATTAATATCGAACATTCTGCTCTTAATGGCATTTAAAGTTATTTTCAAATAATTTTGTAAAGATTCGCTTCCATATCAATTTTTTTGTAGTTATTTACATTATTTACAGGTTAAGCATTTTCTCGGAATATTAATCTGAAACCGACTCTCTTTACTTGCAATTTTTTCCTCATTCATCGCCTATCTTCTCATCAGTTTTTTAAAATTTCATTTAAATCCTTCTGCTATAATTCCTTGATTCCCATCGGGCTCAATTAATGAAGACGACGTAACTGATTTCTGGTCCGTGATGTAAACAATGTTACTCATTAAAACCAATTCTACGGAGTAGAAACCTAAAGAATAGACCGATATCCCCAAAAATAATAATAAGCGAAAGAGATGGGAAAGTAGAGTTTAAGAACATAAAAGGTATGTTGCCAAACGATGAAACAACACTAAACATGCATAAGATCGCAAAATGCTACGTTGATTAGCGTCAGCGTTAATATCAGTGTTTTTAAAATTTTATTTTAAGCATTAGATAAAACAGATGACTAAAATATAATATACACCAATCTATTGATACAATATAACACTAATAATACCTCCATCGAGAATCAAGCCTGATGAATACCGATACATTTCTAACAACTTTGCAGGTATATTACACGTATAATTATGTGTGATGATACTTATTGATGAAGCTATATGTATATAAGCGCATTAAGTATACATCATAATTTAGTTTACAATTCTAAGTACTTTACTAAAACTATTCGACATGTGCGCATAAATAAGTGCGACCATCGGTCGGCATTAGCGATGATATAAGAATATAGCACCGTATACTCCTGAAAATATTTAATACAAGTATTTAGACTTCATTGTCTGCAAAACGTTTTGCTGATAACTAAAAATAAGATATTGGGCAGTTGTCTAATAGTATGATTTCGACCTCCCCTTGAAGTACTTAGTTGTATTTCTATAAAGAGATGTGATACAGCGAAACAATTTTATGTGCAAGCACCACATTCCAACTTTCTCACTGAATCCTTCTCCTTTTTGTGTGTGTGTCTCTCTCTCTCACTCTCTCTCTCTCTCTCTGTCTCTCTCTCTCTCTCTCTCTCTCTCTATATATATATATATATATATATATGTGTGTGTGTGTGTGTGTGTATGTTACATTGGTTAAAGAAATGTTACAAAGCCGGGTAACAACCTAGTAAATATAAGTACACAAACACGTTGTTGTAGCTGGACCAACATATGTCGGTCTATGGTTGCCACCATATTCGTTTGGGAAAGAATCTCCATTCCCCTAGCTCCTTGTTTCATTTCACAGCACGTGTTTCCTTTCCCTCCTCTTTACCAACCCCTCAAAATTCATGCTACACCTCACCACGACAAAAATCTTAGCACACCCTCCCCTTCTCTTCCTCCCAAAGCCAAATTCACTAACACTCCACTCCCTCCCCGTTTTCACTCACAGCCATCCACATTCATTTCACTCTCTGCCACCTACTTCTCCGAGCCCATATTTTGGTCTTGCGCTCCCAGTAGTTTCTACTACTTCTTCTCATCAACCCATCATGTCAACCCAATATTTCTATGTACTTGCATGATTAAAATTATCATCATGAAGAAGTTTTACAAATAAAGATAAAACGTTGATTAATACATAAAAAAACATAATTTGGTTTTTCCTTTTTCATTTCCTATATATATATATATATATATATATATATATATATATACATATATATATATGATATTTCTACTTTTAGGCAGCGCTATTTTAATTAAAGTTACCCACGTGTACTTCGTGTATCCGGTCTGTTTAGTTACTTTCCACTATCTTTTATTTCGTAATATTTTAGCTGGTATCATCGGTTTTGGATCGCATCAGTTCCTGATATGATTTTAATTTTACCTAGTCCAGTTTACAGGCTATAGGAATGTTTCGGCGATCATACAATTATTAACCATACAGTTTTGTCCCTGTATTCTAGTATGTTCTCTCCGGCAAAATCATTTTATTTATTTAGCTTGTCTACCACTTCGTAACTCCATCCTTCGAACAGCTTAGAGACCATGATAGATTATTTAGCACTTCATTTTTACTATTATATATTACCTTGCTTAAATGAGTTGTTTGTTTATACTTCCATGTGGCATTCGTATAAGTATTATTAGTAGTAGTGGTGGTAATGCTATAACTGTCTGAGAGACCATCGATATCTAAAGTTCTGTTGAAACTGAATGTACTAAAATTATGTCTAAGGTGTGTGATATCTGAAATCTTTATATCATTATAATAATGTGCAGGTACTTTTCTTTGTACGTACCTTATAACATCTTAGACACAACTTCGAAATGAGACAGTATGAAATCAAACATGTATAAAACAAAAGTAACTGTGGATTATCTTGTGCTGCTAGATTCTTAAAATATAAACGTTCCCATTTGAAAAAGGATTGTTTCCAAATCAAATAAATCGTCGTAACTAAAGTTATGCAATCGCTGTAGCATTAACAATAACACATGTAAATAGTTGCAGTCTCCTTTTTTTTGGTTTTTGAAACGCGTTTATTAAGCTTTATTGATGACATCAACTGTTTAAAAGATGTTCGCTTCATTCCAAGTAAATAGAAGAACCGCCATCCAATATACACGTCTTGTTGTTGGGCCAACACATTACATCAAATTGCTCATGATATAAACGCTCGGAAATGTTATCTTAATTTGTGTGTAATGTTAAATAATACTGGATCATTCGATTAACATTTACGAACCATGGCTTCTGCTTTTCGAAGCGGTGTACCTAATTAAAAAACACAACATATATATATATATATATATATATATATATATATATATATATATATATATATATATATATATATATATACTGGAGCTGCACAGATTTTGTTTCTATATTTTAATAACCTATTATATCAAGAATATTGATCACACTTTATTAATGGCAAATTATATATATATATATATATATATATATATATATATATATATGTATATTTATGATCGCTGTTATCTACTTGATTTCATTGTTCTACATTTCTGATCAGGAAACTGTTGATGTCTTGAGAGCTGCAGACTCTATGCAGATCTCTAAGCTTAACAATACCGTGCGACTTGCATTGACACATTTTTGAAATACATCATCTAACCGGTTAACAGAAACCACATATGCATGGCTAGTTTCAAATGATCCTATCGTTTAGTTTCAGAGGAAATCAAATATTATAGTAGATTAATTGTTAACTTTTTAATTAAACAGGTGCTTTAAATTATTCATACAACCTCTTAATTGATTGATATATATATATATATATATATATATATATATATATATATATATATATATATATATATGTATATATATATATATATATATATATATTGTATAGTTAGGCAACATTCCTTCTTTTATACATATATGGAAAAGGAGTGCCAACTTCTGTTTGTTCCTTTTTTGATCCAATCTTTCTAATCGTCGGACGATAGATCTTGTGCTTTTAATAATGGAGTGTAAGAAATCTCCATATTTAACACGAACGTTTGCGACCATCATTGGTCGTCTTCAGGCGGATGATTGATGAATGCAAAATAAAATTGGGGAATTTATTTAAGAGGACGTTTCCATGTGATTAAAAACATAAAATCAGTCAACAGCATTTCAAAACGCCTTCGCACCCCTCATAACGAGCATGGTTAATGTTGGGCTTTTTTTTAATTGAATAAACAACGCTTTCATTATGGGGAGGCGAATACCGCAAAATGATACATAAATAATTGATGTGCTACCGGTTAAGATATTTCTAAAATTATCTTTGGAAATGTTATGTGCTGTAAGGTGTTTGTAAATAGAGCTTTGAGGGGAGGTCAGGTGGCATGTTAATCGACGTGAAATGCTGGTTCTAGTCATGCCTATATATATATAAAAATATTAAACTGTTTTATACTCACAGACGCTCTTGTTTCGGGATAACTACCCTCATCAGAAGTGGTTGTTGCAAGCGGTAGCATGGGCTCGAAATCAGTTCGTAGATTCAACCTATAATTGCAAGTGTAACAGCGAAGCTAACATGGCTGCGATAAATCACAACATACAGTAATTGCAAATAATGTAGAATTATACGCGAGACAGCGGCGAGCGTCACGGTGTCGATAGTGTTCAACTCTGAAACGGAACCCTGCTTAAACGCAGGATGACAACAATCTTGTAATTTCTTACAGAAATATTAAATATATAAGAATATTCGATCTGAAAGGGGCATTAACTATGAGGGTTTTTTTTAAATATTAAAGTGTTTTATACCTACATACCACGTAATTAGGGATGCTCTACCCTCATCAGCTCAGAAGTGTCGGTTGCAAGCAGTCGCAAGGACTTCAGTAAAGTTCGTAGATCCAGCCTAGAAGTGCAGGCTAAACACCTATATTTGCACGGGCACGGGAAATCACCGTATCCATTAATTGAAATTAATGTACGCTTACCCGGAAGCGAGCGTCAAATTGTCGATAGTTTCCAACGCTCGAGCGGAATTGTATCATGTATAGTTGGTTAAAGGAAGGAACATACATCTATTTTATTTGAAACACCTTATTTTGACTAACTGATGACTTTATAGATATTGCATTTAAAAAATCTTTTTTCCCATATTTTACAGGTAAATATATATATATATATATATATATATATATATATTGAGAAAGATGAAACTCCGCAAAAACTAACATATACACTTATATTTATGCAGGTTTTAAATGTGTTATTCATATGATGAAGGTTAGACTAACAACAAATCATGTGAGCTGAAATAGTCCATTATAGATAGAAGAACAACATTTTGACTAATAGATTTAACGAAATGTTATCTATATATTCCCGATTTTACTTTTCCGCAGACTCCGATAAACTGGATAGAAAATTCAGAAAATCTTTTTTAACATCATTTTCTTCTAATTCTTCGTTACATATTTTCCTAATAAATATTTCAGGTGTTTCTAATATTTCAGGTGTTTCTAATATTTCAATTAATGTATACAGTGATTTTTCGTGCCTGTGTCAATATAGGCGTTTAGCCTGTACTTCTAGGCTGAATCTACGAACTTTACTGAAGACGTGTGTTTATACACATTTTCCAGCCTCACAACTGTATGTGGAAACATCTTCAATTAGTCCAAACGGAAATACTTTGATATGAAGTTTTTACACGTTTTCACAAGCACTGTATACAATAGAATATAGCCGCGATACACACATTTATATGTATGGTATCGTAATAAATTGCGATCATATAGAGCCGTCATTTAAAAATATTGGAAGTTTATGAATTCACAACAATTATGGGATAGTCACAATTGACTTACACATTGAAGTTAGTTTGGCGGTAAGATTAAAAGAATGATGCATATTTTGTATACTAATGTGCATTTGAATCCGGTAGCTTATTTAGAAATATACAATATAATTTTGTTACAGGTTAATGTAAGCAGAAGTCGGGTCTACCAAATTAAAAAACGCCTATTTACTAAAATCCACTCACACTTACAAATATAAGAATACATACACACATATGTGCATATACATTATACTTAGGGTGTTTAAAAAGTATAACAATCACCAAACTAGTTTATTTCATTCAGTAGACATTTAAATAAATATGAAATCAAACTCCCATAACTCAATTACCATCACCAATAATTTAGCAGTGCATATAGAACAAATCCTAAATAGCAGCAATACCAATCGTGGCAACCACATCAATCGTTTAAAAGAATCACGAATTTTTATACAAAAATTAGACCAAAACATAATCCTGGAAGCTACCCGGCATATTAGAAACACCTGAACTATTTAGTAGCAAAAATATGTAACGAAGAATAAGAAGAAAATAATGTTAAATTGAAATTAATACAAGAAATAAACCAATGAAGAATGCTATATCTAAAGTAAATGATTCGGAACATAACATATTAACACTCATTCTTAAAGCTAGACGTTGGAAATTGTCTCCTACTAATCATGTAAATCTCATAAAATATTATCATAACTACAACTAATGATTATATCAAAACGATGAACGAATAATTGAACATGGCAAAACATATATACTGTTTGACTACATATAAAAATAGAGGTAAAAGACAGATCAAAGATAATGGACTAGTACAGAGAAATAGTTACGAACAAAACTCGCTAAAACTTGTTGAATAGAGATCAGTATATAAATAAGAGTCGATTAATACACAATATCTAATATACACCAGCTGGATCAATTATGCATAACATTTGTTCGACTATGAAAAAAAATACACACAAGCTACAAAAATAGTATTAGTAGTAGTAGTAGTAGTAGTAGTAGTAGTAGTAGTAGTATTAGTCGTACAACAAGTTCCACTGTTTAATGGTCACTGAGTTAAATGCTGCATAATTCCAACAACACATATATGCGTATATATTTATAAATATATATATATGTAAATTATGACTAAAAGGTAAATTTTAGAGAGTTGGACCTATTGTGAAATAAGGAAAGCTCAATATACTGGATAGAGCAAAAATATGGTAAGTCAATGAAAATTGATAAGACCTGCAAATGGAAGCAAATCGATATCTTCAGTTGTTCAACACAAGAAGCAGTTTAGTTAATAAAAAACATTTATTTTTCTTCTCTTTCATTCCTTAAACCAGGCTTTTCAAAGATTACAATCTTATCATCAGAGGAAAATTTATGATTGATAAGTTGACAAGATAGGACTGTCAAAGTTTGAAATTTTAAATAGTTTTTAAAAAAATGTTAAAGTTCAAACGGGCTGTAGAATCACAAATAAAAAAATCCAAAAAAACGTGGGGCTCAGACATATTGGTAAATTCAGAGGAATCTGTATAAACATCCAACGGTGACGATTCCACCCAGGTGTGTTGTCCTCGGAGAGGGATCAAATAAGATTGGCCATGTCAAGGAAAACAATATTCTTCCTGTTTTCAGTTAAGCGTATTCCAAGGCAAAAAACAACGACAAAATCTCAATGGAATCAAAAACGAATTGTTGCAATGTATAAACATTACTTGGGAACTGTGGGATAGCATAAAGGAAGGGAAGAGAAAAAGAGAAAAAGAAAGAGAAGAGAAAGAATAAAAGAAAAAAGAAAAAAGAAAAAATGAGAAAAATAAAAAAGAAAAAAGAAAAAGAAGAACGATCGAAAAAAGAGTGTAATTTAACAGGTGGGGGGAGGGGTTAAGGGATTCAAATCAAAATGATATTTAGGCAGAAAAAAGGGAGCAGAAGATAAAAGTAAAGATAAAAAGTAATAAAATAAATTCCAAGGTGGCCGCATATAGAAATACCAAATGTCTGGTCAGCAAAGTGAAGTTATGTTCCCAAGGGGGAATGTACGTAGATTAAATAGAGATTAGAAACAGAACCTGTCTTCTAAGGAAGATTAAGTTAAGATAATTTTGGATATAAATATATATACATATTATATATTTTATGTAATGCTGCTTCTCTCTTCCTTACGCATCAGTGAAATGACTGGGAATTTTTCCCTTTTCTCATATTATATATATTTATATTATGCTGTTGGTATACTCCCAACTATCCCCTTTATCTTTATTATACCTGTTTGTGTCAGTAATAAGGGTTTTAAAATTATGTTCTTCCCCAAAAATGTTCTATTGCCCGTATTACCCTCTATAATTTTCCTCCTAACTTCTTACCCTGCACATCCTCTTGCAAGATTTTTTCTTTAAAAAACTCTGTAAAAAAACCGTGATCCTCTTCTACCTTTATTTTAATATTTTATTTTATTTTTATTTTTATTTTTATTTTGCTTTTATTTTAACTTTTTTTTTAATATTAAACTTTTTTTAAAACTTTATTTTTTATTTTTTATTTATTTTTTTATTTTATTCATTTTTATTATTTTCCTTTCTATTTTTATATCTATTTTAATTTTATGACTACCACTTATTAATTATTTTTTATCGGAAATTTAAAAGGGTAAAAGACAATAGCCTAATTTACTTACCTTAAAAGTTAACGTAGCCCATAACCAATCAACTAACTGAATTTTGATATATACCTAGGTGAATCAAACTCAAAAAGCCAATTGCGATTACGAAATCAAAGTCCTAAGGATAAGTCAGTAAATAAATAAATCAGAATAAAACATTTGAGTAGAAATATGAAGGAATATTATTGTTCTCACATTCAGGAAAAATGTAAGAATAAATAAACTTCTGAAGTATGTTCTACATATATATATATATATATATATATATATATATATATATATATATATCCAGAAATGCTTAGTGATCGAGTTGTAATGCATTGAAAGACATACTAATCGACATTACTAATTCCAAATATATTACATATACGACGTATATGATAGTGCTTGTCATTTCTTTTCATATCATAATAAATAAACATTATCTCTGAGACAGAATCGCAGGTAAAAAATGACTCATGTAACTAGGAGGTTTTTCATTAGTTTTCGTTTGTTTTCCATGCAACCTACGCTTAGTTTGAGGATATGGTTGTTATTCCATGTATTTTGTTAAGTGTTTGTTAATGTTAATTTATTAGTTTGAGAAATAGATTTTTGTGAGACATCGATTATATGAAATCCAGTTGATGCTCTATATGTTTAATTAAATCTCTTTGTGTGGGTGTTTTTTGCTATGGTATTTTATTATCAGTCTTATTTAAGATGTAGTCAATCTTTTATAATATGTTGTTTATTACGATCATGTTTCTTTACTTGTATTAAGTCTTTTTATTTTGAAAAGTCACCTTTAAAAAATAAGGCATAGTCACTATCAAAGAAGCAAAAGACGAGCGTGATGAATATATGTGTCCTCGGAGCTCTATTGTATTTATATGTGTTGTATATCATTGATCCATAGTTCACTTTATGTATATAGTAGTGCGACTTACACAAATTCAACCATAAATAAATGACAGTGATCGTTTTCTCTCTTTGTTCTTTCTCTCGAGTATAGCCATTATATTGAACCGTTAGCGAGGGAAAATATAGTAACCAGCAGTGCGAAGGACAGGCATAGAGGGAGGTTTTAAAAGAAAAATATTACACATAGTTTTTAAACTCATAATTGTACGCAGTTATATAAAATATGAGAACATTGTGAGGTTAGCAGTGATATAATTTGAAGTAAAATCAAAGGTATTCCCAGGAAATCAAATAATACAAAATTGTATTTATGAGAACTAAAGCTCTATAGATCATATATATATATATATATATATATATATATATATATATATATATATATATATATATATATATATATATATATATATATACTCGAGTTTACGTTGTAACGTTGTTGCGTTAATTAGAATTACTCACACTTGTTTGGGTTGAGGGAGGCGATTGGCCACAGCATAATCAGATACTCACAAAGAGTGCTGGGAGAATATTAGTTTTTTACGATCATTTAGAGCAAACATTGAGTGTGTCCAGTTTAGTTATTTACGTTACAGGCACAGTGTTTTGTTTGTTTGTTTTGTTTTTGTTGTCAGCTGGCTTCACAAGTACCGAACGACTTAAGAAAAGGCATGTATGTTTGTCATTCAAATATTTTCAATACAATGGAAAACCATACGAATTCACAACGGTACCTATTTAGTCCTAAATTATCAGTCGTCTTCGTTCTCCGTTGAATGTATGATAAACAGATTAACCTACTCGATACGCCTTAACCTACCTCATTTCGCGTACTTATATGAGATATTATTAGGTTCCAACCTGATCTCAATCTTCATACGTACCAAGTGTTATGGATTAAGTGAAGATCACGAGCAAAACATAATATGTATCTATACTTTTTATGAATAAAACTTTGCAATTATAACCAGTAGCCGTTTGTTTCATACGCAATATCCTATTTAAATAACACATGTATGTTTCTTGTTTTGAAGCGATTAACGTGAATTATCTATGCAAAAGCCTCATCTTTATATATATCAAAGTGCTCGTGTAAAACAAATCATAGCTCCGGTAATGACACCACCTTCCTCCAAAGCCGAAAAAAATATGTTCTGTATATATTTTATAATCGTTTTTCAAAATAGATAGTTTCCTATTCATTTCTATCAATTGCATTTTAAAAGGAAATCCAAACACAAATAATTTTACCTGACATATATTTATGATCGCAATCTCAATAGGAAATGATAATATATCCGTGGTGTCATCCTATAACGTAAAATGTAAAAAAGATAAACGATATTAAATATATATATATATATATATATATATATATATATATATATATATATATATATATATATATATATATACACACACTTTGATAAAACAATGGTAACACAATTAACGGAATAAACCTGGCATTCCATATTAACGAATCTATATTTCCTAACCTATGTGTGCATTAAGAAAATGACGCAAAAACATCTCCTGTCACGTTAAAAAGCTTTTTATTTTTTTTGTGGTATATATTTCTTACAATTACCTAAGATGTAATATTATTTATATTTTCATATCTGCTAATGCACTGTCATGTTTCTTTTTACGGGATCTCGAAAACCTTCTGACGAGTAAAAAAAGGCTAACGTTTATATAATAATTGCAAAATATTTATCTATATCTCTTTCTCTACGCCATTCTTCCATATAAAACGAAACGCATCTATAATCATTAATTATTTGAAGCAAATGTGTTTTTCCTAGCGAAAAATAAATCATTTATATCTCATCGCGTACAAAACCAGCTTCCTGATGCTTCTCGCGAAAATATACTTTCCATGATTTCGAATCAATATACATATATATATATATATGTATATATATATATATGTGTATATACTCGATGATATAATGTTTGTTCATCTTAGTAACATTTTATTCGAAAACAAGGTTTATGACATATTTTTTTTTAAATTTACATTCTTATTTAATACACATTTATTTACATAGTTGGTGTATACAACATTTACCAAACATTCATGGAAAAGCTTTATTAGTGCATAACATACAACAGTCAGGCTGAAAATACCACATGTATCCAATATTCAGTTAACGAATGAAAACATATTTCAATATATATTCCATTTTCTTTTTTCTTTGCCAGAAGACGAAACTCTATGCTTGTTATAGAGTCAAATCAGCCCTAACATTAAGTGCTATTGCCCCATCTGAGGATATGCCGCTGAGAGCATAATTTCCTGCCTTCGAACTCTAGTACGAAGGTACCTGGTTCCCTTTTTTTTGGCTATTTTATCACAGAAGACACGTTGCTAGTTTTTTCTCAGCTATTTCGATACTTTTTATGGTAAGTGTTCGACTGAGCCATAATTTATTGTTCCGCACTTAAGAAAAACACGCAAAAACTCGTCTAGCTACAACTACTGTCAATATATTCCTTCCTCTGTGTACCTAGAAGTAAACAGAACGTTCGTAAACACATTTTCCTTTTCTTAGAATTACTCGTGTGTCGAACACAATACTGAAGAGTTACTTCCTATCTGATTAAATCGTTTTCAAGTCCGATGTAAACACATTATTGTAAAGCTGTATAATTTAATAATCAACTGCTAGCCAATTTAAACCACAGTTACCGATCATCAGAGTGTTATCTAATGTAATGCTCTAGACGTATTATACACTATTGAGCTACTATATGCAACGTTTTTACAAACTTCAAGAAATGCTATATACAGGGTGATTCATAAGTCACCTAGCTATTTATTTTTGAAATTCTAAAGTTAAAAAATACGGTAATACAAAACAGAAAGTTTATTCAACAAACTCATTTATGGGAGTTACAGCAACTTTTCAAAATCTCCACCTTCGTACTGCATGCATATCTCCATTCTTTTTTGCAATGAATTTACGACTCTTTGTAGCATATTTGTTGTAGCATGGTGTTCTGCGAAGGAGGCTTTCTGTTCACATCACATTTACATTGCCTTTCAACAAGTGTAGGAGATTCATCAAATTTGGCCATATGAATAACAATAAAAATTCGCTCTTCTATTGTAAATGACATACTGCCTGAACAGAAAGCACATATGATAATTTACACAAATTGTTATAAATAAAAATAAATATATATAGAAACAAATATAAAAACGAACAAATTTAAAATAACAAATAGCAGTAATTAGGGAGTAAGATAACAATTATCAAAAGTTCATAGTATGTTTGTGCTTTATATGGTAATCATTTTCAATAGCTAAGGTACTTGTGAATCACCCTGTATATATATATATATATATATATATATATATATATATATATATATATATATATATATATATATATATATATATATATATATATATATATAAAATATAATAACACGAAATCACATAATTGTCGATGCAATAATTTATTTCAACCGTGCGGTTTTTTCAAGCATCACTCAGACAATTACATTTTTGAGACTGATAGAAAATTGAATTTCCCTACGACAATTTAAACACAACTAGAGAGAGTGGTGGTAGCAACCAATTTGATACATATTTTATAGAGAGGGGGAAATTTAAGACTTATATTTAACTATGGCGGTCGAAGGGGAGGGATCTTTAAGTTAATCAACTAAATTTTTAAATTCATTTACAAGTTTTGTGCCTCAAAACATTTTATATATATATATATATATATATATATATATATATATATATATATATATATATATATATATATATATACATATTGGCTCAATTACTGTTGAGCACTTTCCAAACCGTGGATTATTAATTCACATACATGGAAAAAAACAATTTTAATACCTCCTTAAAAAACATTCCGACTACCACCAAACGGAACTATCTTCTTATACTTATTATGAAGATTGAATAACTTTTGAGGAGGATAAAGTGGAAAGCTAGCTTTTTCCTGGAGAGATCTACATGCAACAAATCGAGGGATTATTATGGATTTAAAAATCAAAGAACTGCACCCCACGTTGAACAGCTTGACGGGTTCGAAATGTATTTAATGAATATTGTTAGGGACATCACATTTCACCACAAAAAAAAACCCATTTCAAAAGAAAATAGACAAAATAGTTAAGGAAATTAATAGATCAAAATATATACAAACTAAAGCTGATAAAACTCAAAACTTCTACAAATTAACAACACAAGAATACTACAAATTACTTGACAATAACATCACAAAAAACTACAAAAAATCTAATATTAATTTAGTCCACAACATCAATACCGATAGTAAAATTATCACAGATAAACTTAAGATCAGCGATAGAGTAAGTAAACTAAAAAAAAAGAAGCATATATTCTTCTCAAAGATCACAAATCTGACTTCCAAACAAAACCAACCACTAGACTTATTAACCCCACAAGACAAGAAATAGGGGAAATTAGTAGAAAAAATTTCGAAAGAATAAATAAGCAGATCAAAACATTTTATAAACTTAATCAATGGATAAACACTGCAGATACAATAAACTGGTTCCTTAAAATAGTAAATAAAACTGCAGGGCCCATTTGGTCCATGCTCTCGTATTTCTATGGACGAAAAGTCTTGAAGAAGAGGTCGTTCCAAGCAAACTAAAGAATTCTCTTATTACACCCATTCACAAAGGTGGAAGCAAATCGGTGGCTGCCAATTATAGACCAATAGCTTTGACCTCCCACCTCATTAAACTTTTTGAGAAAGTCATACGGAAACACATAGTTAGACACATGAATGAAAATAACCTGTTCAATGACAGTCAGCATGGGATGAGATCTGGAAGATCTTGTTTAAGTCAACTCCTTGAGCAGTTTGACACCATTCTATCAATTCTTGATGATGGCGCTAATGCAGATGTTGTCTACTTAGATTTTGCCAAAGCTTTTGACAAAGTTGACCACAAAATAGTTCTGCAGAAAATATTTGATCTTGGCATTCGTGGAAGCATCTTCAAATGGATCGAATCCTTCCTGAGTAATCGCCTCCAAACAGTTATGGTTGATGGTGCAACCTCGAAGCCACAACCTGTCATTTCTGGAGTTCCCCAGGGAAGTGTATTGGGACCCATAATCTTCCTAATCCTTATTGGGGACATTGATGAAGATATCGCCATGTCAATAGTCAGGTCATTCGCCGATGATACAAGGGCCACAAAATCCGTTCGGTCTCCCGAGGATGCTGTGTTGTTTCAAAAGGATCTCGATCAGATCTACAAATGGACGGAGGACAATAACATGGAGCTAAATGACGTGAAATTTGAGCTTCTCCGCTATGGTAATAATGACCAGCTAAAAAGCGAGATATCATACCACACTCCGTCAGGAAAAATGATAAACATAAAGCAAGAAGTAAAGGACCTCGGTGTATCTATGTCTAGTGATTGTCTTTTTAGCAATCAAATAAACAAAGTTGTGGAAAAAGCCAAGAACCTCATTGCCTGGATCCTGAGGACATTTAAAACCAGAGAATATCGTGCAATGGTCACGCTGTATAAATCCTTGGTCATTCCAGTTTTGGAATACTGTTCTGTCTTGTGGAACCCAAGTAGCCCTAGGCTCATCCAAAAGCTTGAAGCCATTCAGTGGTCCTTTCTACGGAAAATTCAAGCTGATCGGAACTACTGGTCATGTCTGAAGAAGACAAAAATGTTCTCGCTGCAAAGACGACGTGAAAGGTACCGGATAATTTACATCTGGAAGATATTGGAAGGAAAGGTACCGAACATTAATGGCCACATTCAAGCCCGAGACAATGAACGCCGCGGGAGGCACTGTATTGTTCCCTCGCTAAAAACTGGTGGGAAAATACGAACCATTTTTGAAACGAGCTTACCTGTACAGGGGTCACAACTCTTCAATGCCATGCCTAGGTGTATTCGGGATATAAAAAATGCTGCTGTGGAACAATTTAAGCGCTCTCTTGATGCCTACCTCGCTAATATCCCGGACCAACCCCAAATTGTCGGATACACGGCGTGCAGGCAAGCCGACACCAATTCTATCGTGCACATGCAAGCACATGCTGGTGCGGTTCCTTTGTCTCACAGGATCCTCACATCAGCCAGGGCGAGTTGAACAACCAGCAAGCCTGAACACGCCTGTTCGAAGCACCAGACAAAAAAAAAAAAAAAAAAAAAAAAAAAACTGATTGCTCGTTCATCCAGTTTGATATTGTTAACTATTACCAATCTATATCTAAATAACTTTTTGAAAACGTTATCGATTTTGTCACACCTCTATCGGATATTTCTGTAGATGAAATCAATATAATTAGAAAATGCAGAAATACAGTACTAATCTGTAAACATGAACAATGTAGTAAAAACAATCAATTTGGATCTTTTGATGTTTCTATTGGTTCCCTGGACTCAGCAGAAGTCACTGATCTAGTTGGTCTTTACATACTATATAATCTCACAAAAAACATTAGCATTGAAGATATAGGCCTATATAGAGATGACGGATTACGAATAGTAGAGAACTCAAATGGACAAAAATGTGAAAGAGTAAAAAAAATTATCCTTAGAGAAATGAAAAGATTAGACCTCAAAGTAGAAATAACATCTAACATTAAAATAGTTAATTTTTTAGACGTAACATTCAACTTAAATAAAGAAACTTATGAACCGTATACTAAAGACAATGCCAACCCGAGCTATGTCCACCCACTCTCTAACCACCCAAAAACAATTATTCAACACATCCCCAGATCAATCGAAAAAAGAATTAGTGATAACTCCTCTAATCAAGAAATTTTTAACAAACATAAGGACTTTTACAATAAAGCGTTAAAGCAAAGTGGATACAAAAACACCCAAATTAAATTCACCAAACCTACACCCCCCAACAACAGACGCAAAACTAGGGGTAGAAAAAATATCTGGTTCACACCCCCATATAACAACATGGTTAAAACCAAACTCGGTAAAAGATACTTAGACTTAATAAATCTACACTTCCCTCCACACAATATACTGCATACATTTTTTTATAAAAACACCCTCAAATTAAGCTATAGCTGTGGTGAAAATTTAGAAAAAATAATAAAAAAAACATAACAATAAAATTCTAAATGAAAAAACTACCGCAACAAAAACAGCAAATACCAAGGCCTGTAACTGCACAAACAAAAAAGAATGCCCATTTCAACATAATTGCCAAATAACCCAATCAGTATATCAAGCAACCATCTCTACTAAAGAAAACCCAACCCTGAAAAAATTCTACATAAGTATGGCTGGTAATACCTTCAAAGAAAGATATACTTGACATAAGTGTTCTTTTAATAACCCTACATATCAAAAAAGAACCTCACTTTCTATATATTACTGGGAACTATACAACAATAACCTATCACCAACAGTAACCTGGAACACAATTAGAAAAACTAGCACCTGTTGTTCCCTAAACTCACCTTGCTACCTTTGCCTAACAGAAAAACTTGAAATAATTAAATTTAGTGATAGGGGCAAACTTCTAAACAAAAAACAAGAAACATAAATTAACTGTAAACATAATAGATTACACCTTCTTAGTAATCCACTCATAACCCCTTAGGCTGTCACTATAAAAAAAACAACTTCACCTACCTATCAACTGAAAATGTTGTCAGCACAACTATCATCTTATACCTTTTTTATTAATTATTATTATTTTTATTAGTAGTAACATTATTGTTTGTAGTATGATTTGTAGTAGTACTGTAAGCGGTAGTATTGGTTGGTATTATTATTATTATTATTATTATTATTATTATTATTATTATTATTATTATTATTATTATCACAGCCACAACGATTAACACTAATTGGCATCTTCTGTATTTTTCTTTACTCTTAAATACCTCCTTATATGCTTATCCATTTATTGATTAATATTTCTATATTTTTTAGATTATTTTTTACAGTTTTTAGATTATATTTTTAAGATTATTTTTAGATTATCATTATCAATTATTTATTACTACTATTATTAATATCTTAAACTTAATTATTTGACATTGAATTATTTTTTATTTTTTATTTTTATTTTTTATTTTTTATTTTTCATTTCTGTACATTTATCAAGATAATTATTGTTATCAGTGGTGACATCATATCTGATGTTACTATCATAGTTATAGTTATTTGCGGCAATGAAATTAACAGTATCACTATTATTAATACTATTGATGTTGCCATGTTTTCCCGTTACCTTACTTTTTCTTCCACTGCCATTCTTCTTCTTCTTCTTCTTCTTCTTCTTTTTCTTCTTCTTTTTCTTCTTCTTATTCTTATTATTATGATTATGATTATTATTATTATTATTATTATAATTATTATTACTGTTATTATTATTATTATTATTATTATTATTACTGTTATTATTATTATTATTATTATTATTATTATTATTATTACGCTTCTCATGTTACTATTATTGCCACCATTATGACTACTTCTATTATTATTTATTAATTTTTCACTATCATTTTTTCACTATCATTATTACTATTGTTAAGATTACTGGGGTTACCACTCTGATTAGTGTTGTCTGTTAAACCACTATTATTACATTTTTTATATGATCAGCATTATTGCAACCATTAACCCATATCATAATATCGGCAAACAATATCTTATCATTATTTAATATTATTATGATAATCACTACCTCCTAGGATTCCTTATATTTCTTAATTATTCTATTTCTTTCCTAAACTATTATTTTTATAAATTCTTACATATTATTGACCACCATTATCGTTGTCGTTGTTATTATTATTACTATTTTTATTATTATTACCATTATTACCATTATTATTATTATTATTATTATTATTATTATTATTATTAGTATTATTATTATTATTATTATTATTATTATTATTATTATTATTATTATTATTATTATTAATAATAATCCTGTGATATTTAACGAATATATTTATTTATTCATAGTACGCAAATAAATTCTAGACAAATTATAAAGACAATTTAAATCCAGAATCGCGACACATTTGATCACCGCCCCACCACCACAACAATCAGACGCATCTGACCGGTTTGCCCGCACGCATACGCACATCAACACAATATTACAGTTCACTTGAAAAAATACATTTATAAACTCGACTGTTTTTTTGACACTTGATTCGTGCATGTCTACCCCCTCCTTCCCTCTCGATCTGAATCAACAGGCGCCCTCTCTTTCTCCTTCTTTTCCTTTATGTGTCTACCTTCCCACCACCTCTCCCCTCATTATTTGTTCCTCTTTCCACCTTACATTTTTATTTATTTATTGATTTATTTATTTATTTGCCTTGTTTGTTTGAGATTTTAGATTTTAGATTTTTTGTTTTTTGTTTTTAGATTTTTAATTTTTTAATTTTTAATTTTAATTTTTTAATTTTTTAACGGCCTTAATTTTTGAAATGTTAAATTTCTTTTCTTCTTCTCTTTCTCAATCCTTCCACTTCATTCTCTCCAAATAAGATCGGATTCTAACTCTGCCTGATGAGATCTCAGTTTATAGTAACTGTTGATCGATAACATCGACATGCCAGTGTCGCAGATTTTGTACATGTCTGTGTAAATAAAATTATCATATATAAAGCTCTATTTTGATATTGAGCACTTTTTATAAACCCGGTTTAAATTCTCTGGATTACCACCCTGTGGATATTTTTCACCTGGATAATTACCATTATTATATATACATATATATATATGTATCTACGTATATATACACATATATATATATGTATATATATATATATATATACATATATTTGTATAATTTGGCAGCATCCTTTCTGTTATACATGGTAGATTAAACAGGAGTGCAAACTTATGCTTATTCAGCTTTTGATCCGTTTTTCTAGTGTTCGTTCGACGAATTTGATGTTATAATCCAAGGAGTGTGAAAATCTCGGTATTTTGTGCGAACGTTTTCGACCGACATCGGTAGTCGTCAAACGGTTGCAAAATGAAATTAATTGGTGAATCTATAGATAGGGCGCTTTTTAAAATTGTTTCAACATATATATATATATATATATATATATATATATATATATATATATATATATATATATATATACATATATACATATATTCATATATATATATACACATATATATACATATATATATATATACATATATATATATACATATACATATATATACATATATATACATATATATGTATATATTCAAAGACAGATATAATAAATAAAACATAATGTGTCACTAATATATGTTTTATTTTATGTTTCATTAATCTCGTATTGTTCTTACTGAAAAGCCAATTGTATTAATTAAATGTATTTCAATATGCCCACATCAGATGCAAATCAAATCATATTAATTTGAGATCGTTTCGTTTTTATGTAGATTGTTTCAAATATATTTAACAATTCTTATTGTATGTAATATTCCTTGGTGTTTAATTAAAATCCGACATTATTTCCTGTTGTAGGTTGCCTTTTTCTCTCTATGAACATCCATTATATCCATATAAAAACATGAATTTGTATATTTACACAAATCTCTATATGTATGTGCTATTATAAATATGTATATATATATATATATATATATATATATATATATATATTCCTTTTGATATATAATC
>OY744528.1:108233729-108273729 GCA_963556195.1 Sepiola atlantica | reverse complement strand
ATAATTTTCACAGAATAATATGATTTAATTCAGCTTTTAAGATTTTGTCAGAGATAGTAGATAAATCCGGATAAGCCTTCGAGTGAGTTATCATATGAGTTCGTAATTCACTGCTATTTTCCCATTATAGCATTATTTCTCAGTTTATATTGATCTATATGTATATTTATTACACACTCGTGTTAAAAATGTGCCAACCGTTTCAATCTAGAATCTTTTGCATCTTCCCAAACCATGACATGTTTTCCGTCCCAATTCATATCATAATATAATATAGATTATTATAATGTGTACCTTTAAGAGATGTAAAATGTTCTAAATTTCTGGGGGACGATAGTTTTCGTTTGCTTATTTAACTCCATACACATGACGTAACTCTTAGCGTGTCCTAAAGACTGATGATAAAGGATCCTATATTCGCTTGTGGTTTGTTTTATAAACTAGACCAAGTCTGTTCCTGAATCCCTGGCCTTCCAGTTTAATAAGTAAATAATAGCCCTTTATTCCCACACTCGATGACTCATTGTTTTTTAGCAATTAGTTAAACCATATATATATATATATATATATATATATATATATATATATATATATATATATATATATATACAGACGCAGATTTGAAACAATGAGAAAAGAAAAAAGTCGACAATTGTGAACGCAGATTAGAAAAACTATAGTCAACAAGGAAGATTAATATTTATTTGCGGTTGACAACAACGGGGAGATGGACAACAAAGTAGGACGAGGGAGAAAAGGAGGAACTAAAGGTATATATATATGTATGTGTGTATGTATATATATATATATATATATATATATATATATATATATATATATATATATATATATATGTATATACATATTTATTTATTTATTTATCTTTTATCTTTTGATGTGTTGATGTTTTTTATATTTATAATATAAAACTAAAAATAATACATTAATCACTTAAATAATAGTGTAATGGATTCGTCCAAACACTTTAAAATGCAGCAACATTTTTGTGAGTAACGGATAAATTTTATTAGACAGACGAACAGCGCAGGTAAAGAATTTTTTTTTTTTTAATGTCTTAAATAACTAATATAAGTTAGCAAAACATTTATATGGAACAAAACGTAGACTTAGTATAAGGAACGTTTATGTTTTTGTCTTTTAAGGGAAGTGGGGTCTGATCAACTCTGCTGGGAAGCCATGAAATTAAATACTGTCTTGTTTTTAAATTCCCGAAACAGTTTTTCATGGTAAACAACTGATGATCCCTTAAAATAGTGTTAGAAACTAACTAATATAATAACTGTAAAAAATAAATTGACTTACATGAGTGATTTTCCACTGGAAGACTTGAGACTATAAGTTTTTTTTTGTTGTTTTTTTTAAAGTTTTTTTTTTATATAGTTTTAATGGTTGAGAAACTTCCGAGACTATATATATATATATATATAATTATTTTATGTTTACTCGTATACAATTATAAGGTGAGATGATATATCATGTATATATTTTCAGTATTTTTCTCAACAGTGCTCAATACGTTATTAGAGCTTGGTAGTACATTATGCAAATATATTATGGCATATAAGCTACACAGAGGCTTTTACCCTGTGAGTAATCGTAAACGTGGTGTTTAGTCTCGCTAACTTTCCAATCACATGTGTTGTGCGTTTTTCCTCACGGGTTATTGTTTTCATTAGCCGATCGTTTAGCTTCTCTCAAACAAAGGTTAGGCTGACTTTTACTATATTTCTTTCTTTCTTATTCTATGAGAAAGCCCCACGTCTTTTTGTGAATGTGTTTAATTAGAACTGATGTAATTTTAACACGTGTTTTCTTGGAATAGTTTTATTTGTATTCATTTTGTTATTCGTTGCTATATTAGGTGTTGGTTTAGTTTAGATTTTTAAGTTATTTATTCATTTTACTTATATTTTAGATTCGTATCATGCATTGTAATCCTACAGTAAATGTTTTTCTGTGTATACAATTGCTTACTATTTCCCGTCTACAAATTAATATGTTTTAAATATATTTACAGTTTCCTATTTTACACTTGTTATTAAAACATAATCAACACGCGTCGTCTAAGTATCAATTTGTAATGATTCATTTAAAGAGTTTCCACTTGATTATTGCAATCGTCTGCTATTTTGAGTTGCCAATAATGGGTCGCATGTGTACAATTTTGTTGAAGTGTTCTATCTTGTCCTTGTTGTAATGCATTATTATAGACAATCCATCATGATAATATAGGCAAATATATGTATGGCCAAATATATGTTTTGGGGTATGTAAATACATAATCGTAAAAGGCGCAATGCCTTTGAAATGTCCATTAGACTTATGGCCAATTCATAGGAATTTCTCATTTAAGTCTTTATCCATTGGTCATTATTATTAGTTAAAACTGATTTTTCATGTATCAATAATATGTATTGCTGATGTTTGCAAAGCAATGTGCCGCACCCATTCTTAACTGTATTCATTGAGGAATTAATGTAATTACAACAATATGATATATTTCTACAGAATAAATTAATAAAATATTTGTTAAGCATAGAAATACTTTTAAGCGGTGGCATGAAAGTGTTCTTTCACATTTGGGGAATATTTTCTTTCCGTTGAATTCTTTTTATATGTGCATACATTATTTTACTGTTTAAATTTACTCAGATAAATTCGACTGCTACAGTTTTGTATAGCAGATATAGTTTTTTAAAATGTGTTTCTCCTGAACATGTGTTTAGTAAAACTAAACCAGAAGTAGCATTCATAAAACATATAATATAATATATTTAATACGGTATGACTCGCATCTAATGTCTAAAGTAACAATGTTTGTTTATATTCATAAATCATGTAATATAATATATTTAATACGGTATGACTCACGTCTATATAGGGTTTACACAGAACCACATTTATAAAACTAAGTGTTGAAAAGAAGAATAAAAACATAGTAATTAAAAATTGAAGGATAATGAAAGTATACTTATGTCTTGATATATTTCTTTGTCTGACTTATTATAATTGGCTATTGTTAAGGCGAGTTTGAGAATCGTATTGGAGGTTATTATGATGCTATGCAGTTTATTAGATTTTCTGAAATAAATACTCACGTCGTAAGTTTAAGTTCTGATCTTTTAATTATAGGCATCATGTTTTATTTGATGATGCATATAGTTTATGACACAAACCCATCTATCATGCTTTGAAATAGATGATAGAAATACGTCTCGGTGAAAAAAATATTCCTATATACTCTAATCATTTTTTGAGTAAAACTGAAAGGAGAAGTGAGAAATCTTACATCTTTTGCGGCTTTTTTCAAGGTTGCAACTTGTGTTTAATTAAACGTATATGTTGGATAGTTTATTATAGTAATGTCGCCATATGATAACAAAATTCAGTTAAAAACTCACAAAACATGAGGTTATACATTTTTCTAAGAACACTAACAATTTAAGTTATATTTTGAACTGTTTTCTTTAATATGTTGATTTTCCTTAAACTATTGGCTTTTTGGTTTCAATTATACTATCTTAGAAACTGTCATCCAATATGTTCATTCTTCCTTACAACTGCATTCTGATATTAATAAAATCGATTGGTTTATCTTTTTAATCAACTACCAAATTAAATGTATATTTAGTCTGTACAGTTTCGGTTTGTTTTTTCTCTGAACACGATATCGTCTAGCTGATGAATAAAACACACTTTGCGAGCTAAATTCAATGTGTGTACATAATGTCTGAGAAATGTTTACATAGTTATAAACTGTGGATGTATGTTTACACGTCTTATTAGATAATTATCCATATACTTCATTATTGACTTATGATTAGGATGTAGCTATGGAACAGGTTGGCATATGGATGGAAATGTAACAAACTCTGATTATTAGCAACAATCGTTAACAATCGTTAACAATTGTTAACAATCGTTTACAATCGTGTTAGCTTATAAATTAATTGGATGTTTTTAGAGGAGGCTTTTTCATCAGAGGTGGCGCTATCATAATCGCCATACGAGTCATACTGCTCTGTTTGGTCAATCTAGGTTTTATGCGGCAAATCCATACAAGATTAACGTTTTCATAGTCGAGATAGAATACTGCTTACTGTTTGATAGTGTTTCGGAATGAAAATAATATATTTTATAGCATGGTATATTTAAAGTCTTAGGACATTTATTAGGTTTTTTTTTAATTCAAAAACAAAGTAACAGCATTGGTATTACTGTGATTGAATATCCTTTTTTTTGCTACACCTACAAATTTTCATATTCTATGACTACAAATATCGGGTCAATGGGTTTATTGATTTGTATACATTCTGTTACCATTATTTCTTCTTTTATTCTCGTTTAAATGACATATTTTGTTGCAATAAAAAGTAGTTCCGTTAATTTATTCGTTAGTAGTAAATTAGACTTAAACCTAACGAATTGTGAAAATGGTACGCTTTTATTCGTTAAAAAGTGCTAGACATGTATAGTTTAAATTTAGGAAAGGAATACCTAATTTTAGAAAATATTTCTATATAGACAGTTTATTCGGGAAATCGATAGAGGAACCTCGTGATTGTGTTATATATATATGTATATAAGTTTGGCAATCTTGCGTTTCCGATTCACATGTCGTTAACACTAATATCGATGAATATTTTTATTTTGAAATTCTAACAAGTACAATAAGTTCAATAAGTTCGAGGGGCGTTCAATAAGTAACGCCCCTGACCCATTTTCCATAGCAGTAGATTAATGAAACTGGGCACAGTTATACGTATTTCTTTACATAGGAAGAACTCTGAGTAATGCATTTCTTCATCGTTTAGTGCAGCTCTGGACACCGTTCTTGTAAAACACCCCAGGTTGGTCCTCCAACCACGTCGAACTTTAGTAATCAAAGCTGCATCATCTACGAAACTCTTTCCTTTAAAAAACAACTTCATGGCTCGGAAGAGATGAAAGTCAGAGGGTGGAAGGCCAGGAGAGTAAAGAGTGATGGGGAAGGATTTCATAGGCATACGCCCGTGCTACTGATCTGGCGACATGCTAGTTGTTGACCGGAGCGTTTTCGTGCTGCAGGAGGATACCTTTGCTGATCTTGCCCCGCCTCTTGATTTTGATAGCTTCTTTTAATTTCATCAAAAGTACAGCGTAATATGCTCCTGCAGTGTGATAAATTTGCCAGGAAATCTGTCATCACTACTTCGTCACGGTCTCAGAAGACTTTGAGCATGACCTTGCCAGGGAGGGAATGCATCCTTGCCTACATTGGAAGTCGCGAACTCCAGTGCTTCCACTGCATTGACTGAGCTTTGGTCTATGGATCATAGTGATGGACCCAAGTTACACTCTGTGTGATCAGTCAAAATACATCCGCGAGCACTGAAAATGTTCTTGCTTCTGGAAAGGTGTGAGCAACCTGGGAATCCATATGCATATGCAAATGGTCATAGATGATAGTTTCCACAGACACTGTACTAATCTCGACCTCTTGGGTATTTGTAAAATAGTAATGGTCGATCTTCTAAAATGGCAGCCTCAACATGACAGACAGATGCCTCATCAATGGCAGAAGTGGGACGAACAGGTCTGGGAGCTGTTTTCACAGACGTCCGGCCATCTTTGAATTCACGATGCCAGCATTTTACAACGTCATATGATGGGCAATAATCAGCATAAAGTGCTTTCGTTTTATCTAAAGTCTTCTTTCGTATGCGTCCTCTCAAATACAAAAACTAGATCACTGTGCGACACTGAACTGGCTCCATTTCTCACTCAGTTAAAACACCTGTAAATCTGAAACCACAATTAGTGCACAGCTATTTTTTGCAACATAACCCATACATATATAATTTATAACACATGTAAAATTACATCAAGATCAGAGAAGTAGAAGTGATTCAGGGGAATTACTTATTGAACAGTTCTCGTATAATAGTGCATTGTTATTACTTCCTATGTGAACGATGAACGTTGTCACAGTGTATATATATATATATATATATATATATATATATATATGTGTGTGTATATCTATGTGTGTATTAGTTTGTACGTGTAGGTATATGTATGTGTATGTGCATGTGCATGTGCATGTGCATGTGTATATGTATGTATTGACGGAGGACGACGTGAGTCATAGCTAGCCACAAACATATACACCCCCCACACACACATACGCAGGCAGACAGAGTGCCGACCAAGTCATGACATTTGAAAACCAACTTAAAGCATTCTGAACAAATGTATTCAACTGCCGCACACGAAGATGACCGGAGAGATAAAAGTCAAAGTCACGCATATTTAAAATAACGAATAACTTTTACCCATAGAAGCAACAACTATAAAACACATATACCGACATATGGTCGCGCGTACACACACATATATGCGCGCATATTCGTAGAAACATCAACCTGTTAAAAATAAAACATGTTCATCAATGGAAAATTTCTCTGAAGAGAGCAAGCAGGAAAGCTCGAAATGCGTTATAAAATCACAAAATTATGATAAAATAATAAAATAACAAATACTTGTTGAAAAAAGTGTTTTTTACAGATGTAGGTAGCAGCACTTTTTTAAATATACATTGTATGCTCGTTGAAACTGCACTTGTACTGGATCACCCATTACTCTCTCTTTTCCTTTTTTGTATCTCTTATATATCTTCTATATAAAATTGCATGTCTGTGTGTGTGTGTGTGTATGTATGTGTGCCTTATAGAAAAAAATGTTAGAGAATATAGATACAATATAAAAGTGTATTCTTATGTAAAATTCACAAAGTAAGTTGATGGGCGTATTCCCGAATGTATAAACCCACGCCTTAGGGGTCCATGGGGCAGATTTCATCAAGGGGGTTCTCCTTTTCAGTTATTTTTCAATGTTAATCAGTACTAATTTGGAAATTATCTCATGTATTCATGTAATGTACAGCTACTCCTCAAAAACTACGCGGCGGCATGTCAAAAAGTTGATATTTTTAGCACCGTACATATCCTGGGATCATAATATCTCAAAATCGCAAAAAACGATTCACTTACTGAGTGTCAACCGGACCAGTTTCCGACAGTAGGTAGCATTTTTCCCGTATTTTTCAGACTTTTTTCAATGTTAAATAGTATTAATTTGGAAATAATCTAATGTATTCATGTACTAATCCGATAAAAATGCCGAGTCACTGAAAACATCTCATAACTCCTTGCTGGATGTACACGGTCTTGCCCTAAATTGTGTCCGGTTGTATCAGGTCATCCCATAACTTCTGTCCGGATAAATCAATAACATCATAGGAAGGCTACGTTAAGAGTGTGTAGTGAAACAAGGGTTGCTAAATCACATCAGCACCTGGCCACCGGTAAGAGGGATTTCAGTAGTTCTCATGAGACCTCCTTGATTTTAAAACGAATGTTGGTGCTTCTTAAGTATAACGGTACCTAGAAATATTGGTGTTTCGGCCCAAATTTTTTTTCCTTGAACTTAAAATATTTCTCAGGGTTGTGGGAGAGTGTAATAAAAGTTGGGGGGGGCTGGAGAGATTAGGTTGTCGGAGAACATTTTAGGGGTCAGGCCAAATTTTTTAGGGGTCGGGCAAAATTTTTTTTTTCTTTTTTTGAACTTAAAATATTTCTCAGGATTGTGGGAGAGTGAAAAAAATATGAGGGGGGCTGGAGAGATTAGGGGGTCGGGGAAAATTTTAGGGGTCAAGCCTAACTTTTTAGGGGTCGGGCCAAATTTGTTTTGTTTTTTTGTAAATTAAAATATTCATCAGGGTTGTGGGAGAGTGAAAAAAAAGTTGGGAGGGGCTGGAGAATTTAGGGAGTCGGGGAAAATTTTAGGGGTCAGGCTAAATTTTTTAGGGATGGGCCAAATTTGTTCTTTTTTTCATTTTTTGAACTTAAAATTTTTCTCAGGGTTGTGGGAGAGTGAAAAAACAGTTGGGAGGGGCTCGAGAGATTTGGGGGTCGTGGACAATTTTGGGGGTCAGACTTAATTTTTTAGGGGTCGGGCCATATTTTTTCTTTTTTCTTTATTTGAACTTAAAATATTTCTCAGGTTTGTGGGATAGTGAAAAAAAAGTTGGGAGTGCTGGAGAGATAAGGGGGTCGGGGACATTTTTTTAGAGGTCGGGCCAAATTTTTTTTTTTCTTTTTTGTAACTTAAAATATTCTCAGGGTTCTGGGAGAGTGAAAAAAAGTTGCAGGGGCTGGGTAGATTGAGGGGTCGGGGAACATTTTAGAGGTCGGGCCGACTTTTTAGGGGTCGGGCCAAATTTTTTCTTATTTTTAACTTAAAATATTTCTCAGGATTGGAGGAGAGTAAAACATTTCGGAGGGTGGGTTAGAGAGATGGGGGGAAGGGGTCGGGGAAAATTTTAGGGGTCGGGCCGAACTTTTTAGGGGTCGGGACAATTTTTTTCTTTTTTTTTAACTTAAAATATTTCTCAGAGTTGGGGACAGCAAAATAAAGTTAGGGGACTGGAAAGATTGGGGGGCGGGGAAGTTGTTAGGGGTCAGGTCAAACTTTTTAGAGCGTCGGGCCAATTTTGTTTGTCTATGTTTTTGTTAACTTAAAATAATACTCAGGGTTGGAGGAAAGTAAAAAAGCAAATTCGGAGGGTGGGTCAGAGAGATGGGGGAGGGCGTCGGGGAAAATGTTAGGGGTCGGGCCAATGAATTTTACATAACATATAAAAGTGTATTCTTATGTAAAATTCACAGAGTAAAATGATGAGAGTATTCCTGAATCTATAAACCCACCCGGTAGGGGTCCATTGGGGCATATTTAATCAGGGGGGGGCGGTCAGTTATTGTTCATTATATTTTATAGTAATATGAAATTGCTGGGTCATATTGTGATTTAATTACGAATACCTCAAGTTCATAAAACAATTCATGGTGTATAATGACATTTGTTTGTTAGAAGATAGCTAAGGAAGAACGATAACCTATGTTCAAAAACACAATTAAGTTTTTTAAAACAAGCTTAGAGAATATACATACCATATAAAAGTGTATTCTTATGTAAAATTCACAGAGTAAGATGATGAGAGGATTCCCGAATCTATAAACCAACCCTTTAGGGGTCCATGGGGCATATTTTATCAGGGGGGTCCTTTTCAGTTATTTTTCATTATATTTTATATTAATTTGAAAATCCTGAGTCATATTTTAATTTAATTACCTGATAATTTGAAATTACTTTTAATTTTATTTAACGTTTCTTAGCGCCAGGGACGCGCCTTTAAATTTGTTGCTCTTTGGTATTGTTTTTTAAATAAGCGACACACGCTAATCAAACTATTGCTACTATTTTACGAAAGAAAATTATAGGAAATTACAACATGGCCGCCAGCGATTAAATAATTGCATTCAAATTCAAGTTTAAAGTCTTGAAAAAATAAAATGTAATTTTATTTCGGGATCAAAAATACAATGTAAGAATAATTAATAACTTTCATCCAAAATGTTTGTTTGTTTGTTTACATAGCATATTTCTTCAAGAAAATCCACAGTTACATAAAATACATATTTATTAAAAAGAATTTACGTGAATTACATTATTATAAGTTTTTAACACATTTAAACAAAATAAGAATCATATGGGAAAAAGGGAAATGGAGGTTTAAAGGAGGGAGGGAAATAATACGGACCAGGGAAAGAAAGACGGCTAAAGAAAGAAGAGAGATTGAAGTTTTTATATAAAGATGTTACAGACACTTTTTAATGTCTACTACTTTTTTTTTATCGCCCCGGGCAACGCCGGGTATCCCTGCTAGTATATATATATATATATATATATATATATATATATATATATATATATATATATATATATATATATATATATCGTCGAACATGTACAGGTAATAAAGCATACCCTGTATTACCTTTTTAAAATTGGTGTCACGGTCAATGCTGTTTTAAATAAACTACTACTAGTAAAAAATAAAATAAATATGAACATATGTTATTAAGTATGCGTTATGACTTCTAAATACAAGTATCAAATGTGTGGGTTGTGCTACATTTGGTAGATTACATGAAAGAGATGGTAATCTATGAGACTCTACTCAAGTTATATAGATAATATGTTTACTTCTTGTTATTGGAAACTAGTCTTTACAAATGAACCATTTTTCCAGCATCAATTATTTGACGCCTTGAGTAACGAAAAGAAATACGTTTTACGCTTTCAACATTTATTTATGTTTTTATTATTTTACAGAAGAAAATCTCGTTTATTACTTGTTTTCTATTTGTCGTTGAATATTTTTTCTCAATGTCTGTATCAAGCAAACACACGAAAACGTTAAACGCAAAAAGAAATGAAAAGAAAACCGTCTAAACAGAAAGACAAAAAATACCGAAGAATACAAATAGAAATTTAAAAAAAAGAACGGAAGATAAAGTATTGAGCGCAAATATCGCGTTTCGCTCGGGGAATAGAATAAGAAATAAGAAAGAATAAAGTAAACACATTTGAACAGAAAGAAAATCAGATAAAGACTATTGGAATCCTTTAGAAAAAAGATCGAGCCTATTCAATTGAAAGTACGGAGAAACAAAGAGAGAATAACACGAAGTGATGATTCCCTCTTCGATTCCAATAAACCGGGTTTTTTTTCTGTTTATGGGAATCGACCCCTCAGAAATGTGTGTTAGCTTCCTGAGAAAGTTATATTCCTGGTTAATTTGGTCAAACGGCTTCTTGAAAGGAATTACAAGTGTGCCAATTATGTTACATATTTTACCACACCAAGAGTGCAGATATAAAATAGAGCACGGATACATTCTAACGTAATGCTCCCTCAAATGAATGTTCGTAAAATGACAAAAGAAAAAAGAGCGCATATATATATACTAGAAGAATACGTGCCCCATGAGATGTAAAATTACTAAATAAATTCGAAAATATCCAAATTTCATAGATTATGGTAAACAGCTTTCAATAAATTTAAATCCAGAGAGTTTTGCTTAATTGGTGTCTAATTACTGTTGCTCAAATTCAATGATGAATATGAAATATACATATTTTTTTAAATAGGAGACATTGTTAATTTTTTGCTTTTTGGAATACTTAAAAATAAAGTGACATTTTGGAAATATTTATTAATTGATGGGTTATAACTATTGTTCAAATCTTACAAAATCGGAGTCATTTGACTTTTTAACGAAAAGCGTCCATATTTATTTGTCCTTCTAAACTATGTTTGACAATGCATAGAATATATTACTGCTTATTAAGATGTGATCCAAAACGCATAACAATTTGTCAATTAGTTAAAGTGTTTACTCTCACATACAAATATTTAAATCAATACAGATTCATAACACACACACACACATATATATATATATATATATATATATATATATATATATATATATATATATATATATAAATGTAAAACAGTATGGGGTATATGTTCATATTTTTCAATCTATAGTATTCGCTCGAACAAGATGTACGCTTTTTATATTTCTTAATTTTTCATTTCGTTTTGATTGAATTGTGCATTTAAAATGTCAGCTTTTTCCAAGATTCAGTTATTGACGAATTCTCAATATCTGTCGCATGTAAATGTTGGATGCTATTAAATTTCCACAACTTTTCATATATATATACACCATGTTCTTTAACATCTATAAAGAACGGGACCATACACCGATATTATACGTGTGTTAGCCAGATGTAAAAAAAGTCGCACACTCAAATCTTGAAACTTTAAAGACAGGCCTAGCGAAATGAATCCGTGGGACAAAATGTGGGGCGCATCCGTATTGGCTTAACTGAATAGTTGTTGCTGGTATTTATGACTGTTGGTAATAGATTTGCAATTGTGTTTTTTGCGTACCGGTTATTTGCTGTGATTTGTGCGTTTAAATATATCACGTTGTGGTTATTTATTTATAATGTTTATTGAAATAAAATGGACGAATGTATTTATATATATATATATATATATATATATATATATATATATATATATATATATATATATGTCTCTCATCGATCTTTCCACACTCCGAAAACAGTGTCTATGTCTCTAACTTATTTTACGGTTCATAGTTCTTGAGATTTGGAATTGAACTTTTTGGAACCGAAAATGCTGTTTTTGTCGGTAAATTGAAAATGTTTCCCTCCGAAGATTCACTGGGCGATCTGAATAAAAGAAGTGCCGGAATATCATAGGAGAATGAATAGAAATATGTATTTGTATTATATTATTTTTACACCGAATAACTCAGAGAATATCCTAAATAATTATTAACAATACATTTTAGTCCGATGAACTAAGACTGTAAATCTCTCTTTTCAACACAGGTATCTACGATTATTTTTTCCCGGGATATTAGTATATTTTACTTTGGGTGTTATAAATAGTTTTTAGATCTTTATTTTTACTAGTCATCTATTTAACAACAACTTAAAGTGTTTGTGAGGTTAGAATGCAGAAGTAAAAAACGTGAATATATCGGAACTTCTTTTCTTTGAGTTACTTCCCCAAATATATATCTCGATTGATGGCCTCTTCTTTTGTCTCATATGTTTAATACGTAACTTCCATTGACATAAATTTTCCAATTGCTTTAGTAAAAATCTTGTGATTCTAGGAATATTATTTTCTTTCATATTACCGGAAAAAATATCACCAAGACTGAAATATTTTGTTTGGAGTAGATTGCCATTTTATTACCAGTTCTTATTGTCATCAGAATAGTTTATCCTACAACGATTCAACTTTTCGGGTGAACATCAGTTCAAATAGCAACATGCCTGATACTGTATTCGGGTTCGTGTAATCCTCTAAACAGTTAGAATACATGAATCTTATCCTACTCTGGGTAACTTAAACGATCTCTTGGACGTTTTGACTGTTCACCTGGCCTGCCCATTCGATCCCGAGTGATATAGGAAACGATTAGCTTGTTCAATCACAAACGATTTGATGTGCAAAATGCTTTAAATATAGTTCGTGTTCTTGTTAATTGGGGTTCATTGTCACTGAAAATCGTTTCGGGGCCACGCTATCGACCGAGATGTTGCTGAAGATACAGTATTGTAATTATCGAACTGAGCCTCCTTCAGTTGGATACTTCTAGTGTGACTGCCTATTTCTACTTGATAATAATGATCACGCAAAAGCTATGTGTTTTCTGAACTATGAAATATTAATTTGGGGCAATAGATTAATTTCAATTCGTGCTGAGTCTGTTTTTTTGCCTTATTTACGATTTTCACAATGACTTAATTACTCAGTATATGATAAGGGCAGTTTATCATGGGTTATTTCTATGAGGATACTCCTTGGGTGACCTAAATGGAATTTCTTTTGAAATCTTATTTTAAAATGAATCAAGCATTGCTACGTCGCCACTTATTTTGATACTTTATAACATATTAAAACGGCTGTATTTCCATAGTGTTTTATTATTGTCTAATTTCAAGTCTTGTTAAGCCTACATTTAAATTTCGTGAAAATATGTTATTACTTTCCTAACTATACTAAATAATAGATGTTCAAATACATGCCCGTCTTTTAAGACTACTGCCGTTGTATTACAGTGCGTTTGGAAAACTCTGGGTTTATCTGGACGAAATACCTGTATGTTATTGATGGTTATACTCAATGTTTGATATTATGTTACTGCACGATTATACTGGATCGATGACATGGTATACCATATATGGACGGTAGATGCCAGCGATATGTATGCAACAAGAATTAATTTCCGTGAAAACCTAATGCACTTTTTAAAGAGCTTAATATTATTTCCTTATATGTGCGCTATGCATTAACCTGTATCGATTCCAGGCGCTGGGCTAGAACTGAGGTGAAACGCAGCACAAAAGTAAAAATCTATCAAGCACTAGTGCGTATGATGCGCCTTTATGGCAGTGATTTATTGGCAATGAGAGTGACAAAGTTTAGGCGATATGAGATTTTCGATCACCACTGCCGGCATCGTATAGTCGTGCCCGGTTGCAACACTTCCGCACACATAACACAGTATGTATCTCATAGAAAAATAACTCTCCCCGACAACTTATCCCAACGAGACGGCTATGCTGAGCTTCACCTAAGCGGAGTCAACGAACCTATGGAATTTGGTGTTGAAGAAAAAAGTGGCTAACGATCACCTAATCGTTGCCTTCAAATCGTTTGGCTTGGTCATCCCTTATGAAAAGTGCAATAGTTATGATCGACGAAGTCACTCCACTCAAGCTTAATGTTGTTTCAAGTATAAGTAAGTATCTGACTGTATTTTTTCATAACAATAATACACGTTTTAAATAACGTGCTACTGCAGTCAAATACATTAGTAATTATAGTGTCAATTTTATATCTTATTTCGCTACAACAATCCCAATTCAGAATGAAACATGTATTAATGCTAAACAAAGATCAGGATAATACTGACCTTCGAGGGATCATTGCCATTTTACCCCTTTTTAGCATATAATTAAAGGTTGTTAAATGTGTGTTCTATAATTGCTATAATTGTTTACAAACTTTAAGAAACTTTGTAGTGTCATCACATTTTCGGGGTTGGCATGCATTTGACTTATTTTCCTATAAGAGCGTGTTTATCTTCTCCCAGAGAATCAACGATATGTCCCATGTATTTTATCAAGAATCTTTAGGGTTTCCTCTCTGAAACTATATCTTATGGTATATAGATCTATGGGATAACTATGAACTTTCACCAAAACCCTGTCGAGGTAACACATACATCAGACACTATAGTTTCAATAACTAGTTTAAGTTTAGGCGCTGACCTGACTTCAAACGGCAGACAAGTAGAATCATATAAGCACTGTTCAACAATTTGAACATTTTTTCATCGGCTTGTATCTGATATGTATCCGAAAAAAAAACGCCTCGCAAAATGTGTTCTACCATTTAATGTTGAAAATACATAATCTGGTTCTGAGAATAAATACGTTTTTGACTTGCTTTTCCGTTTGTACATTTTATACTGTTGGAGACGCTCACTTTTAACTTTTGCTTTTTAAAATGGTATGCAATTTTCAAGAGTATTCAGTTCCTGGTTATTAGATTCCAAAGCAGAAAAAGACACATTTCTACTAGACAAGAAAGTAGGCCTCACATTTACTTGATTCCAAGAATGTAAGAATGCAATTTGGTACGTATCACAATATGGTATCAGTACTTTTAGGAGTAAATGCAGTTCGTTTCATATACGTTGGAACAATGCGATATACATGAAATAAAATCAAATACAGTGTGCATCATAAATATGTATTATATGTTAATTATTGTGAGTAGATATACGAAAAAAGTTCAATAAGTTGGTATTCGATTGTAGTTTCCTTTATAATATTAATTTTTACACACTAAAACAATGGCGTAATTGAGGGTCCGTTTTAAGGATGTTTATTTTATGTAAGTTTTACGTTGGATAACGTGTACGTTTGGTAGAATAACATATTAAACAACTGCCGATATTTACAAGGAAAACATATTCACCATATACCTGGAACTTTCGGGAATTTTTAGGAAGATATCAGAGAAACAATCGACGCGTTCCCATATGAGAAGATTCTAATTTCATCAGTATCAACTCAAGAACTTAATAAGGAAAACATCCCTTTAATTTGAATTGTTATTAACCATGGTAGTTGCTATGAAAACGTTGAAATGGCAGCGCTATACAATATGTGCCGACAAGTGTCTGCTTGAGTCACCAATGGTTTAACACTCTTGAACATTCATAAGAAGTCAACGTACAAGGCCGATGAGCATGGTACTCTCTGCTTCTATTGCAAGCAAGGATATGTCAAGTTTGAAACCGTTCACCTGAAAAAATGAGAACATCGTTTATTATGCCTATGTCACTATTAGTGGGCTCTGTAGCAAACGATCTTTGAATGCCTATACAAATTAAGGAACATGCTGCCATCAATATATAAACGACTTACACATACTTCTTTCAGAAATTAAAAATCCTTAGGAAGAAGTTATATATATATATATATATATATATATATATATATATATATATATATATATATATATATATATATATATTCTTGTGGACCCGTTTAGGGGTACCAACAATGAAATAAAAGAACAACAGGTCTAGATATAATAATAATCAAGTGTATTCAACAGAGTAATTATACACAAGTCAGTGTTGGCAGTGCTAGTGCCTAAATGTACTACAAATGTTCTCCCGGCAAAAACCGGTATTTATGGTAGCAGGTTGCTACCATTTAATTATTACTAAAGGGTAGGTAAGTTCATCTACAACACCCCCTCTTCCGAAACTCATTCCCCCGGAATTAAAAGGTATATCTTTTTCCTGGGATTCACCTCGAAACTCCCGGATAATTTACGTTTTCTTGATGAACGTCTCTGTTCCGGAGGCGTTTTTTTGTGTTGGCAGCTCAAATGCGTCGTATAGATCTTCCATGATGGTCTCACTCTGATTCGATGGCCCTTCCCCTGGGTCGTCCGACATGCGACGACGCATTCGGTTACTGTGTTTTTACAGGTGCTTCTAAGACTCTCTACAATGTACACCATCCGCCCCAATCTTTTTTGTACCTTTCCCGCTTCCCAAACACTTTTGTTTTCATGGTGTTCCTGGAAGGGCACCTTCTCTCCATCCTCGTACCTCTTCTTTGGGTCCGTAATGTTGGTCGGTTTCACCTATTTTGGTAAAAGTTTGTTGTCCGTTTGACCTCGGATGGCAAGTCGGAGTGATGATATGTTTTATTTGAAAGTCTTCACAAAATCCTTTGAACTCTCGTGAAGTAAATTTTGTACCGTTGTTCGATACAACAATGTCCACCACTCTGACTCGGGCAAACAGTTCATGCAACGCGCATATCGTGACATCCGTTGTTGGGGTTTTACATCTAACAACTTCTGACCATTTTGAGTAGCTGTCGACTATAATTAAATAGTAGAAACCTTCCAATGGCCCCGCGAAATCTATGTGAATCCGAGACCATGGTTGCTCTGCCTTTGGCCATGGTAATGCTTTCGCTGCAGACACGCAGCCCGCACAGGCCTTCACTTCGTCTCTATGTCCCTGTCCATGTTTTTCCAATACACATAAGATCTCGTTAGGCACTTCATGTGTGTCGCTCCGGGATGCCCCTCATGGAAATCCTTCAGGATTCTTTTTAGTAGCGTAGCTGGGATTACTACTGGCTCTCGGTATAATAATGTGTCGCAACAGACTGAAAAAGCTTATGCCGTTTGCTCATCATTTGTTTGTAATTTATTTTCAATTTCGATGATGAAATTATCTTCTCTTGCCCCTTTTTGTATATCGCCATAGGTGACTGGCAGCTATTTTATTGTATTACATGGTACTTTACTATAGTCATATTCAGACCTAAGGGATGCTATAACTGTATCCTCGAGCGGTTCCGTGTACTTTGGGATTAGCCGCGATAAACTATCTGCGTGTCCTAGTCTTTTTGACGGTTAACATTCTATCTCAAAGTCAATTTAACAGAAGTGAACCCCATCTATGTAGGCAGTTTGCTGTGTAAGTTGGCAAGCCTTTTTTTATCCAAAGATGGTGATAAGTGACTTATTGTCTGTGTATGATAAAATGACGGCCGTGTAGATACCTGTAAAATTTGGTCATTGTGAACACAATACTCAACGCTTCTTTTTCAATCTGCGAGTAATTTTTCTCTGCAGGAAGTAAAGTTCTTGAAGCGTACACAATGGGTTTCGTCGAGCTTTCCGGCATTTTTATGCAAAATGCATGCCCCAATGCCGTACAGCTGGCGTCACTAGCAACAATAGTTTTTAGCTCTTGATTAAAATGAGTAAGAGATACTTCTGAAGTTAACTTCGTTTTTAGGTTGTCGAATGCAGATTGACAGTCGGCGGACCATTTCCATTTACTATCTTTCTTAAGTAACTCATTTAAGGGGGCTCACCATTTGTGCATACTGGGAATTAATTTTTCTGTAATAGTTTGCGAGACCCAGGAAGCTTTGTAGTTGGGTAACGTTGTTCGGTTCGGGCATATTCTTGATGGCTATAGATCTTTCTGGGTCTGGACGTCTTCCATTCTTATCAATGACATGTCCCAAGTGTTTGATCTCTTCTAGAAAGAATTCACACTTTGACTCCTTTCGAATACTTTGTTTACGCGCTCACGGTGCTCCCCGACGTTCGTACTTTTCATCAAGATATCGTCAAGGTAGCCGATCTAAAAATCGAGCCCACTTAACATCGTGTCGATTACCTGCTGAAAAATCGACGAGGTGACTTTAATTCCAAAAGGAAGACGATTGAACTTCAATAGTCCCCTGTGTGTCGAAATACAGAGAAGCTTAGAGCTATCTTTCTCTACAGGTATTTGCAGATAGGCTTCACTCAAGTCAATTTTTTAGAACAGTTTTCTACCGTTTAATTTTGTGAAAACCTCTTCTGGAGTCGGCAGAGGATAGTGATGATCTTTCAGCGCATCGTTCAAACTGGTTGAGAAATCGGCACACACTCTGATCTCTCTAGACTTTTTTCTTCACGTAGACGGTTGGGCCGCACATTCCGAGTAGTCAACTGGTGTTAAAATATGTTTCTTCACCAACCGGTCTATTTCTACATTAATCGTTTCCTCTTAAAAATTGGATTCTTATTTTCAATTAGTTCAAAACTCGCCTTCATTTTAGTACAGCGTCCTAATTCATTAGAAAACACCTTGGGGAATGACTCTTTCAAATCCTTCTTCAATTTTTTTTCTTTAGCAGAAAAGTTGTCTATTCGTTGACAATAGGCGTTTATCGGCGAATCCCAGAGCTGGAATTGCTGATTCCAATCCGTACCGAACACGTTTCCTGTATTTTTCATTACGAACATGCATAATTTTAATGTCTTATTATTTAGTTTAATTTTTGAAATGACTTCCCCTTCAAAGTTTATTTTTTCTCCGGTTACCGATCGAGCCACTTTATCTGTGCGTAGCATAGTCGGTCTGCCGATCTTTCTCCATGTATTAATATTAATAATTGATAGGTCAGACCCTGAATCAAGCTGTAGTTAAACATCTTGATTGTTCATTTTTACCGTAACATACTTTCGTATGTTTAGGTTGCCACCATGAATTCCAGTTGTTTTGATGTAACTTTTTTTTCTAGTGTTTCTTATGCAATGTGAGGCTTTGTGTCCCATTTTATGGCATTTGTCACAATTTTTTCGTTTAAAAGGACACTTATGGTACAAATGTATGTCCCCGCAACCCCAGTAAGGGTTGTTTTGCAATTTTTCATCCGACATTTGAGGCAAATCCTTCCTGAATTTTTCCTTCGAAGAGTATGATTTTCTTGAAAAACGACGAACATTTGTTATATTAGAAATTGCTGCGTCCTCTATTTCTTTAGCTTCCTTTTTCTCGGAAATATGTCGTTGACAGCTTTCGGCCAGTTGTTGCAATGTTAAATTTGGCTTGGTTTCTAGTTTGCTTATTGCACATCTTCTTAACTCTGCCTCGTTTGGCGAGACGAGCCCTTGAACAAATATTAATACTTTTAAATTGGCCGCTGTCTAGGATTATAACTTAAAGTCGTCACAATGTTTATTGACGATCGAAGCAAACGTTGAGTAATCCTGGCTTTCTTTTTGCGTTAGGTTCACACATTTCCACCTTTTGTGGAATAAACTTGTTTTGGGGCAATATAGTTCCATTAACATTTTAAGCGTTTCATTGAAAGATAGTTTCCCCGTTTTCTTTGGCAGAATAGAATCGACAAATGTTTATGGTCTGCCGTACCTAGTCTACGAAGAACTAAACGAACCTTTTATTCTTTTCCGACAATGTGCTACACTCAATGTCGAAAAAATCCTGATATCGACGGTACCATGATTCGAAGTTTAGGTCCTCTTCAGGCACATAATTGAAGGTTTCTATAGCTAACCATATTGCAGTTTGGTTGAACGCGTCGCTGCCGTCATTCGTCGTATTTATCATTGCTTGTGCCAGCTGTTCAAATGTTCTCTCTGATTGAGTCTGTTGCTCTAATTGCAATTTTTTAATCCCAATCAATTGCCTGTCTAAAGATTTTCTATCTTCTCGCTTTTGTCTTAAATTCTATTCCTAAAAAATAGTTAAACAAACTCAATTGCTGCGACTGAAATTCCTTCTGTGGAGACTGACATTCTTTCTGTAGAGCAAGATGTTTTTCATCGTTTGCCTTCTGTTGTTCTGATTAATATTAATCATCTCCAATATCTGTTTCGAGAAATCTTCCATGCTTAAAGAAATACTTTCTTAAAAAGCACTAAAAACAACGTGAAATAGTAATTCACTACTTCTAAAAAAAATACTTCTTGAGAACGAATTATTGACACAAATAGTTCTTCACTATTGTTTTTTTTCAAATGCTTACTGTTTAGTAACAAACTCAACCCCTTCTCATCACTGCGTCATTCGGGTCTCGAATTCGACCGGTACTTGCTAATCTTTTTTTTTACAAAGTTCTTTGAGAGTAAAAAATGATTTTATAAATCCGGCTTATTGGGTAATTAATTTAATACATTTGTATTTTTGTTCGCATCTGGAACTTTTTTCCAATAAGTCCGTTTGCCTTTCAGTGTAAGCTGAAAATGCAAAATAACAAGTAATGGCTTTCACCGCTATATCACAAAATTGACTAGTTATTCAAGAAAGTAACTTGGTTTTACTTGTCAGATTTTTTTTTCGACTATACGATTTTACAGTGACACGTCTGTTCGCTAAATACGTTTGACTAAATCAGACACGAAAAATTGTTTTTGTAGTATGGAGTTTCTTCTTTTGTTTAACCTTTTAGTTTTATAAGCACATGATATTCCAATTTCATTTGTTGCACGAGGTAAACTCCCGTATTGAAACACGAAGAACACAAATAGTAAAATATGTCTTACTTTTTTTCCGTCCAGTAATTGTTTGAACTGTTTTTTTTCTTGTAAGGCAGACTCGTCCCAAATTTGAATGTATTCGATATTTCCAATATCTTCCCGGAAATTTAAAAGCACAGGGTTTTTTCTTCAAACGGGTAGAATATTTGTTTCGAAAGTTGACCGTGTTGTAGAAACTGGTTTATCACTCACAGGTTGAAAAGTCCAAGGTGTTTCCAATGAATCACTCGTCGCCAGTTGTTGTGGACCCGTTTAGGGGTACCAACAATGAAATAAAAAACAACAGGTTCAGAGATAATAATAATGAATTGTATTGAACAGAGAAATTATAATCTAGTCACTGTTGGCAGTGCTAGTGCCTAAATGTACTAAATATTTATTTGTGTACACTAATAAAATAAATGAAGCACAAGGCCAAAAAGGGTAGAGGGAAGGGAATCGGTCATCTCTGACTTAAAAACTCAACTTAGCTAGTTTCAATAATGACCATCATTCACCATAATACCACATTGATACTATACATCTATCGCTACTAACCATAAGAATTCATACCATGAAATCCTACTTAAAACCCATATAAGAAATATGCAACGGGGGATGGGACTAAAAATTATATATACAATATATGATATATACAATGCAAAAAGAAATAAAGGTTAGTAACACCCCCCCCCCGTAATTGAAATATGGCAGAGATGCCGATTTTCCGGTCGAAATCGAACACACGAAAAAAAAGGAGTTGATGCATGCCCCAACGTTTTATTCTAAACAGCTCCTTCGAAAATATCGAAGAGTGACCTGCATCTCCGACAAATCTAGCACTCAGTAACCTAATTGGGGAGGGAAGGGGAGATTAACATGGGGTAGAAAAATAAAAAGGGGAGTAGGATAATGACAAAATAAATGGGGGCATGTTATTGAATCAATCATGCACTAGCTAAATTGTTAAACTTAAAAATCAACAGAAAATTAAACAGAAAATAACTTAAAATAAATCTAAATCTAACTTTAAATTAAAGCAATGTTCGTTCTCTAAATCACATATTCTCTGCCTAAGGTACGTCCAGATACCACTCTAATCTAGCGCCAGCCACTCTACACAGTCGCGCTCCAGTCACCCACTTTTATCCAAAATCTGCCGAAAGGAGTTTCACCCTCTCGGCCCTAATGCGAGCCTTCAGGTAATATTTGAAAATCGCAATAAGGTCGAGAGAAGTAAAGGTATCTGCTCCGTAGACTGTCTTGCACCTAGTCTTCCAAATCGTAACTCTCATAATGGCTAGTAAGCTTAAAACGTACACCGGTTTTGCCTATAAGTTGTCGGAGCCCAGTTGCTGCATACAATGATGGGTTCCAGGTCAAATAACGATACGTTAAGAATACGAACCATGTAGTCTGCAACAAGCTTAATAAGCGGCACAACAATGCGGCAAAAAACCAAGACGTGACTTATGGTCTCGTCCTCATCGCCGCATCTGACACAAGTCGGAGAATTACTCAAGCGTGCCGAATGAAGGCTCTTACCTACCCAGAGTGTATTCCTAATCGTCAGCCAGGTCAGTGATGCCTCGTCATTCTCAAAGCACGTTAACCCAGGCGCCCTAGGCCAGATTGAGCGGAGCTCCCCCTTTGTCAAAGCGAGCCCCTCAGGCCAATCATTTCGAACAGCCCCCCTCACCATTACCCAATATAATGCCTTTCGAGACAACAGCAGGGTGTTAGAGAGGCTTTCCGTCACCCTTGAAAAGAACTTCAACGCATGTCTACATTCGTGATAGAAGGAGCACTCGTTTCAGGGGAACCTGTGTGCCTCCCCCTCATCCAACTGCACACTTCTCAACGCCGGAAAGGCTTTCTTAGTGTCTTCCTTCCAAAAGACACCGTTCCCCTCAGATTGTGTACTCATTCGGTCTAGATAAAATAGCCTAAGAGGGTGGCATCGAATTTCGATGCTAGGCATACCCAGACCGCCCTCAGAAAGATGAAGGTAACACACCTCGCGACACAACTATAGGGCACTTTCCAAGCCACAAAAACCTAAACAGAGCCCGCTGCATTTCCAGTAGTGTATCCGACGATAAAGGATGATCGGATAAAGGTGTGAAACACACACCTCCGCTCTCCCCTTTAACGAAAGGTGTCTGCGGGACATCAGACCAGCTGCTGCCCTTATCGCTTTCAGGACTTCCGACCAATTTTTCTCCAGCTGTAGATCAGAACCGAACCAGACGCCGAGTAGCTTGCAAGTCCCATCTGTCAAGCCAAAAGTGTCCCTGCAATGAGACACTTTTCCGGGCACCAATGCGCAAGCCAACAGACTTATCGCAGTTGATTTTGGCCCCTGTCACTGTTTCATACATTCTGACTTCTCTGTCGACGACACTAATCTCGGCATGGCTCGTTACAAGCACAGTCAAGTCGTTGGCATAGGCGGAGTACTTACACGTGGTGCAAGCACCTGCCAAAGTAAGTCCACGCAGGACCGGATTCACTATTAGCCTGTAAAGGAAAAGTTCCAAAACAAGCACATAAAGCAGAGGTGGAAGAGAGCACCCCTGACGAAGAAAGCTGGACGGGGTTCGCATACAAGAGGCGAATCCAGGAGCGGAATTGCGTGAAAAAACCGGTCGCAGACGAAACAGCTTCCAAGTACCGATGGTCCACCCTATCGAAGGCTTTGGACTGATCTAAATTGATCAGCGCGGCTTGAGTGTCGACTTTATCTATGCTCAAACGTATTGAGTGCAAATTATCCTGAATGGTCCGGCCCTTCACAGAACAAGTCTGTTCGGGGCTAATTAAACCAGGCAAAGCAAGTTGCAGACGATTGGTTAAGATTTGGGCCAATATTTTTAACTCAGCATTAAGCATTGTTAGGGGCCGAAAATTATCTAACCCATCCCCACCATTTTTGCTTTTGCGCAACAATGTTACTAAACCCATGGTCAAGTACTGGGGAATAGACCCGTTCTTAAACCACGAGTTAAACAACACTACTAGCAAGGGAACAAAAATGTGCGACATCCTCAAGTACACGTTGTAGGGCAAACCATCAATCCCCGGAAACCTGTTAAGACCGACCCGCTTAAAGACTTCCCGGACTTCATCCTCTGTTATGCAACCTTCGCACCTAGCCGCGTCGATCGCCTCAATACGAGAAAAGTCGACCAAATAGGGGTCGATTTGTGCTAAAGACAAACCGGGTTCCCGAGTAAAAAGATCCTGGAAATTAGAACGAAAAGCCTTCGTTGGTGGTCACGAGTAGTCCGGCAATGAGCCACGAGCGATATGTCGATCAAATGCATATCGATGCTCCTCTTCATGCAGTTCAGCGGTCATGTTTGCCGCCTCGTTAGATCTTTTTTTAAACTAGCCCTAATCACTAAAGACTGGTGTTCTTGGATAGACCAAGGAGCCAGCTCGGCCTTAATTATAGGTAACACTAGAGCTATCGTTCACCTCCACCGCCCGATCTAATCTAGACTCTAGTGCCACTTTAGCTGCCCTAGTCGATAGGTTGAGTCGTCTGCTAAAATCGGCAGTAAAGGACTTTATAACCTTCTTAAAATGAATCCCCTTTCTATTCCCAATTACAGCCCCCTGTCAATTTCGCGCTGTAAGGTTAGTAATAGCTGTTCCCGGTAGCCCTTCACATCGAACAACAAGTTGAGCTTCCAGTACCCAGCTAAACTAGGCTTGGGTCTATCTAAGTTTACCCGGACCCGAACAAGTCTATGGTCTGAGTAAACTATATTATGAAAACTTGGACATTCAACCAATCCTACGTCGACTCTAATAATTAAGAATTGATCGATATAACTCGAAAGTTGTACGAATCGGAGTCGCGTCTAGCTGTCCAAGTCCATACCCTATCTCGGGGCTTTTCATTCCGGTACTTATCGATAAGATCGAACTTATCGAGGAAGTCCCAAAATAATCTAGCATCCCGATCGGTGTTAGTACCCCTAGGCCGATTACGATCTAAATCGGGGTCCAGGACCGCGTTCCAGTCTCCCGCTAAAATGACCGTCCGAGAAGTAGAATTCAAGAACTGTTCGATCCGCCGAAAGAAGGAACCGAGCTCACAATAGCTATTCGGCGCATAAACCCCGACGAGCCGAAATGTTTTCTCCTTTATGGTAATTTCCAAAACACAAAGTCTCCCTTCCGGATCCATGAAGCTAGGGTCACACGACGCATCTAAGGACTTGCTTACGAGCCAGGAAACTCCCCTTGCATAAGAATTAAAGAACGCTGAATAAAAGTGGACACCCTTAGCCAGCGCACCCAAATAGTCCCCAGAATTAAAGTGGGTTTCCTGAACACAACAACTCCGAGGCGCTGAAGTTCTGTAGCGACTCGAAATTTACGAGCGTCGGACCTCAGGCCCCGAACATTCAAACTCGCTAAAAAGAGAGCCATGAGGGTACCTTCGAGTTGGGTTCCAGAAACGAACATAGCAGTGGTCAGGATGCCGACGGCTCTCCCAAAAGATTGTTTGCCCATCTGATCATTAATTTGACCATCATGGGAGATGCCGGCAACATCCAAAGAATAGGTTAGTTTCGCTATCCTATACAGGGCGGTGTGTAACCTTATGAGAACCCTCCCGAAACAATCTTTTCTTTAACGACTAGACCTTCATCTTTAAAGATGGCCATGGGAATGGTGAAATTGAAAGTGTTGTTCGTCTCTTTCAGCATCTGCCATAGAGCCTTCGCTTCTGGTTTCTTCCTTACAGCTGTAAGGACTCTAGGGGCGTTGGAGAAATTAGCAGGGTATTCAATGGTTATACCACCGACTTCTTTGAATTTTAGGAGCTCACTTATATTAGAGAGGTGGTAATGTTTTACTGTTTCTATTTTGGCGCATGTCATTTTGCAGACATCCTCCCCAGAGGGGAAGGCGGTTTTTTTAATTTTCCTTTCCACAGAACGGCTTCTCCGCCTCTTCTGTGTAATAGGCGGAGGGGGAGGCATATCATCCATTGGGGAGGGGGAAAGAGGAGCTAGGCTCCATAGGAGTGCTGGAGAAGACGAAGGCGAAGGTTGCTTTGTAGGTGACGCAGGTTGGGTATTTTTGGCGGTATTCAATGAGGAGACAAAGGGAGAAGGTTTAGGAGAAGTGATTTTTTAGACGATTTAATCGGACTTAGACGGATAAAAGTGGGCAAATGATTAGGGGGAGCATTAATTTAGGAGAATTAAAATTTTTAGAAACTATTGATTTTGTGATCGGTTGTGGACTTGGATTGGGGGTAAAGATTTTATCTGAAGTGGCTGATTTTGTTCCTTCTTTTTTCTCTTTCTTTTTTACTTTCTTATCTAATTTAGATTTAAGCTCTTTTGCCTTAATGTAACTGTCTTTTCCCGGGACGTTTTCAAGCATTTCCTTTTCTCTCATTTCTTCGAGAGATACCCGACTCGTTTTTTTTCCCCCGGAACAATAATCCATTCATCGTCTTTTTTCTGCAGAAGGTAGAGCAGGGAATTCGTCTTCGGAGTCATCAGATGTAGATGTAATAGGTAAACCAATTGTACCAGGAAGATTGAGGTGGGGGCCTGCCTTGGATGGTCTGGTAATCGGGGTCGTCGTTTTCTGAGTTGATTTTTTTGTGGGCAATCAAATGTCAAATGGCCTAGTTGTTCACAATACTAACAAACAGGTCTTCGTCCGGCCAATATAATGGGTAGTTTTTCCTCGCCTACTTGTAAATAGTAGGGGATGCTATCATAAGCTTTCATGTCGATGAGTATTTCGAAGTTCATGTACCTGGAAATTCGTCAAAATTGACGTCTGTGATTTCGCCAAATCTTAGAAAAAAAGCGCCAATATGTTCTTTTACATAAAAATGTACATTGGAGATAGAAATTGAAGAACGTCTTCTACCCATGTACTCCGTTCGTAAAACATAGTCCTGCGTGATAATTTGTGTAAGTGAGAGATTCGCACAAATCTCTTCGTTAGGAAACAAAGCATTTCAAGTGTTAAATCCCTTACACTTGATTAACCTTTGCGGTGTGAACCATGCAGTTTCCAATAACTTGCATATTAATTCAGGAGAGGCCCTGATGAATTTTTTAAAAATTCTTTTATCGACAACAAACATGGTTATAGTCCTTTTTTTTGATTTCTTCAAGCTTTGGTAAATCCATGGTAATTCTTTATTGAGTAACCATGTGTTCGTATTTTTTTGCTTCTTCCACAGAATCTCTGACATTTATAGAAATTTTTAGTGGTTTGTACCATTGCGAATTTTCAGTCGTTTTGGACGCCATCTAGTTAATAACTAGAGGCAACAAACAAACAAAAACAAAAAACCGGGAGAAAAAAAAGTTTTGAAAAAAAATGTGGCAGGAAAAAAAAAACGTCGTAAAGTGAAAACAGTTCAACAATAACAGTCAACGTGAAAGCAATAACAACGATAACAATAGTCAACAACAGCAGGCAACAACATATTTAAGAAAAATACTAACTTGACGCAATAAACTCACTCGAGACGTAGTGCGTGAATGTACTACAAAACGGTATATTATAGCAGGCTGCTACCATTTAGTTATTACTAAAGGGAAGGTATGTTCACCCACTATATATATATGTATGTATATATATATATATATATATATATATATATATATATATATATGTATATATATATATATATAAATATTATATTTATATATATATGTAATTGTACGTTATATATATGGAAAATGGGAGATATATTTATTCTTTATTTTCTATAACCATTTTGATATACAATTGTTTTTGTCTATCCAGTGAACATGTTAGATCTTGTAATACCGCACCTAGTATACACAGTTATATATATATATATATATATATATATATATATATATATATATATATATATATATATATAGCTGTAGTTGATAATCATTGCTAATGTAAGATACACTTATTTCTACATATTGTATTAGCTGTAATAGTCCTGTAACATGTGATACATCTTCATCACAACATTTCATTAACATATTTTTTAAACGTAGTTGCAGGTTTATGTCTATGTAAAAATTTAAGAAATCGATATGCTCAACTTTGTCTGATTATACACACACACACACACACATATATATATATATACATATATATATATATATATATATATATATATATGTATATATATATATATATATAAATACACATATATATATATATATTCATACATAATTAAATATATATATATATGTATATATATAAATACACACATATATATATATATTCATACATAATTAAATATATATATATATATATATATATATATATATATATATATATATATATATATATATGTTTAGTTCGGTCTTTTATATCTTCATCTAACATCTTGTATAAATGTTTATTCACGTTAATTGAAAAAAAGCTATGCTCCCGTCTAACAAGTGACTCGAGCTGAATTATCTTAATATATTTGTTTAACTTCATATTTCAGTTTAGACGTTTAATTTTCTATAGAAGTATACATACTAGGTATAGACTTGTTTTTAACTTAATTTATATGCACAACTTAATAGCAATTAGTCAAATATTTATTTCCGACATCTACTGAATAGAAAGTGAAATATTCGAATGAACGAATATGTTTTCGGCTTATTTTTGAAATTCCAAACCAGCTTCATGATATATATTCAAAAATAAATAATTCCGGATCTGCGTATGCTTTACGTTATATCGACACCTCTCTAGTAATGTTATGCCTTAATGTCTCACATTTGTAACTGTTTATACTTAAATGTATTCCTGCCTTCAAATATGTATAATTATGAAAATATGTATATTAATACACAGTTGGATGTCTTCTCATAATAATTGCTAGAACAAGTCCGACATATTTAAGAAAACTCATTTTCGAGTGGACTTACAACTTTTGTAAGTGGAAACTAATAAATGTTTCATAATTTAATGAATACTACTAAAGATTGTTTACATTGAACAATATTAGGATATGAAATAAAATTTCGTTGTTCAGCATATTAGGAATTATATCATGTTGGTGATTGACTTAATCATTTTAGTCCTGTCATAATAGTATTCACAATCAAACTGGCAATCTCCTTAACACTTAGATACATGAACACAACTCACTAATCATGCACGCAATTCCAACAACACAATTAAAGCGGAGGTAAAGACATGGGTTTGTTAAGTGAGTAGATATGTATTTATTTGAAGCTAATTTATAGGATAAAATTGCGATGTATATTAAATCGTATACTTAGTGTTTGCATGTGTTCATGCAATAATATATATATATATATATATATATATATATATATATATATATTAATGTACGTGTATATATACAGATTTTGGAAAGTTCACTTTTTAAGCATCAATATAATTAAATAGGTAAAGAAAGAGGAAACATTCCTTCAAAAACCATTAGTTAGACGCATATATTATTTTATTAAAATCAAAGCAAATATGTTCATTTTGCCTTTTTTTTACTAATATTTCACTCGAAGCTTTAAACTAATATAAGGTACTTACCTTATTATTTTTTATGTATACGTGAGAATCCTTATTGGTGGTGATGAAAGATTAGCGTCCGGATTTTGTGTGGACTAACCGTGAAAATTTATCTTTTTAAATCTGAACTTTAAAGTTCAGATTTAAAAAGATAAATTCGCTCGAAAGTAGATATAAATTCGGGAAAGTTCAAGCAAACGTTTCTGCGTAGTTTATATCCATAAGTGTATGTTCTTATTGGTGCTAAGCTGTACACACGTATCCAGTGATGTTTAATTTATAAGAGAACATATTTAGAGTACTATATAAATGAACACAATTTGTAACATTTTACTTTCAAAAACGTATTGAAAAATGTATTTCTGTTAAATAATATATATATATATATATATATATATATATATATATATATATATATATATATATATATGAAGTCGACATTGCAAATAATGTCCGACAGTTTAATAAATAAAAACATCAAGAACTAAGAAGCAGTATACGTTCATTTTGTAGACAATGCAATAGCAAGGATCGGAAGTCTAACAAGTCATTACTATTAAGATGATTGCCATAGTCAGCATAGTTGCAATCAAAACGCACTATGCAAGCACCGGAGAATAGGATAATGGTGTGACTAATAATGTATTCAATATATCCACCACAACAACCACAACCACAACTGAATGGAATAACGTTGCAAATATAAATACGACCTACATCTTCCTTCGTGGTGCACAGATATAAGGAAGATACAAAAGAGAAAGGGTATTGGCTATATTGAAGCTACATAGATAACAATAAAAGGATAGGACATCGTCGTCTATCTACGAAATGAAGACAAAAGAAACGTCGGGCGAGTCAGAGAAAGTTTAACTCGGTCTGATTCAACAATAGCCATAGAAATCAGTTGATGTTTGACTTACAATAATAATTGTTTCATCCGGTCGCATTTCGCTTACTTTCATCTAATGATTCTTTTAAAATCAATAACAAATAAAAGCATGAATGTGGTCGTATATATATATGAATATATATATATATATATATATATATATATATATATATATATATATATATATATATATATATATATATATATATATGTGTGTGTGTGTGTGTGTGTGTGTGTGTGTGTGTGAGACAAGTTCATTTGATATTCCAATAATCATGGTTTCGTTCGATTTTTATTTTGTCACAATTTTTTAAATATAATATTCATGTCATATTTTTTAAATATATATATGTATATGTCTGTGTGTGTATATATATATATATATATATATATAACTTCTTTGTAGAATGGTAGGAAAAATCCCAGCAGAGTGCTCGATTAATTAAGAATTAAAGTTAAAAATTAAGAGCATAATATTTATTTATTCTGGTACAGAAAAATTAGTACAACATTCGTACCGTCGGTTTCAAGCACGGAAGGTCTTACCCATCCGGCTCTCTTCAGCTTCTGTTGTCATCTGTTTTGGAAATGTTAGGTCACATGACACTCTTGTTGGGACGCGTTATTTGCTCAGTGTGTTGTGTGTGTTTGTTTAAATTTGAATTTAGTGTAATAAGACCGTTGAGATTTAAAACACGAGGGAATTCAAGATTAAAGGGAATAAAAAAGGGGGGGGGGTAAAAATTTATGAAAAAATATATATATATATATATAAATAAATATAAAAAAACCTATATATATAAAAACATCTCAATACTAAGAATAAAAGAATAAAAAAATAAAAAGAGAAAGAGTATAAAAAAGGTATAACAAAGAATAAAAAATAAAAGAATAAAAAATGTATAACAAAGAATAAAAAAATAAAAAAAGGATAAAAAAAGAGAATAAAAAAAGGAATTAAAAAATAATAAGAAAATATAGAGAATAAAAATGTAGAGAATAAAGAGTGAGAGAGAGAGAAAGAATAAAAATAGAAAGAATAAAAATATATAATAAATAAAATAAATAAAAATAAAAATCTTAAAAAATATTAATAATAATAAAAAATAAAATTAAAAATTAAAAATTAAAAATTAAAGATTAAAAACAAAAATAAAGAAAGGGTTTCTCTGAAATTCCCGTGAGCCAAATTATGAATTTGTATCATTAGCCGTTATATTTTTGAAGGTATGCATTTCTTTGGTCTCTATAGAGATGACGGACTTTGTCTGTCACGCAACCACAACGGAAACACATTAGATAGATTTAGAAAAGAATTAACAAACACCTTCCATAATCTCGGCTTCAAAATTACCATTAAAACAAATTTAGACCAAGTAAACTTCCTAGATACCACACTGAACCTTAAAAACAATACACACAAACCTTTCCACAAACCCAATGAAACACTCCAATACATACACAAGGGATCCTGCCACCCCCCCCCACCATCTTTAAAAATGTAATCAATAATATTAGCCAAAGAATTTCAAACCTCTCATCCAGTCCCGAAATTTTCAACCAAGCAGCACCATATTACAACAAAGCACTCCGCGACAGCGGGTTCAGAGAAGAAATCTCATACACCCCCAACCGAGACCAACCACGGGGGACCCGCAATAGAAGGAGATCGGTGATCTGGTTTTCCCCACCCTATTCGACCAATACCAAAACAAAGGTAGGCCAACTTTTCCTCAAGTTACTCGACAAACACTTCCCACCCACAAATGAATTACACAAACTTTTTAACAGAAATTCTGTTAAGGTCAGCTATTACACTGCCCCTTCAATAAGAAAAATTATCTCTGCAGAACCCAAAACAATTACAAACGCAGGCTGCTCATGCCAAGACAAAAACAACTGCCCCCTGGAGGGAAATTGCAAAATCAATTCAATCATTTATGAAGCAACCGTCACAGACCAGAATACCAGTAATGCAGAAAAATATATTGGGATGACGAAGGGAAGCTTCAAACAAAGGCTATACGCACACAGAAACTCCTTCAGATACAAAAAGAAGGCTAATACGGCACTCGCGACCCGAATATGGCAGCTTAAAGAAGATAATACACCCTTCACCATCAAATGGAAAATAATTGAGAGAAAACCATCCTTCTCTCCAGCCATAAACAGATGTCCTCTATGTGACGCTGAAAAATACCACATCTCAAAGGCCATCATCGATCCGAATACAGCCTGTTTAAATGTCCGCGATGAAATATTCAGGGGATGTGTCCACAAGAGACAAGCATTGCTTATAAACTGGTCTGACCGATTCACATAATGTCTAACTACCCCCCTCTACTAATATAAACACAATAAAAACGAACAAATACCTCATCAACCTATATCCACTTAAACTTCAAGAGCAAAAACTCCGACCTTCACAAAAATACAAAAATATTTAATTTATTTATCAGTTACTAGTTTAAACAAACTATATCCACATAAATTCCAAGAGCAAAAACTTCGACTTTCACCAAAATACAATAATGCAAAAATATTTAATTTATTTATCATTTAACTTATTAATCTAAATCTACAAACCCATTTTAACAAACTCAAATATTTCATATTTCCAACTAAGTTAGCTCCCTTAGATCCGAATTTCTTCATTAAAATCACCCCAATCTGGGGAAAAGATTTTTACTAACCGTTTTTTAGAACGCATACCTTCAAAAATATAACGGCTAATGATACAAATTCATAATTTGGCTCACGGGAATTTCAGAGAAACCCTTTCTTTATTTTTGTTTTTAATCTTTAATTTTTAATTTTTAATTTTTAATTTTATTTTTTATTATTATTAATATTTTTTAAGATTTTTATTTTTATTTATTTTATTTATTATATATTTTTATTCTTTCTATTTTTATTCTTTCTCTCTCTCTCACTCTTTATTCTGTACATTTTTATTCTCTATATTTTCTTATTATTTTTTAATTCCTTTTTTTATTCTTTTTTTATTATCTTCTTTTTTTTTATTATCTTCTTTTTTTTTATTATCTTCTTTTTTTATTTTTTTATTCTTTGTTATACATTTTTTATTCTTTTATTTTTTATTCTTTGTTATACCTTTTTTATACTCTTTCTCTTTTTATTTTTTTATTCTTTTATTCTTAGTATTGAGATGTTTTTATATATATAGGTTTTATTATATTTATTTATATATATATATATATATTTTTTCATAAATTTTTACCCCCCCCTTTTTTTATTCCCTTTAATCTTGAATTCCCTCGTGTTTTAAATCTCAACGGTCTTATTACACTAAATTCAAATTTAAACAAACACACACAACACACTGAGCAAATAACGCGTCCCAACAAGAGTGTCATGTGACCTAACATTTCCAAAACAGATGACAACTGAAGCTGAAGAGAGCCGGATGGGTAAGACCTTCCGTGCTTGAAACCGACGGTACGAATGTTGTACTAATTTTTCTGTACCAGAATAAATATATATATATATATATATATATATATATATATATATATATATATATATATATATATACCGGACCGGCGGCACAGTTATGAAAGTTAAAAAGTGTGGGGGGGCTGGTTAAACACATGCATATACAACTTCATTATTGATGACCGTAAAGTGGGGGGGGGGCAAGTCAAAAAGTGGGAGGTCCTGGGCCCCCCTTGCCCCCCGGTGCCGCCGTCCCTGATATATATGTACACATATATATATACATATATATATACATATGTACATATGTATATATATATATGTATATATATATATGTGTACATATATATATACATATATATATACATATGTACATATGTATATACATACATATATATATATGTGTGTGTGTGTATCTAAAAAATGTTTATTTATCTTCTCTGTCGACCTAAACCTATCGTGTATATAAGTTGAGATGGGTAAGGATATGTAGGAAAATGTTTTTATAAAAGAACATTATGTAAATAACTTAATTTATTGAGCAATATTATAAAAAAACATAGTACGGATGCTGTATATTTGTGGGTTTCTATTGCGTATCAATATTGACACTCGGTAATGCTTATAGGGGAATTTTCTAAACCGTAAATGCCTCTCTATATCAATATCATCATGGTACGTTTATGCAATATGTAACGTATGTAATAACATAAACAGTTGTTATTAAACCGTCACATTTTTACGATCCACCACTTTATTGGTCACATAAAACATACCATTAAGCAATATATATATATATATATGAAAAAAAATATATATATATATATGAAAATATATATATATATAAATATATATATATATGTATGCATGTATATATACATATGTATATATAAATATATATATATATATATACATATACATATATATATATATGTTGTTGTAAGAATATACGTTTTAGTATATACTTTCAATACGTTGTATTTACAAAGTTCTTCCAGTTAAGCTGGATGAATGTCAAGCAGTAACAACGTAGCATATATATATATATATATATATATATATATATATATATATATATACATAATATATATATCTTATATACACATAATATATATATATATATATCTTATATACACACACATATATATATATATATATATATATATATATATATATATATTGAGGGAGATAGTTATATACGCATACATATATATATATATATATATATATATATATATATATATGTGTGTGTATACACATATACATACCCATTGTACGCAATCCTCTTATTTAATGGTTAATGGATACGACGAGGACGGGTACCTCGCAGGCAACATATTGTAAGGCAAGGGGTGTGCAACGCTGCATTGACATTGGTTCGGTCCAAAATGAAAATGATTTAGTATTTGTAATTCCCCCAATGCCTATTTCTCACATTCCCCTCATTGTAGAAAGAGAGTCTTCGAAATTAAATAAAAATCTATATTTGAAAAGAAAAATGCGTATTTCGTTTTAATAAGCAAACAATCAATGCACATCAGGCGAACGCGAGAGAAAGTTCCAGAAAAAGAATTCAGGATTGTCGGGAAGTCTGCACCATACTTCTTGGGCGATCTCTCTTTTTTCTTGTCTTCTAGAATAAAAGTTTCTTCTGAAAACTTTTTAGTTCAAAACTGTTAAAATATTCCTTTTAACTTGGCCTCATTTCTGTTGCCGTCGGCGAAATTATGTTTTTTTTTGTTTTATTTAAAATCTTTGTGTTACGTCCGTTTTGTTTTTCTGCAAAACCTAACACACATGTTAGGTTTTGCCAATGATGCTTTACTTTGTTTAGGTTTCCAGTGAAATTGAGTTCTCAATTCGATGTGTTAAAACACAGAATACTCTTTTCACTCACTTATTTAGTACGCTGTCTTTCTCTCTTTCCATATTCATTTTGAACATCCTATTTTCTTCAGAAGCTTTTAGATCAGGATGCATAATTTGTTATTATTCGTATTACTCGGTCTACTGGTCTCAACTTGGATGTTATTCTCAAAACATTCCGTTCGCTCGATGTAACTTCCGACCGTCTTTAGGTGCGTCTTGTCGAAATCTGCAATATTGATGCTTTGTTGTTTTCATTTAAGATTATCAGTGGAAGATTAGTATTCGTTGGTTATGTAAGTTTTTTTTCACATTTTAGATTTCGGCTGGTTTTATTATTTCTGTTTGTTGTACAGGCCCCAATATACCCTATTATTCTAAATCCCCTATAAAAGTATTTATGGTGTGTTCCGTACTGTTCTTTTCCGTTCCTACAATTATTGGTAGTATAGGGATCTTCTTAATGTTCAAAAACAAACAAAAAAAAATTAACCGTTAACTTTTTATTAGAGAGCGGAGGTTTTCTTCCCAAATTCATTTCAGGCGGCAGGGGTTGTCTAATTTGGTATTTGCTTACTCTCTTCCACTAACCACTTAAAATGATTTCGTCAAGAAATTAGAAAAACGCACGTTATTTTACTCGCTGACTTTTGGTAGGACTGGACAGATTAAAATTAATTTATATACAAATAAATACACTTTTTTGTTTATTATAAAGTGGTTGATATTTTAAGAAATTATAATTATTTGTCATTTTCTGTTTTTCTTTTCAGAAATAACCCCGACATTCCAGATGAGACAACCCGTTTAATAGGTTGAATAGTTTAACTAAAAAGTTGTTCATGGTTCGAATACAAATCCAGTTTCTATTTTGTTAATCTGTTCAAAGCTGAAAAAAGAAAATGGAGAAAAGCATGATTTACATGAGGATGAGTCCATGATTCCAGTCAGTATTGTAATCTATGTCCGTCCTTTTACAAGTAAGAGTATTTATTTCGTTTTTTATGACACGTTGATCTTAATGGCGTACCATGCTCGGACTTCTAAATTAGAATCTTAAAAATTAGGTGTATTCTTGTTGACCATTCTTACATCCGGTATACCTCATTTGATAGGTGTATCTGTTTGTCTTTCTATGTCTTAGATAATTTTGCGATATTCGTTTTCTAATACTCTTTCTTGTTTTCTAATTAAGGGGTACTACTGTGTACAGTAAATAAATAAACTGCAATTACGCAACTCAACAATAAAATGTGTCGTATTGATATTAATCTTAGTCGCGAAAGTTACTTTGTTTAATCATTTCCGCCTCGACATCGGGCGCGTACCTAATATTTCTATTATACTATCGATACTCAGATGTAGCTTAGTGAATAGCGTGCTCTCAAGAACCACAGCCAACAGGTTGACTCTTGCTTTTGTTGACCGGTATCCAAGAAACGGGGACGGCCACATGAGAGACCCCGAAGTTTATGGGGATACAGTATTTTAAAGCAGCTCGAGACAATATAGAAAATAAGAGCGAGAACGCGTAGAGAATAGAAAGGCTTTGTGGTCAGCGACATGAAACACGTCAGCCTATTTGGACAATACAAATCTATTATAACTAATATGCTCTATTCATTTCTTTATCAACCTTCCTTAGTATTTTGTTATTTCATGTCATACTTTTAGCTTTTATCTGTCAAACCTTGAATCTCCTGTTTTCTTATTCTCTGTCTTCTTTCCGTTTCATTATCTGGCTTCGCACTATTTACTCCTTTATTTTCGCTTAATCTTTTTTTTTATTTTAGTTATAATTCTCATTCGACTTGATCTTCGCGTCCCCTTATCATCATTTTCTTTTTATCTTCCCTCGTCTTGTCCTACTGATTTACTTTCTTCTTAGCTTGTTCATTGTCTTTCTTTATATCATTCTCTTCTAATGTTTGTCATGAGCCTTCTTCCTTGTTTTTCTTTTCCTTTTCGTACTCATTCGACTTAAAATTTATCTCATCCCTGTTTTCCTCTTTTTTTGCTTTTTTCGCCTCCTCCTACATCCCCATCTTATTCTAATTAATATAATTTTACTTATCATACATTCTTCATTTTCGAATTTGCTTTGACTTGTTTTACTACTTTATTTAGAAAATGGGTTCATTCATTTATTTCTCTGTGTCTTCTTCTTCATTTTCGTAAAAGTAATTGTTCAATTTCTGTTGTGTCATCGTATTTCTCCTACTCTCTCTATCTCTCTATTCCTTTCTCTCTATCTATCTATCTCTCTCTCTCTCTCTCTCCATCTTCCTTTGTCTTCTTTTTGTTCTGCTATTTAAGTTTGTACTCATACCCTGATACCAATTACTGGAGACATGTATTACCTAAAAGTATATGTGTGTCTATTTGTGTATGCTTCTGTCTCTCTCTCTTTATGTGTATACATCTCTCTCTCTCTCTCTCTCTCTCTCTATATATATATATATATATATATATATATATAATGACACTCTAGAAAAATACCCGTCCCTGCATCCGTACATTTAGCAGAACAGTTTTGCGCCATTTTTGGCCTCTTTATGACAATCAAAATAATATATAATGCTAGTAACCATTCTGTTTAGAATTCTTATTCAAATTTCGATTAAAAGCTATTGCATAATATAACTTCTAGTAAGTATATATAATTTATAGCACAAGCTTAGTCGTATCAAGAATAAAATACCAATTCTAAAAACCTCGTTTCATTCCCGTCCAATAACCGTGTATCAAATTCAAGGCAAATCAAAAAACAACAACAACACTTTTCTTCTACCAAGCAACCAAACAAAACATCTGAAGATATAATAAACTTGAAGCGTAAACAATTTTACCAAAATAAACGGGTTCGACAGGAAATAACACACAAATGATTGATATGCCGTAAAAACAAGTAAAACATAATCGTATACCCTGACTGACAATATACATATAAATTGTTCCGATGTAACTTTTCGGAAAATTGAGCGCATCGAATCATTTTTTACAAATCGAATTTCATATACATAACTATCGATATTTATATGAGATATACTGTTTTTGAAACGATTTATATTCAATATGTTTTTTTAATTCATTCGAAAAACATAAACATTAACTAAAATAATGTTAGTGTTATACAGTTTTTGTTTAATGAGTAATTTTATTACAAACAATACAGGTAATAATAATAACATTTATCTTCCAAAATCTGTTTTTTAGTTAAATTATAAAATAAACAAACGGCGTAGTTCAAAAATGAAAACTAAATGAATAATAATTTTAAAAGACCCCAGGGCGACTATAATTATTAAAAAGCAATACAAAATACATATGTTATAAAATATCCCATAATTCAAAATTACGTTCTTCGTAACATTTTTAGGTGAGCAAATCTTTCTTCCTTCAATGATAATGGAGTTGTAGTGTTTGCTTTCAGCATTGTTTTTAATATATATATATATATATATATATATATATATATATATATATATATATATATATATATATATATATATAGCTAGTTGTTAGAAGACATTAACAATGCGACGATATATCGGAGTTTTAAAAGTATTGAAGTTAATAACCAGTCGAGTTTCTTTAATTTACTTTTACTTGCTTTAAGGTGACTTCCTTTGATAACTAGAGTTTTATTTGAAGCCGAAATGCATCGATATTTTAGATACATGACTCCGTTTTGAAGTGTATGTACTGCTTATCCTCACAGCTATGTGAAGCACGTAGTATTTCGTTTAATGTGATCGTTAAATTCCGGCGTTCAAAAAAACCTTTGTATTCGTAAATGGACGCCATTATCAAGTAAGATTGTATTAAAAAATATCGCCTCCTTATATAGTTACCTTTTCTACAACATTTGGTATATTCCCTCATTGTTAGAGGGTTTTTCTTATTAAACATTCTTAATGTGATATGTTAAGATTTCTTTAAAATGTACCTGATAATTTACAAGTGAATTAATTTCAACATGAATAAGTTACACACCTAACAGTATTAAAGTAAATATCAATTTAACAAAACACATTTCTCATTGATGTTCGAGGAAAAATACATATTCCTTAGTAAAAATCGGGTTAAACCTAACCTAACTATTGTAAATTATCGTGGATGTCGTTTGTATAACTCTTGTAAACGGAGATATTACTCGGATTATATTTGTTTTAGAAACAGAAACGTGAAACTAGATGAAGTTATTTTGTGAATGTCTTTGATCAATGACTCAAAATATACTGAAATTGTTTGTAAAATAATTTGTAAGTTTGTTAGATAAATTTCGAGTAAGTAGTTTAAATGTTATTGCAAGAAAATAATTTGCTGATCTTTCAGTATGTCTTGGTATTGAAAATATGTTATAATGTTCGTAAGATAAAAAATGTCCG
>OY744528.1:108213729-108228729 GCA_963556195.1 Sepiola atlantica | reverse complement strand
TACCGGGCAGTGCCGACCGGGCTGCCCAGGCAATTTTTTTTATGGCCAGAGTGCTCACCTTCCCGGGCGCTGGTTTATCAATTCCCAATTTCCGGACCATGTGTCACATTTTACTACTGTGGGAGGTAGATAAATAACAATAAACTTATTGGCATTTTACTTTGCTTCATTAAGAAGAAAGTGACATCAAAGCAAGTCTTGTTAATTGGTGTAAAATGACTTTGAATCATGTGTAGGTTGTGTCATATTATGCTCCTATAAATCAATATAAAAATACTCTTGAATTTGAGGAATATTTATCAATTACTGTTTTGCAACTATCTACATTTTCAAGAAGTATACCGCCCTCTTTTTTCCTCCTTTGCCTGACATAAATTAAAGTAAATTTAACCAACATTTTCCCCATAACGTCTAGCAGCTCAGCTGAAAAAATTATGATGATCTTCGCATGATTCTCGGAGTGAATCCTGTACATCCGCATATATAAACATATAATATACATACTTTTCTATAAATATAGAGTTATGAAGTGAGTTGTATTAGTTGCTATATTTATACGGAAGAGTGTTAATAAGAGTTTATATGTTGAGCTGCAATTGGAGACATTGGTAAAAAGAGCATGGTAGCTTGTAATTGCCGCGCTCTATTTATGTTCTTTGTATGAATCGTTATCAAATAAGAAGTCCTGATTTAGTGAGTGGATTTGTTTACGATTGCGCAGTTCATTTTACCAGTGTATTTTAAATCTACATTACTTAAATGCTTTTAGAGATGCTTAACTCATTTACTTGGTCTATTACTATTTGTTCATTATATTTTTTTTTTTTTCATTATTTTATTTAATTTACTCTTATTTTTTTCTATTGTTGATTATTACATTTATTTAAGTTAATATCGTAGTAATTTATTTTAATATATGCATTTCGATATGTGTTGATTCATTATTTAATGTTATAACCGTAAGGGAGTGTTATGGAAAAACTAAAGAAGGCATGCATAGATCGGTTTTACTGGCATCCCCTGAAATTGTTAAATGGATTAGACTAATTAAACATAAGTCTTCATGAATTAAAGTCAGCTACATATTTTTAGAAACGTTATTTAATGACCTTTTATTCCAGAAAACTATTTATCCACCCTATTCCATATGGAGGTTGGATATGCCAGATATCGGGTTTATTATATAATGTCACTATTACGGTATGCACATTGACGTTCATAACCCGTAACACTTACCCATAAAAAGTGTATCTACCAAGATAGTTATTTCAATTCGAATTTTCTGTGTAAATATAGGAGAGTATTACTGTAAAACGTATTATATTATGATATAATATGTTAGCAATTAACACACATTTATGTTGTGATACTGTTTTTTTTTCACATGTATTAAATTTCATCATGATATTAAAGAGAAAACAGAGTTATATTTTGTTTCGAGCGATATTAACTTTTTTAATATTGTTTAAGTCTATTCAGCTATCAATCCGATTCTCTATCATTTGAACGACAATCGACAACACAGTTTGAAGTTCGCTTTTCAGTTTTACGGAGACTATTATGTGTTTAAGCGATTACTGATCTTTAAGTCTGCATAGATATCCTGTTTATAAGGTGTGCATTCGTTCTTTAGCTGGTATTATTTCAATGTATCCGAGAAACCAAAATATTGTGTTATGCCGTCGGACAACCATATTATTTTATAGTTAAGTGGATCATGGTTTACCACGTCTTAGTCTTTTTTGTTGCATTTCATTTGAAACTTAATTCTTTTCTTCATTTCGTTCCCACTACGTTTTGATATTTTTTTTACTATATTGAGTTGATTAAACAAAAAATGAAACACACTTCCCTACATTTTTATAATGTACGTGTAACTGAATTGAAACACTTTTGTATCAATTCAATTTCATGGATTAAACTTTATTGCATATGTTCGTGAGTGTATTAATCATATTTCTAATATGTCGCGAATTTGTATTGCTTGCCTTTTCAAGTATGGTTACACCTACATCGTAATTAGACGGTGTGATGTGTTCCTCTGCATCTGCAGCTGTTACCCCAAACGATGTGCTTCAGCTGTGGATAAAAGGATTGCCTCTGGACGACCTGTCAGCATAACATATGTGCAACAATAAATGAATGCATTCGACAAAGTTACAGGATGCATCGTTCAATATGGATCTATCCAAGAGCTAGAAATTTCCAGGTGGGGAATACCCTGAAAAACATAACTAACGGTCAAGTAAGAAAACTAGCTAAAACTTCGGGCAGTTTCTTTCCGAAATACTTACTTTACACGTGTATGTATTGTAGATTCCTATGAATCATTTATTTAAATATATACCCTGATTTCAACTTTCTATAATATAAAACATAAACGCATTAATGAACAATTAACTAGGGGCACATATATAAAATATTTAGTTTATTAAAGTAAATTTGTGTTCGAAAACATTACAACAAACGTTTAATAAAGATATGTTTTGAACATTTTATAGGATACATATCCGTCTGTGTCGTTTGAAACAAACATAATAATTCGATTTTTTCTTGACCTATATCTGATGTTTCTAGTCAGATTGTGACTAATGCGCTGTTAACATCCTCTCACTTATATCTATTGTCAATCTACCCACTAGCACTGTTAGAAAAAAGGATACACTTTTCTCATGTGTATCGCTTGTTAAATATGATACAAAATATGCAGGTACAGATACATATCTCTTACGTATTCTCATAGACTCTACATTTTTTTTACCGAATTACTGAATTCTTCCAGTTACTCATCAAGACTGATTTATTCCATCATTAGAATTCTATTATATTTGATAATAATAGGCTACTTATTCGGCATTACACAGGGAACAAAGGTGCGTGATTTACTTAGTGGGTACCGTTGCAGAATATGAAATCCATTACAACATATTACTGTAGGAAATGGTTTTAACTAGAAAGTTTTGAATCATGAATCGTGTGAATTAGTTGTATACAATCGATAGTTTACAATTACAATTTGTCAGCAGTCAAAAATAGTTTCATCCATCGTTAAAATTAGAAACAAAGAAAAATACCATGATATGATCGGCATGGTCTAGTTTAATCAAACCAAACCAAAATCTTAACATATATTTCTGATATTACGTGTGTTTTTAATGCATGAAATCGCGCATCAAACACATAATATATACTATATATAGTACTCGAAATGTTATTTGCTATGATTTTGGCACAATCTGATTATCATACAGGGTAATTTTTATTAATTAATATATTTTAAATATGTCTGAAATCGGACGTGAATGATCGGTTATTTGGTAAATACTTAAACTCTATTTAGAAAATAATGGGGTATGTGTTCCCTTCTAAATTACTAGTCTGTTGTTACCCTTCTAACGACTATGTAAACAATATTAGGTTCTATCCTTTCCGTGTCTATCTGAATTGTAGTTGAGCTGTTTTCAAAGTTAATGAGCAACACTCACTTTTTATGTATTACTTTTATATAAACGAAACATCACTAAGGAAAAATACAACATCGTTTCTAGAGTGTTATACAACTCTGCGTACGATTTTTCACTCATATACCCCGTTTCACAAATACACAAACACTAAGATGCACACGCATACAGAATAGTATATATTATGTGTTTGATGCGCGATTTCATGCATTAAAAAAACACGTAATATCAGAAAGATATGTTAAATTTGCGAAGCATATTGGTCCGTCAATATTTTGTTAGTGACTGAATATGTTTGGACAGAATCACAAAGACAGAATTCCTCCGGTTCCTTTCAAGTAACTTCATTGTATTCATCCTTTTTCAGTCAGTTATAAGAAATAACATTTAATATTGATGATGGATCAGCATAACCTCTTAGAATAAAAACTGCAGAGGTGACGTATACTTGACAAAAACATAACTGGTCAATTGTTGTTAGGTGAATCTATTAGTATAGTAAAGCATGTTTTTTTAAAACAGACATTTCTCTTTAGTTTGTAAACCAATAACAATATACAAAAAATGTATTTCATATATTAGTAGCAATGCAGTGTTCATGACGGGCATATATAAAAAAAACAAAGGCACTAACCAATTACGCTTAACGTGTTTGGTGAAATGTCAAAAAATATGAAAAAAAAAGTGGGGGTTTATAACGTAGACAATTCTCTGTACAGACTTTAAGATTCATCGAGCTGACTAAAATGCCGTTAAAAATATCAGGATCTGCCAACCTTATTAAGGTTCAATCTTTTTAATTTAGCCTTTATTAATTTATATATTAGATAGCGGAACCCGTCGCCCGGCGTTGCACGGGGGAAAGTACTACCTATTGCATAAAAATGAAACGGCCTATTGTGCTCCCCCCGTACCGTGTTGGTGAATGTGTTAAATTTAAAAAAATTAAAATAAAAAGTGGTAGAGTAGAATGGGATCGAACGCTGAAACTGGCGATCATGAAACGTCCTTTTTTAACGACTGTGCCACGGTTTCGTGATAAAAATGAATGTCAAAATAGGGTAATTACGCTAAGCTTGTTTATTGGCAGCTTCTGCCGACAAATATAAAGTTTAAAAAATGACAGGGTTAAGGTCATTTATTTGAGCAAGTTTTCTTATAATATGCGTGTTAAATGTGTATAATTTTGAAAATGTAAATGTATCGGGGTCTACCAGTATCTTGGCGCTTATTAAATTAAATAGCAAGTCGATTTGATCAAGAAAGTGTAGCTGCCATGTTGAATGCTAAAATGTTGCAGGAACTGTGTTCGTTAATTTCATTCGCTTAAATCCGGAATGAATTTTAATATAGAAGTCATAGGTAGAATTAGAAATAACGTAATCTGATATTCGCGGAATATCATCGGAATGAACGGGAGCGGTCATTAAGGCTTTGCTTATTGCTTTATATTATGTAGTAAATTAATACCAGGCAAATAATAAATAAGGACGGACTGTTTTGTTAAAAGTAAACTGTGTTTATTAGTTCCTGGTGTCGATGAGTGGAGTGACAGTACATAATTGTAAGGGAGGAAAGTTTTTGCTACCACCTATATGGAGTTGGTGTGTCGGAGAGTCGGAGATAGCGGGCCAAATGTGATATTTAGTGTTAGCTGGAAAAAATAATAAGAAATCTACTAAAACACGCTCGAGTGAATAAGTGTGATATAGAGGTGAGAATAGTAGCCTGTGATGCATGTGGTTATTTTCCTATACTCCGAGAAAGTACAGGGGAAAAATCGTTTCTACTTTATATATTAGATAATAATAGTAGTCGCTATTTCTTATACTAGTAAGATATAGTTTTCCTATTACATAACACCTAATAGATGGGCATCGAACAGGTGTAGTATATAAAATGTTTGTTTATACCGACATTACCTTCTCTTAAATGAACCATTATTGATGTAATTTACGCACGCAACTAATGTTGGTCCTCTTATTTATGTATGAGCTGAATTATAATTTTACGATGAGACTATACGAATTAACTAATAATAGTAATAAATATTAAATTATATTTATATTTAAATATATATGATAATAATGTTAATAACAATACTGCATTACTAAACAAGTCTTATATTAACGCGTTACGTCCCTCCCAAATAGAACTTCACACACTTCGTTATATGTTGCGTTAAAGTAAAAGGGCAGTTATGTCAGTAATTAAAATAAATATAAAATAGTAAATTTAATCATTTATTATGTTTAAAGATATCTAATTCAAATAATACTGAACTCTCTGTACAATATCTTCTGCCTTGACGGCTCTTTTTTCGATACCATCATGTAGATGCTATCGTGAGAAAGAGGTATAACTTATTTAGGATTTTCCTCCGTGGAAATACATATTTTATATAAATAAGCTAGCAGTAATTATTCTCGGAATATATTGATTTATATATTACTATCTGAAAAAAATCTAAACACTAATGGTGAGTTTGCAGCAAAATTATAATACTACTTTTCTGATGTCGTACAGTCATAATCTATGGAATCAAAGTACAACTGAAATATAGACAATAAAAAGTGTTTAATTTGAAAATGCAATACTAATTCATTAGCCAACCAACACAAAAATAAACAAAAAAAAGGGTTGGTAAACATATGCGATGCAGTTATTGTCAGAAACTGCTGTCTTGTCCTGAACAGATCGAAGGCGACTTTTAAAATGCAGTCTAACCCATAGTCTAACCGGTTATATCTACACCAGCAGAAGCAGTCTATGTTATCAGACTGATATTAAGGATCGAACTGCTTTGTCAAAATCTGCAATCTTTCTTTACACATGGTAGGATATAGTAGTATGATGCTTGCAGACTGTCGTAATATATCAGTAGAACTTCATTAATGCTTGCATGAACAAATATATGGATAGATTATGCTCTCTTTTATTTGTATTTAGTTCAAGGCAAGTCGATATATTCTTTTTCTACTATGTATGGTTTGTTAACAATGTTAGCAAATCGAAAATAATCTGATGTTATCTTTCCAGCTTAAATCTGTTTTCTTTCCTCATTGTAAACGGCTTTAATTTCTACTTGAGATTCAACCTTTGCCATTTTTAAGTACTGACCTTTTCTACTCTCTTGTCGGCAACAGCCACTCTAGACAATAGATTAGCGAAGTAGTTCAGATTATCAAATGCCTGGGAAATAGCAAGGTAAACACATCTCTTATGTCTTATGGGAATGGTCTCAATTGGAGGAACATGAAAGAACACAATAGGTATATAAGCCTACAAAGAACACAACACCCCTATCAAAATCCGCGACTTTGTGCCCTTCTTTTCATTAGGAAAACTAGCCCTATTATTTTAAAAATGTAATATGCTATGTAATACAAACTGGACGCCGAACATAACTGAATAATCAGTTTTATTAAACTATTCGTTACTTACTGCGACAAATAGTATTCAATATTCACTCTTAATATATACACGAATGTAGAACATTCCATCATTAATCAAAGGGGTGAGACGGGCATCAATTACCTTTGATATTACAGGCTACTATTAGAAAATACAAAAACGGTCGTAAGCCTCGTAAATACATATTCATTTCGATAACAAGTAATTAGATTTAGCTCGACAGCGTTGCCCGGGATTCACTCGCTGCACTTTTAAAAAAAGATGTAGATTAAAAATACCAGAGAAATATGCGGGAAACACAGTTAAATTTTTTAAAAATAACAGTTAAATCAAAAAGAAATAATAATGTATACTACATTTATTAGCTATAAGCAGACCTCTACACAGTAACCCGTCAAATGCTCACAGAATATATTAATACAGAGAAGACGTAGATATAGAGAAGTGAAGAAGTGATGGAAATTACAATAACCTCAATAATGTAAGAAATCTAAGGCATGTTTAGCTGAAAATATGTATCTTTTCCAACAAACTAAAGAACAATACATTTTTCTATTAAAAAAAATCAATACGCTGCAAAGAAAAATATAAAATTGTTAGGCAGAATACATTATCGACGAATCAGATGCGAACCTCTGATTGTCTAAAATATAAATTAATCATAGCAAGTAAATCTTTAAATATAAGTAAAACGCAAATGATAATTAATCTTTTTATTGAAATGCACTGTGAATATAATGATTATTGACCTATAAACCTCACTTTTAAACACTAATAATTCGCTTATGTCATGGCGCTATTATTCTAACGCTATCCCAACAAATGTATGTAATATAAGTAAGATATGACTGTCTTTTTCTTAGTGAATTTGTCCATATTGTCTTCTCCGTTTACGCTATTATGTTGAATAACATAACCATTTTTAAGATTGAACTTTTAAATACAGGATGTACGAAATGTAAATACCTGCATATTACTTATCAAAAACACTATTAAAAGAAATCATTTTAAACTAGCGACAACTTGGAAAAAATGGGTAGCTTTAATCATCAACTTCTCTAAAAAATATACGTATGGATCAGCGAGACACGGAAGGTTTGACCGGCTTGATTTTTTGTTGGCATTGGTTTCCCTAGTTCTTTTTAAGAAGGAATATGTACAAGAATAATCTGATGAAGGTTGCCAACATCAATAAGTAGAAACAATGCTACGGAAACTATTTATTTGCACTTTTCACACATAGGTCGTCAGTCCACGTCTTAGACATAATATATCTCTTGAAATATAACATGTATCGATGGTTTAATAAGATTCAGGAAAATATGTCGCTTTCTTCATCCGTAACAATAATTAGCATTTAAATAAATAATACGAATATGAATCGTATTTGTATCTATTTATTTAAACAAAAACACTTTGTTGTATATCAAAATGACATTAAAATAAAAATAATGTGGGCAGGTCGTTGACGAGTTTTCCCTGCATCCTCTCTCTTGTCGATTTAGTTCCGGTCTCCTGCCTCGCAACTCCGCCCTTAACGACGTAGTCAGGCGAGGTCTCGACTCGGTAGGTTTTGCATCAGTCCTTGAACCAGTCGGACTGGACAGGGGCGACGGTCGCAGGCCTGACGGGATGACTGTGTTGTCTTTCCGAGCCGGAAAGCCGCTGATCTGGGACGTCACTTGTTCTGAATCCTTTTCACTAGCAATGGGTTGCGGAATCCGCGGTGAAGCCCGGCACGGCGGCTCTGCTCGCCGAAACAAGGAAGCGCGGAAAATATAGCTCGCTCACTGACCGTTTCGTCTTCCAACCAATTTCAGTGGAAACGTCGGGTGTGCTTGGCCCCAGACTGTTAAATCTTTTCAGAGTATTGGACGGAGGATTTCAACGTCTAGGCACGAGCCCCGTGAGTCAGCCTGGTTGTTCCAACGCATCTCCCTGGCTATCGTTCGTGGCAACGCTATGTCAGTAACGGCGGCGTCACTTCCGTTCTAATCGTCATCTGTTTACTCTCTCTTTCTTTCTCTGACAATTGTTTCAAGCCTTATTGCTTTTTTTTCTCTTTATGGAATAATTGTACGTGAGTAATTAAACGTTGCACACGCTGTACTGTCGACAATTTCGGCTCAACAAGCAAAATGTTGCCCACTCCTCGCTGCATCAATTCTTCAGGAAACAGACATCTTAAAGTGGATAGAAATTGAATAAAACTTATGTATTTCAAAAAATGTAAATAATATTTTTCAAGGTTAAAATAAGACGAGAGAATTCTATGTTCGAACAATTAATTATTAAATTTGTAAATAAAAACATTTAACCATAACAACATCAGTACAACTACAATTCACTTTTTCTGTTGTATGTAATAATTCGTGTGGAATGTAATAACGTAAATGCGAACATGAACTTCCTTAGCGTTGTTATTATCTCCTTCTTTGTTTTTCTTATGTTATTCTTTTTTAGTCTGCTCTGGAGTTTACTTCATTTTTCAGTCTAATGTTTTCTGTCCTTCAATTTCTGAATTAACGATTCTCGTCGTATACGTTTTATTATGAAACAGTTTTCACTCACATTAATAGTTCATGATTTAATGGGGGTTGAGTTTAGACCCTAATGAATCCAATTAACTATACTAAGTTGCCTCAGAATGTTGCACCAGGATATAGATAAGCATCCCAGCTACAACAATCTCAGAAAGACAATACAGTCAGAGACTTGAATAAGTTAAAGTTAACACTACTCACATGAAATAATAGTTATTAAAATGAATATAGATGGCGAATAATTCAATTTGTGAATATAATGCACTCTATTTTTGTAGTAAAATTATAAACATTCTGGAGAAATATTCGAATCGGTATTATGTTATGCATTTTGCCGACAGTAAAATATAAGTGACCTCTGAAATAAAGCTAATTAGCATAGATTATTGAATCGACTAATAACGATTCAAATTGGAATTATTATACTTAGTTACTCGCTTAAGCATGAAGAAACGTTATGAATTAAGAATGTTTACCGAGCTCTGGATTTAAGTAATATGTATAGAATAGACTGTTTAAAACATGTATAGCTTTCCATCATAAAATAACAATAAACTGATATGTCCTAAAACTATATAGGAACATTTCTATTGAGTTCATAATTAATGTATCGCAAAAAGTCGTTGTATAGCGGGATGAAAAATACAGAATGATCTCAGAGGTTGTAAATGTATGACAAGACTAAAACCTTAGGATATGGCAAATAAAGATGATAGAACACAGCCGTTGGCAAAATATAGATAGCTTGGTTTATACTAGAGAAGAAAAATCCAGTCGTGAATTATATGGGCACGTGTCGTTGGAATAAGGGGACTGCTCAGACACACCAGTTTCGACCTCTATACCAACGCAGATCCCATTGTTTACTTGTCGAGCCTTTACTATCTTCGTGGGTTAAGATGCCGTCAGTGCTGTTTCGTTGACCGTAACTATGAAAATAATCAATGATCTCCGTGTCTATTAAGCGGGATAACAATCAATGCGCTACGTTCTCTGTATCTAATAACGAAGAATCTTGCCACTTTAGAACGGACAGATAAACTTATAAGTAAAAGAAAAACAAAAAAAGATACATGAATTTTCAACACAATGTACACAACGAAACACAAGAACACGTTTTCCTTGTATGTTTGGTAAACATTAATTCTCGTATCTAAAGGAAGCTTGAATAAAAGGTTTAGGCTGGGGTTCTGGATGCTACGTGCACGTCTTCAATTAGTTAAATTCTGGGCATTTCTCCTTGGCAACGTTAATTATCGTCATGGCTATCGTCTTTCCGGCTACGTCTGTTATATGCGAAGAGAAGGAAAGGTAGATACAGACCATGGCTGATTGCTTGAATTGTAAACTACTGTAAAATCGCTCCAAAATGTAGAAACTGAAAAACTCTCTTAAAATTTAACATCTCACACTTATTTATTCACTTTTATACACAAGCACAGTCATCTAACTATGTCCGGGGTAAATTTGTACGTCATGGTCAATACTAACTCTAATTTACTCTCTCCGGCATATGTGTAAAGTTAACTCGTCAGTACGCAGGGAGTTGGCTGGGACTCCAACAAGATCCTGTTAACACTCATGGCATATCTGGCCCCCAACTGACTACTGCAGATGCTGTTTCTTGCTTTCATAGTGTTTACTGTTTATTGACAAAATGACGTATGTTATATTCCTCAAACATGTTTCCTTCACAAATGCGAATTGTTATTTGATAATTCACTGTTTCTAGGTGCATTCCCCAAATATACACTAGTGTATTTAATCACTAAACATTGTCGTAGAGCACTCCAGCAAATTGTAATACTCAGATGCTTACCCTAGAATTGGCGGTGGAATTATGGAAGTCACTGATGTTGTCGAAGCAGGTTTGCACTTCTAGTTTATCTCTTAAATCTATGTATGTGTCTGTGTATGGGCGTTGTACATAAAGGGTTTATGATTGGAACAAAGAAGTCGCACCTCAATTGTCCACAGCAATTTACGCTGATTATACTTCGAATCTCAAAAGCTAGAGCGATTTAGCGATAAGATATAAATAAACTATGATGTAGAATTGAATTAATATTTGATTTTGATTTTGTATACCGTAACGTATATTTTTATTTCCCACATTACTGCGGGTTGAATATTGAAACAAGTAGTTTACTGAAGATAAATACCAAAAATAAAAGATGAAAGTCATTCTTTTTACAATATGCGGTTCTATTAGCAACGAGTTCTAAACAAGACAATACACATTGCAGAAAGATGGAATATATACATCTCTATTGTTACGACACGAATCATTCGTACTTAAGTATTACAGATCGACTAAACTACGATTCTAAACTTAAGCTCTACAGTAAGGTTTAACGTAAACATAACAGTCCGTCAAGGAAGAGATCATTTTATGGAGATTGTCCGGCTAATCTGAAATAAAATGTGTTTGAACAGTTGGCTCGTTCGTAATTGGTCGCCCGATTTATAAAATACGGGACTTATGTGTTGAGGCCTGTCCGTCCGTCCGTCCGTCCGGATTTTTCTCCGCAACCATACATTGGATTTCTCATGAATGAAGTTGTAACTTTGGTCAGGTTAGAAGGTGAGATTCTCCGATTTTTGAAATAAATTCTGGTTAGGCCCCTCAGGGGGTCAAAAGGCCCCGAAATGGCAAAAAATGACATTTTTTTGCCCCATAACTTTTCATCCTTCCATTCAATTTCTCTGAAACATAACCAGAATGTGGAGGCAATTGTTTCTAATAGAAAATAAGTATCGCTCACATTGGAAACCATCTGGTTCCCGCGCACAGGGGGTCAAAAGCCCCCAAAATTCCAGAAAATTACCCTTTTCTCCTATGACGTTTGATCCATCCATTCAGTTTTTCTGAAACTTGGCTAATATGTAGAGGCAAATGTTCTGGATATGAAATGATTATCTTGGACCTCAGAACAATTCTGCGTCGCGCCCCCGGGGGTCAAAGGGGGGGTCAAAAATGCCCCAAATTGCCCAAATGTGTTGAATTTTACACTCGCCACATGGAGTAACATACAGAGGGGGACTACGCACGCGCGGCTTGTTTAAATTGTATTCACACTTAAGCGTAACCCACTAAATACCGGTTAGATCCACTTAATCAATGACGGACATAGGCTAATATGTGGACGCATCTGAAAAAACTGCTGTTGACTGCAATATCGTTTATATTTTAAAATTATTTTACATGAAAGGAGAATATATATTAAATTCAACAAGCGAATTGCATTAATTAGTTTAATGTATGTATGTATTTTAAAACATGCAAATCTCATTGAAATTATATAATTTCGCTAAATGTCAAAATAGTAACGTTTATTTTATTTGAATAATTCAATTTGCTTCATCATTTTATTTGGTTTGTTTGTCAACGTGTTTCTATTTTTGTTCAAAAAATATTTGATTCTATGGAATAAAAGATAAATCAATAATCTAAATAATTATTGGAAAGCGAATTTCATATAAACATATTTAAGCATGAATCAAATAAAAATAAAAAAATATATTTATTGCAGTTGTTGTTTTCATTTAAAGAAAACCTATTCGTACGCAAATGAACAGTATATATATATATATATATATATATATATATATATATATATATATATATATATTGTGAATAAGTAACAAAAATTAAAACTCGATAGTATCGGTGTTTGACCACATACTTTACCCTATCTTCATTCTATCCAGTTTACTTAACTTCTGAGTAATACACAACTCTGTATATAGATATAGTTATCAGACGCGATGTAATGCCAGTGCTCATGGTCATGTGGGTATGGGATACTCATAGGAGCCCGAAGGTAAGTAAATTATTACAATTGATAATCATAATTTAAATGGTTTAAATACATTTTCTAATATTAAGATAAAACTTAAAAATAAAATTAAAGTGAATTCCAGATGCGATTAAATATAAACAGATACTTAGTTCGTTAATTTAAATATACAAAATAGAATATGAATAAAGTTATCTAAACAAGCCGCGCAGGCGTTGCCCCCCCTCCATATGTGACTCGATGTGGCAAGTGTAAAATGCTATAAAGTTGGGCAATTTGGGGCATTTTTTACCCTCTTTTCACCCTCTGGATGCGTTAACCAGAATAGTTATGAGGTCAAGAATGCCTATTTTATATCCAGAACAATTGTATCTACATGTTGGCCAAGTTTCAGAAAAATTGAATTGATGGATCAAACGTTATGGGAGAAAAGGGTCATTTTTTGCCATTTTGGGGGGTTTGATCCCCTGGGGGCGCGAAGCAGATTTTGTCCAATGTCAGCGATACTTATTTTCTATTAGGAACAATTGCCTCCACATTTTGGCCAAGCTTCAGAGAAATTTAATGGAGGGATGAAAAGTTATGGGGCAAAACATGTTACTTTTTGCCATTTCGGGGCCTTTTGACCCCCTGAGGGGCTAACCAGATTGTTTTTCAAAAATCGTAGAATCTCACTTTTTATCCTAACCAAAGTTACAATTCATGCAAACTTTCAGAGAAATTCAATGGATGGTTGCGGAGAAAAATCCGGACGAACGGACGGACGGACTGACGGACATGTCTCAAAACATAAGTGCCCAGATTTTATAAATTGGGGGGCTTATGTTTTGAAGAGGTCGGATAAAGTAATCTGTAATGTAGTAGATGTATAACTAAAAGTTGCGACGAGAAAAGTATTTAAAATAGTGGGAGTAGTATGTGCGTGCGTGTCTGGTAATGTACTGATGGGGAAACGGAAAAAGGGAGGTGAGTAGTGTCAGCTGGATTTTGTTTGCATTGTCTTACCAGGCCCCAAAAGTAGTATTGCGGTACTCCGGAGAAATTGCCGCGTGCGCGCATATTTAGACGTTTCCGTGGTTGGAGCAGAAACAGCGCGTATGTTTTCGAACAATATATCGACTACATATCCTTGAATGCGGAGTGTTTGCTGTACACGTTATCTCATTAAATCACATATGAAATACTTTTGCTCTTCAAATACCGGACGCGCCGGCAAACGTCGTTGTTGTCTTTTCACTGAGATGTCTGCAATATGTTTTGTATCATGCCGGGTTATATTTCACTAATCGACTTTCATGTAGTAGGCGTTATATGTAGTGTGTGGTTGCAAACACTGCCTGCGAGGTATTCATTACTACTGTTTCATGAACTAAGAAATACGATAGAAAACGCGGTCCTTATGATTAAATGCACATCACTAGTCGCAGTCACTAACATACAAATACATAGCATCAGAAACTTTGACTTCCAAATATAATTTCCCACACAGAATCAATGTTTAAGATAACCTCAAAACAAGACAAATGACCTATACACTATTCTATGAAAACAAACCCACTCAACTAAATATGCAGAACACAATCGGAATACAAATAAGCAAACCAGAATACTTGCAACAATATCAAGAAGGATTTTCAAAGTCCTCACCACATAAATAAGTGAAAATGTAACTTAGTAACTAGGTAAATTACAGGCTTTCAGTAGCCATTTTAGAACACCACTGGGCAGATATTAGCACAAGTTCCTATGCAGACTGTTAAATCCCGGCTAAAAACGTAAAGT
>OY744528.1:108163729-108208729 GCA_963556195.1 Sepiola atlantica | reverse complement strand
TATATATATATATATATATATATATATATATACATATGTTTAACTAGAGATAGTTACTTATAGAAGCTTGTAGATTAAATGCATGTAAAGAAAACAGAGGCGGGTAGATATATATATATATATATATATATATATATATATATCACGTAGATTGTTTGTCTTATTTCCGTAATGGCTTCATTTTTCAACCTTATTTTCTTCTTTCATTCTATGATTTTATAGATTTATTGCTGCCGTTTCCAACGTAACCCCCACTTTATATATAGAGTCATTAAACCAACATTTGTCTTTTCGTACTTGATGGTAACTTTATAGTTGTTGTTTATTTAACCATAATCTCTTACAGAAAAAAACATGAGATAGTATGAGAATCCAACAAGCCGTCATTGTTTTATAAGGACTTAGAGATATTTTGTTAGGTTTTGTTTCATAAATGCTCGTCTAAGTTTACGTTTCTGAATACTCGTCATAGTTTACGGTGATTGTGAAAGCAGAACCAAATGAACTTGTTTCTCGTCCTGGAAAATAATAAAACTGTGTGGCCAAGCATTAACCGAGGATAAGATTGACACTCCAACTACTTAAAGCTGGCAAATAAAACACAGCTGCGAAAGTAACCCTAGAAACATATTTTTGAAGTGGTTGTAGGCAGAGACTACGACACATGTATCATGTATGAATAACCGACTATCTTGTCAGTTCCCTTTCGTCCCATAAATTTTACCAGAGATGGTCGGAATGATATCAGCCTTCAGACGGTACCTCGGCTAATGTTCTATTCTTGGCGATCAATTCAATTTAAGCAAAACGGAATTTAAAGAACGAGGAGTGTTATTTATTGGCTTAATGGATATGGACGCGGACTATGGAATAGACAATACAAATTCCCTGCCTCCCGGATATAACACATTCATTACATTGTTTTACAAATTGAGACACTTTTTAATCATTAACTATTCTTGATAAAGTTAATGTGTATCATACCTAGTGCGTTTTGCCATAAATATATCGATATGCCGTATGGCATGCAGGTCTAAATAAAAGGAAAATACGTCTTCGTCATTATAAGCAAGAATAAAGTATAGTAACAGACAGATAAAAGGACAATTAATTCAGATAAATTTATAGAATACGATATATAAAATGCAAGAGTGCCTGAGATTACATAAGAAAATGCATGAACTTTATTCCGAAGACAAATAACATACACATATTCTTTTTAATCTTTCCTGTACATTTTATCATATTCGATTTTTGGTGGTGACAAAGCGATGTACTTCGGATAAGTTATGTTGGAGGGGGTGTAAACATATATATCAATTAGAAATATTACGATATAATTATAATGGTTTTGCACAAACCCTTTGCGGAAAAGTCTGTTTATCACGGGAATAAATATGGACAGCTGCTCAACCCTGCTCCGATATAAACATTGGTAAAGCGTATAAAATAGCGACAAATGTTTTATTAAGATTTCTATATTTTTAAAAGTAATCTTGATGAAATATTTTCAGAATATATATATATATTTACTGTGGCTGAGTAGATATGGCGACTGCTTGCAGATTCTAGGCTGCCACTGTGAATTGTGTTCGCGGTGCTCGACCGTGTGCAAATGTCACATTCCTGCACTGATAAGGTCAATACGAATTAAACGTTTGCGTCTTTAGGTATAAATAATTGAATATTTATTCATAAATATATCATAATAAGCCTTTTTTAAAGAAATTAATAGTCGAGCACTCTCGGAATAGTAACAATAGACAGTTATCAGCTCTTAAGCGAAGTTCCGAATACGTTCATTGACCATTCTCGACTAGTCTTCTGTCTGTGCACTCTTCTAGGTACATATACATCTTAATTGCCCTGACTCACGTAACAATATCGTGGCTCAATTGATATGACGATTACTTACATATTCTATGCTGACTCAGTGGAAAAAAAACATAATCGTGAAATTGTTACTTTCTTGCACTGATGAAAGCAATAAGCTTGACACGCTTGACTCTGTAGATTTAAATAATTACATATCCATTCATAATATATATATATATATATATATATATATATATATATATATATATATATATATTATGAATGAATATTAAATATATATATATATATATATAATGTTATTTATTACGGAAAACACTAATATATATGATAGTTTTAATCGTACATTCGGTAAAACTAATTGCTCAAAGGTTAGTGCAAATCTTTAACGTCAGCCTCACGATACTAATGAGCAACTTTTAGAACATATTTTGATATGCAATAAAAGTTAAAATAAAACCTACCCTTATACAAATATGTGTATATTTGCGTATGTTAAAACCTAGTTCTGTATAAATACAAAGTTCTCTTGTTACAAATTCGTTCATCTATCAACATGTTTTTATAAAATAAATAATGTGCTTAATGAAATATAAAGTAGTTTTGTAAGATAATGCGTAAATGCGACTGCGAGTGATGTAATTTTATGAGAGGAGATGCTGACGTACCAATAGCAGTATTAGAGATCGTTCCACGAATTGATGTGTTAATTAAGTATCTTAGACATATTTTGAAAGTGCGTCATCGATTTTACAGTATTCATTTTTAACACTTTCTTACAATTCTCTGAGTAACAGGTTGACATGAAAAAACATATATATATATATATATTTATATATATATATATATGTGTGTATATAATATATATATATACATATATGTGTGTATATAATATATATATATATGTATATATACTATATATATATATTTATATATACGAATATATATAATATATACATATATATATATATATATATATTATATACATATATATATTTATATATATATATATATATATATATACATATATATATATATATATATATATATATATATATATATATATATATATATATGTATATTAATTAATTTTCTGTAAAACCACAGGGACCACTTATAAATGATACATCAACTAATATATAATTTGGCAAGCTTTCGACGAATCCCTTTTTTTCAGGCATATGTTTTGTTCTTCATTTCGAAGTGCTTAACCCCGAAAAGTCGAATATATTACAAGTCAAATACAGTTTCATGTGTGCTTGAAAAATATGTAATTAATGTCCATACATATATATATATGTATACATTGTTAAAAATAGTAGAATTTATTTGTTTAATTATACCTTTTATATTTTTCTTTTTTCTGAGAGTTTTTTTTTTGTATTGAATTCAAGTAAAAAGTTCCATACGTTTCGATTCAAAAAGTTGGAGAAAGTAGAGACTTTTTAAAGAGACGACGGAGATACGCGCAGACAACATTGTTTCGCATTGTTCCAGGAAGTTGACGATTTAAATTCAGCAACGCTCGAATTTAAATCGTCAACGACGATTTTTAACAATGTTCGCATAAATGATAAAATGCTGCCTACACCCACACATACAATATATATATATATATATATATATATATATATATATATATATATATATATATATATATATATATATACAATATATATATATATATATATATATATATAATATCCCTATATATAAGAGTTCACAGAGAGAGGAAGGTGACTGCTCTCTCTCTCTCTCTCTCTATCTCCCTTCCTCTCTCTCTCTCCTCTTTCATTTTCTGTATTAGAAGGCTGTTTAAAAAAACAAACATTTGGCGTCGTTTTCATTCTCTTTTCTTTCCATAATCTATCTACCCCCCTCCCTTTCCTCCTCGTCTCTCTAGCGACGCCAATTCTTTTAAATTGTTGTTAAGCACGTTTACGAAATAAAAAGCAAAACATTATAAAAATACGTTGTCTGAAATACAAACGTATTTCACTTAAAATACATCGAATTTTCTGTTTAAATTGTTAGTTTTTTATTCAAATTTTTCTTTCAATTAATACATTGTATTATAAACATTTCTCGCATCATAAATAAATAAATAAAGGAAGCCACATCTGGCTGTCTTGATTAACACCTCTTATTTTATTTCTGTTAAATTTACGTAATAAAAAAATTTGTTTTTTTATTATTTAAGGTTAATTTCCATTTCAGTCACGCAAATTATTTAGAGTTAAATAGCGGTTTCGGCTTTACACGTTTTTTCAATTCTTTTTAATTTTTTTTTTACACATAATCCATGTATATTTCGTTTACTTAAACAATGTTTTAGTAAAAAAAAAAACACTAACGCTCCTAAAGTATGTTATATGAATGAGGTTTTGTAGTATCTTTTTTGTTGTCATGTACCATACCTTCAGACATTACCTTCTGTTTGTATGAAAGCCCCCTTCCAGTGTTACCTCATCTATTTTTGTGAGGGTATGTAGTATATTTTCTGTTGTAATAATTCCATCCGAAAAAACATTATCACCCCTTTTTATTTGGAGGGGGAATCCTCACAAGCTAAACTTCCCTCCTATGGGTGTAGTGTAGTATATATGAATTTATCATGGTACATTGCTCCCAGAAGTTATCGGCTCTTTTGGGGGATTAAGGCAGTATAGTATATGTTCGTTTCTCGCGATACCATCTTTCCAAGATTGCCTTATCGTTGTAAGGGGTTACTTTACTATCTTTGTTTTTTATCATGATACAATCTTTTCAAACATTAACTCCTCTGTTTGGTAGTCTTCATCGTGATATTATCGTCACAATCGTCTCTTTTTCGGGGTCGGTGTATATAGTTCGTTAATCATGATATCATCTTCACAGACTAGAAAATATATACGATCGGACCGAACCATATATTCTCTAGTATACATATATTTGCCATAAATATATTTTTAAACGTACTGCCTAGATCTACTCATGTATTACGCACTGTGTATGTATATACTGAACAGAGATACATACTGTATCATATATATCTTTAAATATTATACATATATATATATATATATATATATATATATATATATATATATATATATGATTATTTTTATTTACACAGACATGTACAAAATCTGCGACACTGCATGTCGATGTTACCGATCAACAGGTATTATAAACTGAGATCTCATAAGGCAGAGTTAGAATCCGATCTTAACCTCAGATTATGTTTGGAGAGAATATAATAACTGTTGATCGATAACATCGACAGGCCAGTTTCGAAGATTTTGTAGATGTCTGTGTAAATAAAAATAATCATATATAAAGCTTTATTTGATATTGAGCACTTTTTATAAACCCGGTTGAAATTCTTTGGATTACTACCCTGTGGATGTTTTTACCTGGATTATTACCATATATGTATATATATATATATATATATATATATATATATATATATATATATACATACATATATATATATATATATATATATATACATATATATATATATATATATATATATATATATATATATACATATATATATATATATATATATATATATATATATATATATATATATATATATATATATATACATTCGGTATTCCATATTCATTTAAATCATCTTTGAAGACATTTACCATTAAATTTAGGCGAACGCCCAAAAGCACAGAATATGCAGAATATATTAATCAAAAAAAATCAAGACAGATTTTTTTAAAATTCAAACTTTCAAGAATGTGATTCTTTGTTTTGCAATCATTTCGCTAGAAACTAGCCTTGCCAGGCAAAGGTAGCTTGTATAAGCAGTAGCAGTACTTGCATGGTAGCTTTCCGTCAGAATGAGAATGGGACGACAATGTTTGTTTTTGTGTTTGTATTACTTGTCTCTTGTTTTGGAATATAGGCAACGTCGTGCCCGCGAATTGATAACAGTCGGGTAGTTCATATTCTTTTAAAGCATATTTTAAGAAAGTTAGCATAACATTGAGACAAATACACGAAAGCAACAAGGATGCAGAATATATTATTTAAAAAAAAAATAATATATCAATCCGCGCTGCACGGCGTTGACCTTATTCAAAATATGAAATCATATAGAGACCAGATTAAAAGATGCAAGGTGTTTATTTAAATGAACATTGATTTATTTTTTAACAAATAATTTCGGCATCACATGCCATCACCAATGATGTACACAATTTCTATTCTTTTTCTCTAACGTTAAAATCTGTCGGCGAAGCCGTCGAAAATTCCCGAGCCCTCCTGTTGTTAATGGACATATGGTTTTAAAAGTCCGAGTAGATGTCGCGACTACGCTGGGGCGTGTTGTAAATGTAGCTCAATTCTATTTTAATATATATATATATATATATATATATATATATATATACCTTCTTTGTAATATAGTAGGAAAAATCCCAGCAGAGTGCTCGATTAATTAAGAATTAAAGTTAAAAATTAAGAGCATGATATTTATCTATTTTGGTACAGAAATATTAGTACAACATTCGTACCGTCATGACAACCGAAGCTGAAGAGAGCCGGATGGCTAAGACTTTCCGAGCTTTAAACCGACAGTACGAATGTTGTACTAATTTTTCTGTACCAAAATAAATAAATATATATATATATATATATATATATATATATATATATATATATATATATATATATATATATATATGACAAGAGGGGTTGGGAGAATGCTAAAAAGATAAATGTGAATGTCATAAAAGTGTTTTATATATATATATATATATATATATATATATATATATATATATATATCGAAAGAGGAGTTGGCAGAATGCGAAAAAGATAAATGTTGACGGTGGTCGAAAAAAGACTAGAATTTCATAAAACTGTTGACACAGTGTATCTCAATATTCGGCTCGAAAAAAACACTATTGCAATTTCGTTTTCCAGAGTGTTAATTGCACGACGAATAAGAATTTGCTATCGCTTCGTAAATAACTACTGGTATGTATTCTCTTCACACTTGAGAGGGCGAAGGAGGTCAACAAAGCATGGCCAGCTGGTCGTTTTCTTTTGAGCTTCCGGTCTTCCTAACAATTTTATTTCATATCAATCATCCGAGTGTTCCGGTTTTTTTAAACACAATTTCTATTCGCCATATATCCCGTCTAACCTACATACAAGACGATACGGTATATGTATATAAACCATTCGAAGAATCAATTTTATTGAAGAGAAAGAAATCCGAAAAGATTTCTGTAAATAAAACATGGACAATCGTTTTTCGAGACCCACAGTCTGCAACATCCGACAATAAATATGTACTCAAGTATACATTCGATAGGGTATAATTGTATTATTTGCCATTAAGAAAATGAATATAAACAGAAACAAATAGGCACCCACACCTACACATCCACACACCAATACCCCCTCTTACACACAAGTCGAACGTAAATCAAGGGGGGGCGAGAGCGCTCTATCCTTTAATAGACTCAAAAACGGGGTATGCTGGAAATCTATATTTTTTCATCAATCATAACTCAAAAACCAATAAACCAAATCAGTTAAAACTTCGCACACCATTTTTTGATATGTTCTATAAGTGTGTAGAATTTCAGCATCATTAGTTAAGGCCATGCAGAGATCCAGAAAGTTCGATCATGGAATCATGTTACTCGTGTGTACGTACGTACGAACGTATGTGCCACCCTGTATCTCATCAACTATTTGATAGATTCAGCTGATTCTTGGCAGAGATAGAGGTTATAGGGTCTAGTTGATGGCATTTTAATTTCAGTTTACTATATACATTAGTTTTCCAGAAAATTCCAAAAATGCTTTTAAATGACCACTGTATTAGCCACGCACACACAGACACACCGACACCAACGCACACACAAACACCACGCACCCACAGACACAATGACACCAACGCTCACAAATACACAATGCATCAACTCGTTCACTGTCTTACGCATACTCACACTAAAGACAACACACACCCACACACACTGCGTGAATCTACTTTCAATGTCGGCTGCTTAAACATAACCATTTTAATATTTCCGACATTTATTTAATTGAGTGAGGAAGTTTTTATTACGATTTCCTGTCAGATGAAATCGAAAATCATTCCAAAAGTTGCAATTTCTCACAACGAAATTCAACGAAATATCGACCTATTTATCTATTTCTCTATCTATACATCTGTCTATAATTGTTGATTATATATATATATATATATATATATATATATATATATATATATATATATATATATATATATACAGATTATAATGGACTTAGAATAATAAAACCATTTTTTTAAACATAACCCAATCCCATAACTAAGTTAAATGTTAGCATAGGAATAATAAAGCCTTAGAGAAAACAGCGTTGATTAACTCACAGTTAATATAAGTATATATATTTACTGTGAAAAAGGTTGTTCTAGTTTCAATTGTATCATGAGTAAATATAAACTCATCATAATTTTTAAAAAAACATTTACCTGTGAATATTGGAAGAAACATTGATTAGTCAAACTACCAACTATATCAGTTATGAGAAGGCATTGTATTGAGGCATAACCCTTACAAAAATACTGACATTCCATGAAAAATGCCAATATACTGAAAGCATATGGCCTAGGGTTAAGATGAAAATTGCTATACACTAAACACTAAATGTACAAAAGCAAAGAAATTCCCAAATTAATACACTTTTATTGCCATTAAGGGTATGCGAGCACAACATGTCTATGTATTTTACTAGTAGGGATTTTTCTTATAAAAATATAAACATTGGTACTATTTTAGCACTGTTTATATAAGCATTGCCAATAAACATTTTTTATGGTATTTTACTTACCTTTATCGTGTCCTTATCAATCACGCCCGAGTGGAACCATTATTCATACGACACTAGCATCATTGTTATGCATAAAGGAAAATGATGGTATTCTAGTTGTATATAAGTCATTTTCATGTTTTTTTATGTTTCACACTTTAATTCATTAGAATTAACAACTTTTACCATTTTTTTCATATATAAACGAGTTTTACTGTATTTTTTTCAACAATACAATACATATTGTTACAATTCAGATTGAAGTTCGTCAAACCAAAATTTTAAATCTTTTAAATCAAAAAATGTGAACTGTAAACATTGGTATTGCTCATTTCACTGAAATGTTCGTTTTCTCTGAAATAAAAAATACCCCAAGGCTATAATATGACAAATATGGTCAATAGAATGGAACTTTATTTCGTTTCTTAATTTGTAACCTTGCCTAAGGGTTCAACCCGTTGCCTACAGCCAAAGTCTAAATTCTTACTGGATCGACCTATGTCCAGTCGATATTAGGTAGCTCCCATATAAACATCAGATCTATCAGAAAATTTGTCAATTAAAGAAGACGATGAGTTCCAGCCGAATTCCATTCGGAAAAGCCCAATATATTGTGTATGAACGATTAATTCTTGTTCGATGTTTTGCGCTGAAGAAAAATTCCTACCATGGAATAAAACTGTACTTAATAATGCACATATATTAATACCTTAACGAAACACGCGTTTTCGTGTGGCTTGGCTGTTTGTTGTGTTTGCTTTTGACATATATATACAGGGTGTTTCAAAAGACTTGGGAACATAACGATTTTTAATAACTCAAAAACTATTAGGAGTTGAAAAATGAAATTGGTACCGTTGGAAATTTTAAAGTTTCAAGTTTTGTGGGGAATCTTCAAAGTTGCTCAATATGAGCACCATTCGTCACACGGCAGACATCTAGTCGATAGCCCATTTCCTGCCAAACGCGTTCCAGCATCTTAACATCAATGGTTCCCACAACTGCCGTTACTCGAGCCTTTAGTTCGTCAATATCTCTTGGAAGGGGCGGCACATAGACTTGTTGCTTGACAAAGCCCCAAAGGAAAAAGTCACACGGTGTAAGATCTGGAGACCTAGGAGGCCAGGGCATCAGAACGTCATCACCTCGCCCAGATCTCCCAATCCATCTACCAGGCAGCCTTGTGTTAAGAAACTGCCTTACTCTAAGACTCCAGTGTGGTGGTGCACCATCTTGTTGAAAAATGAAGTCATCAGATTCTGCTTGTTCCAACTGAGCCATTAACCAGTCTTCCAGCATGTTGAGATAGGATTCTTCAAAGAAGAACGGTCCATAGACACCTTTCTTGGAAATTGCACAAAACACGTTCACTTTTGGTGAATCTTGCTCGTGCTCAAGAAGTTCATGAGGATTCTCAGTACCCCATATGCGAGTGTTATGCTTGTTAACTTTGCCATTCAGATGGAAGGTCGCCTCATCGCTAAAAACAAGCCGGTCATCAAAGCCGTTATCTTCCAACTTCTCTTGCATTGCAATGCAAAAGTCACGGCGAAGTGGCTTATCAGTGTCCTTCAACTTTTGGACCAACTTGAGCTTGTAAGGTACCATTTGCAGTCGTTTCATTAAGACACGCCAGACAGTTGCTGGAGCAAGCTGAAGTTCCCTGCTGGCTCTTCTCACTGATTTACGGGGGCTCCGCTGAAAGGCTGTCCGAACTTGCTCAACTGCATCTTCTGAAGTTGAAGGGCGACCTGTTCGCTTACTTGGGCACAAACACCCATCTTTCACAAATTTAGCATGCCATCTGACAATGGATTTCCTTTCAGGGGCTTCTTTTTTAAATTTCCTGCGAAATGCACGCTGAACACATGTCCACGATTCAGTCTTTGCAAATTGGAGGACGCAAAATGCCTTGTCTTGTTTAGAGAACGCCATTACTGCACCTGGAAAGATAACACAAAAATCATTAGTATGACCAAAAACTTGATTAAGCAGGCTTTAAAATGGCACCAGTTTCATTTTTCTACCTGGAAGAGTTCATGAGATATACGCATTTGTAATGTTCCCAAGACTTTTGAAACACCCTGTATATATATATATATATATTTTAGAGGAAGCATTATTAAAATCAATGAAAAAGACGAGTGGGAAAAAAAAAAAAAAAAAAGGAAAATTGTTAAAATTACCTTAAGGCCTTGTCGTCTGACCCTCTGAGAGGAAACGTCAGAATGGTAAATTAAAAACTAAAAGTCGAATGAGAAATGAAGGGGGGAGAAAAAAAAAAAAAAAAAACTTATTACAGTTGGAGGAAACGAATGAGAAGAGGAAAAAAAAAAAAAAAAAAAAAATTAAATCTATCAACGTTATGGTGGCTTTGAATCATTAAAGATCTCCAACTGATGTTTCAAAATCTTTTGTCTACACAGGCTAGGTCGATAGTTGTTAATGACTAACGCCTCAAGAATATTGAGATGGTAGTTCGACCTGGCACTGTGTAAAACAGAAAACCACCCATCGGAATACCTGTCAGAACAACTATTTGTACTAACGAGGTGATTACCGATGGCTGATTCCTGTGCCTGGAAGTTCCCGGATGATCTCGAAACCTTGTGTAGGCGAATATCACGTGGTATGTGTTGGGATATTCTAAATTCTAATCTTTGGGATGTCTTGCCAACGTAGTCAGCTCCACACTGACACATGAATTTATAAACTACAGAATTCTTTTGAATGGCTGGCAAAACATCCTTACGAAAAGAAGAGAAAAAGGTTCGAGTCGTGTAAACTACCCTCAACATGGTTGCCGGAAAACAACGTTGAGTAGAAGAAGAAATCCTTTTAACAATGTCAAGGCCGTCAGAACCCAACCAAGGGAGTTTCAAATAAATAGGGCAACGTGACGGGCCAATGAATTTACTACCATTAAATAAAGCAACTTTACGTGCAATGGTGCCTTTTATAGTATTGATGCACAGGATTAGAGTATTGATTATAGACATATTTTAGATTGATGGCTAGAAAAATGGAGATAATGTTGGGTGTATGTGGGTTTCTGGTAGATGTCGGTGATGATGTGAGTGTTTTTAATTGTAATTAGTACATCCAAGAGGGTAGTTCTCTTTGACTGTGTCTAATAGTAAATTTAATTTAGGGGTGTAGGTTTTGTAGTATGCTGTGTAATTTATTGATGCCCCCATGGGTGTTCCCAGAGGATAAAACATTCATCCAGACATACCGTCAAATGGGTTTACGTATCTGATGAAAGCGGGCCCCGCTTAAACGCGTTATATAAAATTTTAAAATGATAAAATAACAAAATAATAAAATTATGATCAAAAACACTTTTTACAAATGTGTGTAGCCTTACTCCTTTACATGTATAATTTTCTCTCGTTGGAACTGTACTAATACTGCACTACCGTCTTTTCCATACATATATATATATATATATATATATATATATATATATATATATATATATATATATATATATATATGATGTTGTTGTTTTGTGAATATACTATATTATTAAATATTTTGGTGGCGTCTATATGAGATTCGTTGCCTATTTTACATTCTGGCATATAGACAACAGTCTTGGTGGAGCAGTTGGGTCTTTTACACTGTGAATGTTTGTGTTGGGTGTTTAAATCTGTATGAGTTCCCCCTCTATTATTATGTCATGTAGCCACTGTATCCGTGTTTGAGTCCTTCGATTGGCTAACGGATTACCCATGCCATTTTAAAACATGTCTAATACAATATCCAACACCCGGGCGTTTACAAGCTCATGAGTCGGTCATCGGCGACCATTTATTGGAGTGCCAATTCTGCACTGAGGGATATTCTGATGAGGTTTTTACTGTCTTACACAGGGTTCGCTCGGAGAATCACCTTACGATTCTCGAAGTGGTCACCATCAATTTACGAAAACCGTCTCTGTGCAAGCAGAAGGAGTACAACCACAGTTTTGAACTGATAGGTACATATTTTTGTTTTTGTTTTTTGTTTTTACTCATTCGATAATCTATGTATTCACCACGATTTTAATTCGCTATGAAAACACCCTATTTTAGTCGACGTAATATCTTGAAAATGAGTCGACTCGAAAGACGTCTCGATTTCACCACCATGTTTTTTTTTCTCACCCATTCACATTTTTTTTATATTTTAACTGTTTTACTAGAGTAAGGAATGAATAATTTATTCTTTTTTCTTTCTCGCTTTAGTATTAAAGACCTCTCCCTTCTTGGTAATTATGGCTATCTCGCCATTATTATTAAAACCTATATATATATATATATATATATATATATATATATATATATATATATATACATATAAACTTCATACACATGGCAATTGCTCGTACGTTGTCATGAGATAGGCATTTTTCACTTTCGTTATTGAATTACATTAGTTAGGCCCTATAAATATTTCAATATGTTTATCCTCTCATTCAAAGCAAGGTGGCAGTGTTTTAACCATCATATTCATATTTACTACGACTACCACGCATTACATGAGAGCCAGTTTCTAGTAGTCATGTGATTTAGTATTACTTATGTGTTATTTACACATTTCAGCAATCTAGTTTATTAATGTATTAACAATGTCTCTTCTGTTGCTATGTAAATGGTTCAGACAGAAAACACGAACTCCGAGCTTACAGATAATAATTAATTGAAAATTATAATACAACAGAGAGCAAGAGTGCTTATACGTCAGTCACGACTGCCAGTATGTATTGGTGTGGTTCCAGGTATTTAATTCCCTCCCATTACAGAAATATGTGACACAATGTGGGAAAGTGGGGAGATCAAACCAGCGCCCCTAAGGAAGGAGTACTCTGGCCTATCAAAAATAGCCTGGGCAACCCCGTCGGCATTCCCCGGTAAGCGCGCCTCAGGCAGCAAGCAATAAACTTACTCCTCCCCAAAGAGGGAAGGCAAGGCCTGTGAGGGTGCACCTCCTAGGAAAACCCAGGACATTATGGATCAGCCCGGCAGATAAAAGCCCACCGAAATGGTCCAGTTCCTGCCGGACTGATTGTCGAGAACGAATCCTCGACTGGTATTACCCCATCCCGACGTCCTCAATCAACCGAAGTTAATGAGAGACTGATCGGGTTGGGGTTTGTTCCAACACTGAGAAGCATGTACTCCCAGTATGGATGGTGAGTTGAAGAGTTCCAGTAGGCCGTATAGGTCACGTACCATAACACCCACCTCCCAAGCCTTAAAGCCTCAGGAGTCGCAGTATCATTTCCTATTAAGATTGACGCTCTACAGCGGCTTCGTTGTATATCCGTTTACAAAGATTGTCGTCTCCACTGAGCAAAAACATCTTCCTGGGGTGTGCTGTCGTTATCTTCCGGTAGTGGTTCCGTAATTAGATTCAGGTGTCTCTGATGAGAGAACTGTATCCATCTATCAAAATAAAATTTATTATCCTGCAGATTGTTTTATTCTCGACTTCTGACTTTTGATTTCATCTTTGTACTTTTTGTAAATGTCTTATTTGCATCGACATTAATCTTCAAGACAAGTCAGCTTTCATAAGATGTTTCTCCCCTAAGACCTTTTTTATGCTGCAGGTTTAACGATTCCAGCTATTACACTTTGAAATTGTTATCCAAATAAGTTAATTTGATTTCTTCTAGTTCAGTGTTTGCTATTTTTACCGTGAATTTTGTGTCATTTTGTGTCATTTTGTGCTTTAATTTCTGCCGATAATTTATTTTCATACGATTTTGGTTGAAACAAATTGTTTTATTCGTTTTTTGACTCGGCCATTAGATTTTTTTATTTTCTGGCCGAAAGTATTGGTTAGTAGCTCCCTCCCCACTAAGGTCACCTGCTGCATCAAGGCTGCACAAATAAACTTTTTGTTTTTTAATACGAACATTTTTGCCTTTTTAGGAAGTTTTTTTTTAAGTAATGTCGGCAATATTTTTACCATCAAATTTAATTAATTCACTTGTAATCGTTCTGGCTACTTTTTTCGGTTCTTTTGCATGGTCATTTATCCACCTGTTTTCCTGTATGCATGTTGATAATCGAAACATTTGAACCAGAATCCAATTGTAATTTATCTTTTTATTTATGATTTTACTTGTACATATTTTTATATTATTCAGTCGCCCTGTTCTTTTATTTTAATGGATTTAACCCGAGTTTTATTTATTCTATAGGTTAAGCAATATGAACTATTGTGCCCGAGTTTATTACACGTTAGACGGGGTTTAAAACAGTATGTGTTATCCGTTACATAATCGAAGGACTCCAAAACGGAAACAGTGGCTAGGTGTTAATTTAACCTGTATTTAATTAGTCTGGCTTTTTCAAGAGCATGAAAATAATCCCTCTTTTTATGGTGTATTGTTTTTGTATCAGAGTTCAAATGTAACTTCTGACGTACTTTGTTATGTGCACAATCACCGACTTTTCAATGCCCTCAGAATCGTATGTACCACTACCAAACATCTGGCAGTGTTCGGCTAATTTCTGTAATGCTAGAGTTGGTCCACTTTCTAACTTGTGTAGAACCGAACTCATGATTTCTCCGTCTTTTTTTGATACAAGTGTTTGCATGAAATATAAACATTTAAAGTTATCCGCTCTAAGTTCAGCCACAATGTTTATTAGTGATTGACGTGAAATTTATTTAGTCTATGAAATATTTCTTGACTAAGTTCAAACACTTCCACTGTTTGCCGAACAGCGAAGTCTTAGGGCTAAATAATTGTGTTTAAAGTTAAGGCGGTCGTTTTTCTGGGTAAAATACAATCCACAAATTCGGTGTGTTCGATGGTGCCTAATTTTCGTTTTTTTTTTATACGTGTGCCGTATGTTCACAATATATTTTGTATTGATCCTCATACATTCTGAAATCTGAAGCAAGGGTGTTTTCCTCGTCTGGGGAATAAGTTAAATTGTTAATTGAACTCTAAACGGCGTTCTTCGAAAAAGTATTATCGTTTACTGTTACTTTGCCCTCATGTTTTATATTGCTTGTAGTAATCCTTCGATGTTTTAAAAATTTGGTTTCAGAGAATTTGTTTTCTGTTTTTGTAGCCGTTCGTGTGCTTCTTGTTTTTGTTCTAGTCTTATTTCGTCGGCTTTTCTTTTCGTTCTAGTAGTGTTTTTTTCATTTTGTTCTAGTAGAAACTTTTGAAATGTTTCCTTCATATTTGAGTTGTCGTTCTCGCTGCCTTCCTTCAGCTTTCTGTTGCTGTTGCATTTAGAATTATTCGAGATCAATCATAGTTTTTTAACATCTTACATGTGTTTAATGTGAATTTTCAGAAGTGCATTGTTTTATATTATGCTGCTAACTTAATCTTAATGGTGAGAAGAGAAAAGGGAATTCAATCCTTTTCATTCTTCGACTAAAAAATCTCTATCTTTTCACTACAGTTTTCACGTAACCGATTAATTTACTGCCAGTACTTTAGTCCATTGAAATTAACATAAGTTTGAAGTCATATTTTTTCAGCTGTAGGAATTTTCTCTTTTGATGAGAAAGGAAAATATCGTGTATTCTGTTCTTGTTAAACTTTAACATAGTGCCGGCATAGAAAGTAAAACACTCACTACGCCTTTTCCTTAGAGAGAAAATAAGTTGATCCTTTATGTGTTTTTATCGTCTTTGGTCCGCTGGTAAGGCAAGTTCTTAGACCTAGGACATTTTCGAGTAAATGCGTCGTTCATTTCTCCACGTTAGTCTTTTTTACAGGTTTTCAAAAAAAAACTCAATATACCTCGTCGCCTATTGTTACGTATTTTTTAAAGGTCTCAAGAATTCCTGCCTATACATCGTCATCTGTGTTTGTGCGTCTGTTAAGTGTCCGTAAGAAAAACACGAACTTAAGTTAAGAGAAAATAAGTATATTGCAAGAATTGACTGTTAGTATAGCCTGGTTGCGTTTCAATATTGAGTATATAGTATTCATTGTTAGTAGAAGAGTTCAATAGTCGGTATAGCTAAGGTGTTATAACAATTCCACAAGCGTGTGTTCAAGATAATGTTTTATTATTTGACCACTTACATGGTATTAATTTGCTACACATTCAATTCTAATCTGTACTAAATAAATGTATTAATATATTTATTGCTTTGCTTTTTAGGATGTACTACGTCTTTTCTAGCAGCAACCTACATCATTTTCTATTTATGTTGCAAGACAGTTGAATCCAGATAATCTCGTTACTTGTATACAGGCTTATATTTCTACTCTATCACGCTTACCGAGTGCAGGACTATATATATATATATATATATATATATACCGTAAAGTAGAAAAAAAACGTTCGAATAGTTGTAAAAACAAATAGATTGAGTAGTGTTTGTTACAAAATCATAAACTACGATTAAAGATTAATATTTGAACAGCCAGAAGTGTGTTATTGATAATATGTTTATGTTTTAATTTCTATATGGTATGTGTTTCATGTGCATGTTCTATTAAACGTACTCGTGTATGAGAGTCGCTTTGCAAATTTGAATTAGATTTTATCTGCTAGTATATATGTGTTTCATTATTAATCAAAAATCCTAAAGATGAAGTTAAGTAAAAGCATTTCATAGATCCTATTGAACTCAGCTAACTAGTTTAACTACACATAAACAGTATATACAGAATAAATACATGAATGTATTTTATGTCAACGTTCTATTTACTTTTCCTAAAATACGAAAAGTAAACAAAAAAAATAAAGAAAACACACATGGGTACAGCTGCTAACCATTTTGTACTGAAATCCGACACCCATGTCTTCGCAGTGAAACGCGTTAAGCTTTTTACAAAAAGAATGAAGTCGCTGTTCGTCGCCAAACATTGCCCGTTTTAAGAAAACATATGGTACGAAAATGTGGCAGATAAAATATAAATTAAGAAACGTTTTTTACTTATTTTCTTTTGCATTTTCTGATTTAAAAGAAACTTGTGTTTTTAATGTAAATAGTTCCGCCTTGACTCGTTTACCATACCGCGCGTCTTCTCTTCTCTATTACAATGTTTCATAATATATGTAAACTATTTATATACTTGAACCAGAAGGCCAACACAAGTTCATGAAAATAACATTCTATTTTAGTCTGCATTTATTCACACCTTTTTACATGGGAATCAACTATCTAGATTAGCAGTGTGGTATTATAATCTTCCAGAATCTGAGCGATATTGGAAATGTAGGAGAGGTACTAGGAATTTAGTGCTTTTATGGCTAATAGTCACCAAGCAAATCTGATATTTGATTACATACGACTACACCGAGTACTACCGTGTCAAGTTGGAATTATATAGATACACATATACATTACTTTACTTATTCTGATAAACTGAAATCTTTGCTTGTATTCATCCCATGATGAAGATTCGCAAGCCAGCATTTATACGTACAGTTGGGATTGATGTGATCACGTCATCATTGACCATAAGCGAGGTGTGAAAGCAGTTCCTTAGGTGCTTCTGATGAAAAAATGCTGTGTACAGAACATCTTAACATCGACGATAAATTAAAAGGCAATATCCCCAAATGACACATAATCCGGAATGTACCCCCTCACTATTAGTCAGTGATATAAGATAGACGATTCAAGGCGAATAAAGCTTTTCTTTTCTTCAACCGTTGTCTTTTCTTGATCTTTTTTCGTGGTATGAACGAACTTGTGTGCAAAGTGCGCTGGCTTAGTCGGTCATTATCACATAAAGGGGCGCATGCTGGAACGATCGACCAGCAGGGTATGTTTGTAAGTGCATGTGTTTTAATTGATTGTGACAAGTGAGATATTATACTTTCCTTAAGAGGGGAGGTATATGTTACGAGCCGTATATTCATAGAACGCAGCATCGGCTGATGATATTGGTACTGAAATACACCTTCACGCTGCATCGTTTATTCTGTCGCAATTCTAACTCATTGTAATACATAGGAAGTAAATTGCATGCAACGGAACATATATAAGGGAAACTTTAAACCAAAGCATTATTGTAAAGTCCCCCTCCCCTTGATTGATCGAACACTCTTCGGGGGCTGACAGTTTTCATCGATGTACAGCGGTTTTAGTTGCTATGTGGACAAATACGTCGGATAGTACTCCAGTCCATGTTCGAATCCGGCAACTGGTTGTACAGCTAATTCTCGCAAAGATGAAACATATATGTATGTGAATATTGAAAAATATTTACACATACACATATATATATATATATATATATATATATATATATATATATATATATATATATATATATATATATGTAAAGGAGTAAGGCTACCAACATTTGTAGAATGTTCTTTTCAACATTTATTTATTATTTTGTTGTTGTACCATTTTATGATTTTATATAACGCGTTTCAAGCGGTGGGTCCGCTTTCATCAGATATGAATATCCATTTGAAGAAATGTCTTTCGTTTGAGTAAATGTTGTTTCATTTGAGGAATTTGTTATTGTTTTTGCGCATGCGTAGGTTTGCGGGTGTGTGGGTATCTTTTATTTTTTATTTTTTATTTTTTGCTGCTTCTCTTGGTCAAGTGCGTGTTACCCATCCATGACCCGTCGGTCATCCCAGCCTCCTAGGTGCGCCGGATTTCTTTTGAAATTTAATACTTTTTATTGCTTTTTGTCGTCTCCAAGAACGAAGTAGTGTCTGCGAGTGTGTGAGCGCCCGCACGATGCGTGTGGTCTAATCTTGAGTCTTGTGAATTGGTGAGCGATACATACACACACACATAAATACGCACATACACACACACCCACGCGCGCACACACACAGGCGTGTGGTTATAGTGACACAGAGAGGGGGATAAAGGTTGAATTATATACACATACATACATACACATACACACGCACATATATACACATATATACATACACATACATACATACACATATATATATATATATATATATATATACATACACACACATACACACACGTACACACATATTTGCAAAAGATAGGTTAATGCAAATGGTCCAAATAGATTTGAACTTGGTTTGGCCGATTTCATAGTCCGGTATTAAATGTGCAAATTTAATGTCTATTGTAAATGATTCATTTAACACAAGTTGCTATCTGACTAATAGCTGTGTAGAAGTGCGCAATAAGAAGTTATGTACTAAGATTATCTTCCTTGAATAAGAATTTTTCAGTCTATAGATAACTATAAATAGTTATTTATGTTTGTACTTAACTAGAGGTGGATAAAGTGTGATCGAAGTGTATGTTGTTAGACTTATGATCTGTTTAATGTTGGATTAAATTTAAGTATGAAGTTTTTTTCTTGTGTTTGTAAGTAAGTGTAGTCTTGGCTTTGGAAAATTGGCATTATTTTGAATTTACCTCCGCTGCATGAGTGCACATGTTGGGACACGAATAATTTACGGTTTTCTTTGATTTTAATGTTGCTTTTATGTAAAGATACTCTATTATTAAATGTTTTCGTCGCACCTATATAAGCCTCATTACATGTTGTACATTCAAGCACATAGACAACGTTCTTGGAGGTGCAGTTAAGGTCTTTTTTTATTGTGAATGTTTGTGTCGGGTTTTTAAATGTGTATGAGTTCCCCTCCATTATTATGTCACAGACCCCACATCTTTCCTTGTTGCATTTTCTGACCCCTTGTATTGTGTGTTGGTTGAGTTTAGATGAGGTTAACATTTGTTTGGGGTTTTTCGGTTGGCGTTTGCTTTTTATTATTTTCGTTGTTTTTAATATGTCGTTTAGTTTTTTGTTATGGTTGAGTAGGGTTAGGTTTCTTGTTATTTCTGTGAATAATTCTGGATTGTTTGTGTTGTGTGTAGAGATGTATGCTAATATTTGTTCTTTGTTTCGTTTTTTGGGGATTCGTAATTGTTCTAATGGGATGTTTTCTGCTAGTTCTATACCTTTATGTATTATTTGTAGCGGGTATCCTCTTCTTTTTAAAGTTTTCCGTAGTTCCTCCAGTCCGACAATCCGGAGGTCTTTGTCACTGACTATAGTACAGATCCTGCGTGCTAGGGAGTAGGGTATAGATTTTAGGCAGCTTTTGGGGTGATGGCTTCGAAAATGGAGATATTGTTGGGTATCTGTGGGTTTGTGGTAGATGTCTGTGATTATGTGAGTGTTTTTAATTTTAATCAATACATCTAAGAAGGGTAGTTCTGTTTGACTGTGTTCAATGGTGAATTTAATCTTGGGGTGTAGGTTCTGTAGTATGCTGTGTAATTTATTGATGTCCCCCCATGTGGGTTCCCAGAGGATAAAACAATCATCCAGGTATCTTTTCCAAGATTTTATGAAGAGAGTTTGAATATTCTGTCCATATATTTCTTCTATCTTTTCATATAAGATCTTCTCTAGGTAGGCCAGTGTTAGGGTGGCATATGTTGGTGCCATTTTGGTTCCCATTGCTGTACCTAGAATCTGGATGTAGTTTTTGTTATTAAACTCAAAGGAGTTGTTGTTGAGAATAATGTCTATGCTGTCGAGGATGAATTGTTTGGTGAATCTGTGGTGTAGTGTTTGTGGGTGTTTGTCCATCCAGTGTGATATTGCGTGTTTACCTAAGTCATGGGGAATGTTGCTATATAAGCTGCTGACGTCAAATGTAACTAATTTAGTCCCGGGATTTACTATTTGTGGTAAGGAGCCTAGGAAGTGTATGTCGTCTCTTATGTAGCTCTTGACTTGATCGGTGAATGGTTGTAGTAATATGTCAATTAAGTTACTCAGTCTGCTTGTTGGGCATGATGGTCCTGCTACTATGGGTCTAAATGTAAGGTCACTGGGACTCGGGACACTAATATATTCTGATGCCTGTGTGATGATGGCATTCCTTATCTCATTTGATTTATGTATTTTAGGTAGTCCGTAGAAGTTGTTTGTTTTAATCATGAAGTTTGTTAGGAAATCTTTTTCTTTTTTTGTTAGTATATTATTGTATGTTGTGCAAAGTTTTGTGATTTTTGAAATGGTGTTGTTATCAATGTTGGTGCTAATTGATTTGTAGTAATCATTGTTTTCTAGTACTTCTGTAATTTTCGATTCATAGTAATGTTTGTCCATGATGACTACCGCACTGCCTTTGTCAGCTTCTTTTATAATTATGTTATTATTATTTAGGATGTTATCTAGTGCTTGGTTTTGTTTAGATGTTAGGTTACTAGTAGGTTTAGTTTTACTCTGAGGGTTGATGTTCCATAGGTTTTCAAAGTAGGTGTTTAGTTCTTTCGTATTGTTGTGTTTGTTAGGGAAATATGTTGATTTGTTTCTCACTAATGACTGATCTGTTTTGTTTTCTTTATTGTTTAGTGTTTCTATTAGTCTAAATTTGCGTTCAAATTCTTTAAGGTCCTTCCTCAGTTCCGTGATATTACTTTTGGGAGTTGGGCAGAATTTGAGGCCTAATTTTAGTATTTCTATTTCCTCCTTTGTAAATGTGTATGTGGATAAATTGATAATTTTGGGTTTCAAACTATCTAATCTGGGATTGTTGTCCGGGGAGGGGTTTCTAAAAAATGAGGATGAGTGTTGTTTGTTTCGTTGATTTGAGGAGTTGTTGAAGAGTGATTGCTTTCTATATATTGTGTGTGTTTTAGAGGATTGTGTTGTTTTCTGGCAAAATTGGTGTCGTGCGTGTTGTTATAATTGGCGTTGTGTGTGTTGTAATAAGGGTTTATTTTGGTATATTTGAATGTGTTATTATTGTGAGTTAGTTGTTTCGGGTTGGGGTATCTTGGTAGAGGTTCTTGATGGTGGACGTAGTTGTGGGGTCTGTATTGTTGTGTTAGTTTATGTCTGTAAGAATTGTTATATGGTTGTTTTGTTTGATGATGTGGGTAGTGTTTGGAGTATTTCGATTGTATCCATTGGTGTGTTGGGTGGTTGTAGGGTCTGTTTTGTTGTGTGTGGTAGGGTGGGAGGTTGTTGTATGAAGGTTTCATATATATACTCATATGTATACAAGAAGAATACCAGGTAAAATCAATTCCTTAAACACAGCACTTTTGCACCAGTTATGTCCCTTTACGCAGATACAAATCAGAATATAAAGAAAGTATCCATTATTCCAATTTTAATTCTGCCTAAAATCAAAGGCTTCATCAAAAGGTGTAACGGGTTAAAGAATAAATTAATAGCACTTTGCCTAATTCGTGTCTAATAACTCTGTTTGATAAGGTTTTTGGACTAAATTTCACCTCACCGCTTAAGTAGTAGACATACATCAGGTCGCTGGGAAATCGCTGTGGCATTGCACATATACAGAAAGTATATAACTTGTGATACAATCATCTACCTGTATATGAGCTAATACACGAAAATATAACTTATGATACAAGTATCTACCTGTATATAAGCTAATACAGAAAGTATATAACTTCTGATACACTCATCTACCTGTATATGAGATAATACACAAAGTATATAACTTCTGATACAATCATCTACCTGTATATGAGCTTATAAAGAAAGTATATGACTTCTGATACAATCATCTACCTGTATATGAGCTAATACAGAAAGTATATAACTTCTGATACAATCATCTACCTGTGCATGAGCTAATACACAAAGTATATAAGTTCTGATACAATCATCTACCTGTATATGAGCTTATACACAAAGTATATAACTTCTGATACAATCATCTACCTGTATATGAGCTAATACAGAAAGTATATCTTCTGATACAATCATTTACCTGTATATGAGCTAATACACAAAGTATATAACTTCTGATACAATCATCTACCTGTATATGAGCTAATACACAAAGTATATAACTTCTGATACAATCATCTACCTGTATATAAGCTAATACAGAAAGTGTATAACTTCTGATACAATCATCTACCTGTATATGAACTAATACACAAAGTATATAACTTCTGATACAATCATCTACTTGTATGTGAGCTAATACACAAAGTATATCACTTCTGATACAATCATCTACCTGTATATGAGCTAAAAACGGTCGAGGATACAACACTACTTGCACTGACAGCGTGCACTGACAGCGTGCAACGTTACTTCAAAATTGGGGTATGTCTTCTTCCTTTCCCTACAGCCTTATACTATCAAAATACACATAGCTCGTCTTTATTCAATTTAGCTTGACTAGCTTGTTCTCCACACTTGTAAAAGATTCAAATCCAAAACTCGCCAAGCGACAACTTGAAACTATTTTTCTTTTTTTTTTCGCATATCTGGTGCTAATTGACACTTCCGAAAACAGAGGTTATTTCTCAAAACTCTCTGCTGTGGAACATAACAAATCGGGTCTGCTTCCCAGCTGATTACAGCATAGTCCTTTTCAAGTCAAATATTTACAAATCATTGTTTCGCCTTCCCCTTAAGTAATCAAATAATGACCAGATACTAACACACACACACACATATATATATATATATATATATATATATATATATATATATATATTATTATTATTGTATATATTTACAGTATTTGCGTAAGCAGTGTCCAATACGTAAGTCAAACTAGATAGTAAGTTATTAAAATATATTTACTCATAGCAATTAAAATACACAGAGTTTCTGCGTTTTATCTCCGTAGGAAATCTTTAGGCTAACATTTTAGCCTTACGATTCCCTACGGGTATTAAACGCAGTAGCACCTGTGTAGCGTAATTGCTAGGAATATATTTCCATAACTTACTACACATACATGTACTGTATGTGGATGACAATATGAAGCTCCCTTCCTTGGGTAGAGCTTATTTGTAAAGGTATCGCCAACAGAGTATCAATCCCTACACTGATGAGAGCAAAAGAGTGAAACACATGCGTATATAGGTAAAGGTATTTTATATCTACTTGAAATTAATATTAATATATATCGATATATATATATTTTATATATATATATATATATATATATATATATATGTATATATATAGTAATCCACATACCCACTGTTACTCTGTATCACCTCTCTTCAGTGTGAATAGACAATTCTGAAATAGTAATTGAGCACCACATAAACAGTGTTCTATGTGTTAATTTACAAATAATTTCGGGTTGAGTAGTAGGGGGTATTATTAACAGCAGTGCTCACCCCTTGATAGTCGGCGGATATAGCCATCGAGAGACAAATGGTGTTTCGCTGTATCACATCTCTTCAGTGTTGCGAGACTGTTTGATGGTTTATAAAAAAGATACTCAATCAGACTAGTTAAGCGTTACCTCTCAATCTATTTCTCTCTCTCTATATATATATATATATACATATACATATATATATATATATATATATATACATATACATATATATATATATATACATATATATGTATATATATACATATATATGTATATATGTATATATATAAATATATATATATATATATATATATAAATTAATGTTTGATGAATTAATTCAAACCTACATAAAAGATGGTAATAGGCACATTTTTCTAGCTATACGCCGTCCTCATCATTAAAACCTTGGACAGGGATCGAACCCTTGATGTAAATGTTCATAGTCTAGTGTTTCACCACCAGACAACTACGTCGTTATATATATATATATATATATATATATATATATATATATATATATATATATATATATATATATATATATATATATATATATATATATATATATATAAGTAGGAACTAAAAGTATGAGATACTCTTTTAAAATTTGAACCCATCGTGAAGTGTGTAAAGCTCAATATATGGGATAAAGTAATAAGATAGATGAATAATTCAAGATAAATGAAAAATGAAAGATGGCAAATCTATTACATCGTCAGATGTTCATCCCTAACGATGAACTGTATCAAAGCAACCCGCAATTCTATTTCAACTTACGCATCAGTCAGAGTATGTTTCAACCATTTTTTTATCATATTCCACACTTACTAACTCAATCTTTTTAAGCCGGCTGATAAACATGTAAACACTTGCGAACCTGCTTGTTTTTGGATTACACTTAAAATTTCACAATATTTTGGACTTAAATCCTTTTTTAATTTATTTACGTAGGGCTATGAAACATTTAAGATGACTTTAAATCTCCGGTCTATACCCTTACACACCATTTCTCTTACGACAGAACTACCTATTATTGTCATGCAGCAAATCTTCCTTGATGCACCATATTTACCCTATTTATACATTCTTCACGAATCCTCACACGGTACATGTTGGCTATTCATTTTCAAACTTTATTTCACTGGAAATATTATCACTAGAGATTTTTTCACTGGATATCTTTTGCATTTTTTAACACTCGTCTCACACACTTAAATCTACATTTTATAACTTTCAAATGTTTCAAATTATGAAATTTGGTTTATTTTCCGCCAACTTATCTATCTATTTAAATACGTCTGATGATAAGAAACAATCCTTTAAAAGACCTGGCTTAAGGAAAGAAAAAAACATAGTAATACACGTTGATTCAAACAACTAAAGATGTAATAGATTAGTCATTATTTCATTTTTTATTTCTCTTTTTTAATTTATATCTCTCTATTTGTTTATATCTCTCTCTCTCTCTCTCTCTATATATATATATATATATATATCTTTCTATCTCTCTCTCTCTCTCTCTCTCTCTCTCTCTATATATATATATATATATATATATATATATATACATACTCATAAAGCTGTAGCTAAATTGAGCAATGTATGTAAGTAGACGAGCAGCAGTTATTTATAGCGTACAGCAATATTCTAGACTCTGTTTGTTGAGTCCTGTTTGGCATATTGCTAATATGCCCGCTTAATTTGGCATGTATACCGTATTATATACACGGCTATGTGTGTTGGCCGCAACAGTAAACGCTCCGGCTACTGAGGCAAGAATGGCTTTCGTATTAGTGTTCGAATTGTGCAAGCGGGACATTTCTCCTCACATAATGACACCCATGGTAGTATGGGTCAATTCAAAAATATATAAATAATTGGCCGAGTAAATCGACAAAAAGCAGTTATTTATAGTGCAATGCAATACTCACTATGTTGAGTTCCGTCTGACAGCTTACTCACATGTTCGCTGAATTTGGCATGTATACGTTAATTTACACGCCCACGTCTACGACAATGCGGGTGTTCGTCAACGGTTAACGCGTATACAACTGAGTCAATGAGGACTTTCGTATTTGGGGTCGTACCGTGCGACCTTAACTTATGATCGCAGATTTGGCATTAGACACATGTTGTATTGGTCAATTTGAAACACATTTTTTTCATAAATAATTGTTTAAAGCTCTCGTTAGATAGATAACGCTAAGTAAGCTGACGATAAGCAGCCATTTATAGTGTGATTTAATACTCTATGGTATGCTTATTTAGTTATATTTGACAGATTACTGACACGTCTGCTTAATTTGGCGTCCATACGTTAATTTTCCTTCTCATTTAAACAGTAAAGCGGGTTTGCCGAAACAATGCGGCTACTAACCCTAAAATAATGTTCGTATTGGAGTTGCAAAGGGGCCATGAGCAGGTATTGTTTCTTCTCATACTAATGATTACAGGTTTTGCATGAAACACTGTACATGTGGGTGTATTTAAAATAAGATTAATTTATGAATAATTGTCGACAGCTCTCGCTAGATGGAGCACTAAGTAGTTTGAGAAGAAGCAGACATTCATCGCGTAATGCAATATTCTAGGCTCAGCGTATTGCGTTCTATTTAACAGCTTGCTAATATTGCTGCTGAATTTGGCATTTAGACGTTGATGTATACTTGGCCGTTTGGCTAAGATCAAAGTGCAGTATCTGTTCCGATGGATACTCCACCCCCATAGACTGGTATTGTCTTGGCCTTCGGGGCTTGATTTACGCCAGTCTATGGGTCTGTCCTGTGCATTTCTAGGAGGTTCATCCTCCCAGTCTTCGTCTCCCCTCTTTAGGGAGGAGTAAGTTTATTGCTTACTGCCTGAGGCGCCCCTACCGGGAATGCCGACGGGGCTGGTCAGGCAATTTTTAAACCCCACTTTCCCGACCCGACCTTGGGTCACATCTTATTTGTGGGAGTTAGATAAAAACTGGCCTTGTGCCTAACTCTTGGAGAGGAGTAAATCAATACTCTCTCATTTTAGGACTATGCGTGTTGGCTGCAACGGTTAACGCTCCGACTACTTAGTCAAGTGTGAGTTTCGTATTGAGTTTCGAATCGTGCGACCAGCAGGGAGTGTCTCCTCTTATACCAATAATTGCAGGTCTGGTGTAAAACATATGTGTATATGGGTTAATACGAACATAATATTTATTTATAAATAATTGTTCAAAGCTCTTGCTAAATAGACCACTTTAAGTAGGTAAACAGCAAACAGTCATTATAACGCAATGCAATACTTTATGCTGTGCTTATTGAGTTCTGTTTGACAGTTTGCTAACGTGCACGCTGAATTAGATGTTAATTTACTCTATTATTTCTACGGAAATACATATTATATATACAATTTATTGAATTGCAAAAGGAAAAAAATTAAGAAAAAATATTGAACTTTTAAAAATGAGGAAAAATCAAGAGGAGACGGAAAATAACGCAAAGAAGGAGAAACAGAGGTAAACAAAGACGAACGATTTAAGAAATCAAGGGCAAATAAAATATAATATTGAGCAGAAAAAGTTAGAAGGTAAGAAAGGGATGATAATAATAATCAGATAAAGAAAAGACAAATATAAAAAAAACGGTTGATTAGAAATTAATATAAAAGCGCTATATATATATATATATATATATATATATATATATATATATATATATATATATATATATATATATATGGTTTGTTAATGATGGTTGTCATTCTACTTCGGTCGAAGTTCTGAGAAATCAAGGGAACTCTCTTAGGACTAACACTTTACCTCCATATGATTCATATAGATATGTGAATACACCATTAAAGTTCTCATTTACCTTTCAAACGTTGTAAAGAAGTTAAGAATATTAATATTATCATCCTTAATTGACCAGTTAAGTATGTTATAGTTTAGCTTTCTTTTGATGGCCTTACCGGATTCGACGGCCATACTTCGTCTAGTCTGATGGAGTTCTGTTTACTGAGATAACATTATTTCGAAAAGAGACACCATTCCTCGTATGAGCCAACGAATATTTGTGTTGAGGAGATCGTATTTGGGCTTCAAATACTAAATTATTTTTAATATTTGGTCAGAGTTTAATTATCGGGTAAAATATGTATATAAGTGTAAAACATATTTCAACGTTTTTCTCTCGAAATAAAAAGGTCTCAAACTTTGTGTCTAATGAATTATTTTAATCAACGATGGAAAAAAGATCTATAGAACCTTTTTCTAACGTAACGATAGTGTCAGCACTTTATGCTATGTATAGAATATTCATTAATAAGACGTCTTAGAGGAGATTTAAAGTTGAAAACATTAAAAGAAACGCTGAAAATAGAAGACTCAGTTGATGGGCAAATACATCAGGTGCGCGCGTGGTGAAATGCGTGAGGAGAATGCACTTAATATTTTTATGTGTATTATTTGATCAATGCTGGTTGCTTCATTAGGACATACCTTAAGTGGGCGCAATCTTAATCTAGATAGATCAAAGAGAGTTGATCATAATAGATGAGACAGTGAAGTAGATGTATACATATAAAAAAGGCAAAAATATAGGAAATGAGTCAGAAGAGTTTAGATGTTACACACGAGTGATTAGAATATATTCATATGAAAATGAAAGATGTACATAATATGGATAAATTAATAAGTTTAAACAACGCAAATACATAAGCTGTATATATCTATCTATATATATATATATATATATATATATATATATTTGTGCGTGTGTGTGTGTGTATATATATATATATTAAAATATATTTGAAAATATACATATATATATATATATGCATTTATGTATTTATTTATTTGAATATATGCATATATTAATGTTTAAATAATTTAAATGTTTCCATCTAATGTGTCACTTGTAATAGGATGGTCATGTTACACATAGCGTACTTCATGTAATCACACGTACACACAGACGATTGCTCTCTCTCTCTCTCTCTCTCTCTCTCTCTATCTATCTACAATACATAACACTATCTATGTATATGCATGCACAAATATATATATATATATATATATATATATATATATATATATATATATATATATATATATATATATATATATGTATATATATATACACTTATTACGTTTTTTTATAAATTATTTTTACGTACATAAAAGAAACTCATTGACACATGTGTCTGGGTATGATCAGTCATCAACATGGCTACCCTGCACAGGAATATAACTCTCGATCTAAATGCCCATAGTCTAGTGTTTTACCACTAAACAAAGGCATCCCTTCTACGATTCATGTACGACTTTTTTGCCTATGATGTTACGCAGTTTTTGTTATTGTTTTTACTAGCGTTACAACACCAGGGTTCTTATCATTTTCCGATCCCTGAGCGGTTAAGAAAATGCAGAGTACTAAATCCAATCCCCCTTATTCGGACTCGTCATCAATGTTATATATATTTAATCATTTTTTAATAGATTTGTTTTTTTCGTACATGAAAAAAGTCATTGACATGTTTTTCTAGCTATGAGTAGTCATCAGCATGGCTACCCTGGGCAGGTAGTAGTCATCAGCAGGTATCTAACCATTGATGTAAATGTCCATAGTGTTTTACAACCAGACCAAGGCGCCCTGCCACGATTTATGTAAGCCTTTCTATTACCTATAATGTGACGCAGCTTTATTTTTTTTTGTTTTCACTGGCGATATATATATATATATATATATATATATATATATATATATGTATATATGTACAGAGAAAGAGAGAGAGAGACAGACAGACAGACAGACAGACAGACAGAGAGAAGAGAGGGGGAAAATGAATACAACTTTGCACGCTTGACTTTATCTTCATATATTACCGAATCGAATGTAAAAAATTCAATTTCCGAACATGAGTTGAATTTGTAAGAAACTACTACCAACTAAAATTGACAAGTTTGAAACGCGAACTGGTCATTGACTGCATTGCCCTATATTAATTCAAACACACTTCCATGGTCACTATTGTGTTACATTAAGCCGAGTCAAAAAAAGAGACATATGTCTTGGATGGGATCAACACGTTGATTGCAAAGATTAAACTTGTGTGAACAAATACTGATACACATATAATTCACTGGAAAACTATTACATAAGCAGCATACTGTACTTAACATATGAACTCGATAAAGTACTTAACAATAATAACTTACAATACGTATTTATTATTCACCAAAGCACGGTAAACATACAAATAATAATGTATACAGTCTTAAGTGCTTATTTCACGAAGTGTGTATATTTGTATTGCTTATATTGCTATTGAAAATAAAATTCTATTTGTTAGTAATGCATCTCAACACATACTACATTCTATTTAAAAATGTATATATCTTTATCAAATACTTATATTTCCACTTCATTGACAAAAATGTTTACTTAGTGTATATGCTATAAAGCCAATGTACATTTGATATAATCAAATTAGATATTTATTGTGTAGGTGAAATATATTATTTCCAATAAAAGTTATATTATTTTGAAGAGATATCTAGTACTTTGAGTTCAGTATTAAGTAACGACTAAATTGGCACAAAAATTCACTGTCCACGTTCATCTTACGACAGAACCAAGAATTCCTAAGTGCAGTTCCCATTCAATTTAATATACATATTAATATAATACCAAAGTGCAATATGGCGCGAATTAAAATTAATGACAAAAAATAAACACCGAAACTCATTGATACTTTGAGATATTTTACAGCCGAATATGGGTTCACACATATACATCGAAAAAGGTAACTATTTTCTCTAAAGAGACAATGTAAAAATATTAAACATAGACGAACAGTGGAGAGTAAGATGTTCTAAATAAGCAGCACATATATTGTTTAACAATTGGCTTTATAGACGAGCTGCTATACAACTGAATACATAAATAATACTAATAATTATCAATAGTCGATAATACACACAAATGCAATACATACCACTGTACATATACTTGTAATTCCTTTATGCTAAGTAGTAATACTACACACGTAGACCAGATTAGATTTAAGACTGCAACATACTTATAAAGATTCTCAACATAAAAATATTGCGTAATAGGTCAACGCCTAATCAACTATCAGTTCCAAGTGATAGCTTTGGTGCTTATGTATTATTGTAGCAGCTGACATTTGCATTTTCATTTTATAAAGCTCAGTTTAAAAGGGAGATAATCCTAACTGCTATTTTTGTTGTAACCAACATTCACAAGGAACACCGAGAGAATTAGTAAGACAATATATTATTTAAAAAGGAGTACTTATGCAGTCTACGGGGCAGGCTTTAAGAAATAACGTTATCATTTATAAAGACATTCTGAACATGTGGAAGTGGAGGTTTATTAACTATGCAGTACTTGCACATACAACAATATTAAACAGAATATTTTAATATTGGATCAACCTCCCCATCTGTCAAAGCTAAGAATGGCTTTCTAAATTATGGCGTTATTATTTCACCCCAGTGTGTTATAAACATAAGTACCCTTTTTAAATCTATTATTTTTACTAATTATCTTGATTTCTCTCATGGGTTACGCTTACAACACCCACAGTTTGAATGATCTCCCATTTTCAACAGATTCTTCTAAATTACAGTTGAAAATATAATGTGCACCACAGTTTTCATTGTTGGTTTAAGCTTTGTTTTTTACTACAGGCGACAATTATTACAATGATCAACATGTTAACGTCAAAATATGGAAATACACATACGAATGATCTAAATAGTTCAAATAGTCAATATCATCTGAAAACATCCAAAATATGAATTGTTATTTTATGTTAGTATAGTTTCAATTCTGACAAAGATATAGATGAATCAATTTAGCATTATATTCCCCCTGGATTGGCATTAGATATCAAAATATTTTATTATGTTTTTTTCTTTCAATTATTACTTTACTGATCTAGTTTTATACCAAAAAGTTTGAAAGTGATTATATAGAATCTTTATTTTATTTAAATTTTCTAGCTTTTTTGTAAATTGTGTTAAAATTAGATCTAAAATAAACGGATATGTGTGTTTCCTTTGTAAACTATCAGAATTAATCATGTAAATGGCCTAACCGAAAATTATTTTGAAAAAGATGTTATCAATAAGTAGTAAATATGTAGGAATATTTATATGTGTATAGGTGTAATAAGTTAACGAAATATTATATACGAATAAGTTGTAGTAAAAATAAAAAAATAAAAAAGTTGAGGATGAATAAACACATATACGTGTAACTTACAATTTTGTTATAAGTTTATTGCATGATTTGACAAGCAAAGTAAATCTCACATTGAGTGTTTGTATTTCTTGTATACTGGGATCGTTTCTAAGAAACATTTCGAGAACCATTCCCTTCTTCAAGCATTACATGAAAAAGGTTCTTGAAAGCGGCAAACTAAAATTTATACTGATATTTCCCAGACAGGACATAAGGGGTTTACTGTTAAGGTCATATGTGGGTTTTGTTTGTTGTCTGGTATATTTCCGGTACACATGCACCTAGAAAGAAAAGAATTAAGAAAAGAAGGACACGAACTTCTTCAGTTTAATCAGTATGCTCGGTAATGGGAGTTGTTGTTGTGTTGAACGACGGCGTTGTTTACCGTTGGATGTGCTGGCTGATACAGACCCAGTACGTATGAGAAAAAGAAAAGTACTAAATATAAAGGTGGTCTTCAATAGATCCATTCATTTCATCAAAGATTATATATATATATATATATATATATATATATATATATATATATATATATAGTCTAAAGAAGCTTTGAGTCATTTTAAACAGAACAAAACAAAATAAAAAAGTAAAAGACAGTTTAAATTCCCAGACAAACTAACTAAATACAAGATATTGCAGACTTAACATTCGTTGGATAATTTATAAATAAAAAAATATAAGTAAATAAAAAAAGGTGGAGGTAAAGTATCTAAGAGGGACACAAAAACAGGAGACCTTAAGCGTCTAATATTAACACGGGGATCATATATATATATATATATATATATATATATATATATATATATATATATATATATATATAGAGAGAGAGAGAGAGAGAGAGAGATATTATCGATTATCTGTTTATAATCTAAGGAATTACTGTATTACACATAGTTAAATTGAAAATGCTTATTTTGCGTACCTCATATTGAGAAACAATAAAAAGTAAATAACAGTAATATGTTTATATTTTTAAAAAGGATAACTAGATATACTAGTATTCACATGCCCGTTGAGTAAATACATCCATGAAATAAATCGGCATTTATTTTGATTGAACAGATACGTTAAAAATGCAAGCAAATGACGTAACATGTGTTAGAAACTGAAAGATTCTATGTAACGCAGCAAAGTCCGGACATTGATTTTACACTCGGGTAAAACTCATTTCAGGAAACACTGCAAAAACACATCTACCAACATCATTTCCCCATTGCACGCATTCTGTTCATGTCCACCTCTATTTTCATCTGTCCCACTCTTGTGATTCTCTTTGTAATCGAGTTGGTGCCCCCATATACACCTACTACAATCTACAAAGACACATCTAAGAGTACACGCGCTTTCGCTCTTGCAGATAGCCGCTTGACAAGCAAGACATCAGACGCGCTTTGCCAACGGAAGCGTTAAGGTTATGTCGTTATCTCCAATAACTTTAATAACAAATTATATTCCATTTTCAAATGTACTTTCTAATTGTGTGGTGTTAATTGCAATCACATGAATATTTAATGAGCTAAACGTTGATGTAATATATGTATTACCTCCGACAAAAATATGTGAACAGGGGGGGGGGAGTTGTGTGTGTAGGTGTGTACAGTTATTAATAAAAATACCGTTCGCTCGAAGTGCAGTTGTACCGAGATAACCTATGCAGACTAGTCATCAGTGAGATAATGATGTCGCTAATTACCTTCCGAAATGCTGGGATGAATTTAGATGTTCGAAACATTTACGCAATTCAGACATGAAAGATTGCGCGATTTTGCTAAATGCGGCTGGTTCTACCTCCTTCATAAGATGTTAACATAATTTACATTTCATCGCAGATAACTGAACTCACATGTTGATCTTTCTCTCTCTCTCTCTCTCTCTCTCTCTCTCTATCTCTATCTCTCTCTCTCTTTCTCTCTTTCTGCGTATGTCTCTTTTTTCTCTGTATTGCTTTTTCTCTATATCTTTTTCTCTCACACAAAAAAGCACATCTCATTAAGCAATTAGAGGAAAACAAAACGTTATTATAAAAAATACAACAAATGCATACACAGACACGCATCAAATCCTATATACAGACTTGGTTCAGTGATAAAAAAGGGAATAACGTGCATAGTTGCTACTTCATTTATAATACAAACAAACACATGATGCATATACATGAAATAAGACGCATGTGCAAAAAGAAACACATGTGATAAGAATCACTGATCGGTGAGGAACTCGAATTGCTGCCCAATTGGAGATCACGAATAAAATGAAATGATTAAAACTACATTTTAATTGAGTAAAAAAGTAGTTTAATTGAGAAGAAATTACTAAAAGTATCTGGATTTTAATAAAATTAATGACTAATCCTATATGGATATTTATTTTGTTGACATAGGTCGCCTTCACCTCAATTTAATATATGACTAATTTCACTGATGTTACCTAACTTTATACTTTCTTTTGCACCCATCTGTGTATAAATACCAACGCATATATATATATATATATAGAGAGAGAGAGATATATATATATATACATATATATATATATATATATATATATATATATATACATATATATATAGATATATATATATATATATATATATATATATATATATATATATATATATATATATATATATCTTCTAGCTTAACAAACTCGCCATCTCTTGCATAGTTCGTGGTTTCAAATACTTGAAACTAACATTTTCAATGATAGAAATTCATACATAAATGTTTTGTCAACTCTAAGCATCGCTTTTATTTACATGAATCAAAGTATAATTTACTGATAAATAAATATACACATTTTTTTTTTGATAAACATGCATCTATTTTTTTAAATAATACCCTAAAAAACTGCCAACAAATCAATTCGGATAAAGTATGTTGTGTGTGAGATCCTTATTTAAAATGACGATTTAAAAATAAATGGGGAATTGTTAAACATCATGTCAGTAACCTTTACGAAAATGCTTCAAAGGAACATGTGAATATCAATACAAAAACGTTTGTATTTGGGATGAAAAAAACCATTGACTTAAAAAAAGATAAAAGAAAATATGGCGGCGCTTACAGGAGGAAATATGTATGGATAGAAAGAGAGAGAGAGAGAGAGTAGCGTACAGTTAGAGAGGGATCTACAGCGAACAGGATAGCAGGAGCATTTACCCTTTCCCCTTTTTTTCTATGGACGCTTCCTGGTAAAGCTGTTTCGGATAATCTTTCTTTCCAGCTAGTAATGTTTGTTTAATAAAAAATATATACATTGAAAATGTACTCAACATATATTTTAATAAAAGGGTTTAGTATTTTAAACTTTTCATTCAAATCACTTTAATTAATTACTTTTAATATCAACAAAATAAGTGCATACATATATTTGAGATAGGACAATGCAATTACGAATGAATAACACCGAACATTATTTTATAAACGTTTATATGATTGTTATGCAAATAAAAAAAATAGAATAGATGTATTCGGGCGTTTTGTCTGCACTATATAAACGTTTTGAAGAAAAAAACATAGTGCGATTTTAAAAGATATAATCATTGTTCTTGCTAAAGCCTTCGATGAATACATCTTACCGAGAAGCAAACTTATTGTCTTTCTTTTCATCAGTTTGTTGTTTATACACCCCGAGGGATTACTCTACCTAGAGTTAGAAAAGTACGTCAAGTTGTTAGAGACGATAGTGAAGTAGAGTCCGGCCGATGTTGTTGCGCTAGTTTGCCGCATTTTGAAGTACCCGTGTACGTGAATATTTATAGTAAATGTTGTAATACAAAAAGATGATGCAATTTTAAATTATTAAATCATAAAAATAGAAAATACATGTATCCATCAAAAATCTTAGCAAAAAAGTAAAATAAATGAATAAATGTTCTTTGGTTCTTACTTTTATTTTCCTTTACAGTCAGTGATTAGTTTTTCACTGATTTAAGTTATATATTTAACTAAAACTTTGTAATCATTCCTACAACCTTCTTAACATATCAGTCTTCTTTTCCTTTTTTTTAGGTAGAATCGCTTTGTATCATAATTTGAGTCGGGTGCATCATTCGTAATTATTAGTTTTCTAGGCATTAGGTTTTGGGGTCCGGGTTCTGTTTTTAAGCATATGAAGAGTCCAGCATATATTATATGTAATAATTCGATGGTATGTATTCGTGTTATCAGGTGCCCGCTACATAATCAAGTTACTAGGATATTCATACTTATTTATATAATTTGCTAGTACTAGGAGTTCTCACACCGATCATCATCAAAACCCAGTGATACTTCCTGGAGTCTGAGTGACAAAAACCCTCTCAAGATTTCCAGTATTCTTCACCTCTTTTCGATAACCACCGCAAATAACATTGCGGTATCGCAATAGCTTCTAACTACTTATTTGTCGCTGGTAGAGACCATTGGTCTTCTAAGGGATTTGGGTGGCAATAAGCCTCCCCAAGGTCTCATAATTCTCTGTACTCTCCCTGTGGAAGTCGTGTGTGTGCTGCTCCTCCTCGGTCTTATCCTCCTCGACCCTTTTTAAATATTTTGTTATGATTATTATTATTACTACTATTATTATTTTTATTATTTTTATTATTATTATTATATGTACCGACTAATAATTAGCTCAAAATTAACTATGAGTGAATGCTCAATACTATAATCAAGTTGTGGTCCGTGAGTTGGAATGCAACAAGTCTCTATATAGATTCCCAGTACTCTTCAGTTCCTTTAGTTACCGTTGTAAATGAAATTGAGTTTTCGCCTCATGGTTTTACTATTTATTTTCTGTTGACAACAGACATTACACGTTAAGTCTATTATTATTATTATTATTATTATTATTATTATTATTATTTCATCATCATCATCATCATCATCATAATCATCATCATCATCATCATCAATATTATTCTTATTATTATGATTAATATTAGTATTGCTATTATTATTAGTATTATTATTGTTGCTATTATTATTATTGCTATTATGTTTATTATTTTTATTAGTAGTATTGCTATTATAATTGTTGCTATTATTATCATTGCTATTATGTTTATTGCTATTATTATTGCTATTATTATTGCTATTATTTTCATTGCTATATTATTATTGCTATCATTATTGCTATTATTATTATTGATATTATTATTATTGATATTATTATTGTTATCATTATGATGATGATGATGATCATCATCATCATCATTATTAATTGTCTTATTATTATGGGTAGTAGTTATATTAGTCTTAGTTGAAAGATAAGTGTTATACTTTAAGCACTTGGTGTTTATCTCTGTTCGAGGAGACTTTAATTTGCTTAGTTTAGACAAGTAAGAAATAAGAAATCGCAAAATGACGTTGTAATTGACATGTGAAATACAATCATGGTAATACTATATTGAAGTGTAGTTGTGTATTTTTTGGTCTCTTGAGTTGAAGTAATTGTTTTTTTCATATTTTTGAAGAGCCAAAAGTAAAATGCGCCTCAATCCACTTGTGATGCTGACATCGCTGCATACAAGACTGACAGAAAGGTTTATTTTCTTCTTTTCTCAAGGACGAGTATTAGCAAAATGGCGTATTTCGACTGTCACATGAAACAATTGTCAAGATGAAGAACACTTATATAGAGATTTCGTTTGAAGAGGTAGTTTAAATACATATTAAAAATGGTGTTTCAATAACTATTAAGCTTGAAATATGATTTAAGAAAGTAGTAATTCTATGTTGGGCATTAACATGTGATTGGCATTTTCTTCCTGAACCAGATCAATTCCCCTACTCACATTTGCTAAAATAGGTCATCTGCTTTAGTGGCATTTATTTTCGCAAGGGTATATATTTACTAGATAATACAAAGTAAGTCGGATTCTTGAAAATGGGCATCGATAGGTTTAAATCAAATCAAGTAATATTTTATTCTGACAAACGAGTTGTTCTGTTCTATCCTTGTACTTTGTTCTTTATCCGAAGTCCTAGAATTCGCCAAAGTTTCTTGAAACCATGTTTAGCTATTCTAGAATTAAAGTGCATTTCTTTTCTAAAGTAAACACATCTATATATTTATGAAGTTACTACAAGTATTTGTCAACAACGATATCACGTTATTTAATTTTATACAATGTTTATAAATAGTTTAGTATGAAATTAACTAATGTATTTCTGAAAATTACTTGCATATCACATTTGTATGTGAAATACTTAGACTTATAACACCTAATGTTATGTTGTCTTCATGCATTTCCCAAAATGGGTGCTCGTGTCCGTAGTCTTCTGATTAATGATGCATACTTAATATGTGTCTTTGTAAGTACTGTATTGCTTTTTAAACTTACTAAATATAAAATTGTTTTCCTTTGTATTTTTAAAACATACGTGCAAATAAACTAATAGCAAATACACGTTCTCTTTGAAACATGCTTGCAGAATAATTACTTTTCACTCACTGAATTTTAATTAATAATTTTATTTTAAGGTTGACCGTGAAATGATTTAAATTTCACTATTTATTAGAATTCATATTTTATAAACTCAAAATATTGAACTGGGTTATTCCCAGCCATTTTAAGGAAATCAAATTCGAGACACAGACATAAAATATAAATACAGGATTAGGGAATGTGAAATATATATATATATATATATATATATATATATATATATATATATATATATATATATATATTAAGAGAGAAACACATAGATTTATGGTGAGAGAAAAAAAAGTTATTATTAAAAATAAAAAAACGGTCACTTAGATGTACAAATAAAATGCATGATTTTAAATAATTGTTGCGAATGTCGTCGATGATTGGATTAGCATCAGCAGCACCGCAGTATAAGCAGCAGTCTATATACAATTTTTTTGCTGGCAGATTTTTTTACAAAAATAATTAATTTCAATAAAACTCTGGTAAATCCCTTCTACGACTAAACTAATGAGAAACACCAATAACATGAATCGCTTTTGTTTATGGCACGTTTATGTGTGTGGTTTGGGGTAGGGTTTAATTACATCTTTCAAAATACACAAAGTTCGGTAACTTTGTGGGTAATGCAATGGAATAATCGACATACAACAACAGGATATCAGAAACATGCTATATTGAATGATCAATCTCTTAGATGCAACACCTTCAACTTCGAATTAATCTGTATTGTTTATAATATTTATATGGTTGCCTAATTATCATTATTATTAACTCACAAAGAGTTTACACACAGGTCCTCATAAGTGATTGCTCAATGACAATAACCGCGTGTGTCCGCTGGAGTTTTACTGACGACACGTATCACTCCGCATATTTCCAGTAAAGGTTTAGTTAGTGGTCTGTCTCATTGGTCTTATCGTCATCCTTGATTTCACATAACTATTTTTGTGTGGTATCAACCGAAGCTGATGCCGCCAGAGTGTTTTTTCGAGTGTTAATAAAACGTCTTTCAGTGTTACTCCCACTTTGTCCATGCGTGTGTTTGTTGTCTTCATTGTATTTGTATTTCAACTTAAATGTGGTTGATTAACATTAAATGTGTACGTAGATCGGTGTCCGCATTTGATGATTTCCATTAAGAGTTTAGTTGCTGTCAGCATTGTTGTTTGTTATATATGTTCGACCTTTCCGTTAATTACAATCTTTTTAGTCTTTTGTTCAATAGTTTTCAAGATTGTGCCTTTACGATTATTGGTATTATATAGATTTTTCTCTATGTTTCATATTCTTGTTATCTGGCGAATTCCGTGTATTCGCTTCGTATTTTTTGTTTTCTTTTATGTGTTCCATGCGAATTGTTGAGATGGCGAAATCTACGATTATTAAGGTGTTCTTCTTCTTAACTATTATGAGATCTGCCCCTTTGCTTAGATGAGCTTATCTGTTTTTACCTCCATGTCCTAGAGGAGTTTATGTTGTTCTTTTTCTAATACTGTATTCGGTGTGTATTTGTACCATCTCAATATATATAAGGCAACAATCTAAAATTAGAAAGTAGCGGTGAAATGGGGCGACCAGGGAAGAGAAAAGTAGAAAGATAAAGAGACGGCTAGAGAGAGAGGGACAGAAATAGAAGTTTTAATATAAAGATGTTACACACGCGATTTTTCTTCAATTATATGTTTTTATGACCCCGAGCAACGCCGGGTAGCCCCGCTAGTTTGTCTGAAAATGCAGTCGTGTGCATAGTTCCCAGTGTACTGTCTTCTACACGTTGTCATGTCTGTGTTTGTGTTTCGTTGGCTCGATTTTCCAAGTTCAATTGTTACGTCATTTACTTTTCCATCTGATTTACCACAGAGTCTGTTTTGATGAATTTTGTTTACTTTAGTGTAAATTCAGGATGTGCTAATCGTAGTGGTCTGTGCAGTGGTCTGCACATCAGTGCATATCGATTTCGTTTCTCTGTTAAAGTGTGCTTTTCGTAGCCATGCTGAGGTGGTTTCAGTAGTCTCTACGTCAGACATGCATACGAATGGTCAATGCAACTATTTATCTTCCCTGTTTTGTTGTCTCATCATTTCGTTTCTCGTTTCGCTGTATATCCACAATACTATATCGCTGTATATCAATTATATAGTCACTAGCTAATATATGTACTCTATAATTGCACAGTTTAACTAATTATAAAGCTGTATTACATACAACACTTAGTTTTATAACTAGGAATTTCAACTTATTTTTATCTAAGAATAGCTGTCTACAAAACCAGACATTTATTCTGATTACGTTATTTTTTTAACGAAATACCTTAGAATATATTCAGTGGCGATGCTATAACTTGAGCCCATACATAAGTGTTAAGTTTTATCTGTATTCCAAAGAATATCCAGCTCCAATTTGACCTCTCATGGATGTAGTGCAATCCTTCAGCTAAATAGAATATATCGAGAGTATGATATCATACAGTATAAAGTAGTATACGCATATATTTGTTTATGATAGTTTATTAAACTTGATCACACCTAGGTTTCATAACTTAATTTTGTCGATTTATTCGTGAAAGCCGTCGTATTCATCGGCACTAGTAATGCATAGTCTCTGACTAAACCACCAGGAAAGCTAGAATCAAACCCTTTTCTACTAAGCTCTTTCTAGCTAAATTACATTGAAAGGTGCTTAAAAATGAATACGGTAAACTCAAATAGTTTAGGGTCATTTCACTGACGACATAATTGCGTATCCGACTACCGCTTTATATATATTTCTACGTAAATGAAATATCCAACCATTAAACCTGCCAGAGAGAAGTTTAAACAATTTTAATGGGCAGGAAAAAAGAAGTAGCGAACATGCACAGTATGCACCAAATGACACATTTTGCTACTGAAAAAATAGCTAAAACACACTTAACTGATACATAGTTAAGGATAGGCATTAATAATGTTGTTCTAGAATAATTTGATTCATCGTTAACTCATCACAAAAGAAAATGGTGTGTGTTAAGGCCTAACACACACATTTTAAACAAAAAAGTAAGGATATCGATTATACAATACACCGCTAATCATTACTTGCTGCCTCTTGATCTCCTTCAAATGGTATTGTGGTTTTGAGATTTAGAAGTGCATTTATTGATTTGAATGATGTGTGCGTCAAGTTAATTTCCAGAATTCCTACTTAAATAAAACACTTAAAGCACTCAGATAAAGACGAAGTAAACCAATAAATGTATTTATTTATTTATTTCCAAAAATATCCAAGAAAAATGAAGTAGATCGACCCAATTAAAATACTTTTAACTTACTTCTTTCTCTGATTTAACTCCACATATTGTTACAGATTGTATCGGTTCTCTATAATGATGAACCCCTCACTATATATTTACAAACCCAGGCGCGGCTGTTCTTGCACTGTCTCTTTACACATTCTACAAGAAATGCATTATAAACATTATTAAAAAAAACAGCCCATATGTTTAATATGAACACCTAATCTACGTGTTTTGTGATGGAAAATATAAATAGACTTGCAGGCTGAAAAATATTACATGCTAAAATAATACGTATGCATTCATTTTACGTATATTCATAGAAATGTTTTATAAAACTTGACCTTGAGAGGCTGTTGGAGATCCTATTGATGCATGACGGGCACACAAAGTACCATTTCAACAGACTGATGGCACAATTTATAAAGATGGCGTCATGAATTAGGATAAGTTTATTTAATGTGTTTTTTTATCATGAATTGTTTTTATTCAATTGAAGGGTTGCATAAAAACATGTCACAGTCTAATCGACTGATTAATACTGCCTCTAATAGACATTATTGTCGATTTTTTTATTGAATGATATGAGTTACATTGATGTATCCTATACAGCCCATGCTACTGGGACAAATAATGCAATACATGTAACTAATAATAATTATACTAGTTGATAATATCTCTCTCTTTCTCTCTCTCCCTCTCTCTCTCCATCTCTCTCTCTCTCTCTCTCTCTCTCTCTCTCTATATATATATATATATATATATATATATATATATATATATATATATTTTCTTGAGTACCTCTCAACGTGACCGTTTCCTGAACATATATTGTCTGCACGTCAGTTTAAATGAACATTTTAAGTAATCACATTGAAATAATTGCAAACCTATTTTCAGGTTTATGATGATAATCGATATCGGCATGAACAATACGGTTAATTTCGTTTCTTTAAAGCATGTTCTCATACGATAGTTGGCCATTTTATACGCAGTTATTTGCTATTTTGTTGCAATTTGCAAAAGCGGTATGTAGAGGGGAAACGCAGTGTTGTATTATATGTTCCTGTTCTTTATATTAGCAAATAGTTGGATTGCTTTTGTAGCTGCATCTAGTAATAGCAGGTTTGTATTTCACCATTCCAGATCTCAAGTACTTGAGTGTTTACCCCTGAACCCAGGGGACTTTTTTAGCAAACAGGGGTTGCTTCAGAAAGGAGAATCTCATGTCAGTTAAAAGGTGTCATTGTGTAGACGTTTGGTCTACACTTTTTATCTGGGATCCTCCTCATATGGTTTTGTGGTAAGACATGTCTGGGGAAGCGTCTACTTTACTGCAGTCGTTGGGTCCTTAGCACAAGTTCATGGATGTATAAGACTTTCATTACTGTATCCTTTGTGATATCTATCAAGTTGGAAATAAAGTAATGTCGTTTTTGTCCAACACATTTCTTTTATCTGAAACATTTACATTAGGCCATTTTTAATCTTTACAATAATTTCCCTCGTTTTCTATGACTTCTGCGCAACGATTAATTAGCTTATTGATTCCTTCTTCGAACAAATGATCTGATTTTTTGGAGAAAAACAAATTTAAGTCATTTTTTAGTTGGTCGTAATTTTCATGAGTTTTATTATTTAAGTGATGCTGCAACGACCCAAAAATATGGTAGTCGGATAAAGCAATGGCAGGTGAATAAGGCGGATGAGGACAAACTTCCCAATTGAAACTCATGACCTTTTGCTTGAGTGAGTTTTGCTGTGTGAGGGTTCGCGTTATCATGCTGAAGCACTACCCCTTTTCTATTGAGTAATGCTGGTCCTTTTTTCATATAGCAATACTTAGATCATCCAGCCGCAAACAATATTTTACGGCTATGATTGTTTTATTAGGCTCCAGTAACTCATGATGAAGTAGTGCTTTCATGTCCCACCATTAAGAGAGCATAACCTTCTTTGTGTGTAGTCCTTGTTTTGGAACAGGCTGTGGACTTTGATTTCGGTCTAACCATTGTCTCTTGCGTTGGGTATTCTTGTAAACCCCAGTTTTTCATCTCCAGTCACAATTCCTTGCAAAAATGGTTATCAATGATTTTTGGAAAGAAACAATGTGTAAACAGTCAATCTTTGATTTCGATGAGCGTCGGTCAAATAGTGGGGAACCCAGAGTCCAAGTTTTGAAACTTTTCCTAACTTATGAAGGCATGACATAATTGTGGTAGGGGGTATTGAAGTGTTGAGCCAATTATCCGCTGATTAACTTTGGATTGACCTTCTCAGCGTCTTTAATGGCGTCTTTATCAATTGATTTGACCTTCCCGAATGTCGCCGATC
>OY744528.1:108153729-108158729 GCA_963556195.1 Sepiola atlantica | reverse complement strand
TCAATCTTCAATCAACCTCTCGGATATCTTTCCTGAATATGTTATAATTTGGATGACTTGGATACATTTTATAACTTTAACAAATAAGTATGTTTTTGGCTTGATATATTTGATGTGTTATGTAATTTGATGTATTTTTGCATATATTTTTAGATATTTTCAAAGTTTAATTCATCACATGCAGTAACGTCACTGTGGTAATGGTCCTCTGAGGAGAAGAATTATCTTTGAAAACTCATGAGTTAAGGACGTTGAGATACTTTGCCTGAATTTTCAATTCTAATAAAATGTGATTCGCACCTTATTTTATATTTCATTTTATATTATGTTATTAATGTTCTATCCAGTTAATTGAGCTTCAGTCTTCATCCGGGTGTTTCACTAATTAAAAGATATTAGTTGCCTCCTATATCTTTTGTTGGATTAACTTCATATATATATATATATATATATATATATATATATATATATATATATATATATATATATATATATATCTGTCGATTATACCGGCGCATACGGTGTTATAATATATGTTGCTTGACTGCTTGCGATATTCATTTCCACGTATTCCACGTGTATCTAAAGAACATAATCTACGTATTACGCCGAATAACTAAGGCAAGTATTCGGCACTTGTACGACTTGCGGCCTTAAACTCCAGATGTGTTGGCCAAGGCAAATACAATCAGCGCCTGTCAAAACACAATTCCGTCATCACCAGTCACCCTTTTCAACTACACCACGATTTTCTTGCAATAACAATCGTTTAAGGGGGATTTTTCTGTGGGTCGTGTCGGGGCATCCCGAAAGGAGTTAGGGTTAGGGTTAGGGTGTGTGTGTGCCTGGCTGATATTTTTCTTTGTTTTGTGTTCTTTTTCAAAAAACAACGTTAGAATCAGATCCTCAAAGATAGACAACTAAGCTAGTGAAATTGTACTAAACTTCTCAGACCACACACGAGAATGTTATTCGAGTTAACGTTTGAGATCTTCGTATACTTTACCATATTCTTTGTCTTTCTTTATTTAAGTCCTTTTTCGTCGTCTTCGTTTTCTTCTACAGCTGCCTTTTCTTCTCCCTTTACTTCTAATCTGTATTCCTCTTTTCTATTTGTTTACTTCTTCTATTACTTCAACGATTTTACTACTACTGCTATTACTAGTACAACTACTACTTCCACGCATTTTCTTCCTGCTATTCTTTGTTCAACTTATTTTTGATTTCTATTTTTATTCGTATCTTTCTTCTGTGCTGATTTCTGCTTTTATTTCTCATTCGTCTCGTTCTTGTATAAGTTGTTTAATTTCTGTGTCTCTCAGTACTTTCTTACTAGTAATCCCTCCTGACTTACACTTTATGTAGCAACCATCATGCAGTTCCACAGGGAAAACGGGTTAGGTTTGCATCGTATATTCTCATTCACGGATTCAACCCACAGTGGTCTAGTTATAAAATGGAAACATGTTCCTTTTGATGAAGCTTTGAGTGCGGAAGCGGAAACTTCGTCAGTCGATTCGGGAACTGAGGTGAATGTCACACTTCGAAGAAGCTAACTAATCAAAAGGCAACCACCATCTTGCATAATGTGTGATCAAGAGATCAGTGAGGTGTAACAACCATCATGCAGGTCCGCAGGGAAAACGGGTTAGGATTGCACCGTGTATTGTATATCAGGAATTGAGCCCGGAGTGCTATAGTTACAAAATAAAAACATGTACTCCCAGGAGGAGACCGCCGAAAAGGCAGCATCGACGACATTTACATCAATGAAGGTGTCAACTAGGCAACGCACATCAGCAAGAAAATTTGCTGAGTGTGGCCTAACGTGCAAAGACCAAGAGCGGGTTGGAGACGGGGCACGTAGATAAAACCTATTCTCAGCGGGCATACTCTATATAATATATCACCTATTTTTCCTACAACAATCTTGTCATGCGTTGAAAATAGCAATATATTTGTTTATTACAGCTGCAATGAGTAACATAACTGGTTTAGAAAGGTGTAAATTATACGATGGAAATTACAAATTAAAACACATTTAAAAAAATAAACTTTGTTCAATCATTTTTCTTCGAATAATTATGCTTCCTCTGAACGAAGCCAACATGTTTGAATGTATGCACACTATAATAAAATTGCCGACAATATGTTTGAATTGAGAGAAAACAATGTGTTCTTTTCCGATTTTTATTTGAAAATATAATTTAACTTTTAAAATGTGATTCATTGATATAATTGTTTTTTTAAATGCTCTAAATTTAAGAAGAAATATGATTGAATAGTAACGTTTTTAAAATTGATAGGATTATAGACTTTTGCGGCCGATATTCAATTACATAGATATAGATTTTTAAGAATAGATCGGTTTATATGAACTTCGAATACAAGCTCTTTATTTCAAATTCCAAATGTATGTAAAAAGGGTTTCTGAGGTGATTAAAAAAGCGAACTACATTTGTATTGCCAGTAGGATAGTGTCGCTCGCTGTTGTCGGGTGCAATGGAAAACGAAACAATGTATCTAGATCAGACGCCGGGGCACGTATGTATTGGGCACAACGAGATTAACGTAGATATTCATGATCACTTCCATTATCTTTCCCGGATAATTATAAAAAAATGTTATTAACATTTCATCAAAATATGATATATGTTAAGTTTTAAATGAAGTGCCCACATTATGTAAAGAGAATACTCAGAGAAATCGACCATAATTTATGTATATGATTTAAATTATATAAACATGAAATATATTTGTATATATAAACTATAGTTTTAAGAAAGTTATGCACTCATAGCTTTCTGAGATATGCATATAGGGAATAAGTAACATGTTCATTGTTTTCGTCGTAAAAAATAAATATAAGAATAAACTTTTAGATTGAATGTAAATTCTGCAATATGTCTTCCAATAATGAATCGACAAACATCACCGACGCAATACGAACATAATTAGAAATCATATATATATATATATATATATATATATATATATATATATATATATTGATAATCAAGAGAGAAAAGCTAATATATTTATATATAAATCGATGTTTCGTGTTTACTTTAAGTTTTCTCAAGATGATTGATTTCAAGAAATACCACACATCTCCAATATTTTATAATATGTGAATATTGTAGGTGTATGTTATTATTTTAAATAAGTCACCTTGAGAAATTCTTGAAATAAAAACGAAAAGTTGAGAAATATATTTGTTCTCCTTTTTAATTTTTACTCACGTTGGAATATTATTTCCATGATGTTCATCACACTCACACATACATGCATATATAAACGTATATATATATATATATATATATATATATGTAGTTATATAAATATATATATATATGTAGTTATCTATCTATATATATATATATATATATATATATATAATATCGCTTTTCCATTCGAAATAAAAAGATGTCTTAAATCTAATAAAATTACAACCTACATTTTTAAGAGGAAACGAAAAGCGAAAACAAAAATAGTTTTTTTGTTCAAGAGTTTTATAAAATGCTTTTTGCTGATGTCTTTCTAGATAATTATGTGCTTTTGAGCTTGAGTTAGTGGAGTTAATTGCGAGGTGTAAGCGAACGCCTACTTCCTACCACTCTAAACTTCTTACGACTCTGAACTGACCCCATTTTGTTCAGACGGCAAGTCAAGATTTTTTAAAAGTCAACACAGCAGTTGAGAGAAGAAATGGCAAGAATAAGCTATATGGTAATTAGAAAAGATTGTATTTTAACCTTCATATATCACTTCATTTTTCTCTTTCAATTTAACATCTTCTTAATCTCTAACCCTTTCTTAATGTATGTATATGCCTGTCTCCTACCATGCTATCTGTCGGTTTGAAGCCCTCTCTCTCTCTCTTGCTATCTCTCTCTCCCTCTCTCTCTCTCTCTCTCTATATATATATATATATATATATATAGAGAGAGAGAGAGAGAGAGAGAGAGAGGGAGAGAGAGAGAGAGATGAAGAGAGAGAGAGATGTCGAGAAAAATCCAACCGTGGAATGTGTAGCATATTTGTCATACTTGTATCCAATATTACTCCCAAGCTTTTCGCAGTTTGAATTAGATAGTGAGGAACACCCACGCACCCACAAATCCCCCCACAAACACACACATATATATATATATATATATATATATATATAATGCTTGTTAGTTGTTATGTATTTAGGACTCACAACTTATTAACACATAGCTGGTAGTCGAGGACGAGCGTTGATGAGTTTTTTAAAGGTGGGTGGTTAAACATCACCATAGGGATTGGGAACAATGGCTGAAACTGGGTAACATTTTATTATTTAAGATGACGGCTCGACAAGTATTTGTTAACATTGGACTTGTGGTCAGGTAGGAATACGTACTGTGGTAGTGTGCTCCATAGACAGGCAGTTCTTTGAAACCAAGTTTGCTCATGGATGTTCCGCTTAGTGTTTGGTGCATAGCGGAAGAAGTGAAAATAATGTGCTTTGTTTGTGGCTATACCTATGTCTGTTTCATATTTTGCAGAACAAGAAATTTGAGCACGATCGTTCACCTACCATGAAAATAATAATAAGATTAGACTAGCAAGAAAAGATTGTAAGACAAGGATAGTAGGTAAAAGAAAAGAATATCTCTCATTAGTATTTGAAGTAGGTGTTCTTACCGTGTCAAGCTACATCCTTTTACATATAGCATCACTGCTCCATCTTAGGACGTATTTGACTCTTATAGAGTGAGAAGATCTTGTATGGAGTTAGATATCTTCTGGAGTGGCAGAATGATCCAAACATTTTTCCAGCAATTATATGGATGGAGGTTTTGTAATTCTTCAATTTCGGGTCTCGAGTGAAAGTCAGTCCTGAAGCTTATCAGAGCAGTGGGCTTCCTAAAAAAGGATAATCATTCATTTCAATTAGGACAAAATGAGGATCTGAGCTGCTATAGTAATAAGAGATAATATTGCTTTTAGACGTATTATAAGAAGTTGAACAG
>OY744528.1:108133729-108148729 GCA_963556195.1 Sepiola atlantica | reverse complement strand
ATGTGTATGCCACTTTTTGGTTTGAAATTAAAAGAAATAGTAAATTCCACAATCAGTAAGTGCACATTTTTAATATGACCCAGAGGATTAAGGAGAAGCCTCAGGAAATCCAAGATATCACATTTAGAAATATACAAGGTAATACATTGTGTTTACTGCCTGAAAACTTTCTATATTCCATGGTTAAATCTGAGGAGATTGAAGTAAGAGAAGAAGCTTTAAAAAGAATTTTGGCCATTAGGTAAGTAATATTTATTCATATATCTCTGACTCAATTATTTATTCCAATTTATAGAATGATGTTTAAAGATTTTATCTAATTTCACCATAATTATAAAAGCAGTACAGATTGGAATTTTTTAATAATTCAATTAATTAATTTGTTCTTTCAGGAGTGAGGAGTCAACCAGAAAAAGATTAAAAAGAATACTACCTATTAATTTTAATGCCACACATTGGACACAATTAATAGATTTAAAATTATGCGGCATTTTTGAACCACCAATGACGGAAGATTTTACTGAATCTGAACTTCGAGAATCGTTGATGAATGGAACCAAGCTTGACTTGCCAGATTTGCCCTCACATTCTCAGGGTGTGGAACGGGCAGTTAAGTTAATAACAGAAGCTTCACAAACTGTATATGGTTTTGAAGCAAGGCATCAACACATTACAGCCAAAGTTTTGAGTCAGAAATTGAGACCAGCATTTTTGTCTAAGGGGTCTTATATGGAGCAATTTGACTCTCTATATTAAGCTTCATTAAAATAGTGTTAGGTTTTTCCTTATTTCTTTGCTTGTTATATTTTCACTAATAACAGAAAAAATCATTTTTTTAGGTATTCAAATATTACTGTTTAATTCATAACGTTAAAAGGTAGTTTACAAAAGCAGATACTGAAAATGAGGGGGGGGGGCCAAATTTTCAATTTGAAGATTTCTTTAATTCATATCATTTTTATAAAATAAAAGGACATTTCCTGCTTTTAAATGCTAAAATTATTTGGTTTTCACACCAATATTCAAGCAAATCTTGCAAAAACGAGGAATTTTCAGTATATTCTTGTCTACGATCTTTGATACCAAACGCTAAAAAAACCGCTGAAGTTTTTGATCTAATTTTTTGCATGAGTATTTAATAGGTCTATATACAACTTTCGGAACGTGCCTTTTTTTAATATTTAAAAAAAAGTGTAAAATCGACCTACCCTAATATACATATATATACACATATTTATATACACATATATACATATATATATATATGTATATATATATATATACATATATATACACATATTTATATACACATATATACATATATATATATATATGTATATACATATATATATGTATATATGTGCTGCCATCTTCTATGACATCCCGACAGCAGGTCTATAATACAATTTGATTTGCATTCATATACATGTTTAGATATCACATCCGTCTTTACCCGCAATACCTTAAAAATGTGTTACTTTATCTTATTTGTTAGTAAAGAAAAGCTGCCCCTATATTTAGAGTATTATTTTCACGATTTCTTATTTATGGCAACATAAAGAGTGCTCTCTCGCCAATCGCTTCCAGTGATTTTTAGCTGACAAAGTAAAGTTGTTTGTCATGGAATATGTGTAAGAAGAAAATGCTGTAATATATGAATATATATAGCATTTTTATTACCTGTCGTGTTTTCGATCGTACACTCTATCTTCAGAAGTGATGTCTCTCAAGACAGAGTCAAGCAGTCCGTTTCATGATACTTTTAGTTTGTTATCATAACTCCAGCTAGTTGTTTAACTTTGAATCTTAATGTTAATGGCACTCCTAAATTATTGTGTACTTTCTCTTCTTTCCTGTGAACATTTGAGTTGCGGTATTTCATCAGATATGTTCACTAAGAAATACTCACAGGTGTTAGTTACCGTGCATGAAACTGTTTTCTTCGGGTAGGGGTCAATTCTTTTCATGTTTTATTGTTTTTTTTACTTCTGCTTATTATTATTATTATTATTATTATTATTATTATTATTATTATTATTATTATTATTATTATTATTATTATTATTATTATTATTATTATTATTATTATTATTATTATTATTATTATTATTATTATTATTATTATTATTATTATTATTATTATTATTATTATTATTATTATTATTATTATTATTATTATTATTATTATTATTATTATTATTATTATTATTATTATTATTATTATTATTATTATTATTATTATTATTATTATTATTATTATTATTATTATTATTATTATTATTATTATTATTATTATTATTATTATTATTATTATTATTATTATTATTATTATTATTATTATTATTATTATTATTATTATTATTATTATTATTATTATTATTATTATTATTATTATTATTATTATTATTATTATTATTATTATTATTATTATTATTATTATTATTATTATTATTATTATTATTATTATTATTATTATTATTATTATTATTATTATTATTATTATTATTATTATTATTATTATTATTATTATTATTATTATTATTATTATTATTATTATTATTATTATTATTATTATTATTATTATTATTATTATTATTATTATTATTATTATTATTATTATTATTATTATTATTATTATTATTATTATTATTATTATTATTATTATTATTATTATTATTATTATTATTATTATTATTATTATTATTATTATTATTATTATTATTATTATTATTATTATTATTATTATTATTATTATTATTATTATTATTATTATTATTATTATTATTATTATTATTATTATTATTATTATTATTATTATTATTATTATTATTATTATTATTATTATTATTATTATTATTATTATTATTATTATTATTATTATTATTATTATTATTATTATTATTATTATTATTATTATTATTATTATTATTATTATTATTATTATTATTATTATTATTATTATTATTATTATTATTATTATTATTATTATTATTATTATTATTATTATTATTATTATTATTATTATTATTATTATTATTATTATTATTATTATTATTATTATTATTATTATTATTATTATTATTATTATTATTATTATTATTATTATTATTATTATTACTACTACTATTACGATGATGATGATGATGATTATTATTATTATTATTATTATTATTATTATTATTATTATTGTTGTTACTATTATTATTATTGTTGTTACTATTTATTATTATTGTTGTCGTCGTCGTCGTCGTCGTCGTCGTCGTCGTCGTCGCTGCTGCTGCTGTCGCCGTCGTCGTCGTCATGTACTCACTAGTTCTCACACAGGTCATCAGTGATTGCTCACCGACAACCGGTGGTATTCCCTGGAGTCTGAGTGACGAAAAGTATCCCCAGATGTCCAGTATTCTCCACCTCTTTTCGATAGCCACCACAAATACACTTGCAGGCGTTTACCATTGATTTCTCGCTGTTAAGGAACATTGGTTCCAGCAGAGTCTGTACTTCCGGCGGAGGTTTGGTTTGTGCTGTACCTCCTCGGTCTTCTCATCCTCCTTTCCCCAATGCTAATATTTTGGGTGGTGTCAGCTTAGGCTGCTGCCATTTAATTTCTTTTTTTAATTCTGTACATTTTTTTATTTTTTATTTTTATTTTTTTGGGGGAGGCGAGGAGCTGATAGTGTTTCTTGCTGTTTCTGCTAATTGGTTCATTTGTTTGTCGTGTAAGTTTAGGTCGGTGTAATTTATTAAGGGTATCTTATAAAGTGATGTTTCTTGCATTTTCTGTTCCTTTGTTTGTGATGTGTTCTTTCTGTGGGGTGGTTTTTCTACCTGTATTAGATTCCGTGTGACCATGCGTAGTTTTTGCGGGTTGGTTTCCGCATTCAATAATATTTCTTAAAAGTGTAGCTGTTTTGGTCATTGCCATCCTTTGTATAGTTCCAATGATCTCTTTGATTCCAATTTCTCCCAGTCTTTTATCCCGGTGTTTGGGGATTGCTCCTAGTGCTATTACGCTTATTGGCATTATACTGACTTTCTTCATGCTCCATATTCCTTTCAGTTCTCTGGCTAGCTCCGTGCATTTGCTTCGTTTTTCCGTTTCCTTGATCTTCACTCTGTGGCTGCTGGAACGGCGAAGTCTACGATTTTCAAGATTGGGCTTTCTTGTTGATTATTATAGGATTCGGTCTCCTTGCATGTATGAGTTTGGCTGTTTGTATGCCAAAAAATATTATTATTATAATTATTAATATTATTATTATTATTATTATTATTATTTGTTTACTAGGGGTTCACTGACGAGTTATTATTAGTGATCGATCAGTGGGGACAGCAGAATGGGAATCCTTTATCTAGATTGCCAGTACACTTTGGTCACTTGAGGTCAATTTTACCTACTTTGTGTTCTTCGTAACATCTATTAAGCATTGATCTACTGCTAAAAATAAGCGTTGTTTTTTCTAAAATTTTCGCAAAAATAAACATCTTCTAAAGAACAGTATTCTTCATGCCAATCAGTTCGAGGTCAAGATTGCTATCCTTCATGTCGTCCTTACCAATAACAAAACATTAAATATGCAATAAAGAAAACATTCGTAGTAATCAGCGAACTTGTTTTTTTTTAATTTAAATTATATACAGTTTTAATTGGCAATAATAAAATCTTAAATACAAGATAAATAACTACGCCAGAGACACGAAAAGCAGGCGGTACTAATGATTTACAATTACATGTTAATTAGTTGATATGCATCAAATAAGATGATTTAGTCTTAAGATAAAGTCATTTTAAGAAATCAATAGGTTAATCTAAATTGTATAACAAGTAGCAGTTACTCTGGTAGCGTGAACAGTTAGAATTATGGCGGAATAATTGTGATCGATGTCGAAGAAATGTCGACATTGTTAGAATCTACCTCGCCGGAAAAAATATTTTTATGAAAAACACTCAAATGTGGGAGATATTTTAGTGTAAAATCATATGGGATACGGACAAAGTAGTTCGCTAGATACAATGAGCTATTGATTTGTTAGATTAAACTTATTAATTGGTACTTTAAGAAATGGACTGTCTTAATTACAATATGATGGAAATACTTGATCTAATTAATATGTGATGAAGCCAGATGTTTTATGGTAGAAATACGTTTATGTTTCCTCAAATAGTAATACTAATTAATATCATAATAATCAAAGAGTAACGTCATTCTAGATATTTATGAAATATATATATGTATATACTAATATATATATATATATATATGTATATATATATACATATATATATATATATATATATATATATATATATATATATATATATATATTATACTATAGCGTATATTAAAAGTAAATTAGATAAATAAGGTATGAGCACTTATTAAATGGTATGAGATCAGTATAAACCCTAGTTTCTTAATGGCAATTATACAGTTCTGACAAATGATAAAAATACACGTATATATTCGAACAATAATCTATGTCTATTGTATGTATTTACACATTGAGCGACATTATATGAAATGAAAATGTAGACTATTTTTTTGTTTAATGTATTCTAAATTGTATAACATGCAGTAAAAATAAACAGGATCACAATACGGTAACGTAATATAAAATGCAGACGGGGTATAGAGACAAATGCTACTGATGCGAACGACTGCACCACACGTCATTGATAATAAGGGTGATGTGTTCTCGACGTACATACTATATATATATATATATATATATATATATATATATATATATATGTATATGTATATGTATATATAATGAGTTAAATATACATATTCTTACATACAAAAAACAGGTAAAATAATAAATAATTTTAATTGATTCTATTTGTCATTCAGCGTATGCACAGCTACTTGTTCGTTAATTTACTTTGGAATTTCTAAATTACATAGTTTAACTACAGAAAGTCAATCATAAAAATGAGTATCGTTTTATTGCGTTCTTTTTATATACAACTAGGATACCATACACCATATGTATTAACACAAAAACACAAACGACCGAAAAGCATACACACATGTAAGGTATATATTTAAATTGCCGGTATTATTCATTGCGGGACCAACCATTTATTTTGCATGTATAGTTTGAAGGTGTATCTAAGTAAAATAGATAAGTCACCGGTTTAAATAATATGAGGCAGTACCGCTTTCTTATACAATTTAATATAAACATAACGTAGGGGTAATGTTGATGTTGTTAGTAAGGAAGGTTCGGTTAGAGAAATACATATACATTGTGTCTATTAAAATACTATGGACACCCGTTTTAGAAAATATTCCCATTAACAGATATGCATTTGAGGTTTCCAACATGTAGAACATTCACCTCATAAACACATACACATCTATCAATCACAACCTTGGTTAAGATTTTAAGAATCATATAGGAATACTATAAAATGATATAATAAAAAAAACATTACCAAGTAAAAAAATGACGGTAGTTTATTTTCAAAGATATTATTTTTGCAGCTTGATTTATATCGGACTTCAAAACATAAACATTTAGCATTGTGCTTTCTATACATATACATTATTTAGTTTTCCACCAATAAACATGATAGGCAAAATATAATAAATGCAACTAAGATTTCAAATATGTCTAAAATCAGAATATTTCCTACAATATTCAGTGTTCGTCTTATCAGGAAGATTTTTTGAAAATTACTTAAAAAAGAATACGTTTGAGCATTTCACATTTGCAATACTTTCCCCGGTAAAGTCCTACCAGCCAGACGATATAATTTGATTGTTTAGGTGATGTTAATCGTCACCGGTAAATGTGTTGCTTTGAAATCGGTTTGGATCACTTGATTGGATTTGCTACACTAAAGAGTTGTGATACAGCTAAAAAGTGTGTCTATTAATGAATACATAAAAAGTAAAAAGTGTGTCTATTAATGTATATATATAAATAAATACATGCATATATATATATAAATGTATATATATATATAAATATATATATACATGCATATATATATATATATATATATAAATATATATATATATACACACACATATATATATAGATGTATATGTATATGTATATATATATATATATATATATATATATATATATATATATATATATATATATATATATATATATATATAGATAGATAGATAGATACGTATATATGTTGTGTAATATTACGGTTAGTTTAATATGATGTCGATATGCCGCAGGATTTTAGATTTCAACTGAATATGTTAGTCACTTGTAGCTTCGATAACATACTACTACTAATAATATATATATATATATATATATATATATATATATATATATATAATATACACTTTAAGTTATACAAACAGTTTTGGGTACGTATGTAAATAAATGTTTCCGCTACGACCTTATTCAAGGTATAGATCATCACGCGACTGGCAGTGAAGATTCTGAAAAGTAAATGACGCCACTTGTAATTTCGTACTATCTTATTACCAGTGTGGTTGCATGGTATTAGCAACTATGAACTAACATCCTTACAAAAGTGTATATATATATATATATATATATATATATATATATATATATATATATATATATATATATTACCAACAATATATGTTATAACGTACAAAGTTAGCTAAATAAAGTTTCATGAACTATTCTGTAAATCTATCTTCGTATACAACTTTTTTTTTTATTATGTCTAAGACTTAGCACATACATAGGCTTCTGTCTAGTGTTCATTGTTTTCCCGAGTCACGGCTGTAACTAGAGAACATATTTCATTGGTAGTGGAAAGATAAGCACGGCAAGGCGGTTTTTTTTAGACAGTTTGCCTTGTCTGTTAGGTGCTTGTTCGGACAGTCTGTCACAATTTAGTATTACATATTATTTAACCGCTAAGCGTATAATATGAATGTAAGTTTTTTATGCATAAAAATACCATCATGAGTTGATATATTCGTCGGTTGATCAGTTACGCTTCAGCTTGGCATACACTTTGTCCGTATGTCACGGTTAAGTGCAAAATATTATATTCGTTCGTCTATTGAAGTAGCATTTTCACCTGCCTTCATAAGATGCATAAAATGTATTCTCTATTTGTGTATATGTTTTATATCTGTCACACGTTTTTTCAGGCTTAACTTTGAAATAAAGTTGTTCTACACCTGTCACGGACAGTTTAAAATATGATGTTATTATCGTGTGATCTTGAATCATGATAAACTCATCAAAAACATCTACGTCGATCGGAAGGCTTTTCATGGTTTAATATTAAATCATATGCTCAGCATTGAACGCGTAGAATGAATGAGCGTTGCTTAAGATTTCTCCTGCTTGTTGGTCTGTATGTGTTTATTTTTAAAGAAATAAAGTATTCAGAGAAAGATGTTTGAACATTGGTATCAAGTGAAAGAAATTGGCACAGAAAGGGTGATGAGTTGCTATTTGGGGTGTCAAGTCGAATGGGAAGTAATTAGGGTGTAAGAAGAAAAGATGGATAGTCTTACTGAATGAATGCGGTGGGCGGAAGGGTTAGGGTTAGGGTTAGTGTTAGGGTTGTCGTTGTTAAAGGGTACAAGTGGAGTTGGGCATCAGAGTCCGATTTCTTGTCAGATATGGACGGAGGAAAAAAAGTGATTTAAAAACAACACAATTGGGAAGAGTTGACAGCCAGGGGATCAGAAGGTGAGGGCACTACATGAAAGGCCAAGCGAGTTAAAGTTTCGGGTTTCGTGCCAGCCGGGAAGGGCGAGCGACCATTTTCTATTCGCAAATTGAAGTCGTGATGAGTGTTTTATTTCAAAATAGAAATCGGATTTCAGGCACACAAACGAAAGGAAATATTTAAAAAAACAGAAAAGTTGTTATTACTTACTTATAAATATTGGATCTAAAGGGTTGATATATATTCAATATGACTAAGTGTGTTTTCTCATAGATATGTTTACAAAAGAACATACATAACCCTAAACACTGAAACAACTATGTCTTGTCTACATCCTACCATTAACAATTTCTGAATTAATACACCTACATAAGGCATAAGTATGAATAGTTTTCTTTAAAAAAGGGTAACGTCACTAATTGCGTTCAATAAATAAAATGGCATTTGTCTAATCAACTCGGGCATTAAAAAGTAGACAATCATCTTTTATTCATCACTAATAACATAATATGGCTATACAGCATGAAAGGCATTTTAAAATTGTTTTACGAGTGAGATCTTAGAAAGGTGACTGTTAAAATATTTTCAAATCTACTTTTCTCAGATCCGAATAGATTTGTTTTTACGAATTCAAAATATCGAACATTTTCCGTATTTTCTTTTCTTGAGTAGATGATTGAGTACGTATATTTTGTATATTGAGGTTGAGAGACGGAGACACTTGTGTTTTCCTTTTCTCTAGTTAAATCCAATATCGTCTTGGTTTGTGAATAAATAAGTGTGTGCTTTAGCGCTAATAGGTCTAAAATAATATTTACTTAAGTGAGTTGTGGATATTTTGTATAGTTTTCTGTTTATGTTTTTTGTGATACACCATTTCTTCTAGAATATTCTAGATATGGTTATACAACTTCTTCTGACTAGAAAAAGTGTGAGTCGGTTCAAAAAGCAATATATTTACTGGAAAATAAAGATTCCGTCATTGAAATCTGTTTTTCTCTATTCGTTCTATATAAATCTCTCTCCATCCCCTCCCTCTCTCTCTCTCTCTCTCTCCCTATATATATATATATATATATATATATATATATATATATATATATATATATATATATATATATATTAGATAAGATTGGCCCGTTCGGCCACGACCATGACCAACATTTCTTTGACTTTATCTAATTAAAAATTCACGAACTTTGAAATAGTCGTCATCAATTAGAAGAGTAGAAAGTCGACCTTGAATTTACTTTCAGCAGCCTAGTAATCCTCGTATCCCTTATTTTGTCTTTTCCTCCTCACATTCCATGTGCGATGTTTCTGACAAAGAGGAATAATTGCTGTTTTATGGGTCAGGATCTATCAATATAACACTTATTGGCTAGTTTATGACATTGAAGTAGAATTTTTTTGCTCCTAACATCAAGTGGCTTACTAACTTGTCTGAAGTAACTTCCATAAAAACAAATATCCTTGCGTTACGAATAATATCATGTATTTATTCTTTAAACGGAAGGAGAGGATACAGACAACAATGCTATGTAGTTATATTCTTTTGTTTAAACACCATTCGAAGTACTTAATAGCGGTAATGTTAAAATGGGAACTTAGTTGTTTAGTATTGGCAGGATTAGACAAGAGGCGATTTCAGAGCACCGGGATATTTTAAAATATTGACCTGCATCATGATTATTCACGCGGATTCAATGAATAAAAAAAAACTTAGCTGCAGCTTAGTACTGCTTGAATAACATGAATGCAGTGACATGTGAGCCGGAGGATTACGGATGTTTAGACGCAGTTACTTTTAGATAGGTTTAGACCGTTTTTTTCTGACTTCGACTGCAAAATGAAATAAATTGTGTGGTATTCCCACTTACTATTTATGAAACAGCAAAAGTGTATGTTTTCATTATTTTAAAAATAAATAAGATATGAAGCTGGTAATAAGGAGTTCAGTGCTAGAGAGGAGAAGAAAACAGGAGGTAAGATTCGTCCCCTGGCGAAACAGTGATTAGCTGCTCGTTCTGTAAAGTATATCTACCCCCCTCTCTCTGTATGACTAGTTACCCCCTCTCTCTCTTTCTTCCTTTCTCTCACTATTTCTTCCTTCATGCCCTTCAGTCAGACTTCGGCTGCTGATATTTTTCATATAGACAAAAGTAAGACATTTGTTTTCCTCGCTTGTGCTGAAAGCGTTGTGGACAGAAGCTCGGAATGGAGTTTCAATCACAGCTTGATCACTTGCCTGTCTGACTACACCGCAATGGTGTGATACAATCAAATTATCCGTTACATAATTTTTACTAGTTACTATCTGTGATTGAGAGGGTCTAGAAATGTAGTCAACTGTACATGGTTGATATTATGTATCTAAACAAATTTTTACTTTCGCAATTCTAAAATTGCTGACACTTTACTCGCGGTCCGGTTACAAATGGTGACTTAAACCACTTACAATGTTAAGCCACATTGAACGTTAATGTATCCTGTTTGCGGATTGTCTTATTTGTTAAACCGGTTTCTTGTTCGCGTAAACCATTACTATTAGTAGTCATTATTGGGTTTCGGGAACCGGTAATGTAATCATATATTTAAACATAAAGATCAAACTTACCTTGAAGGTGTGTAATATTGCTCATGGGTATGATGCCTGACTACGCTAATCGTAAGTGGAGTTCGAATCTCAGCAATAAAAACCATATTGATCAATTCTAGGAAATGTTGACATAGCTAAACCGATAGCTATCAACAGATGGCAATATAATCTAATATATCATATAATCTGATATATATATATATATATATATATATATATATATATATATATTTATACATATATATATATATATATATATATATATATATAAATTTCAATACTTTTTACGCATATAAATGTTATTTTTGTACGTACAAATTACTTACAATTAATTTATAAATGTATGTATATATATATATATATATATATATATATATATATATATATATATATATATATATATAAATTATGGCAGTACCGAGTAAGGGTTACGTTTTCGCTTTAGAAGCGGAAAATTAAAAAAAGATCAACGCTGTTTCTCTAGCCAGTAAACACAATAACAAAGGTACGTAACATATATATATATATATAATTGCAATGTTGCCCTGTTTTTTAAACATATATCATCTACATTTAGGTGGATGTATTGTGATTTATTCTCTCGTCAGTATCGGCCATGGTTCTGTTTCTGTTAGTTCTGCTTGATGTATAAATATATCTAATGCTTGGTCATTCTGCTCGCTTGCTGACATCGTATTGTTCCATGAGTTGACGTCTACACCTAAAATGGAGGAAGGATATATGTTATCTGTATTATATCGAAGACAATATAGGTCCTCGGCATGTTGTTGGTTGGAATTGTCGCCTTCTTTATTTTGCATAACGTAGTTCCCTTTTCAGTAACACACTATATTTGTTTAGGTCGTGTAGTCGTCTCTTGTGTAAGGTAGTTAACATCTTGAATAATCTATGTATATCATTATTGTCTAATGTTGTATACTTGGGCAATTTTTCTGAAGGTAATATGTCGATTTCATATGTTACTTCCATTATTTCATCAATCTTCAATTGCCCGAAGATATTTCTTGTGTTTTTTCATTATTTCTCGTTTCTTCTGGGGTCCTGTCGGTTTGTTCCTGTAAGTATCTAATCACTTTTGAAGCAAGTCGCTCACTCACTCTCTTTATCATGTTGTTTCACCAAAAAGGTATTTCATTATTCGCTTAATTTCTGTTTTGTTTTACTACGTCGTTTTGTATTTGTATCTTTTCAGTATTTCTTCCTTTTACTATTTCGTTGTTTCTTGGACATTTTTACCTTTATTTCTCTCTGCCGTATTTGCATTCTCATATTTGTGGTGCGCCCCTGCTATACTTTTATCAAATTCATTATTTACCAGAGTCACGATAGTTTCGGATCTGAACTTTGTTGATACACTGTTTGTTTGCGGGAAGGAAGAATCTGATGCTCTGTGTATTATTATAATTACACATCACTGCTACCAGTAAAATTATGTTGTTTATCTTCATAATAATGTAACTAGCTATATGTGGGTACAGAATGTTCATGTATTTCATTTCTATGATAATCTTTATCCAGTCTTCTTTTAATAAGGATAGATGTTTCCTTTATTGCTCATTATTTCCTGTATGTGTTTACCGTCTTTTATTTCTTTAAACTGTGGTGTTTGCACTTGCAAAGTAAGTGATGTCTACGATTTAAGTCTTAAGAGCATGCAAACTCTACTTATGAGTTTTCAATGTGGATGTATTCTGTTGTTTTCTTGCTATTGTTTCTGTTGTTCACACAACGTTAATCAGCCTTATTTTATGGCCTGCATTACATCCCAGCTCATGCACGGTGATAATGTATCACGTCGAACAGCATGGCTAACAAATTACGATTCTACCGTCAAAGGTCGGCCACATGTTGACCTGAGTGATCAGCTAAGTACTCCTTGCTAGTTGCCATCCATGTCAGTTGTACAGCTACACACTTAGGCCGCCCAGGCATATTGGTGAAAAAATTACAGGCGGCGGGATGCAGACCGACACGATCAAATACGTCATTGCAACAGCACATATGTCAGAGATTTTAGATTAAGATTTGGGCGGAGTACAGAAACTGGGACACAGTCAGCCTGTCAGCAATCCAAGATGCGGCGGTGATAGTACTGTCAAACACTTTTAGCTTCCGCTGACCAGGTTGCCTCATTCTTAATGTATCGCAGCAATAGATGAGGATCGAACGGGGAAGAGATTGGAAGATACGTCTTTTAGTTGGAATTGGAATCCTCTTACGATTCTGTAATGACTGCTGGAAGCGTACAACAACGGTTCTAGCATGCTATATTAGAGGATCGACCACCGTTTACCTCTGCTCACATAGGAGGACAGTGGGCAAAAGGTACACGAATGATTCTACGTCTTCATATATACATCCATTCAGAGCGGTTTCCTACCCAGTGAAAAGAGTTGAACTCGACTTACTTCAATTACACTTGTTTTTGTTATTTATAGCTACCATAGCTCCTCAAGCTGCATACTGCCATTGCCTGTGACTTGTTTTGTTGAGTAGTATTCATTCATTATTCTTCAAATATCATCATTGATTACAGTAGTAACCATAATAATAGGAGTAGTAGTTGCAGCTGTTCTAGATCATACTTCATTCTTAATTAAGTGTCCTCTCTTTCATCGAACTAAAATCTCACGAGAAGATCAATAATATACACTGTTGACTATTATTTTGTGTTATCTAAATCACTTTAGATGGGCCAATACTCTGACTTCTACGAGTAGTGCGATCATAAAACTATGGACACTCTAAGACATCTTCATAAAAGTTCGTATATACTTCGAATGTTAAAAGTTGCACTTACTGTAATCAACTTCCATACATAGGTATGGGCACACAAAATTAATACGTCGAAGAGAATCAGTTCTTTTATTTGGTCCTCGGTAAACTAATTGCTGTTTGCAATTCATTTAATTTTATAGTAAAAATGAACACTCAAACATTTAGTAAACAATGACATAAAATATCTCAATCGTGTCAATATCTGATAAAATATATTAGAATATATGTAATCATTTAATAATAAAAGACAATATTCTAAATTACATAAGGTATACATGGTACATGAATATGAAGTTAATTAGTTAATTAATTGATCATGCTAGCAAATACCACTAAATGGCTGCTTTTAATCTCGCTTCTGCGGGGGATCTATAGGTTTCTATTTACGCATTATTATACGTATACGCTATCCATCATATGCCTAACGGTATATACGTGTATTCTCTCTCAACCCACGTGTAGCCAATACGTGAGTTTTTATTATTCGCACAAGTAATATTTATAAAGTGACGCACCTGCCATATTACCGATGTCCTTACCAAAACAATGTGCCATACATACATGTTTATGTTGAAACTATTATTGCTCAATAGAAATAAATTGGTATAACTCCCATAAGAAGGCTTAAAATATCTACATACTAGTCTAGTACAAGTATACCGTAATACTTGCTTTCAAACATTATTTCAAGTAGGATATAACATACCATTTCGCATTTTAAAATATTCAACATCACTTGCGAATATGTAACGGTCATAGACTGAACTGGTATATGCCATTAATGTATGCATCAACAAAGAATTATAAAGAATGACTTCTGTACTGCATCTTTTCATTCAGAATTCGAAAGTGAGTTTGCAGACTTTTAAACTGCTTATTTTAGAAACACATTTTATTTTGAATTACTATTTAAACACCCTACGTATTTCAGTTTTAAATTACGTGTTGGCTCGCTCCT
>OY744528.1:108073729-108128729 GCA_963556195.1 Sepiola atlantica | reverse complement strand
GTGCATTATAAAAAATATAATTGCTTTACAATTAATTAAATCCTATAGAAGAATGATTTCAATTATTTACTATAAATGCTACGTCTTCCGAGCTATAAACCATGATGCCCTGCCCTTTTATTGTGACAGTCAATGTTCTCCTTACATCCTCTCTGAAATACTATGGAATAGTTTTAGCTTTCCCGTATCATGAAATTAATAATGTACGGAGTTGTACATATAGTCTGACCATGGGTGAAGTAGTTAACACTGCAAATAGTATATACTTAACCGTACAAATAACAGGAATGTAAATCAATACACATTATAGTAAGCTACCTTAAATACATACATATTTTTTTGTAATTAAACTATCCTCACTAATCTAACTCATGCCCCATTTCGTATTGCCATTATTCCTTACTTAAAAACAGGTGCTGCCACATTTGCTGTTTCCAATATGATGAATAACTCGAGTAAACGTCATTTTGTTTATAACTATTCATTATTGTACATATACATTATACACTATAGTGTAATATAACATATTGCATTGAACTGATAAAAACAATACACAATTTGTGAGGCGTCATGAAACTATTTATCAACAATTAAGTAGAAGGTTTATATGACATAGAAAAGACTTCAGACTTTAACAGAAGACATTGATTAAAACAAGTTTCAGTGCTTCAATATTGCTTAATAATGTTATAATTAAAAAATGTCATACCTTTCCATCGGTCTACTTACCTTACTGTGTTCTCGCCTCCTGTCGGTTTAATTTGTCAATCGAATTCTCTCCGCTCTCTGTGAGTTCGGGTGTAACTGTTTGTGATCGGCTTTGATATTATATTATAGTTTCTCATCAACAAACAAACTTGTATTTCGTAAACGTTTTGAGTGCTAGGCTGTTTGATCTCGTCTTACCTATATCGAAAGATAACAGTTGACAGCAGTGGACCTCTGAGCTGAATGCCATCTCTCGCATTGTCGATTCAGCACAAGCACAAGTACAAGATATTACCATTTTGTTTGCAATCGTTAAACAATATTTTACGTCAATTTTAAATATCTCCACCACCTTGTCACAACATGCCAAACTATTAACCTTGAAATTACTTGATATTTACACACAATTTTATTACGTGTTGTGTTCTTCTTTGTTTTAAATGATGTGTTGCACTTAAAAAGATTTGAAGGCTCTTATTTACAATATTTTAAACTAGCTAGCTCGTTAATATAAATAATGTAGGCGTCATTGGAGAATAAACGTATGCATCAAAAATATAATATTGACGATGCTCGACTGGCGCAGATCTCTGGGTTGCCCTGTAAGTGCTTCAAAACAAAATCGCGTATCTCGATATGTGTGTCCATGTCGTAAGGCAGGTATTAATGAACACAGTTTCTTTGCACGAATGCCTCACCTGTAAATCACGTTGTCACAAAATGGCGTTCCTCTAGACATTGACATGGCCGTCCGCAAATCCAATGTCAAGAAACACGTCAATCATTTACACTCTTTTCATGATATTCATTATCATTCAACTTAGTATTCATCCACCTCATTAATATTTACTTTCGGGTTAATTCTGGCTTTGATAAATTGTGACGTATCAGTTAAAGCATAATTACAAAAACGTTTCTCTTCAAAAAACAAGGTGTGTACATAACCTTTACTGTACAATGTTCTTCTGTGTTTTAAAAAAAATATTAATAATTTGAACTACAGCATTATCCGAATCGTATAATTGGCCATGAATTAACTAGATCAACCAAATAAGATTAGTTAGAATAGCGACTTTTGCTGAATTGTATATCTGTCAACAATACGGTTTTGACTATTATTATGCGTAAGGTTATTTGGATACATATATGAATGACTGCGCAATTAACTGATCACAATCAAATCATTATTAGCGCGCAACTTTTCCGAGAGATGACGTTATACACTTAATCATATCACTTAATCAGGATCCTAGATATGTGTACGCCAACAAAATAGATAATTATAGAAATATGTGCAAAGAATTGTGATATACAATTTCGAAACAAATGGCTTCCAAATATTACATCTAATATATATATATATATATATATATATATATATATATATATATATATATATATATATATATATATATATATATATTGATGTTTCCCTTACTTTACAGTTGTATGAATAATAATGTATGTAAACAGACAGAAACGAAATTCGTACTTTACATTTATAGGATCTTTCGTAAAATAATTGACATTTCCATGATATAAAGAGACAGATGATGAACAATAAATGTTATATATGTATATGCAAGAAAATATAATTGCATAACATGAAAAAAATACCGAATAAAAAACATACTATCATAATAACTTAATTGATGACATAATGTATTACATGCTCAAATGAGATATAATGTGTGTAAACATTCACACACACACACACTTATATATATATATATATATATATATATATATATATATATATATATATATTTATTTATTTATTTATTTATTTGTACATAAAAAATAGTACAATATTAATACTGTCGGTTTCAATCTCAGAAGACTACACTATTAGAATCTCTTCAGCTTATGTTGTCACCTGTTTCAGAATGTTTCGGTAGTACTCTTCACAGAGAGTAAACCCTTCAGACAAAAGAAGACATATATATATATATATATATATATATATATATATATATATATATATATCAATAACATGAGAATACATTCTCGGTATCGAAACAAAAACTATCCTACACAGAAAATGGCTCTATATCCAGGGAATCAAAAATAATTAATGATATTGTATACACTGTTATTCACTTTATTTTACAATATTTATATTGGACACTGTGCTTGTCGATAATATATATTCATATACACACATATGTATATACATGTGTGTGTGCATGCATATATATATATATATATATATATATATATATATATATATATATATATATATATATACCACAAAAGGCAGAACACGCTGAGTGAGTTTAATAACAAGCAGTACAAATATTTTCATGCAAGATCCAAGCACGGTTTGTTGATCACTTTACACTGCTCGTGTAAATGAGCCGCTGACTCGCTATTTACAAAGTTAAATTCCTCCTTAATTGTTAACTGATTCCCTATGGCCGAGTGGTTAACGGTCTTGACTGCGAATCAGTTGCGATTTGTGATCGGAGTTCGAGCCCGCCGACCGTTGCGTTAGCATGAAACATCGAAGTATGTAGGTAATAAATAATTAGTATTTATTTATAAATATTATATATATATATATATATATATATATATATATATATATATAAACGTATATATTTATGCAAACATATAAAAGACACACACATTGATTTATGCAGATGCTCTTGAAACAAAGTTAAAGGGACCACTTTTGTGTTTCCGCATGTTTCTATATTGTCAGCGTCATATCTTTCCAGTTTCAGATCAGAGAATTTAGTAGACATTTGAAAGAATCTTTATATATATAGAATGGTATCCAGTTTGTGTTTGTCACAATACCTTTATTCGGCATTTGTTGGTGTTGGGAATATTATCTTGTTAGTTATTTCATTTAAAATCAACTTGTATTTGTGTATTTTAATGGGGACAGTATAGCTGTTTTTTGAAAATATAGTAATATGTGTGTAATGTGATAACTACCCTCTGCTTATGAAAAGAGAGCTGTTTGTAAGTGTTAGTTATGAGTCAATCAAATTAGATGAATAAATAGATGACCACAATATTTAACTATAATTAATACAGAATTAACTCAATGCAGACTCTTCTAATACACATATTCTCATATATATATTTAAGCAAGTAGAGTGTATGTATATATGAATATGTGTTTGTTTTCCATGTATTTATTCATCACACGCTTAAATTAAAACCCAATACTTCTGAGATACTGCCCTTGTGTAACTCTTAGCAGAGTTGCGAATTCATGATCTTTATACAGAATTCAGTCGTCCATCACTTGACCTAAATAGAACATTCAACCCACAAGCATTTGTGTATTTCATCGCCTACTCGGGTGACAGTTCTAATCAAGGAAACGAGTTCAGAAGAAATCTAGCTAAAAGGGGAACGGTTGTCAAGGAATGGTTCGCTTTGTAAAAGCATATTTTCTGTAAAGACAGTGATGGATGAAAATATAGATTAGTACGACATAGATGCAAACATACAGTGAAAGACAACGTTAGGAATTTGGAAACGAAACAGAGTGTGTTTTTTATGTTTAACATTCGTAACCTTCAACGTGTAAAGTGTTCATTGTGCAGCGTATAATGAATTCCAAAATAGTATTATCTGCTGGAAATATTTCATTATTGAATATACATTATTGTTTACTGAGAAGCAGATCAAACTATTAAAATTAGGATTGAAGGAAGGAATAATATATTCGTGTCAAGTGATTAGTCTACTTTTCCCAATGATAACACTGAAATACGGTCACATTTGTGTGATATAAATGAGTGTTAATAATGATGTCATGGGCTAAACACTATGTCGTGCAACTTTCTTTTATAACGTATCGTGTATTTTTATTGATTATTATTTCATTTTTCAAAAAAATATATGTTATTTCTCACAAGATGATATGATTTGTATGTTTTACTCTAGCCCGCTTAAGCATAAGAATTACATTTAAAAAATAATCAAACTCGGATAATTGATTCTGGTCAAATGTGCAATAATAATTTAGTACCCATAAGTCATGGTTAAAATGCTCGCAAGCATAAATATAATTTATGCAACACGGTTCGGTCTAGAGAATTAATTTTACCACTCGGGTGGCCGATATTATTTTAGCTGTTTATAAATCACGCGATATATCAAGTTATATCAAATGAGTTGATTCACTGTATATGATGATGTGATAATGCAAATACTTATTCGATATTCATGTACACATTGTTGTAGAAGCTATGTAAAATAAACCTCAATGCATTATTGTCCATTATATATTTAAATACAAAGATATAAATAACTATTTGTGTTCACAGATCTCAACAACAAAATAAATCGTATCGCATTTAATCTTATTCAACTTTAATGACCAGCAATACACCATTTGCTTCAATAATTTACTGACAAACCTGTCAATATCGACAACGCTATATTAGTAACAGCACATTAAAATTGTCCAATTAAATTGCGTATAAATCTGACAAGTCAGCTTCCAGTCACTACCTTTATAAATAGTAAAAACGATTATGGTTACTGAAAACGATTGTACAAATTCAGAACAAATATTTTCATATGGATAACCAATGAAGGTGATTCAATTGAAACCATAGGATACTTAATAACATTCAAAACAAACGTAAATATGTGTGGCAATACATTTTAAAGCATATCTCAATCATTACATGAATTAATCAACTCAATTTGTCTGTGAGTTCTGTAAATCGCGTTCATACATAATAGGACACAGATTAAATAACGGTATTGATTGAACACAATTATATTGGAAAAGTAAAAGTACTTCAGCGAAAAGTTGTTTTTAAAAATATATGTTTGATCAACGTGAATAAAAGTTTACAGATAATATTAAAAGATACGATACATCCATGTTGAAATACGAGTACTAGGGGTATAAACAGTAAAATACATTTTTCTTAACTGATATTCACAGTGTGTATTAACAGTATTCATAAACAATATTACATTCCAATCCCTCAAAGATTGTATTCACACTATGCAAATACAAGAACACGCTAAAATGACTGCAACAGAAAAATCTACACACACACACACATATATATATATATATATATATATATATATATATATATATATATATATATATATATATATAAGTTAATCCAACAAAAAATATAAGAGGAAACTAATATCTTTAGTTAGTGAACATCCGGATGAAACTGAAGCTCAATATATTGGATAGAGCATTAATAGCATGATATGAAATGAAGTAATAAAATAAGGTTCGAATCAATTTTTATTAGAATTCAATGTTCAGGCAAAGTACCTAAAAATCCTTAACTCACACCTTATATTATTACTTTGAACCTATTTTATTAGTTCATTTCATATCATGCTATATGTATATATATATATATACATATATATATATATATATATACTTTTTCATTTTAATTGCATGTTGTGTTAATTTCCAAAATATTTAACTTAAATATATATATATACATATATATATATATATATATATATATATATATATATAATGTGTGTGTGTGTATACGGCACAATCACGGTGCCCCAGAAGTTAAGCGGCGTTGAATCTGGCCAGTACTAAATGGGTGACCATTTGGGAATACCAGGTGCTGTATGTGCTCTCTGCTTATCTCGGCATTGTTTGCAATCGTCTTGTACTATACTTGCCATTGGAATCAAGCAATGCCGACTCAGGAGAGCGGTTATTAGGGATTGCTAACCCATACGTCGAAATATTGACGGGAGAGTCCATCATATATATGTGTGTATGTGTGTGTGTGTGTGTGTGTGTGTGTGTGTGTATGTGCGTTGTTGAATATAACAGACAACTTATGCCTGAATATACTTTCGTAGATTCTTTCAATAGTCCGAATCAGAATCTTTGTTTCGGGGGATGGGATTTACCGATACATTTCTCTGATACAAGTTCCTTACCGCAACGCATAACTTACAACCATCTCTACCCCCGATTATATTCAGAAAACTCTTAGTAAGAACATACCAACATCTTAGAATAGAGTAATAACAAACAAAAGCTCCATATATTAGAAACCCAATATATAAAAAACAAAAAAAAACTAATTAACAGAATTAACTTTAATACCAGAAAACAATAATGAAATGTATATAATGGTTACTATAGTTTCGTACTTATTACATAATTATCGCCAAATACATCTATAATACTAACACATGGTATGTACCTTACTATCCTCATTCCCTTGAATATGGACCAGGATGGGTCTGAAAGTACTTTGGACACACATTAAAACTATGACAGATTAATCGGCCAATCCCCCCCCGAAACTAATATTTTGAGTAATACTATTGCAAATGATATACAAACATAAGTTGTATATTATATTCAACAATACTTGCCTGCAAGAGAAGATGCGGTCTAGATATACGCACACACACACACACACACACACATATATATATATATATATGTATATATATATATATATATATATATATATATATATATATATATATATAAGTATATATGGACAATTTTGAAAAAAGAAAAAAAGAAAAATGTTATTCATGTATTCATCAACATTGCGTCTTTATTTAAAGATTTTCTCAGGATGATCGGTCTGAAGTACAAATATTTGTAGAATTAGTAGTGGGGAAAACATCTTTAAAAAGCCGCTCATGAAAAGATTAATTATAAGCTATAAGTAGATTTTGCAGTGGGAAAAATAATTTACCTTTGGATAGATCGCAGAGCAATGATAGCGGTCGGAGTTATTAAAACCGTTAGGGCGGGTGAGAAAGCGTGTGTTTTCCTTTTTTTTGTTGGAATATTAGTTTACATGTTTTCTCATATATATATATATATATATGTATATATATATATATATGTATACACACACATATATATATATATATATATGTATATATATATACACATCTATACATCTTAATATATATATATATATATATATATATATATATATATATATATATATATTATGGCTATTGATATACCATATATATGTTTGCCTATAATTAATTTAAAAGAAAAGGACAAAGTGGGCAAGCTGACCGGTTTCGAACCTCGATTAACAGAGCTTAATCGAGGTTAGAATAAAGAGATACACAACATCTTATGCGAATATTGCAAGGGAAAAGTAACGAGCATTTTAATCAGTTAGAAACTACATTAATTATAAGAAGATGTTTATTTTGCTAACAAAAGTAATATCGCTGAGATTGAGTGTAAATGGTTTCTAGAATCTTCAGATCAGAGAAAGAGGGTAACTTACTGAGAATAGGGAAAAATAAACAGTAAAATTAGGGGAACATGGACCGTTATTTATAAGATGATCGGCGATAAAAGACCCCTATGTTTTATTCAAACTTCATTTAGTAAATAATCTGCTTGACGCTATTTTGTGCGGACGTGTTATTTAACTGGGAATGTCTAATTTTTACGACTTCAACTGCATTTAAATACATAAATAATATAATTATTTTGGTTGAGGGAGCATATGTTCCAATCGACGTTTAAGTGGGTCTGATAAAAAACAACAACGGGTGTATTAGAGACAAAGTCACATCGTGGTATTTGTTTGTCGAATTTATTACTTATGTTACCTAGCTACGATAGGCAGAGGTAAATACGGCATCTGTCAACAAAAGCTTCTTTACTTTTATGGAAATTAGAAATGTAATTTTTGTAGTAGATTCAACAATGTCTAATTGATAGCATTTGATTAAGAGGGTCTTCGTAATGCATGTATTGCTTCATCCGGCTTGGCCTGAGAACAAATTATTAATGTCTTATAAGTAAGAGTCTTAATTAAATTAAACTTTTGTTTACTGGGATAAAGTGCGCCCCAACGAGTGTAGAGACCTATTAAAGTTCGTTTCTGGTATACTGAAGTTAGAAAACAGTAGAATGCTTTACAAACTAACATATCAAGAAATAGAAATAAAGAATTGACTGCTTTTACTAATATAAACTTGAGAGATGGGTGAATATTATTGAGTGAAATGGAAAAACGTATGATTCCGTCTCATTGTTGAACAAACAAAAGCTGTCGTCAATAACACAGAAGGTTAACGTATTGTCTTTGCTTACCAGATAATACACCTTATGCAGATTGTTTATGCCGATTCAAAGTGTGAACAAATAGATACCCCATCAATTTGTTCGTTCATGATCTCCATAAAACTGAATTCAACAGACATAGTGGCGAATTTAATTTATTCCATGAAACTATTTCTGGACTAAAAGGAGTGGGTAGGGTACTACTAAACAAGGCATATTTACATATATTAATAGTCTATAGAGCACAGGTTAAAAGACTTAATACATCAAAGGAACACATACATCCGACAAGCTCACGATGATTCTACGTTATGCTGTGAGGATCTTATCATAAATGATAGGGGCTTAATGATACCCCATCTTTATGGGGTTTAGGGTGGCCATAGAGACAGCGACGGAGAGAATCAAGAGGTATGATCAAATTAGAAATGCAAGTGGGAAGAGCTCTACTCTAAACTCATGTAACCAGAAATGTTCGGAACTTGGTCTCAATAGATGTAGTAAAATTATGGGCATCAACTGAACACATTTAGAAATATCCCCACGATAATCATAATTTAATTAACATACTCTTGATGATCTTATATCAGGTTTTGTGATAACTACATACTTATTATAGAGACATATGTTCCTTGTGTACGAATGAACGAATTCATTTAATTTATCCTGAAGATCACTAACCTTCGAGTCAGATATAGGTTAGAGTTTTGCTTATTGAGCTAAAAGACTTAAAATTCAAAGTAGATTTACTCACGTTTTGGAATTATAGGAAGAATTCTAGATGCTCAAACCATGAGCAAGTATATAAATGCAAGTGCGGACAACTCAAGGGAATACATATTCATGACGTTTTGAGAAATGTCAGGATTCGCCGAACAACCGAATTTATTTAAACGTAATGTTGCAGTGTTTCCTGTTGGTTTAACGTTAACTTGGAAAGGTTATGCTCATGAATCGATGTTACGTACTGTATGAATATTGATTGAAAAAAAACAATAAAGTACCTACAGATTCACTCCATGATATTTTCTACTGAGTAGTGCGAGAGCACAATAATATTTTGATAAAACATTGAAGATACAGGCACCTGCAGTTTATCGTCGGACGTGTAATTTCACCCTTTTTATTCTAAACGAAATAAATATATACTTTATTGCTCAAGCAGAAATTGAGGAAGGTATTGTTAGCTCGATCTGTTTTTAATACGTTTTATCTGTAGTAGAAAATTACATCTACTGATCAATGCCGGTGTGTACCTGGTCTTATAGGATGTAAATATGTTTCTGGGTGCATACTTTTATTATGGGTTGATATAGACAATTCTTTATTTGAAAGATGATGAATTAAAAAATAAAAATACTGAAAGGGCACGCTGACCTGTTTCCAACCTCGCTCTACAGATCCAAATCGAAGTTAGAATTAGGAGAAATGACAAATACTATGGAAATTATAGCGAGGGAAAGGGTAAAACATATCCACATATATGATAACATATATTTGAGTATTTTATTTCAATTCAATTTATGGCAAAAGCTCGAAGAATGATAACATTAAACAATAGAATATATGAAAGTAAATACTGATACGTTAAATTCTTAAGACCTTATTTATTCATGTTTTCTCATCGAATGTTAAAGCAATTCGATATTACTGAATTGCCTTTTCGTGCACAATTAAAATACAATGAACACGTAATTACTAGGAACTTTCATTCATGCCGCTTCTACTCTGTTTCTTTGCGATTAGTTTATGCTACTAGACCTGCTTTTCCTTCTTTTCACAAGGATAGTGTGCCCTATACAAATTATAGTAATATTGTATACCAATTTAATTGTCAATGTGATGCTGGCTATATAGGGCGCACTTCCTTGTATTTGCAGACCGGCATAAACCAGCACGTTCCATCAAAAATACGTCAGGGAAGGGAAGGACTCTTGTGTTACCCCTCCTCTAATTCTTTGGAATCTGCTATTGGCCAGCATTTGGTTGGACACCAAAGTTGTGCCAGTAGCTATAAAATAGACCGTTTTGAGGTCTTGCATAGAGCAGATTCCAAGAACCATTTGAAAATATTGGAATCTGTCTCTATTGCTATTCGCAAACTTTCCTTGTGCCGGCAGAATAAATTTGTCAGATCGCTAAATCTCTTAGGGGAATTTTGAACCCCCTCCCTTCTTTTCTTTTTCCCCCCTAACGTAGTGCATTTTAATTGTTTTTTAACGAAATCATTAAATTCACTTCTTTTAATCGCTACATCGTTAATTTTGGCACATTCAATTCCCCGTTTGCTCTTTCTTTCGACGATATTATTTATTGAAACACAATCGATTTTTTCCTGACGAGATGATAGTCGAAAGAGCCTTTGAGAGATTTCCGCGCATCCTTTTTAAATGCATTCATAAGGTGTGTACCTCAAAACATGAATATATATATATATATATATGTTGTGGGGTACAAATCACCTTTATTGGAGAACTGATGGTATCAACCAGGTATAATAAATACCATTGGTTGGAGAGACTCAGAGACTTTTATACCATGTGTTACCGCATGTTATGAACCCGATCATCTCCTACCACATTAGTGGAGTTCTGTATTGTTTTATGATAAATACATTGTTATATATTAACCCTGTCACTATTTGTGATTTATTTCTTTGTGACCCCTAGCACGGCTCTATAACACTGGCGACGAGAAAATTAGTAAAGAACAAACGTGAGGATTCTGACTTATACCAGTCCCGACAACTGGCTACCAGTATTACTCAAGAAAGTTACCGAATCATTCTACAAAAACTGAATAACGAAAATTCAGGCAAGGATGTACTTGAAAATAAACAAAAAAAGTCTTATCTTGCTGTTAAGAAATAAAAAGCCCCAAGAAGCCTAACTACGCGATAAAACGGAACTCATAAAATAAATGGCGTGGAATTACGACTACTGAATACACGACACAAAGTTTCCGTAAATACAAAAAACGATTCTAAAACGATTTTCTTGCTAATATTTGCTTATAGTAAAATGGCATTAGCATTGAAAAAAAATCACGAAAATACAGCAAGTAAATGATAGTATATTTTATTTTGGCTAAAGCGTTATTCGCACAATTACAAGTTACGTCGCATTTTTCCGATATAAATACATTTTTATCGGACTGACTGCACGTTGAAGAAAAGAAAATCACTCTTTCGACAATCATGTGCGAGATAACGCTTTGTGTTAATGAGAAAATATGATATTCTGTTACGCACTAAAAGCGGAATTTATGGTCAATATTAAATACATGCTATGACCTCGTTTTTTTCACAGAAAAATAACTAATTCTTTGTAAAGAAAAGAAAAAAGAATGTGTACGTCCAACAAGGATTTGAACTAAATACCTACACGTTACGAAAAGAAAATTGAAAAAAAAAGGGCAAACTTTTTTTTCAAACGCTGAATTATTTTTTGGTGGAAAATTGCCACACAAGGAAAAAATAAATTAAGGATATACTCGTGAAATAACCAGATACACAATTTGTAAAAGTTCTTTTGTTTCTGTAGAGTTGGTACTATAGAAAAAGAATGGGTTTTCTCTGAAAAAACGCATTTTTGTCATATTGAAAAAAGAAGGGAGGATTTTTCAAAACAGATTTTGGAAATTATAAAATTTCAACAAAATCTACAATTAGAACTTGAACAAAGGTTTCGAGCAGAACAATTGACAGTACAGAAACAAAACGATGAGAAGCAGTTAAGTTTAATGAAATACTTCGAGGAAAAACAGGGAAGAGAAAAGAAAGTAATGTGAAATACGCCGAGGAAGAAAAGAAAGAAATAAACGAACAAATATTGGAATTTAAAAAATTACATTTAGAGCATCAAAACCAATAAGATAAAAAAATGTATGTGTTAACGCAAGTTTTAATGAATAAGGACATCGGTCAGGAAAACAGCACGGCTTTTTCGCAAAATGCGATCTTATCAGCCATTGATACATTTCGCTATGCTCCTGGAGAGGACCTAACGTTTGAAGCATATTTCAGAAGATTTGATAATTTATTCAAGATTGATTGCGGTTCATGGACGGATCAAAAGAAGGTTCGTTTATTACTACGGAAGTTGGGTGCATCCGAACATAACAAATTCGTGGATTATATTTTGCCAAGAAAAACCAACGAATTGTCGTTTGACGAGGCAGTCAAACTGTTAATCGAGTAATACTGTCCAAAGACATGCCTTTTCCATAAAAGATGGAAATGTATGAATATTACACATAAGGAGAATCAGGACTATACGACTTTTGCGTCTATAGTTAATAAAAACTGTGACGACTTCAAGTTGTCATCATTAACGGCAGATAACTTTAAATGCTTAATATTCACACAAGGTTTGATAGCCACAAAAGACGCCGATATAAGACGTCGTGCTCTAAATAAATTGGAATTAGAACCTGATTTAACGCTTCAGAAACTGGCTGAAGATTAAAACTATATAAACATTTTTTTTTTAACCTTAAGTCCCAAGGTATGTGTGTGGTTGTTTATACTGGCGATATTGTATTGCTGTAGAGATACACATAAATACACATTCATCTATATTTTCGAGTGCAGGATTTTTAGATTTGATAATAGCTTTTAAAAGTACGTAAATTATGGGTGGGTTGACTTAATTGTCTTATCTAGACACATCGATTCTCCGTAGTCTATCGAGCTTAAGTTTAAAATATATTCCTCGGTCTTCCAGAATTACGATACATCGCTAATCGCGTAGATTGAATGGATGTATATTAGTAATAATACATGTTTTTTTTCTTTAATACAAAATCATTGTTATATTAGATTAATAATGTTTTGGTTTATATTGATTTAGCATTAATCATTGTCAGAAGAAATAAATGAGAATCGTACAAAATATTTAATCATATGAACGATTTAAAGAAAGAGATGATGGCGTAAAACGAAAGAGGAAACTGAATCAGAATACAATAATACAAATGGCTGCGTATATCGTAGCAAGCTAAAAGTGTATTCTTCGTTAAGTGTATGTGTGTAGTTGTAGAAATTATTTTCAGTATTATTTAAAAGTGTCGGACTAGTGTTTACATTTTCGTTGTGTATATCCTAAAGTTCGATTTTCAAGTATTGTGTATTGAATGCGGCAATTGTCATTGTTTTACTGCAATCATACACATACATGATTGTTATTCCATTATTCAATATTCTTGAATTTATTTCAGTTAAAACGCTTTGCTCATATTTTTTTAAAGATGAGGCTTAGATCTTACACACATTGTTTCTTAGTTATTGGATATGTAATAACAATAATTCAGTTCGAATATCTTAAAACATACTATTCTAAAGTTTTAATTATTTGTGGATGCTAATATTCCTACCTAATTTGACTTCGAACCCGATTGGGCGGGGGGCGAAGTGGGTATCAATTTGCTATGCTACATGTAAAAGTATGGAATACTCAGAGAGCATTGAAAAGTTCATCATATGTTTATGTGGGTTTCTTAATGCTTGACTCACAATTGTTTCAGAATTCAATTTCTTCTCTCATTAATTAAATCTCCATATTATATTATCTTTCTGGTATTCCAATCATTACTAGTATTATTACTATCATTTGTATTATTAAGTATTACTATTATTTTTATAAATAGTATTATGCTTACTATTATTATTATTATTATTATTATAAGTAGTAGTAGTAGATCAAATAGTAGTAGCAATAGTAGTAGTATTAGTACATTTAATAGTAGTAATTTTACCAAACCCAATTACTCATACTATCTCGAACTTTACATGCTAATGTCGGAGAAATATTTTAAACTAATTGGGATCATATTATTCAGTACGATACAGGTAATAATTAGGCAAACACACATAATTGGTCTATTACTATATACTAAGTAGCACATTGTATTTTAATGTGCGAATTATTTTTACATACATATACTATGAAAAAAACACAATTAATGAAAACTGTGCCTCAGGGTCACATGTATCAAATGTCATTCACCTCTGCTTTTAGTAAGACAAAGTAACATGAACTGCATAAGCTCTTGTTCTCAAGATATAATTGCTAAACACTACAATTGTGTTCACTTGACTGTATTTCAATTGTAAGGCTCCTTTTCCTACATAAACAATGCAAAGTGTTTTCAAATAGTTAAAGGGCTTCTACGTGACCGTTACTCCTGCCTGCCCCCAGGATACACAAGTTTACTACGAAATTGAAAGTAAATTAGAACAAAAGCAAAACAAATACACGCATTAACTTCATCGTTCTAACTTGAGATAATTGATCGATTTAAAAAAATGTTAAACTTTCAAAACATTACCAGACTAACATTAGTTGATATTTAGTATTTCCCGCACGCCAATTCTGAATCTGTGATGTGTTTATATATCAGCTCTTAATGTTTTGTAAATCGCGTACTAAAATTAAACATGTTTTAATGCATGTTTGATACAATACCCTACTTTCACTTAATTAATTTAAATGATATTTAATTATATTGTTAATTATTGTTTACAATATTTTTTCAAATATATACAATTATATTTAGATTTGCAAAGAAAATATATTAGTTTAACTATTTATTTTTACGATTAAACATGATCAAAATATTCTAACATAAATTGCAAGAAAAAAAGTATAATAATAAAATCAAAACTGGGAGATGTATGTTACGCTTATACGTATTCTTCTCATGTGTGTTACCAGGTTTATCAAATAAAACTGCCAACATAGCTGGGCTCCACTTTCTCTTGTAACAAGCTTCCATTTCAGCTTTGCCTTAGTTAAATTGGTCACCGTGTTACTACCTTTGATATGATTATTTTTTTCGGACAAAAGAAAGATACGAGTTGGATAAATGAAGCTTAAGCGACACGTGAGATCCTAATGTATGATACGGTTTAACCAAGTCAGCCACTATAATAACAATAAACTATTGCATACTTTCTTAAAGGGAATCCATGCAGCTAGTTCTGGTTCAGGCATTTGGACAAATAAATACACATTCATTAACTTTTGCATAATTTAATTTAAGAAACGTTCATCTCGTATACTTAAAAGCAGGTTTATCGTGGTATATAGCCTTTGTAAACAGATTTATATATCCTACTTTAATATGCAAGTGAATGAGAATGACCTTTTGTCATTTTCAACGACTGGTTCCCGAATAGCATTGTAGGAGCCTGGCGCCTTTTCTCAGGGTTGCTATTCAGAACGTATGTAATGTCCTTTGTCTGCTAAAATATCTGAATTGCATAAGAAAACGCATATATTTAGGGAAGCCTTATCGAAGCACAGTTAAAATTGCAACCACTTTTAAATTACAACGAATTTGCCATTTATGCACTACGTACGTCATTTATTTCAGAATAAATTCCAAATTTTCGTAATTATCTCATAATACTACCAAATGAGTAACTAGAATCGATGTTAGGGTGTTTCCATTATGCAGATGTACATCTTTGATACTGTAAAATGATGGATCGATAAACAGTCTCTGTTAAGTAGGGTCGTAGCTCAAATTTAAATCAATAAACAGTCCAAGAAGTGTATTACTATATGAAAAATGTTTAACTAACGACAATCTATGCACAAAGTCATCAAAACGTGATCTGCACTTGCTTACTCGAACATATTTATGCAGCAAAATTATTTTTATGTCGCATAGTTAACGCGTGACTCTGATGAATTGCTAAATTGAGATATCTGACGAAATCGTTTAACTCAATTTTGACGAAGAGACTTGTTTCTGATTCTGTATCTTCCATCTCGTTAACAACATCGTTCTTAGATTAAAATGCGCCTTCTTGTTATGAGTGTTCGGAATGAGTAAAAAAAATTGTTTATCCTTTGGTCTTAATAGAACAAAATTTATTCCGAATGTATCACAGATCAGATCGCTGATATAAGATTTGGGTATTCGATTGATGTATCTTATTCTTTCGATGATTCCTGAAATTACATATAACAAGGGTAAGGGTAAACTTATAATGTAATTAAAAGTATGAAGTTGATATATATTTAACTTGTGTTTCAGTAAGACAAAGATAGCGATTTCAATGTGGTTTTGCGGCTCCCTCTAGACTATCAGAACACCGAATTTGAGTCCTTTTCTAGAACCATTCGCCTATTTCGTCATATCAAAGAAAACAAAACGAACAACATATAGTTGTTGCCTAATATTTGTCTCACTCTCCCAATCTAATTTCGAAATATAGTTTATAAAGTTTTTCGACGTAATTGGATATTTTTCGTTCGTGGCACACATCCAACAATAATTATCCTGATGTGTGTGCATGTTCCCATAGGCATTTTAATTAATTTAAGTTATATATATCCCGGAAAATTAAAACAAAACAACATTTTTTAAGAATATATTAAATACTTTTAGATCGTACGACTGCCAAATTTACTTAATATTGCAAAACTTTCAATGGTGTTTTTTTCAAGATTGGATAGGCTCAAATAAGTGTCATTTTCGTAAGCTATGGAACAATACCTGTGAAATGGGCTTTCTCTGCTCAGTAATTATTTGTTTACAGAAATATATTTCGTATATTTCGTTGATACTTTTGATAAATCAGTAAAATGTATATAAACTTGTCTTAAAATACGATATTTCTATAGTATTTTCGTGTGGTATCCGTCTATTCAATGAGATATTATTTCGATAAGCACACTTGTCGCGCACTGTTTCCGTGTTTTTTCTTATTTTCGTATTTTACACACAGACTCAAGCTTAATATTCAAATGCTATACTTCAATCTCTGAAATAGCTAAACTTAAATATTTCAACATATTTGTTATAATGGGCATTATTTATTTATTTAATTAGTATCATATTTAAAGTGTGATTCTAGTGTAGGTAATTGATAACAATGAGGTGTTATTATATATTTTATACACTTTCCTTCTAATAAATAAGATTTCTAACCTCCAATGTAATAATTGCCTTTGCCTTTCAAATATGTAAATGTCTTAGATGAGGAACCAAATATTAGAACTCAGTAGATCACCTTTGATGGACATAACGATAGAATAGAGACCTGTAACCTCTTGTCTGTCAGAAAGGGGGTGCAAAGGAAAATAAAAGAACACTTATCTGTGTTATTTCGACATTTAACTACGCCAAGACAAGCTATTCTGTATAGAAAGTCACATTTTCAAGTTGAGCACTAATATTTCTATTTAAGAAAATATATGATTCTATAACAGTTAGACGATTGCATATGGAATCAAATACATTCTAGAGCAGCAGAATGATATACCAATGTGTATAGCTACCTTACTAACAAAGTATATATGCTTCCATTTTTAATCTGGAGTATAAATAAGCACTAAAAAGTTAATAGAAAACGAAGGTCTTTTTGAAATGCTTTAGAAACAGGAAATAATTTTTCGTTTTGTAATCTTTATTCTTGATAAGTCTTGATAACGGCATATAACACTAGGTTTTAAGATAACGTATCGTACTATAAATCACATAATTGTACTTACAATGATATACACTTTCAACCAACTTATTACGTTGATAAAGTATTCTCTTACTGGTTTAGCCACTTCAACAAAGATTGACGGAATACTAGTATGCTTCGTTGTGTTTGCACTCGCAATTTATCTAGACGTAGTTGTAACATATTTATATAAACTTGTAAAACATCAGTCGTTTAATGGTTCTATATATAAATGATCATAATAATTTTCAAATAAAAAAAACATCATACTTTACTTTAGATAATATCGTTGACAATGTGTTTAAGGCGGGATGAGAATCAAGTGTGTGTCTAGTCTATTTGTTTTCTCGCTTTCACTCAGCAATTGAAATGGTTTCGTAGTAGGACAAAATATATGCACGCATTCTACTCGCTAACTGTTGCGTGACAGGATAACAGTACGCTCAAAGAAAAACACACATATATATATATATATATATATATATATATATATATATATTACATTCATTCATGAAATTAACTGAAGTCTATTTTTAGTGCGCAATACTAGGTCGAGCTTTATAAATAGTTATTATATACACATTTTAACCGGCTTACGCAAATGTAATTACGCTCAAGCCAGCTTACGGTTTGTCACAGCCGAGAAATAATGATTAAAATAATATTATATATATATATATATATATATATATATATATATATATATAGTGAATGTTTTTTATTTAAACATGTACGAAGTCTGCTACACTGGCATACCGATGTTATCGATCTACAGCTATCAACAGCTGAGGTCTCATCAGACAGATAGTGTGTGTTTGATTCTCTTTGGATTTCTACCCTGTGGAGTTTTACCATACCTGGATTACTATATATATATATATATATATATATATATATATATATATATATATATATATATATATATATATATATATATACATATATATATTTATATGTAGGTATGTATGTATTTATAAATATAAATAATTAATTAAAATAGACATGCATGTACATGTAAATGTGTCTTGGAAGCTATGACTGCTAGATACTATAAATATCCAACGAGCTTAAGGATGACTATTACAACGACAATGCCTGGTGATAACTGTTCTGTCATTCAAGTTTCAATTGATTTAAATTACGTAAATAAGTTCAAGCGGTTACAATATATAAATGTTAAAATATACATTTTAATTGGTTACAGGCTAAAAGACTATTAGTATAAACTCGCAACTGATTTTGCCTATGTATTATAAAAGATTAATGCACATAAATTATCCACGCAAAAATCTTGCACTTATGTCACAGGAAATTATATATCCGTTATTGTCCCATTTCAATCATATTATATACAAAATTTGCGCAGATACTAAATACATAAGTCACTGCTGAGGCTTCATACCTCATCTTGATAACGTAGACACGTTGATAATAACACATTGGAATCTCATATGGCTTAAATCCTTGGTTTAAAGTATTATGAATGGTCATCACATCCATACATACAATTTTAGAAAATTCAGAAGCTTTAATTCCATCAAAATGCATATCTTGGCTTAATTTTCTAAGGTCACATAAAAGGCAGTCATATAAGATAGGGGTCATCCTTGGCTAAAATATAAGTCAACAGAACGAACTTTTATATAACTTCCTGACCTTGAACTTTACCTTTGAATTAGATATCTAAAACTAACGTTTAGGTTCGACTATACCCGATATATTCACTAAGTTTGGTAGCAATCTGTCAAGAGATGTGGATGCTTATCCATAAACAAACCATTTAGGGGCAACATTAACCGAATTTAAAACAATTAATTTTTATAAACGTTACTATTTAGCGGGTACGCTTACGCGAACTCTATCGCCCATCAACATTTGAAAATAGTTAGATACAATAATGAGGGAAACAGAACCACCTGAGACTAAATTGTGTTTCATGATTAGTAATGCATCTTGAAAATATGGAGTGTCCGCGTAGGCGTCGATATGTATATGCTTGGAAAAATCTCAAACTATTAAACTTATTATTATTATGCATTATCGAATATATATATACTAGGCGATGATGTGCTTAATGGGTACGTATTATTTTCCTTTGTAAACTGTACCACTTAGGGAGGTGAAACGTAAACTGTATCATACCCTGCAAAGATAGAAAGTACGTTCATATATCAACTACTGATGTACTTATTTCTCATACCTGTCTTAGTGTGCATATATAATTGTTCTTTACATGTAGTTATCTTTTCCGGACATTTATTAATGGGTTGTCGATCTCCAATATTGTTAGAGGAAGTACGACAAAGACCCCAACAATTGCCCCAACCCCTAATGTATGCACTCCCCTCGGAGTTCACTAGCAGGAAAAATGATTCATATCAGAAAACATATGGGTCATCTTCCCATATCGAAATGCATCGATCTACTTTAACACGGTTCTCTATATGTTTGAAAACATTTTATAAACACACGAAAATAAAGACAATTAACAATTGTGCATTTAACATTACGGGATTGATCCTTCTATCGAGCGATACGCAATTATTGAGGAATTCTTTAACGGTGACTCACTATTTTTCTATGGTAAAGTGTTCAATCCTGAAGAAAACAGATGTTCAACCCCGAAGGGATTATAGAAAATTGGGTAGAAATGTGAATTTGATGCGTAGATATAATAACGTTCTAATTGTCTTTATTTGTAATCAGAATCCGTACGACTCAATATGCGTTTCTTGCTGAACATAAATCATGTAAGTTCTCAGTTAATATAGTCAGAATTTACTTACATAGAAGCTACATGATTAGATGTAACATAAATAGATGTTCTCCATGCACCTCTAGTTCTTAGGCTTTAAAGATAATGATAACAAAGTCTGTTTATTATCATGAGTATTAAACTATACACAATGAATCGAGTATCTATTCTATTTTGATTTAGTAGAAATAAATTGTATAAAGCTACGTTGTTGTTCGATATTATAGTTTCAAAATGTTTACTCTAAAATGTCAAACGTAGAAAAACACACAACCTAAAGGGTATATCTACTAATTCCTCCTTTTATAGAATTTGAATTCAGAAATTAAAAAAATAAAAATATGTGTTCATGATAAGAGTAATTGTAAATGTTTATATTATAGTTTAAAATCACATATATATTGGTCACATTTAAGTTGAAGTATACATGAATGAATCCAGCAAATTGGCACAGAATAAAGAGAGAAATAGACCAGAGTGTATGAAGAAAGGTATCTCTGGTAACTGTTCAACTGATTACATTATAAAACAACGTGCCTTTTTTAGAACAAAAACTGGGGGCAGTATTATAACATAAAATTCATAACATCATCTAGGAATATCAAATAAAAATACATGACCATTGTGAACACGAAAAAAGAAACTCGCGAAAGTGTAGGCAACATTCTTATCCGGGCAATGTATAAGCTTAAGGTTCTGTATGACTTTAAAGTTACAGTAATACTTATGACTATAGGATCACTTGCAACAATCACGAGAACCCCATGAAAACCTCTAGACATTCTTGAAATAAAAGGAAAGCCTCACACAATATAAACAACATAACCAGTGAAAAAAGTGACCTAATAAAAACATCTAATAGTGTAGTAGTCAATCCAGATTAACTTTTGCAACAAACCAACTATATATGAGTTTCAATAAATTAGCCCTGTAGTCAAACACGATTAGAAGCACACTATTGTGTACTATGAAAGCTTGCGATGGTTGGCATTACTTGAATGAGAGTTGTTTTTTGGTTTGACAATATTGGAAAAAGCTCACTCCCAAATTAGAATAACAAATACAGTACCTGTCTTTTAAATGTGTATCTATCTAATAATCAATGAAGGAGACAATGATATTTGCTGGACTTTAAACATTACCCGCTGTATGCATGTTTCATAACAAAACATTAGGCAGAATTATTACTCGAGCATATATACCTCACACTATAATCAAGTACAATGTGTATACAGTATATAATATCTAGTTATGTATATATGTATATATATATATATGTATATGTATATATGTATATATATATGTATATGTATATATGTATATGTATATATATATATATATATATATATATATATATATATATATATATATATATATATATGTGTGTGTGTGTATTTATTTGTATATACATATGTAATTCTCTCTATCTTAATAATATCCAAATACAGTTTGTTGGTCACTTTAACTGCTCGTGTAAAATAAGCCGCCGACTCGCTATTTACAAAGTTAAATTCCTCTTTAAGCTCCTACGCCGAGGGATTAACACTCTTGACTGCAAATCAGTGGTGATTTGTGATCGGAGTTCGCGCCCGCCGACTGTTGAGAATTAACCTCCTGCACTGAAGATTACGTTAGCATGAAACATCGATGTCTGTAGGTAATAAATAATTAATATGTATATATAAATATTACATATATATATATATATATATATATATATATATATATATATATATATATATATATATATATATATGTGTGTGTGTGTGTAGGGGAGTAGTGCCAACCGGTATTCGCAAAGTGAGCTAGTCATACACGTGTGTTTTTCTAGTCATGTCCAAATAGATGTAAGTGGTAAGGGTAAGCGACAAAGGCAATAGCAAGTGATGAAATCCATTGAGTCAAACTTGTTCGACTGAAATGTATTCGGAAATAAGACCTTCATATTATAATTAATTATTTTAAATTCAGGGCATCATAAATTATACTGAAACTAATTATAATTATAATTTTCAGATGATAATTGCAATATCTAACTTAATTCGATTATTTTATACAATTTCAAGTAATACATCTAGAGAAATGCCTATGAAGAAGACTGACGAAGCATAAGTGTGTTTACTGTCATTGTTGTCATAGGGTATAGCCTCATAAATAAATGTATACGATCATATATATATATATATATATATATATATATATATATATATATATATATATACGCATATATATATATATATATATATATATATATATATATATATAGATATATATATATATATATATATATATATATACGCATATATATATAGGGTAGGCAAAAATAAGGGTCCTATTTTTAAAAATTCATAACTTTTTTATTTATTGATTTAAAAAAAATTTTTTTTTAGAATAAATAAAGGACCCCTTCCGAAGCAAGCATGAGCCGTATTAGCCCTAAGGAGGGTACCCTCATTTAGAAAACATTATTTTTGCTTAAAAAACTCAAAACAGTGTAAAAAACAATACTTTAGTTTTTGTAGGTTTTAAGAAGTGTTTTTCGGCTAAAAGTTGTTTTGTTTATTTCAAAAAATCTCGGAAGGGTCAGTCTACACACACATAAAGTTTGGTGAGTTTAACTTTTATTTTGTGGAAGTTATTCAAATTCAAGTTATTAAAATTTAAAGATAGGACCCTTATTTTGACCCACCCTGTATATATATATATTATTTTTTTATTCACACAGACATGTACAAAATCTGCGACATTGGCATGTCAATGTTATCGATCAACAGTTATTATAAACTGAGATCTCATCTTAACATTAGATCATATTTGGAAAGAATGAGAGGGGGAGAAATAGAAGAAGAAAATAAATTTAAAATTTCAAAATTTGGGAAGTCACGTGTTTGAGACCGTTAAGAATGAAAATGTTGAAATCAGAATAAAAATATAGAATAACATAAAGAATAAAATCAAATAAAATAAAATAAAATAAAATAAAATAAAATAATGTGGAAAGAGATATAATAAAACATTAGATAAATCAAATAAAATAAAATAAAATAATGTGGAAAGAGATATAATAAAAAGGTAGATAAATAGGTAAATAGAGAGATAGATAGGTAGATAGATAGAAAAAATAAAATCATCTGTTGATGCAGACAGAAATAGTGCAAAGGGTGAAAGGAATGCTCATGCAACATAATGTGTCAAAAAACTGTCGCAGATTTTGTACATGTCTGTGTAAATTTTAAAAAATAATCATATATAAAAGCTCTATTTGAAATTGAGCACTTTTTATAAACCCGGTTTAAATTCTTTGGATTACTACCGTGCGGATGTTTTATCTGGATTATATATATATATATATATATATATATATATATATATATATATATATATATATGTGTGTGTGTGTGTATGTATGTATGTATGTATGTATATATGAATATCGTATGTTGGCAGTTATGCAAACGGTTGAGTTTGTTCTGAGTGCATTATGTTTATGTGTTTTATGTTTTATTTAATATTTTATTGACATAAATTTCTAGACATATATTCTTAAAGTAAATTCAACATTGGTCGTTCTGTCTAGTGTGATCACCATCCTTAATCTTTAATCTTCTTCTCTCACTATCCTCTACACATCCTCTCTTCAGCTGTCCATTGTCCGTGACCTTTAGCGCACTACTCCTGAAATGGCAAATCATATTTTCTTTAGCCGACCGACTGGCCGATATTTTGCAAGTGAGCCATAAAGATTGTATAATCGGATTAGAAAAAGAAGCCAATACATCGCCACGATAAACAATTAGTGACATTCGGGCGAGACAAGACAATATAACGATTATTTGCCTGAACTTTAATAAGGATGAAATGAAAAACCTGAGTTTACACTTATGAATACTGGAGAATATTTCAACATAAATCATGAAAATATATTTAATTGTATGATTTTCACCGCGTTATTCGAATTGGTGGCCATTCATTTAAACATCTAATATCAGCCAGTTTGTTAGAACCAGTATCAAAGAGCGTTTATGTTAGATATGAGACATTTAAAACAAATAGCTAAAATCTAAAGGAGTATACATAATATAAGCTCAAAGAGTGTTTCCAAACTGACAACAGCAGTTGAGTGTATATAATACATTTAGAAGCCACCCATACACACAGTTCTGCAAAACGTTGCTAGTGACATAAATAAAACGGATGCTTCATCTTGTGACGGCAAACACCATGAGTGATACACTCTGCATGGCTCTCGCACTATAGCTATTCTCTAGATCTTGCTCGAGCAACTACTTGCTGTTCACAGACATTACAGAAAAAGGGGTTATTCTGACACGTGTATATATATATCATGTGTATACTTATAATATGAAATAAGTTTTGAATATTTATTTAAACAGTGGTAGAGCACATGAGATGTATACAATACCTATATCACAATTATTTCTCATTCTATAAGCAGTAAACAGTAGCGCCTCATGGAATTAAATGAAATAAATTATGTGTAGCGTTCATGCTATAATATTATATATTACTAGTTATATATATATATAAATATATATATATAAAGATATACACACACATACATACACACACAGACACACACACACCCCCCACACACATATATATATATATATATATATATATATATATATATATATATATATAAAATATGAAACTAAAAGTAGACCTTTAGAGAATTGGACCTATAGTGAAATAGTTTAAGCTCAATATACTAGATAGAGCAATCATCAAATTAAATGAAGAAAGAGAGATAAAGATATGCGGATAACGAATCTATTTCATCTCCGATTGTTCAATGCCTGGTGTACTCGATAAAAAACAATGTTATTTTTTTTCCTTGAGCCAGTCTTTTCAAAGATTAAAATCTTATCATCAGATAAGTTACATAGATGGATAAGTTTGCAGTGGAATAGCAAAAGAAACAGGATAAAGTAATGGAAAGTAAGAGTGGGTGTGCAAACAGGTTATCAACACACGGAGTCCGTCCAGTTGGTGACTGTCTGTTGATAAAATGTCCGGTGACAAAGGACTTAAAAATGTAAAAAGGGATTTCGTGGATACTGGAATTTTTGGATAGATAACTAATCTAAACTATGAAAGATTATTGTGTTGGTGGTCCTACATACATAGTGTATGCAGGGTCACTATGTATCACGAACGTTTTCGATTCTTCGTTAAATAGATATCAGGTGACAAACACAAATAACTCAAAGCTGGAAAAAAGAGGAGAATTTCAAAATTAGACGCCCAAAAATGAACCAACACAATGTCATGGCAAACGTTAGCATTTCAAATTATATGACGCAGGAATTTACGTCACAGGATTACTTCTATAACGCTAAACATTTTGAAATATTGTTAGTGGTTACATTTTAAAATGCTCAACGCCATATGAGTCATCTTGTGATTTTAATTCTGGCGCTCCGTAATTCAAATTCTTTCTGGACTTCATGCGAACGTTCTTGATTGCATTTTGAAATTAAGAATCGAATACGTTGGTAATACATATCGAGCACAATGTAATCTTTTGATTTTAACAAAACAAAATAGCATTGGAAAAGTTAAAACAAATTATATTTAAGCAGGAGACTTAACAACGTTGCCTTAATGAAATAAGTCTGCCTAAATACACACACACAATATATATATATATATATATATATATATATATATATATATATATATATATATATAGTTGACCTTGGTGTAGTTGTGGATTGGGGTACGAAATGGCTTATTTCATTTAATCTATTTAAGACTCGGCTCGTGTCTATCAACATAGGCATGTCAATTTTCTTCCTGAGATACTCATGGATTGCTTTGATCTTCAGGAGAAATAGACTCGGACATTTCCTCGTCTTTCTCTCTCATCAAATCTTTCTTGGAGTCCAAACACTAGAACTATTGCTATTGTTGCTTCTTGTAAAATCGGTACTCTCTATCGCTGCAAACACTTTCTAACAGCTGAGGGCATTCACTATGTCTACACATCCAACCTCAGACTATGTATGGAGTTCTGTAGTCATATTTGGGCTGGTGAATATCTGCCTCATTTAGGGGTTCTTAATTAAGTACAGAAACGTGTCTGTAATTTGATTGCCCCGACCTATTCCTCTCTCTCACAGAAGTGATGATGCTAGTTTCAGTATTTTCTATAAATACGATGTGATAGCTCGTTTGTCTAGTAGTTTCTATCAACTCGCTGTTTGCTACATCAGTGTAATACATCTTCCTATCCCATTAGCTTACTTCCAAGAACAGCAGGATTGTTGTACTCTTTTAGTGTTTTCATCATACCTGTAACATTAACCTAACCCTATCCCTAACCCTAACCTGTAACATTGGTATTTTTAGAATAAGGTTAGAATATATATACAGTGTTATCTCACAATGAGGGAAAGATGTTTCATAATTATCCGTTTTTTACATGAATATCTCTTTCAATTTTCTGGCCGACAGAGAATTTTATCCGGTTCTTAATAACAAAAAAATATCCAGTGTTAAGTATTAATCAATAATTTTCCAATGCAAAATCGAACAAAAAATGTTCAAGTGTGTTGACTTGTTTGTTGTTAAGAATAAATATAAAATTATGGAACGGTGCCTTTGGTGAAAGTACAGCTCAGGTGATAAGTACTCTAAAATGTAACTAAATCTGCCACTTAGAATCATTTTCGACAAGAGTCATGTCCTTTTGCTAATTAGGCTATCTGGAGAGAATACATGACGGTAATTATATTAATATCCGTACTGGAATCGTATTTACGTGTTCGCGGCCACACTATTTTAGTCACCGCTAAAACAAGCGGTTACGATGTAAGTGAGAGTAAACTAAACATCTTGAAGTTTGCTTAATTTAAAGAGGTTAAATACATGCGAAAAATGGTATGATATTCTATTGTTCTTATTTTATTTTCTACAGTTTATGTATACTTACGTTTTCGATCTTAATAAATAAATACGAACGTTTTCTATATTTATAAGAACTATATTACCATCAACTCAGTTCATGTACTTTTAATTCTATTAAAAAAGGATAAACCTCTTTTATACTATATATATATATATATATATATATATATATATATATATATATATATATATATATATATATATATGTTTGAACACATTTCTTATGGTACGGATTGTATTAATGTTATAAATAGGATGAACGGAGTCATGGCGAGTCGATGATAATATCACAGGGAAGAAAAAGAGAGGAAATTTGTAGTAATAGATTAAATCGTCGGAAGACATTCGATTAAAAATGTTTAAAAGGAATAAAAAAAAATCGACTAAAATTAACAGACTAAATTCCAAGGTACCTTTCAACCAACACATTGTCAAGGGGAACGTCGGTGAATATCGCTTAAAAATGGGGAAAATAGTAACGTGGAGAAAAACAAAAACAAAAAAATGAAACAGGGAGATTGAATATCGCCATTATAAACCGAAAAGCAATATATGGGCATAATAGGCAAAGTATTGTTTTCCTTTTTAGAAGTCTCTTAATAAGTCCAATTCGTGAGACAACTCTTTTTGCCTACAGAGCGATGGTTTACGCATTGTAACACTCACTGTCTCCAACACTTTGAGATGGTGTTTGGAACGGACCTTGTGTACAATGCGAAAACATCCATCGGAGTGCGCCTCACCGCATCTTTATTATCATACATGTGCTGACCAATATGGAACTCGTGCACTTGTGATCGCCCGGATGTTCTCTGTAAACGCCCGGATGTACTTTGTAAAGACCCGGATTTGTATGTCGATATACTCCTCTTTACGACACGTGATATGCGAAAACATGCAGGGATATGCCTGGCCACTCTGATTTCCAAGCGCAGTCGAGTACGACCAACATAGTCAGCTTTACACTGACATTTGAATTTATATATTATCAAACTTTTCTGAAGTGTTGGAAGTACATCTTTCGGAAAGCCTGGGATGGAATTTCTGGTGCCAACCACCACACGGGGCTGTACTGCATAAAAACAACGGAAAACAACCGATATAACTTTTATCCGAAAAACCTTTACTGATAGAACCAATAAAAGGAAGTTTCAAATAACGGGACATTTGGGAGGATCAAAGAAAATGTTGGCATCAAATTTAACAAGTTTTCGACCATAACATTAAGAAATTAGACCCTCAGGGAATCTATTGTTACTAAGAATATCAGTTATCTTTCTGATAACAGATGAGAGTCATTAATTAGATTAATAGTTAATAGTTGTGGAAGTCCATCGCGAAAAGTGAGACACTACTATATTTCTGAAATCTGTATATGTACAAACAATGAATTAATACGTATTCCTCAATTCTCATGTCGTATTTAAAAGGTGGAAAGGAAGCATTATCTCGGAACAATATATATATATATATATATATATATATATATATATATATATATATATATATATATATATATATCATGATTGATTGGGAAGTGCAACATTTTATCATTGCAATCATGAAGAGAAGACGAATTCTATCGTTTATGATTAAAAGTTAATCAAAAAAAAAGCCAGCGGACCGGTTTCCCCCTCTCTTAACAAAGGCTGTTTCAAGGGATTTGACAAAAAAAGAGGGGTTTAAAAAAACGGGGTGAAAAGAGAGAGTACAAAACATAAAATAGTGTAATGTTATATGTACAATGGAGGATGAATCTTAGAGATTCATCACATCTAGTCCCAATACCCATGTCCTTTGCTTACAAAGGGAGGGACGTTAAAGACGAACGTGGATCGTCTCCAAGATTTTTTGTATAGTGAGTGAGCATGACTGAGAATAATGAAAGAACCCATGCTAAAATACTTAGCGCACGGCGGGTTTTTAAGTAAATGGTATGTAATGAACGACCTGTGTGTGTTATTTTGAACGTCCGTTGACCGGAAGGTTCCCTTCCTGATATTACTCAGAATGTGCTATTGGACACTACTATCCTATCTTAACGTCGGCCTACCCACGTAGTCAGCACTGAAACTATATTTAAAATGATCAATTACATTATTTTTATGGTGGGGGCCAACACGTCTTTACGAGAGGACGCCAATGAAGGTTTTGTAGAAAAGACAACACGCACATTAGAAGAAAAATAGCAATTTGCAACTGCTAAGCTGATTTGCTTGGGGAATTTCTCACTTACTGAGCCTAACTAAGGTAATCAAATGTAAATTGGACATTTAGTTACCGCATTTGGTTTTATTTCGGAAAAAAGTATTTATTTTCCTTTGGGTGACTACCCTAATCACATCAAGAGAATAGCCGTTATTGGACAAAGTATTAATTATAGTATTAATTATAGTGTTTTCTTCGTCCAATATATATATATATATATATATATATATATATATATATATATATTGTGTGTATTTAGACAGAATGTTCCTATTTATGCTAAAATTGTAAAAAAATAAAAGAATTCGCCTGTGGACTTATACCTGTTGTATTTTTCACTTTATCCGATGAATTTGTTTGTATTAAACAATTATAAATAGCCCGTTTATGATACATAGGGGACATTTTCTGGTGCTTTAATACAAAATAGATATTTAGAAATGTTAGAAAATTGAAAAAAAAATATAATACAATAGACACATTCTGTTATTTTAAACAATGTTTGTATACATTAGACAATACTGTCTAAATACACACAATATATGTATACATATATAATGATGTTGTTTTACAAAGTATATATATATATATGTATATATAGATATACATATATATATATATATATATATATATATATATATATATATATATATATGGGAAGAGAAGGATGAAGGTAACTCGAAGTAATGGGAAAATGAAAAAGGAAAACGGAAAAATGGATGTTTTTTTATGTGTACATCAACGTTTCGTTTTTATTTATAAGACTTCATCAGGATGATAATATAAAGGAAATGTCATGCAAGTACAAACATATATTGGGTTGGCATATTGGGAAAAAGGAAAAAGGTAGCCACTACTGGAGAAACCGGTAGGCTGGACGTCCGTACTTGGTGAGGAATGAAAAATGAATGTTTATGAGAATGAGTGGGGAAGAAGTGGAAATATGGGAGTGAGCAAGAATACTGTGGCTGGTAGTAAGAGAAAGGGGTGGGGGGATGAGCAGGAATAATGTGGATGTCAATGAGTGAAGGAGTGGAGGGGTGGATGAGAGGGAGGAAGGAGGTATTTGAACAGGTGGCTGCGGTCAAGACTGAAAGGGAAAAAGTAAGTTGGAATGTTTGTGTGGGAGGTGTATGCAGAGAAATGGAGGGTGAGTTAAGAAGGAGGGGGCTGTGATTTTGGTGGATGGGCGAAAGTTACGGTCTTTGAGAGGATTTTGAGAAAATGAGGGGATTTGAGAATGGGCGGTATGGAAGAGTGAAAGTACGAAAGAAGTAGTTGAGAGGGGGAATGGGTGAAGAGGGGGGAGATTTGTTGTGATAGGGTATGAAATATTTGAAATATTTGGAAAATTAGAATGTTTCATCGGCTTGCTGTGTTAAAAATGTGAGGGAAAAAAGGAATGAGTTAAAAAAAAGTAAAGATTCATGGAGAAAGAGGAAGTGTGTGAGTAAGTGGGAGAGTGTCAATTAAGGTTAGAGATAAAAATAAATCTTATTTATGATCTGGCATGAGTTTATGTTCAGTAAGGATGATCTTGCTTATTAAGGGGGATAGGTTAAAGAAGCCATTTCGTTTCTTGATGGTGGTGGAGGCGGTGATGAGTGCAGTTTCCAATAATCTTCGCCGAGATTTGTTGTTGATGTATTTTGTGATTTCGGCTTGTTCACATTAAAAGGCATGACCATGTTCTAGTGCATGGGAGAAAAGTGCACTGAGAGGGTTGTTGTTTTTTATGTCCCTTTTGTGTTCATTCAATCTTTTCTTTAATTAACGTTGTGTTTCTTCCACGTAAAATTGATGGCAGTCATTGCATGGGACAGTGTATAAGCCGGCATGGGATGGGGGTTATTTTTGGAGATGTATGGATGTGCTTAATGTTTGTTTTATTGATTGAGATGTGGTTTGTGGAATGCCTAGTTTGTAAAGCGTGTTGCATATGGATGTGTTATTGGAATGCGTGGGTAAGAGAAGGGGTCTGTCTATGAGAGAGGTGTTAGGAGTCTGATTTTTTGTGTGGTGCTTCCAAAAAAAACCCATATCTCATGGCGGCTTATACACTGTCCCATGCAATGACTGCCATCAATGAAAGAGTCGAACGTCGAGTGATCAAGTAAAACAATATCATATTACTGAGTTATTCAAACTGGTTAGTTTGTGCCTTTCTTCTTTATTATTAAAGAGAGAAAACATACTTAATGTATCATAAAATATTCATTTGTTGTAATTTAAAAATATTAGAGGAAGTTTGTTCTCTGTGTCATGACCAATGTTAAAGTTATCATCAGCAGCGGCATCATGATGATGATTATGATTATCAACATACTGATCATTATCATAATCATCATCAGGATTTTAAGAGTATTAACACGTAATCGGCTAAAAAGTAGAATCTCATGTTTGGTTAAAAATGGGTGGTGGCTGAGTTTGTCAATCTACAATAACACCCACCCTTTCAATAGTTTTATTTACGCATTTAAAAGCATACATTTAATTAGCAATGTTTATAGAAGTGATTTATTGAATTTTCACGGGAAACCTTAACAGAACTAAACAAACCAATTGCTTAAAATACTGATTTAAAAAAGGACGTATAGTTAAAAAATATAAGATTAAAAAGATAAAGTATGAGTAAATTTGTATATTAACAGCCTTTACTAAATCATCCACAAAATAAAATTCTGCTTTTTTAAGCGAGTACATGTGAAAAGAGAACACTGTGGAAAACTGAAAGACGAACAAAAGAGTTAATTCAGAATTTGGAGTGGGCGACCAATTTCATATATATTTAAGTAAAATGATCATGAGATAATCATTTTAAATGAAATATATGTACGAAACGGATCCGTACTCTAAATTTTAAAGTAAACGTTTTTTCTTTCCCCAAAGTTTTACAGGGTATCCATACGTAATCGCTTGAAAAAGAAGAATCTATATTTTTTCTGGAAAGTGGGGTTATTTAACAGAGAATGTTTATCTACAATTATACTACGAATCTACTATTTTCGTAATTTCGACCCAATAGTAAAAACAAAACCATTACACAACAAGTGTATTTATTTATTTATTTTTCACGGAAACTGTAAAAAATACGAAAATAGAATGCTGAAATAAATTTAAACAAAACTATTTTTGTAATCGTTTACATATGAAATAATGTTTAAAATTCTATATCAGGATCAAGGAATGCTGTTTTTTACGAAAAAAAGTACGCTTTAAAAATGAGGTATGTATAAACAATTAGTAAGTCAAAACAAAACTTGTTTTGCTTGTCGATTGTTGTTGATGAAGGGAAGGAGACTTAGGAATAAATAATTTAGTCGAAAAAAAAAATTCATATGCAGGAGGGGGGACAGAGCGCGTGCTTTGGAAAGTAACATACATTGTTTCGATTTTTGTCATTTTTTTGTTATCACGTTAATTAATTAATGATGATATAAACAAAACTATTCCATATATATATATATATATATATATATATATATATATATATATATATATATATATATATGTATATATAAGCGAATCGGGCAATCAAATTATAATCGAATAAAAACAACCAAGTATGTATTTAGAACTAAAAATATATAGTTATGTAAATAAAATATTTGGTTTACAACTTTATTTGACTATAAATAGATATTTCAAAAGAATATAGTGTATTATTTTAATTTGAGTAAGCTGCGTTGATTGTACTAAAGTAGTGATAAATTAGAGCATATTTCGTATTTATTCATTTAGATATATATATATATATATATATATATATATATATATATATATATATATACTTATGCTATAGTCTTTATCATATCTGAAATGGTTAAGCTATGTTTTCGTTTTTTTTTCTTCCATATCGTTATGCTTTCTGTTTTCTTTTGATCGTTTTCTAAATATTATGGGAAACACCCCATTATATCGTAAACATTTTCCATTATATACACACCCACACACACACACACATATATATATATATATATATATATATATATATATATATATATATATATATATATATATATATATATATATATATATATATATATGATTACAATTATAGAGCTGAGATCAATTAGACTAATAACACTGGTCAACAAATTTTTATTTTTTTTCTTTGGCAGACCATCTAGGAGTGTTTTCTGGGGTTTTGAAGGTCGCTGATTACGAATATAGCATTGGTTTTGCCAGATTGGTTCTAGTTTAGAAGATACTGATAGCCCCTAATAAGCCTAAACTGCTAAAATTCTCCCTGAAATACTTCAATATAGAAGCAGTAAATAATAATTTTCTGATATTATTGAATCATTATAATGATTATGTATATATTGAAGTATTTAAGGGAGAATTTTTATATAATTATTTATATAGGGAGAATTTTTATATAATTATATACTGTAATTACTTAATAACATGTTCCATAAATATAGTTGCAGTATAAATTAAACAGTAATTAAGAATTTTCTTTTTAATTCCACAGTTGAAAATGAGTTCCAGAGAGAAAATGAGTTCTTCTAGAAGATGTTGCAGATATGAACCGGATGTCTTTTGTTACATCTGTGGACAGTATATGATGGCACAACAAAAGAGGAATATTACAGACTTTGTCAAGAGGGCGTACAAAGCATACTTCGATATGATACTTGGTGACCAAGACAAGTCTTGGGCCCCACATATGGTGTGCAAAACCTGTGTAGAAAGTCTCCGCGGTTGGACCAACGGTAAGCTGAAGTTGAAGTTTGCTGTACCAATGGTGTGGAGAGAGCCCAACAATCATTTTGATGACTGCTACTTCTGTCTCAATGACATGACGGGGTTTAACAAGCACAAGAAAGCAAATAGGCAGTATCCGAGCCTGGATTCTGCTATCCGTCCTGTTGCGCACTCTGAGGATGTACCTGTGCCTGTTTTCACCAGTTTGCCTGAAATCGATGAAACCGAAGAGATTCCAGCTGATCTTTCAATATCGAGTCATGATAGCTGTAGTGACTATGAAGAACCCTCAAATGGCCCTCAGCTTTTCAATCAATCTGAACTTAATGACCTAGTGCGAGACCTTTGTTTGTCGAAGGAGCGGTCTGAAGTTCTTGCATCACGACTCCAAGAGAAAAACATTCTTGATTCTGGCACAAAAGTAACATACTATAAGATAAGGGAAGGCAGCTTGCTTCGTTTCTTTTCTAAAGAAGACGACCTGGTCTTTTGTAATGACGTTTCTGCACTTATTAACTGCATGGGGATCTCATCATATGACCCAGTAGATTGGCGTCTCTTCATAGATAGCTCGAAAGCAAGTCTAAAAATTGTACTTTTGCACAATGGCAATAAGTTTGCTCCTGTACCAATTGGCCATTCTACCAAGATGAAAGAAGAGTATGATGCTATCAAATTTGTTCTTGAAAAGCTGAATTACAACACTCATAAATGGCTGATTTGTGTGGACTTGAAAATGGTGAATTTTCTGCTTGGTCAGCAAAGTGGGTACACAAAGTATCCCTGCTTTCTTTGTTTGTGGGATAGCAGAGCAAGAATCCAGCACTGGAGAAGGGAGAACTGGCCAGAACCGGAAAGTCTCGAAGTCGGCACAGCCAACGTCATCAATGAGCCTTTGGTACCCAGGGATAGAATCATCTTCCCTCCATTGCACATAAAACTAGGGCTCATGAAGCAGTTTGTTAAGGCGTTGAACAAGGATGGGGATTGCTTCAAGTACATATGCAGGCAATTTCCAGGTCTTTCCATCGAAAAAGCTAAAGGTGGCATCTTCGATGGACCTCAGATTCGAACGCTCATGAGGGATTCTGACTTCACTAATCATATGAACACGGTTGAGTTAAATGCTTGGGTGTCCTTCACAGATGTAGTGACAAACTTTTGGGGAAATCACAAAGCTGACAATTACAAGCAATTGGTCCGTAAGATGCTTACTGCATACGGAAAACTAGGGGCAAATATGAGCATTAAAGTTCATTTCTTGTTTAGCCACCTCGACAGATTCCCTGGTAATCTTGGTGATTACAGTGAGGAGCAGGGAGAGAGATTCCATCAATACATCAAAATAATGGAAGAGAGGTATCAAGGCAAATGGGATGAGCACATGATGGCAGACTACTGCTGGAACCTTTTGAGAGACTGCCCAAAAGTTGCTCACAAGCGAAAATCGTATAAACGTCAATTTTAGTTTTGTGAATAAAATATTGTTTTGTGTGTTCATTGTAACTAAGAATCTAGTGTATAATGCTTTGCATTAATTTATGATATATAACTGATTATGTAAATGTTTTTTTTCACTTGGAGAATTAAAATTCAGCAAAGTTTTAGCAAATTTTTTGTATATCCTCGAAATCTATGAAAAGTGTTCAGTTATAGGATAAATGAAATGATGTTATATCTAACTTAACTTGTTAGATTGAGATTTTACACTGTCTTTGTGGTTTAAGATCATCATAAAAATCAATATCTGACATTTATGCACTATTTAGCCGTTTTTTGTACGTTTAACTATGGTCGCGAATGGGTGATTTCAGACAAACGACCCCCCCGTGATAACTAAAAAACTAGAGCCAATTTGAAAAAACTAATGTCAGATTCGGATTCAGCGCCCTTGAAAACCCCAGAAACCAGTCTTACTTTGCCTGCCAAAAATATTGTGTTGACCAGTGTAATCAATGTCTAAAAGAAAATATTTATTTGTAAATATCAAATTAAAATATACATTATGTAATTCAAGTGCATATAATTCTACGATGTAATGAGAATTTAGGAACTTAATAAATATCAGACAACTCGAACAAATGAAATAACAAACTCCCTCTACAGCAGTAATAATACAAATCCAAGTTTCTCTAGAAAAAAAAGACTATTAGAAAATCAGAGAAGTCAGACCGTTTAATAAAAACTACACCACAGAGGAAAATGCAACACACAATTAAATCTGGCCATACATTATGTTCAAAATAGAGCATACGCCTCTAACGTTAACACAAATAAATATAAAATAAATACAATACAATCATGGAAATCACGCATCGATTGTCACTAGTATTATTATTTTGCCATAATCAATACTGTAATTACTTTATTTCATACTTATATACTTACATAAACCATCGCATATGTTTTGCTACGAAATTCAGAAGTTTTATATTTCGTGGGTAACAATTCGCATACTTTCTCAATATATATATATATATATATATATATATATATATATATATATATATATATATATATATATATCTGGAGGGCAATACATAACGTTGTTTTTGACATATATATATATATATTATATTTATTATGAGTTTATTCACACGTATTTCAAAAATATATAAATATATGCTCTATATATATATAGCATACATTTATATATATATATATATATATATATATATATATATATGTATATATATATATATATATATATATAATCAGTTTAATTTGTTGAGCTCAGAAATCTGCCTGTATTTGCATTCACGCAATTCTAATCTAAGCGTGTGGGAACCTTTCAGTATAACGTTTCCCTTAAGAATAACTGACACAATTCAGAGCAGCATTAGTACAGTTTATTTGGTAAACACATAAGTTCACTTAATTGCCTGGCGTACTAAAATTTCTGCAAATAAAAAATGTAATTGGTTGCGAAAACATTAACACAGTATATTGTAAACATAATATTATTACTTCATATACGCATCTAGTTTATGTTTCATCATGTCTGCGACGTTCTTTGCATTTATATCTGTTTTTTTTCGTGATAAATGTGGCTTATTTAAAACCACTATCTAATAGGTCGCTTAGTATCTGATATTAATAATTGTAGAGACCATATATACTTTCACATTTTTTTACGAATATTGATTTATAAATTTGCAGTGGCTAAGTGTTAAGCATGACAATTCAAGAGTAATGGTGTGAGTAACACTATGAATCATATATGATAGCATTTTAGCAACATCGCTCATATTTATATTCAAATAAACATGTACCATGTGTGCGTGTTACTTTTCTTTTTTTCCGTAAGTAGCGACCGCTTTCTGAAATGATACTCGCGTAAGAAACGTTTCTAGAAATGCATGGTGAATGGAGCCTCATGTATGGAACAATACCGCGGTAAGAAAAGACTCATTGCTAAGTTTTTCTTAGATAATGAAGTAGTATATTTAACAATACTTTTCTTTTGTATAATTTCTGGAGTCCAATGTCAAATAGGTTGATACATTTCTAATTACGTTCACACAACGTGTTTCAGGAGTGTGTATAACATTTTATATTGACTGTTTGCATATATAATAATAATGCATTTGTAACACTTTTGTTCATCCTAACTCATACTTTTGAATTAGTTCATCTAAATTACATCATAACTGATTATCAGTAAATTACATCATAACTGATTATCAGTAGAACTTTGTTTTGCAAACCGCTATACACTTGAGATTCCTTATTATTTCCGATGAAATGAACCATCTCAATATAGGTGGCCTTTACTGGCGTCAAGAAATGAAACTAGATTTCTTTTTAAAAAGATGTCCGGTTAATGCCTTCAAGCATGCTCTCAAACAAAAATGAGTCTATTAAATGGTTATGTTGTGTTTTACCTTGAATTCTGAGTAAAGGGTGTACTTTAATCATGGTATGTGTTGTCATGTCTTTAATGTCGACCTCTACATAAATCATAGATTTAATTTATGATAACATAAAGGTGAAATACCAAATATTACTCAATCGAATTATTGTTATTTTAAAGTATTCCAACGTCCTAGCACACTTTGGCAATCTTCCCATACTCAAACTTGTTAGACAGATAATGCTGCGGGCGATGCAGACGTCTGGAATTCTTCGTTTTTGTCACATTATATCCATGGGAAGCAGTTTTACACTTCAATATTATCAACGAAGGAGTGTGCTTTCGATTTAAAGATCCATGATATAAGTGTGTCCAATGCATTAAGTTAATTGGATCTAAAATGCATTTACAAATACAAATATACATTCGAACCGGTGTTTTTCAATTTTATAGATAGATAATTTTTTTTTTCGATACGTAAATTGTTCGATAAAATGTATTTATTAACTCTGCATGTTTTAAGGTAACAAACTAAAAGACAATATTCGTAAGAAATTAAGCCTGAAAGACTAACGGAAATTATATTTGAAAATAACTTAAAAACTATTGCTTCAATTTAACCCTAATGTTACGAATACTTATCAAAATCCGTTTTCATAAGTTGTTCATTCTATTCGTAATTTTCAATCGTCTCGTGATATTTTTTTGGTGGTTATTATACATATCACCTTAAAATCTCGCCATAAAAGTTGTATAGTCGTTGCTTAAAACGACGAAGAACTATGAGAAGGTTGATTTTGTAATACCCCAGGGATCACATTAGCGACGCGCCATGGGATGTGACCGTCTCACTACTTGTTGAACAGTGTGCAAATGAGCTAACCGAATGGGTCAAAAGCGACATTGATGCTTATGTCCCTACGGGATAATTCGTCAGTAAACCTCACTCTCCTCAATTGTTCACCTCAGAATGTGCAGCTGCTATTGCTAAAAGGCAAAAGGTATTCCGAAAATTCGGCCGCTATAAGTAAACTGCGAACAAACAAAATATTGTAGAGACAAGAAATGATTGAAAAGTAGTGATATATGAAGCAAAGAGAAGGTATACAGAAATAACAAAAACACGTATTCAGTCACAGAAACTAGGTACTCGTGATTTCTAGAAAAATTTACAATAGTGTGATAAACAATAGCAAATCGACAATTCCCCCGCTATCTAATCACAACGATGCGGTTTGCACGGCTACTGATAAGGCATGACTACTTGCACAGGGTTTCGTCTAAAGCTCCGCTCTTGACTAGGCAAACAACCCCCTCCCTAAATTCCCATTGTGGACTGAAGCCACCTTTGAGAACCAGGTCATCACACCGTCTCAAATGAGAGATATCATAAAACACCTTGACACATCCAACATCTGTTGGCATGATCTTATACCAGTGATAGTAATAAAGAAATGCTCTGCTGAGCTGGCCCCTGTCCTCTCCAAACAATCCAACAAATGGCTTACTGAATCTTGTTTCCCTTATAGTTGGAAATATGTCTCTGTGGTACCAGTCTTCAAGAATTCTGGAGATAGAACTCATCTTCTAAACTACCGCCCAATTAGTCTACTCCTGATCTTTGCAAAAGTCTTTGAATCATTGATCAATCTAGCGATAGTCAGGCACCTAGTTAATGCTAAACATTTTTCTGATCATCAATACGGATTGAGAAAATCACGATCTATTGGAGATATCCTAACGATCAGCTCTGAACGCATATACCATACCTTGGACAAGGCAGGTGAAGATAGGGCGGTAGCGCTTGATATATCCAAGACCTTTGACACTGTCTGGAATGAAGGGCTTCTCATAAAACTGACTCATATGTTATTCCTGGAGAAATATTTAATAGTTAAATCCTTCCTAACAAAACGAAAGATCCAGGTTGTACTCGATGGCCGTTCTTCTAAGCTACATGGCATACATTCTACTGTACCAAAGGAATCTATTCTTGGGACCTTACTGTTCCTGATTTTCATAAATTACCTCCCTGCGACTGAGATAGGAATATTTGCTGACTTCACCACGCTCTACTCTCGTCATGTGAGCAAAACCGACACGTATATATATATGATATCATGGCTTAATCCTTAGAAAATGACCTCCAGTCTGTAGTGAAATGGGGTAAAAAATTGAGGGTAACATTAAATGCCGAAAAAACAAAGCTAATTTCCTTCAATAACTACAAGAAACCTCTTAAACCACCGATTGCCATGACAACTATCACCCTGCGTGAGAGTTAATCATTCAAATTCATTGGCCTAACTTTCACAGATAACATGAACTAGAATAAATACATTGAAAACATTGCCAGGGCTGCTGCAAAGAAGGTGGGCTCTCTCTACCGTGCCAGTAAACCTCTCACACCTGACATGATCCTATATATCTACAAAGCCACCATCCGCCCATGCATGGAGTATTGTTGCCACATCTGCGGTGAGGCATCATCCACTATTCTCTCCCTCTTAGACAAGGTCCAAAAAGAGTTGCCAACTTGAAAGGTGCTTTACTATCCACCACTCTCCAGCCTCTATCCTATTGCTGCAATGTTGCATCATTGTGCCTGTTTGACAAGTATTTCAATAGAGCGTGCTCTTGTGAGCTCGCTGCTCTGGTACCCCCACGACGTAAATTCACTAGCCCAACCCGACAATCTGCCAAATCTCATTCATACACTGTTGAGGTCTCCAGATGCCGAAGAGCTTTCTACTCTAAAAGCTTCTTTTTTATGTGCTGCTGGACTCTGGTACTCCCCCCTTGCTTCCTTCCTTCCTGACGTTTCTGACATGCAGAAATTTAAAACTAATGTAAACAGACATTTCGCTGCGCAACTCCTCATTTAGGTTGACCATCCATCACAAAAAAAACTCCATTTTTTTCTCAGTAGGCCCTTACGTTTACAGTGGCGGCCTACCTACTTTGGGGTGAACTATGATAAAAAATACTAGATAATCGAAAACTGCATCTCGTGAATAGGCCCGAATATGAGAACATTTACAGAGTTTGAATAAGACAGAGGGTACTGTTATTATTGTGTATCACATCTTATACATTAAATAGGAGATTTCTTTGTATGGCGTGGGAATTTATCAGTTTATATAGCACCAACATGAAAACTATAAAAGTGTAGAATTAGCCATTCGTTAGCATTACTCTTTGGTCAACTCACGCAATGATTGTTTTTCCTGTAAAGATTTAATCTAAATGTTTAATAAAATCTGATCAAACTCCACTATAAAAATTCATACGAAACAACGTACATAAAGGATATGTTACTATTTATAGCTGCAATTATTCTTACAACAATTACTTACTTCGACTATATCCAAAATGACCAATCACACAATAAATTCGTTAGTATATATTAAAAATCGTAGTATACGCAATGCTTGTTTACCAACAAAAGGGAATATATGCCAATAATATTAAAATAAAAATACACAAACTATAAAAGTACATAAATCAGGTACTAAAAATTACTTTCTAAATGAAATAAAATAGAATTGCACCGTGAATATATATCTGAAGATATTAAGAACTGTAATCGTAATGACTTGAGAAAATGAACGCAATCGGCATTAAATAAGTCTCACAAGTATAATATGCAGTTAAACTCAACGACCAGACAACCTAGCAATGATTATATCGGTCAATAGATATTTTGTCGCAGTATAAATAAAGGGTATTGAACCAATCTATTTTCTAATAGTTCAAACCAAAAAGTAATGAACATAATAATGCAATATAGAAAAACAATTCCCCGATGATTATCTGTTGATGAATGTTAATCTAGCAGGATATTCCATGTCCGCTCACCCAGCAAACATTAAACCACAACAATATGTCAATTAGTGTCTGTCTAGTACTGTAATATATCGATGTGGGGAAATTTGGGGCTTCGATATAATGATTACTGATAACTAGATGTCCTACTTCGACCAATTCTTCGGGAATTTGTTTTAAATACCGTATTATAAAAAGCACTGAACAATTCCTGATTTCGATATATGTTTATATAAACGCAACATCGTGAGTTATGTTCATGTAACAAACATTAAAAAACACACCACACAGTATTTAATTTATTTTTAAAAAACGGTTATCATTAGTTGGTCTCTCTTTATTTTGTATATTTTGTATGAAGTTAAATGTGTCTAATAACTAAAATGTTACCTTAACAAATAGCTGTACTGATTAAAAATTTAAACCCGAATATGTACAGAAATTGTTAACATCCCAGTAAAAGAGTTGAAGTTATTTAACAAATGTTATCTTGTTTTCCAGTGCTTTTCATGACATTATTTTAAAACCTATCGTACAAAATTTGTTCGGGTGATTTCTCTAGTGATTGATGTAAGTTTGGGTTATCAATACACAATCAAATGAATACAATCGTTTGGGGACATTATCAGTATCAATTATATTAATGAAAATACGATTTATAATAGGAGCGTGAATTTTCTTAGTTTTATTTTAAACTGTGAAAAACTAAGTACGGTCTGATGCTATTCTCCCTCCTAAAAAACTATCACAGATTTGTGTGAATATTTATTTATGTCGTTACTTTAGACTTTTTGTGCACTAAGATAATTCTCTATATCAGTAATATACTTTTTAATGAATTGTAGATATATGTGACGGAGCATTATTCATCATTCATGAAGTATTATACAATTCCAAATTTCGGAAAATTACCCTGCATTCCCGTGCTTCTTTAATAGATTGTAAATCATGAGATGCTGCGACGTCAACGTGAATGTATAGGCTATCAGGATGGGTCATACCATATTTTTGACTGTGTCTGGACGAGGGAATTCGTCGAGAAGATGAACAAAAGTTTGGTAAAATGCAGCCATGGTAATGCGGAACTTGGCGTTGAAGTGTTGACTATAGAAGAGCATTGAATGGTGAACTGCAGTGCTCTACACAATCGACACAATTACTCACTACCAAGCCCAATGAGAACCGTCCTACGAAAACTAAGACATTTCGCAACAAATTCAACCTCCAGTCGTGTTGTGGAAGCTATAGTTATTCTAATGCACTATCGCACATCATATTATTTACTGTGTATAGTGTTTGCAGCAATGAACGCCATACGGCTCTACATATTCGAAAAGAGACTAACCCTCAATTCAAATGCATATATTGAATTGTTGTCTACTGTTGCTTAGGAGTGGATAGAAGATGGCCACAGCAACGTCAAACGTGTGGCAGCCCCATACCATTCAAGCTCCTTCAACGACTTCATAACTACCAATATATAGACTCACAACTCGTCTGATTATAACTGCATTGACTATTTTGTGCATAGAGTTATTTAGAACAACACGTGCCATACTCCCTACAATACCCAGTACGCTGATTGCAAATATAAAGCTGGTATTAAATAGTCTCTCGAAAAGCATCCTGAAGATTTGATGTTCCAAGTTCAGTTCTCGAGTGAGTTTTACTGTGACATTCGTAAAAAAAAACCCGTGCATTGAAAGGTGACGTGATCTAGTGCGTAGCCAGGGAGATCTGACGAACAGTCAGCTGTCGATAATAAATTAAAGCTTTTTGAAACAGCATTATAGAAATTACAAATTACATTTTAATAAATGAACACAGATAGGGGCCTGATTGGATGTATACTTAAACTTAACTTCATTCGATATAAATTTAAACAAAACAAGAATTCAAAATCAATAATCATATTGTGTTATTGCTGCAGTAAAGTTTAATAAGCACCATGTTGTTTTATGACTTTCATCTACTATTTCTATTTGTGTTCCTATTAACTAGGACAGGGCAAGGTTAGACATAAGTTATGTTTTTAATGTGAGGAAAATAAAATTTTGTAAAAAGGAAACTAAATATAAACACATTTTTGAATTGCCTCAGTTTAGCCGACTGGGTTATCTTTCCTTTAATGGCAGAAAAGCAGAGTATAGTATCAGAATATATATTCAAATGTTATTATTGTGTTGCAAAAAATATGAAAATACAATTAAAATATGTTGTAGATTGTCGTTGTGTATCCTCGGTCTATCTTACTGTTTGCTAGAATCATAAACCACCAATATACAACATTTATTCTCAAGGTCCACATTTCCAATGTGTTTAACAAATGTGTGTAAAATTCAAATATATATATATATATACGTGTGTGTGTGTGTGTGTGTGTGTGTGTGTGTATACCAATCCATAGATAGTCATATGTTGGACATAAAAAAGGAAAACATGCTATTAAGACGCCCTACTCTTTTATAAAGAATACATACACGAAAGTAATTACATACACACACAAAACACAATAAATAATAAAAAATTAAAACGATGACTAATAAAAATGTTTAAGCAATTAATTTTGTAAACATGCAAATCTATTTGAAAATTAATATATTAAAAGTGTGTGAATTGTATTTCTTCCTTCGAAATAACATTATTTTATAGTGTTAAGAGCACTATGGTGTTAAATATCTTAATAATTGTTTTTTCTAGAAACAAATCTATTTGCACTGTATTAGAATGTTATTACACACAAGATGAAAGGGTTGGCACACAAAGTAAAGTTTGTTTATACAAATAGAATCAAGTGTGAACTGAATTTCTAACTGATATAATTGTGTGATTGTCTATAGGCAAGCATAACACTTATTTTGTATCATGGCAAACAAAATGGTGTATGCCATGCATGCGTGTTTGTGTGTAGAAAATATGTCAAATTGTACTGAAAAGCAAGCATTTTAAAGCCCTTTCTATGAAGACAGTTTTGTCAACCATATATAATTGTAGTCCATTAATTTGTTATACTTTTACATTCAAATATTAAAATAACTATAAGATTTATAACCATTAAAACAAAATGAACAAATCATCAAAAAAGTATTTGATCAAAGATGAAATAATTTCGGACAGTGGAAAGTGTTGTGTAATACTCTTTCTCTTCCAAGTTTTTTGTTCGTCTGCTTAGCCTACTTATCACCGTGACGTCATCACACATCCGGACTTTCTGCACGGCTTTCTTTTACGAAAGTTACAGTTGTATTCGGTAAAAATTCCTCTAAGAGATACATTTTAAATGTTCAGAACATAGTAATAATTGAACACCCTCTAGACAATCATGCGATTGTCATATAAATTTTTAAACATAAACAAATTGTGTTAGTAAATTAAATTGGTATGAATCAACACCGTACAAGTGTGTTAACCGGCTTGATTCCGCTGTTGGAAGTAATGCAATAACTACCGCGTAATGGTTTCACCATCCCTAATTAAAGTGATTCTTTGGAACCGATCGTATTCGAACTTACCAGCCCAAGGTCATCAGTTCGTGTCTTCATCCACTTAACCACCGTTACCTCCCACAAAACTGTGTGGATTCAACCAAAAAAATAATAACTGACATTTCTTATATGCATTATTTATAAACATAATTTTCAGTGTTTAGATGACAGATCGGTTTGCTATATAAGATCATGTAAACTGTTCCATTTAAAACTTCGAGCATGATTGTCTATATGTAATTAATTGCCTCAAGCTCATCGATAGATGGATTAGTGAGGTTAACGGTGAATTTATATAGAAAACGACAGAACAAGCTAGACATTTAAAGTAAAATGCTTGGAAATTATTTTTATCGTCTTGAAATGTATTAATTGATATTAATTAGAAGAAAAAAAGACAAACAAATAAAGCTAAAGTATTCTAGTATACATACGCTTGCTTCTCCAGATGCTCTAACAGAATTGATCTTGAAGCAATTCACATCCAAAATCAGCAAATAAAAACAACTTTTTAATAAGTTAAGTATTTGATTTTTAATCGATATAGTAATTAAAATATTTATTGCCCAACCTATTTAATAAAAAATATGTAAATCATTAAAAATAATTAAATTTGAAAATACCTATCTTTAAAAGCTGTACATAATATTTATGTGCATTTACATATATATATATATATATATATATATATATATATATATATATATATATATATATATATATATTAGTAGTTTATGTATCCGAATAAAATGTTATAAGGAGATATAATTTTGTATGTATCAATTTTCAGTATTCACTTCAACAGTACTTGATACGTAAGTAAAACTATGTAGTAAGCCATGGAAATATATTCATGGCAATTAAGCTACACAGAGGCTCCCGCGTTTCATCCCGAGGGAATTTTCAGGCTAAAATACAGATTCCCACTGGGGATGCAACGCGGTAGCCTCTGTGTAGCTTTATTGCCATACATATATTTTCATAGCTGACTATATATATATATATATATATATATATATATATATATATATATATATATATATATATATATGAGTGTGTGTGTGTGTGTTTATGTATTTAAAAGCCTGCAACAAAAAAAAATAATGTTCAATTAGCATAATAAACGCGAGTGTTTTGGTTTTATTTTGTTCTCCTATTTAAAAAGAACCTCTATGTAAAAATAGTCATAATTATTGGGGTAATTATTTATATTAACATTATTTTAATTATTAAGATACTATACTCATAGTTCTTGTTATTGACCAATTGTATTCGATGTAACCCCCGTTAATTATGCCCATATTTTCAGCATAAGGATTTCCAAGTTCGAAAAGAGTTACATAAAGAACAGGGGATGAAACTAATATCTTTAACAATAACAACATTACACATACAATGAAACGCATTCTTTTTCAAGAGTCATATGTGTTGAGTCTTAAACGCAGTGTTTCAACAGAAAATAAACATGAGATTCTACTTATTTTTGCAAATTACATGTAAACAGCTTGAAAAAACATCTGCAAAACAGAAATAAACATACTTTTGACTTTCAAGGGGGGGGGTCGCTTTCTTATAATTATTTAACAGAAAAGCAAGCGTTTATGATCGCCCACCTCGGAATAGCTTAGTAGAGACATGCAACCATTTTAGGGGTGGAGCTAAGGTCAAGCTTAGACATATGTTCTTCATTTATCATCAGACGCATAAGTTTAATTTGTTTTGAGTCAGTGCCGAAAAAGTTAATGGGGTTAAAACCTTGTTCTCATTTACACAGCTTTAACAAATAATCCTTCCATGGTACAAAGAGAACAAAAACGATTTAGAGATTGTAACGTCTGTCCGTCATTACTGAGCGAGACAATTTCGTATTATACATCAACAACTGTTTCAACTGTAAAAGATTTGCATAAACAATTGACAAGGCATTAAAATGTATATAAAACACAAATGAAAATTTACATTAAAAGACACTCAGTAATTCTAACAATTCTATGGTCAAATTTAATTGATTCTGATTAATATTCTTCATTCCCGGCTTTTGTTCAATAACATTATTTGTAAGAAAGTGTTTTATAATTTACAATGTAAATGCAATTGTTTAAAATATAGTCAGGATAAACAAATACTCTTATTTCGTAAATTGACAACCACTATTATGACAACAACATAAAAATACTGAAAATTAACGGTTGGTCTAATTCCTCCCGAGTTCAAAATCAACGAAGAGAAATAAAATGTAATGTTCATTGATTAATCATGAAATATTTTAGAGAATTTTACTATTAAATACTTGGCAACACTTTGATGTTAAGACTTTAGAAGATTTACTATAATATTTCTGAATTCTTTAGATGAGGATTGATAATTTATATTAATTGAATCATTCATACTGCTGTTCTTTTAATGGATGTTATTCTCACAACGTTTTGGTCGATGTAACCTCCAACATTCTCAAGTTTATATTGTCGAAATCGGGAATCTCTCCGTCAAACTTGGTAATAATTACGGGATTTCTCATGGAAAAATATATTTAATCCGCAAGGACTGGTCGCCTAATAGATAAGGTATTACATAAAATTCAGGACTAAGTGACACTTTTTTGGAGGTTGAAGGTCCAATCTTAAGTGCGACCGATACTAAGAACACAATTGCGAATTACTTGATACTTGTAACCGGTCATGACTGACAGAACCAGAGCATGCTTCCCCCGTGGATGGAAGTAAAGGGTCTGTTTGAAATTCTGTAAATATTTTCGAATTCGACAGAGCTTTCTCCCAGTTAAACAAGATGAAGATCGAAGGTTACATCTGCTGAAACGTTTGGATAATACTACTACAAAATTGGAACCGTAGTATGAATGATACAAATCATACAAATACATGCATATTAGTCCATAATCAAACTAATATAAACTTTGAAACACTAATACTCACATCTATTTATGTACACATGTATACAAAACGAACTATAATATTTGCCACATGAATCAACAAAGGCAAATCAAGTATTATTTACATCCCTGTTCACGAGTGCATAGTAAGTCGATGTTTAAATGTGGGAAAAATCTAGGTGACCACAAAGACGAACTTATGGAAATGAAGTAAAATTACTCCGTCGCTGACCGACGACAGACATGATTTAATGTCGCATCAGAAGAGCAACTATACTTTAATCATAGCCAACATTCCAAAGATGAGCGAGGCAAACCATACTATTTTGTAATAATTTCAAAAACTGAGTTGTTATCTGTAATGACAGAGTTTGCAATGTTTTCAAAGTTTTCCGAACTATTTATTCACATCAAATAAAACGTGGTTTGTCAAGAATAGACAAGATTCGTCCGATTCTTTAATATACAATAGCTGACCAGCAATTGTTTGAACTGGTTCGTATTTTGAGTGAGAACTAAATTTGTGTCGATCTATAAGAGCACACAAATAGCAAGAGAATATATTCGAATAGTCAGCCATGATGATATAGCGCTTAGAAGTTATTGCTATAAACAAAGATTACTGTGTGGATGTCTACGTGTTATAATGTATAAACAAGAGTGAGGTGTTATTGGGTTGGTGCAAAAACAATGGCGTTTTTGACCTTCAACTTCAAAAGACCATTGCATATTTTAATCCAAACTTTATTAATCAAAATAAGAACCATTAGAATCAAGTTTACTTATTCCATTATAATGAAAATCCGGAGTTCTGGAAGATATGAAGTCATTGAATACCGATTCGGCATAGTCTCGGCTTTTGAAGCATTTCTCGCGCAGGAAGTTGTCAAGACGCTTGAAAATGATATAATCGACGGGCGCGAGGTCCGTTGAATATGGCGGATAAGACAGTATTGTACCCCAATTTGTTCAGCTTCTGTATGGTCAGTTGTGCAACATGCGGATGAGTTTTGTGATAGGGAATAATTGGTCCCTGCATGTTGACCAATCTCGAGCGTATACGTTGGAGCTTCTGGTGCATTTCGTCAATTTGTTGGCAGTACATCTCCGCCGTAAAGGTTTCGCCAATATCCAAGAGGCTGTGATGGATGAGACTGGTCGCATACCACCAAACAGTCACCACAATATTATATGGGGCAATTTCGGCTTCGGGAAGTGTTTTAGAGCTTCTCCGGCATCTAACCACTGTGTCGAACGTCGCCGATTGTCATAGATGATCCACCTCCTATCAGACGTCACAATTCGCTTGGGAAATGAGTAGTTTCTGTTGCGCAGCAAGAGCGTAGAAGACACCTCAAAACGACGATTCTATTTGCTTATCGTTCGATTAATGCGGCACCCATTTATCCAGCTTTTTGACTTCTCTATTTGCTTCAAATGACGAACGGCTGTTGAGTGATAGACCTCGAGTTCATCAACAACTTCTCGTGTGGTTTGGCTTTCAGATCTTCGTTATCAACCGCAGTCGGCTGGCCTTGACCGTCTTCATCTTCGAGGCACTCGTACCGATTGCAAAATTCATTGAACCAGCTTTGTTTCGTAGGTTCGTTAGTGGTTCCTGGGGCAAACGCATCATTGATGTCACGAGCTGTCTCGGCAGCTTTTCGGCCTTGGAACAAGAATATTGTGCGGAGTTCAATTTTGTCCATGCTGTCGAAAAGCCTGTGAAAGAAAGAAATGAAGTGATTAAAAATAAAAACGAATAACACCATTCGATAGAGCTAAAAACGCGCTTTACAATTACCTTCAACAACGCTATATTTATCAATAAATTAATTCAGAAAACATATATAAATATAACATATGTGAGACAACGCCATTATTTTTGCGCCAACCTAATACTTTCTTAAATGACGTGTAATTCGCATTCATATACAAATTGGCAGACAAACATATGATCAACGACAAACGTAAAGGAGTCTTGAAATATATAATATTGAACACCATACAATACACGAATATAGAGCTCGTGAATTGAGTATTGAATAAGGGATACATTAAGTATAAAATACAATCAATGAGCTGTATGCAAATGTATTTAATATCCAAACTATATATTTTTTGAATAGTTTACCCCAAACAAGGAATGCCGCCACTGCTAACGTAAGGGCCTACTGCGAATTAGGGTGATAGATTTCGGCGTGATCCTAAGGTACGACCTCTACAGCGAGATGTATGTTTACTATAGTTTTAAATGTCTGCACGTTGGTACAGTCGGATACACATGGAGCAGGAGGGGGGGGGGTTCAAGAGGTCGGCCTCACGCGGAAAGAAGCTATTGGAGTAAAAGGTTCTACGGCATCTGGTGACGTCTGCAGTAAATGGATGGGATTAAGCTGATTGTTGGTTTGGTCTAGTGGAATTTTTTTTCTTTTTATGACAAATGTTACATTCATCAGCATCAGCATCAATATCACTACCTACATGTTTACTCCTTGACCTTTTGGGTCGGAATAAAAACGTAGTGGTTGTTTAAATGCTGCACTTAGTGTTTCTGTCCGCAGTCTAGATTTAGTAAATTAATCTTTTTCTTCCAATACAAAATGCCTTTTTCGAGGAGCTGGATTATATTCACGTTAAATATTGACATCATGAGTGGGAGGAAGTAAACAAAATCAGCAACAACAACAACAGCAAACTTATTTAATAAAAGTAATGAACGCATGTATTATGTTATTGACACAAACTTTGGTTAATTATTGTGCTAAATGCAGAGTTTATTTTTTAGAAATAATTATTTCCAGAGTTATTAATCTATTTTCGATGTGCAAATATACGCGTGCGTAAAAGTAACCGAAAAAAATAATGTAACGGAAGTTTTGATTTAGAATTTAGCTTAACTCATTAAATCGCTTGAAATACTATTACTTCTTCTAATAATTAAGATATTCATATCATGAACAGTTATTAATATATATATATATATATATATATATATATATATATATATATATATATATATATATATATATATATATATATATATATATATATAATATATATATATATATATATATATATATATAATGTATGTATATATGTATGAGAACGGAAGGATGAAGGTAATCCGAATAGGAAATGAAAAAGGAAAAACCAAAAAGGATGTGTTTTATATGCTACTGACTTCACTAAGCCCGGACCTCGGGCCTGCACACCTAGTAGTGGCTACTACTTTTTCTCATCAACCCATCATGTCAACCCAATATTTTCCTGTACTTGCATGATATTTTTCTTAAAATTATCATCCTGAAGAAGTCTTACAAATAAAGACGAAACGTTGATGAATATATAAAAAACATCGTTTTTGGTTTTTTCCTTTTTCATTTCCCATATATATATATATATATATATATATATATATATATATATATATATATATATATATAAGAAAATAGCAGATTCAAATTATTAGTAAACCGTACTGACTATGGATTTATAATACAATGTTGATAAATAAATATGCAAATAATATATAGCCTTAAGCGTGTTTAGTAAGGTATCCTGTGAGTATATATATATATATATATATATATATATATATATATATATATATATATATATATATATATATATATATATATATATATATATATATATATGTATGTATATATACAGTGCGTCAGAATAATTGTATTAGGTTCAACTGTGTTGGTATGAATACAGTTCGGATGAATTAACAAAATTGCATGTATTCATTAAACTATATAACTGTTCTGCTCGTTGTAGAAAGAGATGCATGTCTATTACATCGTAACATGAACCACAAGGAAAGATAACACGCTTACCAATTGTTAGTATGTATATATATATATACATAATACTAGATATACTTTGAATGATTATAATCCGGTAATGTTCATTAGAATAGTAGTCAGATTTGTATTCCAAACATTCACTCCAGTTTATGAACTAGCTGGATATAATACAGTAACAATAGTGAAGATTTCTTTTCCAATAGTACTAAATGCAACATTGGCTGGGTACACATTGTTGGGCATCTGCGAGTTTCCTTAGATAATATATTGTACAATTGTAAATAAGGCTGTAACAAAAATGGAACCCAAGATAAATAGCGTAAATCGTATGAATAGATTTATCTAAATGTTGGGAAAATTATTTTACTTAAAAAAAATGATGTTAATGTATTTTAACCGGTTTTAATATTCCGCCTTAAGGGAAAAGAATATCAGCTAAATTGAGTACATGTTTTTTATTAATTCCGCACATAGTTTCGTATTCAGATGATTGGACTTGATACTCACAATTTAAATTATGTAAATTATATAGTGAGACTTATCTCCGATTTCATTTAAGTAGTTTATATGTAAAAAATAATTATCATTTAAATTGTTTTAAATATTGATACAAAGGTAATGTTTTCCGATCGAAGGTTATGCGGATTAGTATTGATTCTGCATTGAGCGATTCAATATGCCCTGTTTATGAAAAAAACTATATAGGAAATCTTATCTGGGTGTATTTGTAGTTGTGGACTTCTTCTTATGTCAGTATATGGTGTATGACTTTTTCAAACGTAGAAGTTTTTGTCATTTCTTAAGAGTTAAAGGAAGGCGGATTTAATATTGACTCGTAATTCCTCTTAGAAAAAGCGAAATCGTGAAAAAATTGCACCAACGATTGACTGTTTGTTAACATGATTTGTGGGGTGAATAACATATTGGCCTTTGAAATCTAAAAAAAACATCTTATTTACTTGCAATCTCTTGAAAAAATATCTGACATAAATCTAACTCTACTAAGGAACTGTGTGTTTATGTACAACAGTGCACCTTCATGCTCTACATTTTCCTCATAATAACACAGTTAATGATCTGGCATCCATGCTTCATCAGATTTACACTCTAATAGAATACCTTTAGGCTATCATCAAACGAAATGTTTACGCCAATGAACATTAATTTCCGTCTAAAACGGACGTATGGGAAGCCACTAATACTGCAACAAAGGCAATGCTGCAAGCCCCTTTTTAAAATTTAATAATTCAGTCACTACCAGCCACATTGAAGTTATAAAGTCTATGCTGGTTATGTTGTTAAATAATGCATGTATTTAGTATATGTATAGAACAAAAATCATTATCTATATATTAATACGCTAAGGTGTACGTACGTGTGGCACACTCCTACAGAAATTCAATAAATAAACAACAAATAAATTGGGCGGAGAGACTTGGAATCGAAACAGTAACATCTAGCTGGAAAGCGGTGACTTTACTACTGAGCTAACTAAATGAAGTTGTTAAATAGATTAAAATTAACTTAATTAAACCATTAACTGACCCCGCTCGCTGCTGTCGCTTCAGCGTGGAAGGATGAGGACATTGTGGAAGGAGGAGGAGACGACGTTGGGAGAGGAGAGCAAGTCATTATTTATTTAGTAAACTAAACAGTTTATGCACTTTTTCTTCGGTTACACATTTGAACGACGAGAGAGAGAGAGGGAGAGACATACATACATACATACATACAGACAGACAGACACAGAAATGTGAAATATATTCATTTTACAATGCAACATTATCAAAAACAAAGGTAACGTCTATGAATTTCTGTGCTTCAAATACTGTCGCTTCAGCGTGGAATGACGTTGTGAGAGTCATTATTCATTTAGTAAACTAAACAGTTTATGAACTTTCTGTTCGGTGAAACATTTGAACGACGAGAGAGAGAGAGAGAGAGAGAGACAAAGAGAGAGAGACAGAGAGAGAGAGAGAACTGTGAAATACTTTTAAGCAATGTTTGTTTGGTTTTTTTTCGGTGAAACACAGAGAGCGCGTATGAAAGAAAGAAAGAGTGTGTGTGTTCGTAAGAGAGGGATAGAGAGAGAGACTAAATATGATTGAAAAGTGAAAACGCTATGAAAACAAATAAATACATTGCAAAAAGTTTTTAAAAATGTAACAAAAACGAAAGAGACGAAAGTCGTAATTTAAATCAGAATAAGAAAGAAAATCTAAACGAAAAAAAAGTAACAAGTACAGTTTCGTTTTCTTTCGGTAAGCCTGCCAGTTTTTACGGTATATCAACCCTTTTTAGTAGACTGTCCATCGTACAC